>CM031237.1:319798243-320459752 GCA_018340775.1 Taxus wallichiana var. yunnanensis
TTTTGAAATTAAGAGTGGAGTGTCAGATGGGTTTATTATTGCCCATGAATTGAATAATTTTGAGAGATGCCAAAATTTAATTATTAAATGGGTTTATATGGAGCATATTTGATAATTAATTAAATTTGGGTGAGTAAATGGATGAGATTTATTTAAATTTAAGAAAATGAAAAGTGAGAATGAAAGTTGAATGAATGTGAGATGACGGAGGAGCGTTATACCAAAAAATGGTGTCTACACTAGTATTTGATTAGGGCACCTAGGGTAGAACTGGGGTGCCCATGGGCACCTTAGTCCTTATTTTAGGTGCCTTGGTCCTAGCAGCACTTACGCCTAATTTAGATTTTCAAGGTTGGTATTTGTAATTTTTCCTCTCATTCCCCTAGGTACTAGTTGGCATGTCGGGTCATTAGTGTCGAAATTTGAGCAAGATATCCCTATATAAACATAACATACTCACTATCTTATGGGTGGACTATCTACCACCAAGGGCTAGCTATCTACTAAGGCAAGGGACTGCATTTGGGACATCATTGCATCACACACATTGCATAGGAAAGGGAAGTCTATTCTATTCCATCCACCATTTTGCATTATATCTAGCTATTTCCCACTATCTCTGTGTCATTGATGCTAGGGCACCCTAGGCACATAATTACACACACAAATCACATAGAACTACATTGGGTCTGAAATGTAGTGCATAATTTAGTTGTAAGTCCACCTTTTATCCCTTCATATGCATATTTATTTTTTAAGGGTTTGATACTTTGTATGTGGTTTTTAAGGTGAATATTCATTGCAGGGTTACAAAGTCATCAACAAATTTATTGTGACACTCACACGACAAAGATCGGGACACTAGGAAGATCTAAGAACACTTTCAGATTCGAGGTCTTGAGATGTTCTATAGAACAGAGTGCCCATATTGTAGACTAGGGCACCCAAAGGTGATATGATCCTCCTCCAGGTGCCCTAGTCTGATCAAATCTTCATTTTCTATAATTTTTTGGGTTGTACCATCATACTTTGCTCTGTCCACACATCATCTTGTTTAGTCCCGAATCACAGTGAGGTAATTCATTTTAGGTTAGTACCTTATCCCTCTTATTTCAATTATTTCATTTCATTTAAATATCAAATAAAATTATTTAACATTCAAATTTCAATTTACATAAGTCATTGGATAGTTTTACTTTCTTAGATTAACTTAGATAGATACAAAATTTCTTATTTTAGTTAATCAATACTCATGTTGTTCCATGAGTGAAAATGTTGGCATGAGGTCCTATAGGTGTTTTCATTGATGAAAAACCACATTAATTACAAAGTGGATGATGGAGTATGGTCATATGATGTCGTGGATGGTGTTGACATACTGGTTCAGAGGTGTTCATGATGATATAGGAAGATTTAGTGAGGATTTCTTGCTTTTGCAAGCTCATTCAGGTGCCTAGGTGATGCTGCATGATGGTATGAGATTCTTGGATTCTTGAGAAACATGTTGGCATGATGGATGATAGGTTTAGAGAGTTCTTAGGCACTCACATCAGTTGCAGGGTGTAGATACATGTGATTGGCCATGTTTCAGTGCTCATTTGGAGTAGGTATGGATGTTAGGAGGTATGAGGATGATATTTGGAGCTATATGAGATCATGGATGAATAAATTCAGTTGTATCATGATGTATCAGGTATGTTAGGACCATTTGGAGTGTTTCTATGATGTGTTTTGAGGTTATTTTAGTTAACTCTAGCCTTTACAGTGAAAACCTTAAGAGCTAGCTATGTAAGTCTCAATGAATGGAAATATTGAGAGATATTTGTGACATGATGATGATTGAAATATGTTATTAGGGAGTGTCATGATGCTGTGGGAAAAATTTCAGGTTTCCATGATGAGTATTTTGCATGATACATCAGTTTTGGTGAAACAAGGTACTTGGTAGTGTGTTTTCTAGCTCAATTTGGACCTTTGATGCTCACCCTGAATTATGTGCTTTGCATGGGAAATTTTAGATTTCAAGGATGTTTATATATTTATTTGAGAAGGTTTTAAAAAATAATGAGGTAGTTTGATCATCTGGTTTTTATGAACGATCATTAAGAAGACAAAGTGGTTTGAAACCCTAGTAAAACCTTAGTCAAGAGAAGTTTGCACAAAATTATGTATATACCCAATTTTTATTGGTTCATAAAAATTGATGATTGTATTTTGTATAATACTCTTCCAAGTTTCTAGAAATGTATGATAGAGTATGTGGTGATATGTGGGCCCCACCTGAAAAGGCTTGTTTCTGGAGAACTTTAGTTTGAGGAAAATGTTGCCAAATGAGGTATGAAATAAATTGTTTTTTATGATGTATGTGAGTTTTTATTGATGTAAAAATAGGTTTCAGGAAATTTTGATGAAATTTCATGGTTAAATGAGCTCCATTTAGGTTGATTGGTTAAAGGCGGTTTGAGGTCATAAAAATAAGTGTTGATAAAATGGGCATAACTGGAGCTACAAGTGAGTTTGAAGATGATTCAAGTTGTGTTATAAATATGATTAAAATATATTTCCATTGATATAAGTTTTATCTCATCATGGTGAATTTTCTTAAGTTTTCGATTCAATCTTTAGATAGGAAGGTTTTTACTAGTATAGGACATGACATGATCTATTGGAAGTTTTGAGTTGTTTGAAGCATGATATGGATTAGGTGATTCTTGATATCACCTAGAATGTGAATAGGGATGAATTTTTAATCCAATGAATCCATTTAGAGGTCTTGATTGTTCCTATAAATGTTTTTATTAGTTGATCTTTGAAAATAACTTTTTGGGCAAGTTGATTTAGTGAAGACAAAAGTGATTATGGTTTGAGCATGTGAGTGTTTCAAGGATTATAACTTTATTATAAGTGATATAAAGGTTATTTAATTTCCATAAATTATTTACATGGCATGGTTTGGTTTATTTTAAGTGATTTTGTGGCATAATGAAGTTTCCAGGGTCCTGAAGGGTGTAGGAAACAACAATTTTGAGAAGTACAAAGAACACTGGGCCCATTAAATGAAATAATTTGATTGGTTGAGCTAAATTGTGACCATATATGGATGTTAAATGTTATTTTAATCATGTATGGTGATTTTTGGGTCATGAATAAGCATGGTTTTGGAATGAGGGGATTTTGTCATTCCAATGCAAGGGTTTTGGGATTTTTAGTGCATGGATGAAGTGTTTTTGCTAGGCCGACCTATATGGGTAAATTTTGAATGTTATAGTGATTCTTATGGATGTTTTTAGGCTGGTGTGGTCATGAAAATGGAGGAAATTAACCTATTTTTAATTTGAATCAAGGAGAGGCTATAAAGATGATGTTTTGGGTACAATGGTGCTAATATTTTGGAACCCCTTTTATCTTCTTTTGAAGAACCATTTTCTGAAATAAAAACCCCTTGGGCCTATCCCAAAACCCATAGAATTTAATTATATGATTATATCTAGTTGATTATTCATGTGGAGGAATTTGAGAAAAGCAAAGATGGAGAAGTTTCTTTGATAATGAGTTAAAGAAGGAGGGAGATTTGGATCCTTATGTTTGGATGCTACCTTCATATCATATTGATGTCATTTGTAGGTTTCTGAAGCATTTTTAGATCTGATATTGAGTTGAAGACATTTTCAAAGTAAGTATATCTTCATATGTATTCATGAGACAAGGTTGATTGTCTTGATAGCTCTTGATTGTATCTTGTTGATCATTGTTGAAGACATCATTCATTGTGATCTGATTTGAATATCAATAAAGTGTGGTGATCTGATTTGAGTATCAATATATGTGTTTTGTTTATCTTATGATCCTTTCTTTGAGTATGTTTCATGGTGAAGATTTATTTGTAACCATGCATTGATATTTGTGCTTCATAAGTGTGTGTGTTTGATATTCTGAAGTATAGTGTGAAGGGTTTTATTGGGGACTGATTCATCCCCCTCTTAGTCCTTATCACTTCCAAAAAATTGGTATTAGATAAGGACCTTAGAAGTATCTATAAACTATAGGGATATCTTTGGTGACAAGATGACATTGGATAAAATGGAGATTAATATCCACATGATAAGAAGTATGGTAGGTAAAATTGGTGAAAAGATTTATAGTATGGATGCATCTCATGAGGAAATAATCAATGTTTTAAAAACTAAATTTGAGAGGCCTAAGATGAGCTAAAAATAAAGATGGAAGAATATATCAAACATGAGGCTGAGAAAGAGGAAATAGTTACAATTTTAAATACTTAGTTTGAGGATGTTGAAGATGAGTTGAAGATTAGAGAGAAAAATATATCAAACACGAGGGTGAGAAAGAGGAACTGAAGAAATAGTTAAGCACCATGACAAGCAAGGTATTATATTTTCAAGAGAGTTCAAAAAATATGAGTAAGATGTTGGAAAAAAAAAAGGTTTATGGTGATAGAACATGCCTAGGATTCAATGAGGGTTCATCCAAATCAGAGAAGAATGAATAAGAATCAAGTCAAGGATCTAATGAGAGAAGGAAATCCAAGCAAGGGAGAGATTTCAAGGCTTCCATCTCATGGAAGATCATCTATCAGGTAGCCAAATGCATATAGGTATGGTGTTTTTCATGGAAATTGTTATAAGTGTGGTGTTTATGGACATAGAGCTAGCATGTGTAGTCCTAAGGTTGAAAAGAAGGATGATTGCAAAGGAAAGGTTCAGGAACATCATTGTGAAGGAAATAAGGAAGAGGAATGTCAAGGAAAGAAAGAGAAAAGATAGGTCAAAGATATGGAGCTGAATGTTATCTTTGTCATGAAAAGGTCATCTTGCAAAGTATTGCAAGAATGAACAACCAAACACTAGAAGGTATGTAAGAAAGTTCAATGGATATTTTTTTTCTTGCAATGGTTATGGACATAGGGATTTTGAATGCAAGAGAAGACAAGTGGAATGCTTTAGGTGTCACAAGGTAGGGCAACATTGCAAGGTTTTGTGATGCAGGACAATTGAAGTTGAAGAAAGAAACTCATGGATCAAAGAAACAAGTTCAAAAGTACAAGAAGGAAGGAGGCTAGTCAAAGTGCTAAAGGATTCCAAGAGTGTGACTGATCAAAAGGAAGAGTCTACTATGAAAAATGTAGAATCAAAAAATAATGGATCAGGAAAGGATCAAGAAGAGGGTTTGAGACCTTCTTAGGTCTCTCATCTAGTCCCTCATGATGACATGTGCCTCTACTAGGATTCTTAGAGGTGTATAGGTGAAAATGAAGCATTGGAGTGAGGGGGATATATCTTGGTTAGTGTGTGTCTTCTCCATGGTGTTGAGGTATGTATCTTCAATTCATTCAGCATGTTCATGTTGTTCTTATTAGTTGGTCATGTTGTGTATGTCAAGATTCATGTCTTTTTGTTCCTCAAAGCATATAAGTCAGTGTTGTATAGTTTTATGAGATATTGAGGTATGATTTTGATTTATGAAGAAGAAATAGTATGTTTGATATGTTTTGATATGTGTGTAGATCATGAGGAAGTCCCATAAGAGATCTATAATGTCACATTATCCATGAGAAGTGGTTTCTTAACACAACATTTTAAGTATTGGTGTGAGATCATTGGAAGTGTTCTTCTTGGTCATGGTATGATGTCATTTTGAGATGACTTAGTGTAAGGATTCATATTGATGTCATTGAGAGGTTAGTTGAGTCATGAAAATCATTCATAAGGTATATTTTGATCTGAGTTGGTGTCAGCACAATTTTCAAGAGTATAAGGTCTGTGGTGTCTCGAGTCTCATTCTCGAATCAAATAATGTGTCATGAGCTTAAAAAAGAAAGGGTCATATAGGTCTGAGTGTGTATGGTGTATTTTAAGATTGAAATTGTATTAAAAGAATAAATCATGGTATGTGAAGTATCTCAAGGTTTGCATTGTCATTCATTGACTTGCCATGGTCTCACAAGTGTTGTCTAATGTCATAATGCTCCATGTATGAGTATCTATCACAATGTTAAATTTTCTAATACATTAAAAGGAATATTTGAAGATGTGGTAGGCCATGAAACATGATATTTTGAATCAAACATCACGAGGATAAAGAATCGTGGTATTGATATGATCATAATAGATGTACTCTTGAAAGTTATGGTGGTTCCAGGTATAAAAATCATGATTCAAGATTCCAAATCATATAAATAGATTCTCAGGAAGTTAAAAGAGGTTATTCTAGGGTTGATGGTCAATATTAAGATATTAAAAGTAAAAATTCATGTAATTTTGATGTTTCACCCTTCTTATTTGGGTTCTAAAGGTCTATAAGTAGTGATATGGAAAGAATATTGGATTTGAAGGTAAAAATGGAACTTTCCAAATCTAAAACTTGGTAAAAATAAACTTGACAATATGTAACTTAAGATTCAAGTGGTATTTTCCCTTGAAAATGCCTAAACTTCTAGAAATTTATGACATATATTAATTTTATAGTGAAGTGTCTAAAGACCTAATTTGGACCATGCATTTTTAAAAATTAGGTTAGATGTGTTTAGGAGCAAGAATAAAGGCTTATGAAAGTGATTATATTCTCAAATGGGTATCCATATTTGGCTAGATATCTTCATAAAGGTATGCACATCAAAATTTATGTGTGTTTCTGAGGTGTCATAGGCTAGTAGGATGAGTGTATACATGTGATGGTGAAAGGTTGGTATTGTGAGATTTCAATGAGTCTCAAATTATCAGAAGGCATGAAATGTATGTGAGAAATATGAATGAGTACTAGTGGGTGTTATAAGGTAAAATGAGTTGCTTCTTATACACTCTTGGAGATTCAAGATTATAATTTTGTTAGTATGTACTAGCATAGGATTGTAGGTGGCTCTTTGGGTTCTAAAAGTCTTCTCAATGAATATGCTTTAATATAACAAGCTTGAGATGGTGTCTTGATTTTGAGATGTCTATCCCACATGATGTATCTCATTAAAAAGTGAAGGTCACTATAAAGGAATGTAAGTCACTCAAAAAATTGTGTTGATGAAAACGTAAGATAATCTACAAGTATGTTTAACATTTTTTCTCATCTTTGATCAAGTTGAAGACATAATACACAAAGGTATAAGGTGGTGGAGTTGTCTTAGGTTCTTGGATTGAAAATTATGTTTTTAAGGTGCATTAACATGGTTTTCCCTTGAAAAATAATGAACAAAGTTGTAAGAACCATGTCAATAATCTCTGAGGGGAATATATGTATCTATAGGGAAGAGTTCTAGTTATAAAATAAATTATCATCATGAAATTCCTTAGTGGTATCAAGTAAAGCTACAAGTGTGAAGGGAGTTGTCAAGATCACAAATAAATGTCAAAGAAGTTATTAAGTTACCTAAACATCAAGATATATACAAGATGAAGTGTGAGTGAAGTTTGGTTGATGAATTGTTTGATTAGATAAATATGGTAGCTTCCAGGTGTGACTATGTTGAAGACTCAATCCAAGATGATTTGTGATGTATCAAGAATCACAAAAACTTGTATGAAAAGATATGACTATGAACAAAGAAGAACAGAGTCTGTGATGACCAAAATTGATATGCTTTACGAGATTATGATAGTTTGAATGGTACAAAATCTTGCATCAATATGATTACGATGATGCAGGTAAGTTCATCTTGTATATGGAAGATATTGGGATTAATTCAAGGTGCGTAATACCTTGAGTTCTTTCTTGAAAAATGATACACAATAACCTTCATGGTTTGATGGTGCAAGTTCATCTTTACTCATTTCTTTTAGTTTGTGCACAAAATATGGTAAAGTGAAAATGAAATAAAGGTCTCGTGATACCCTTGCAAGTTATTCTCTGTAGGAAAAATGTTTTTATATCTCTTGGAAGGTGTGTATATGTTTACTTGTGGTGTTTTCCTCTCTAGATGTTGTATGATTAAAAATAGGTTTGAGAATGGTTACTTTTTCTTATGATAGATACTTGTGAACTCCTTTAGTGTGTGGAAAGCTTACTCATGATCATAAATTGTCTCTCAATCAAGAAAAAGTGGTCTTTATGGATTCATATAATTGAAAATTGGGAACTCAGCGAAGGAAAGATTGACAATTTGTGAACTCTATGAACTCATAAGTTTGAAGTGTGCATCTACAAGCATGAAGATGTAGGGCATATACAAAAGGCAATATATGACCTCTCAGAGTATGTAGAATGTGTTAAGTTCATTCAATGATCTATCTATATAATCAAGTAAAGTGCATGATTCAAGAAGAAGCCAACGTGGAATCTAGTAATTGGTGACTGAGTCATACAAATAGAGAAATATGTCATGAACACCTACAGGTATGATGAATCTTCATTAAGCCTAAGTGAGTGAATTTGACCTTGATCACATATATGTAGTGTCTCTAAGAAGTCCTAGGTATAGTGAAGTGATATATGAGCCATGAATTCATTGAGGTGGTTGGCATAAGAGTTAAGTTGGTATTTTGATGGAGTACTTGTTTGAATGGTGTGAAAAGAAGTAGCTTTAGTTGCATACAATGTGTATGGTTCAAATCTGATAGTGGGAGTGCATATTTATATCTCTTGATGATGTGCATTCATATGTTTGAAAAAAAAGGATCTCAAAAAATTTGAAGATAGGTATGAAAGGTTTGAATATAGCTTTGTTGATTGATACAATGCCAATGTGATAAGAAAGTTGTATTTACAGGTGAGTATAGTATGCATGGTCCTTTAATGATAGGGGGATCATGAATATATGCTTCTAGAAGATGGCATTGATGTTACCAAGACATATTAAGTATGCTTATAGGTGTTTCTTCACAAGTTTTTTCATGTCAAGGATAAAATTTCTTTATATCACTCAAATATGAGTGTTAAGGTTTGAAGAAATGATTTAGGACCTAGATCAAGTGTTTGAGCCATACTTTTGGCTTGTGAGGAAGGTAATGTACTTGAATATGTTATTTATACTAGATATGATGATATTAAATCTATGGGGAGTTGTGGTTTTCATGATCATTATGTGTATGACATGTGTGAGAGCTCATCAAAATTGGTCATGAATGCACTGAAATGTTTGTTTAGGGAAATAGTCTTAAAGGCTAAAAAATGAAAAGCAAAAAAGAAGTCCTAAGTCAAATTTATCTTCTCAAGATCATGTTGGCCAATTAATGAGGTAAGGAGGATTTTTTGTTCTTGAGCATCATTGTTGGCATGGTATTATGGTGATTTATTTATTCTGATGAGACTAGTATAATTGACTTCTTGAAGGTGAAAATAAAGCTTTGGTGAGAAATGGCTAGTTTTTCTTGCCTAGAAGGTGGATAAATGGTTTCTTGGATAAAATAAAGGTAGGATAATGCTTTCTTCATGTTTATTGATGCATTTAGATGGTGTAAATGCTATTCCTAGGGGGAGCATAGTGTTTGTATGA
Organism: Taxus wallichiana var. yunnanensis; assembly: GCA_018340775.1. Lineage (NCBI taxonomy): Eukaryota > Viridiplantae > Streptophyta > Pinopsida > Cupressales > Taxaceae > Taxus > Taxus wallichiana. The sequence goes on from CM031237.1 coordinate 319,807,683, forward strand.
TTGAAAGAAGGCAAAAATCAGTTTTGTGTAAATTTCAAGGTTTTGTGCTTGTTTGAGAACTTTGGTTGATGTTTCTAACAAAAAAATGATGTTATGAAGTTAAAAAAGATGAAGATTATGTAGGTATTGTATGAATTTATCATTAATGTAAAAAGGGGGAGAAGTTTAGGTAGTTTTCCATCAATGACAAAGGGGGATATTGTTGGCATGAGGTCCTATAGGTGTTTTAATTGATACCAAACCACATTAATGAAAAAGTTGATGATGGATTATGGTCATATGATGTTGTGGATGGTGTTAACATACTAGTTCAAATGTGTTCATGATGATATAGGAAGATTCAGTGAGGATTGCTTGCTTTTGCAAGCCCATTCAGAGTGCCTAGGTGATCTTTGCATGATGGTATGCAATTTTAGATGTTTGAGATTAATGTTGGAATGATAGATGATATGTTTGGAGAGTATTTAGGCACTCACATCAGTTTCAGGGTGCAAATATAGGTGATAGGCCATGTTTTGAGGGCTCATTTGGAGTAGGCATGGATGCTAGAAGGTACGAGGATGAGATTTTGAGATATATGAGTCATGGATGCATACATTTAGTTGTATCATTATGTATAAGGTATGTTAGGACCATTTAGAGTGTTTTATGATGTGTTTTGAGGTTTTTTAGTTAACTCTAGACTTTACAATGCAAAACTTTAAGAGATAGCTATGCAAGTCTCAGTGGATAGAAATATTGAGAGATACTTGTGACCTGATGATAATTTTAGATGTTATTAGGGAGTAACATGATGTTGTGGGAAAAATTTCAGGTTTCCATGATGAGTATTTTGCATGATACATCAATTTTGGTGAAACATGGTACTTGGTAGTGTGTTTTCTAGCTCAATTTGGACCTTCTGATGCTCACCTTGAATTATGTGATTTTCATGGGACCTTGTGGATTTTAAGGATGTTTATATATTGATTTTAAAAGGTTTTAAAAAAATAATGAGGTAGTTTGATCGTCTGGTTTTTATGAACGATCGTTAAGAAGATAAAGTGGTTTGAAACCCTACTAAAACCCTAATCAAGAACAATTTGTAGAAAAGTGTGTATACTAGACCATTTTTGATTGGTGCATAAAAATTGATGATTTTATGTTGTAGAGGAGTCTTCCAAGTTTCCAAAAATGTATGATATAACATGTGGTGATATGTGGGCCCGACCTGAAAAGTATTATTTCTGGAGAACTTTAGTTTGAGGAAAAAGTTTCCAAATGAGGTATGAACTAAATTGTTGTTGTATGATGTATGTGAGTTTTTATTGATTTTAAAATATGTTTTAAGACATGTTGATGCAATTTCATGGTCAAATGAGCTCTATTTAGGTTGACTGGTCAAAGAGCAGTTTTGAGGTCATAAAAAGAAGTGTTCAATAAAATGGCCATAACTGGAGCTATAGGTGGATTTTCGAGATGATTCAAGTTTTTTTGGAAAGAGGATTCATATATATTTCCATTTATATACATTTTATCTCATGAAGGTGAGTGTTTCTAAGGTTTCAGGTCAATATTTAGACATGAATGTTTTTGCTAGTCAGGACATGACATGATCTGCTGGAAGTTTTGAGTTGTTTAAAGAATGAGTTAAATTAGTTGATGTTTGATATAAAATGAAATGTGAAGAGGGAGGAATGTTTCATAAAATTAATCCATTTAGAAGTGTTGAATTTTCCTCTAAATGTTTATATCAGTTGATCTTTTAAAAAAACTTTTGGGTAGGATGATTTAGTGAAGACAAAAGTGAAAGTGGTTTGAGAAGGTGAGTGTTTCAAAGATTATAAATTTCTTAGGAGTGTTCTAAAAGTTATGTAATTTTCATAAATTTTTACATGGCATGGTTTGGTTTATTTTAAGTGATTTTGTGGCATAATAAAGTTTCTAGGGTCTTGAAGGGTGTAGGAAACAAAAGTTTTGACAAGTACAAAGAACATTGGGCCCATTAAATGAAATAATTTGATTGGTTGAGATAAATTTGAACCATTTATGGATATTAAATTTTATTTTAATCATGTATGGTGATTTTTGGGTCATGAATAAGCATGGTTTTGGAAGGAGGGTTTTTTTTATTCCAATGCAATTTTTTTTGGGATTTTTGGTGCATGGATGAAGTGTTTTTGTTAGGCCGACCTATATGGGTCAATTATGAATGTTCTATTGATTCCCATGGGATTTTTTAGGCTGGTGTGGTAGTGAAAATGGAGATAAAATGACCTCTTTTGAATTTGAATCAAGGAGAGGCTATAAAGATGATGTTTTGGGTACAATGGTGCTAATATTTTGGAACCCCTTTTATCTTCTTTTGAATAAAAATTTTCTATAAAGAAAAACCCCTTGGGCCTAGCCCAAAACCCTAGAATTTCATTCTAGGAATGTAGCTGGTTGAGTCTTCATGTGGAGGAATTGAGAAAAGTAAAGATGGAGAAGTTTTTTTGATAGCGAGTTGAAGAAGGAGAGAAAATTTGGATCCTTGTGTTTGGTTTCTACCTTCATATCATATTGATATCATTTGTAGGTTTAAGCATTTTCAGATCTGATACTGAGTTGAAGACATTTGCAAAGTTGTATATATTCATATGTATTCATGATAAAATATTGATTGTCTTAATAGCTCATAATTGTACCTTATTGATCATTGTTGAAGATATCATTCATTGTGATCTGATTTGAATATGAATAAAAGTGTAGTGATCTGATTTGAGTTTCAATATATGTTATTTTGTGCATATTTTATGATCCTTGCTTTGAGTATGTTTCATGGTTAGGCCTATTTACTTATAACCATGCATTTATATTTTTGCTTCATAAGTTTTTGTGTTTGATATTCTAAATTATAGTGTGAAGGGTTTTATTAGGGACTGATTCACCACCCCTCTCAGTATTTGTCACTTCTAACAAAAATACCTTCTTCTGAGTACTGATGAATGAGAAAGAGGCAGAGCATGAAAGCATCTTCAGGTATGAAAGATGGTGAGAAGTTCTTGATCCTATCTAGTTGTTATAGATAGAATGTCATAGATTTGATAGAGTACTTGGGTCCTAATTTACTAAATATAGTGAGTATGAGGGTTAAATGAACCGAGAATGTAGTATGAGCTTTCACGGGGAAGGAAGAAAGGTCACCGATCTTAAGCAAGTCCATTTTGCCTATGATCATGTATTTGACATTTTCTCTAGAGGTCTAGACACCTTGAAGTATATAAAGAACTACATGATAAATGAAGAACTTGGTATGCTTTCTATGAGAAGGTTTCCTCTAAGTTCTTTCTCCAAAATGACATCCTATAGGTCTCTAGGTGCTTGATGATGACAAGGGGAGCATGTTGTGTTTCCTCGAGATGTTTAAGAAACTTGATGGTATGAATGATAAGGTTACTATTTATATTATTACTCATATCTAGTAGAAAATAGTATCCGATCCAGAGCAGTAAGTGTTGGATCTATATAAGGATGTAAATACTTTGAAATGCTAATTAGGACTTGATCAAAGTTTAAGAGTTTCTTCTCGGGTAAGATATCAAGGTAAGTTGGAAAATTTTGTGCTTTCTTAGTGAGGAGGATGTCTTAAATCCAGGGGAGATGTGAGCTCACTTTGTGTATTTTCATGTCTTGTGTCTTAGAGCTCATCAAAATTGGTAGAAATGGCACTTTGAAAGGTCACTTTAGGGATATTAGTTCATAAGTAGGTTTGACGTCAAGATATGGATGCGAAAAATCATTTTTGTGCCTTAACAAGATTGTGTCAAACCAAGATTGGGCCTTCACTAGTTTGAGTAATTTATTGAATGAAGGTAAATTGGATTTCTCGGTACTTATTGATTATTGTTGGAATTATCATGAAGAGTATACTTAAGGTATATGACTGCTACAATGATCTCATGGAAGCAAAAACTAAGTTTTGAGGTGACATGGAAAGTCTTGTATGCTTAAAGGTAGATGATGGTATTTTATCCAAAACCAAAGGTATTATGTTGTTTTATACAATATTTTTGCATGATTAGGAGGTGTATGTTCTCTGCTAGGGGAGTATGGTGTTTCTATGCTTGAAAATGGATAAAATTTAGTTTTGAGTGAAATTCCAAGTTTTGAGCTAGAATGAGACCTTTGGTTGATGTTTCCAACCAAATCATGATGATATGATGATGAGGAAGGTGAAGAATATGTATCTTTAGGTATTAATTTTTCATTAATGTTAAAAAGGGGAGAATTTAAGGTGGTTTTCCATCAATGACAAAGGGGGGATTATTGACATGTTGTGGTTTAGGTGTTGTCATTGATGAAAAACCTCATTAATGACAAAGTGGATGATGGAGTAGGGTAAGAGCATGCTAATAATGATGATGGTATGGATATTCAGGTATGTTATTGGGTACACATGTTGATTTAGTGAGAATTTCTTGTTCTAGCAAGCCTAATCAGGTGACCTAGCTAGCATAGGTGACAGTGCATAGTGGTTGAAGCTTCTTGGTGACTTGAGAAGCATGTTATAAATATGGAGAGGATATTTTGGGAGTGATTTGAAACTCAAATGAGTTTTAGGATGCAGATATAGGTTGGTGACCATGTTTGGTGCTCATTTAGACCTGTATGGTTTGTTAGAATGCATGAGGTTGAGTTGTGGAGCTATATAAGCTCATGGATGCATTTAGGAAGTTTATTAATGATGTAATAGGTATGTTAGGACATTTTGGAGTGTTTTTATGATGATTTATGATGTTTTTTCAGTTGACCCTAGCCTTTACAAAGTGTAAAACCCTAAGGGTTAGCTATGCATGTCTTAGTGGATGGAATGATTGAGAGATATTTATGACATGATGATTGGAGATGTTATTAGGGTGTTTTATGGTATGGTGGGAAAAATTTCATGTTTTCATGATGAGTATTTTGCATGTTATGTCAGTTTTGGTGAAATAGGGTCAAGAACAAGGTCATTTCCAGCTTGAATTGGGTCTTTTGATGCTCACCTTGAATTGTGTGATTTGCATGGGACCTTGTGGATTTTAGGGATTTTTATGCATTGAGTCTAGAAGATTTAACAAAAATAATGAGGTTATTTGATCGTCAGGTTTTTATGAAAGAATGTTAAGAAGGTAAACAACTCTTTATGTGTTTAAAAACCTAGTTAAAAAGTGGTAGGATATAAAATGATTCTATGTGGACATAATTTATTGATAGTGAATGGATGATGATTGGTACATGTAGAGTACTCATCCAGTTTCGTAAAGGTAGGGTATATGTTATGGTGATGAGTGTACCCCTTTCAAACATGTCAATTTTGAACAAGTTCACAAAATGACTATTATAGTGAGTGTGTGAGTTTTTATTGATGTCTAGGATATTTTTGGATCATGATGATGTAGTTAAATGGTCAAGTATGCTTCATTTACATTGGTGGTCAAAGGGAAGTTTCGGGTAGTTTGTAGAGATAAGCTTGGTTTAAGGACTTCCACTTGAATTTGGAAGGAGTTAGGATATGTTATGGAAATTTAGTTCAAATATATTTCCAACGATTTGTGTATTTTATCATGATGAGGTGTTTTTGTGTATCTTTCGAGTAATTTTGTGCGAGTATGTGTGTAGCTGCATTTTTAGGACAAATTTGTTCTTGATGAAATATTGAGTTGATTGGAGCATCAAATGGATGATTTTATGCTTTATACCACATGTAAAGTGAAGAGGGGTGAAATTTTCATCTAATGAAATGAATTTAGAAGTCTTAAATGTATCGAAAGGGTGTTTATCAACTTATTTTGTAAAAATAAAGGGTAAAGGGTAAAGTTGTTATGGTTTGAACATATGATTATTTCATGAGCTATAACTTTCTTAGAAGAGTTGTACAGTTCTAAAATTTCCATTTAGTGGTCACATGTCATATTTTAGTTCATCTTGAGGGGTCGTGAGGCCCAAATAAAGATTCAGGTTGTTGGAAACAACTATTTTGTGAAGGAAATGAGCCACTTTGGGCCCATTAAATGAAATAATTTTATTAGTTCATGTAAATTATGACCATGGATGATGTTTAAATGACATATTACTCATGTTTGGTGATTTTAGAGCTTGAATAAAAATAGTTTTGGCATGAGGGGATTTTCTCATTCCATTGGTGGGGTTTTGAGGATTTTCGCTACATGGATAAAGTTTTTGGAAGAACAAACTATATGGGTCAATTGTAAATGTTCTAGTGATGGTTATGGATTTTTTTAGGTTTTTATGGTCTATCTAAAGGAGGGAAACTTACCTATTTTGAATTTGAATGAGGAGAGGCTATTAAAGTGATGTTTTGGGTATAATGTTGCTAATCTTTTGGAACCCCTTTTATCTTATTTTGAAGAAACCTTGTTGCAAAGAAAAAACCCTTGGGCCTAGCCCAAAACCCATAGAATTTCATTCTAGTTCAGTAGTTAGTGGTATTTTTATGAGGAGGATTTGAGAAAAGAAAAGGATAGTAGAGTTTCCTTGATGGTGAGTTCATTTAGGAGGGATGAGTTGGTGTTATGTGCTTGAGCATTAATATTAGAGCTTGTTGATGTTATTACAAGATTTTTAAATTATTTGCAGGTATGATAATATTTTGAAGAATTTTTCAAGAGAGGAATATACTCTTGTGTATTCAAGAGACATAGTTGATTGTATTGATATCTCATGATTGTATCTTGTTGTCATATTGTTGATGGAAACAATGTTGTGATCTGATTTGAATATCAATAAAGAAAGGTTTTATGTATATCTTGTGATCCTTGCATTGATAAAGTATATCGATTGTGATCAAGCATTATTGTATGTGTTTCATGTGGATGAGTGTTTGATGTTTAAAGTATAAAGTGAAAATATTTTATTGGTGACTGATTCACCCCCTCTCGATCATTTTCACTTCCAATAGAAATATTTTGAAGCCTTAAGAGAGATTGGAATAATGAATTTACATTTTTTGTACGCATAAATCATGATTAATGGATATGCACAAAATCAATACCGTCAAATATATAATTACCAAATTTATGTGTCTACATTTTCTTATGTTTAAGCTAATAAATGAAATTTCTAGATTTAAAGGAAAATTTACTAAAGTGTGTAAAAACACTTCGTATTTTCTTGATTACTTGATTGTTGGATTGTTTGAATGGCCATAAGATTCCCACAAGAGTGATTAAACCTTAAACCTATGAGTGTATTCAAAGTATATATAATGAAAAATTAAACTTTAACTCGAGTATATTGAAATTGAATTTAAAAATAGAAAATAACAAGCAAGGAGTACACATGTGTATAGGACCAACTTTGTCTTGCATATGTAGCATACCATAACCCTTTCCCAAGGTGTGAGGAGATAGATATTATAGAAACAACCATGAAAAATTAGGGGTAATCAAATCTCCAATTAAAATAAGGTTGAGTCAATGGTAGGCCCAAACGAATATGCCAAGAGAGTTGGGGATGTAGAAACCCCAACATTTACTAATAGAAACAAAAATAATAAAAGAAAATATGGGAATCTTGAGGAATATTAATTCCAACACTTAAAGAAATGTGGAACCATTTTGGACCACAAATTATAATTCTATAGGATATTGAGAGTTATTAAAACTCGACATTCTTTTCTAATAAACCAAACATTATGAATCTAGGTTTTTACTCTATGCGTTTATTTAAATTATTGAAAATAGAAAAGATTGAAATATAAATAACATCGTGAAAATGGATAAATATATAAGTTTTACTTACCATAAAATTCATGCCCTTTGTATTTTTTCATAAAATTCAGTGAGTCTATAAATAGATGTAATTGTGACTCTACATTTGCAATGAAATTTAATGACTTTATATTGTAGTATGTATTCCTATAAGTGATTTCCTATCTAAACTAGAGTAAAATCTTAAATCTTATGAGAAATTATATTTTGTATTGTTATAATTGATAAGGACAAAAATTTCAATGCTTAATGCACTATCTTACCGTAGTTTTGTCCAAGTACATCATATTTTCCTATATAGAAATCATACATGTTCTTATTTATAACCTTATAAATGTGTTCTGTATTTTTACATTGTGTAAATATTCCTCTTTTAAGGTGAGGGAGGTAGATTATAGATCTATCCACTCAAAATAATGAAAGTGTTTCAATGCTAAATATGGTAGATAATCATCATTAGATTTTATATACAAGAGGTGGCTATAGATGACCATATTTTTAGAATCAATTTTGATAGAAAGTGCATGATATAAATCATGACATATAGAAATAGAAAATATAAAAACATATAGAGAACACAAGATCGTACATAAAGGAATTCATGATGTCACATAAAGGGTCTAAATGGCCACATACAAAGGACACACAAGAGACACACTCTCATTTGGCCTAAGGCCATACAATAAAAGGATATTGAAATGTAAATAAAATAGACCTAGTTTTTATACAAAAATAAATAGTCCAAGGGTTCCACACAAATAAAAGCAATATGTAATTCAATGTGTAAAGAAAAAATAGATAATGGCTAATAGGTGCATTAAACAAGATATACTATTCCTATACAATCCACATGTGTTCATCCCAAAATAATGACAATAACATATATCATAATGTATAATATGAATAAAAATAAGATATGTGCAGTATAGATGGAAAGATTTGTGTAATTGTTTACATGCTAATTAATTTTTATGAGGTGTTATAGATGTATAACAACTAAGAAGGGTATAAAGGTTAGCAACATGTAGATTTTTAATCTAATTAACTTCAAGTTCCAAAATCAATTATACATGACTAAAATAATGCATTCTAAGTTGAAATGAACTAAATAACTAGTTGAACAACATGGGAGGAGAGATACTTAGTTGATATGTTGATTCTAGAGTATTATAGGTATACAATGTGATGGAACATGGAAATATAAAGCTCGAATTATGCACTGAGAAGATTCTAGAATTGAAATAAGAGAATTTGTAGGACCATACAAAATATGTATGTCTAGACAAAAATTATACTATCCAATACAAGGATTTGTATGGTTTTAGACCAAAAGATAGTCTAGTTCTATAGCTTTCTATGTGTTTTACTTGTATAAAAATAGTGCTCATTATGTGTCGATCTTTCTCGCACAACCTTGAGATTACTTGTAATGGTCAGAAATAAATTAAAATCCCTAGCAACCTGTAAAATATTTGACAAAGTATTAATAAATCATAGGAGAAATACATATGTATGTGTGTCTAAGGCTAGATCAGCCACTTAGTGGTCAAACTCCTATTGTTGAACCAATCCTAGTGCTGAACTACATATGCTTAACATGGATTCAAGCCTCATGTAGTTCTCCCAAGTGCTTGTGAAAGTGTGTATAAGTAACCAAACTCATATGGATGCCCTCATGTCTCTTGACACTAAGATAGTGGGCTAGCTATGTAGTATATAATGTACATGTTAATGCAATAGTAGTGATATATAACGTGCCTCAATTATGTGAAATATCCCTTATTTTGATTGAAACCCTTTTGTAATTATTTTAATGAATTTTATCTTTCTTATAGATGGAGGAAGATAGATTGCTTGACCTTGTCGAGTACTTGAGACTTGTATTCGTGGATTACCCTAGATGATGAGCAAATTAATTTGAGTATATTTAGGAGACCTTTGAGTGCTTTTAGAATGATGTTTGTAATAAGAACTTGTAATAATTTGGGAGAGTTATAATTTGATAATGACCTACTTATTTATTATTTTTAGGTGAGATATTATGATAAGGTCAACCCTATAAAGGTGAAATGACCCAAAGAATGATTTAACATTAAAAGGAGAGTTAGTGATTGAGAAGGGGAAATACTATACATGAGTTATAATGAATTTTCTCTTGCGGTATATATCCTTGACATAAATTTATGATTTTTACATGATGTAGATGGAGGAAGCTAGATTATTTGACATGGGTGAGTACTTTATACTTGTATTAAGGACTAACCTAGATGATGTGCAATTAATTTGAGTATATTTAGGAACCCTTTGAGTTATTTTGAAATGATTTTGTAATAAGAACTTGTAAGAATGTCGAGGTAAGTTCTAATGTGATAATGACATGCTTATATAGTCTTTTTAAGGTGAGATATTATGATAAGGTTTACCCAATGAAGGTGAAATAACCTAAAGAATGATCTAGCATTAAAAAGAGAGTTAGTATTAATTAAGAAGGGGAAATACCATACATGAGTTATAATGAATTTTCTCTTGTAGTACATATCCTTGACATGAATTTATGATTTTTACATGCTTGTAGATGGAGGAAGATAGATCCTTTGACATGGTTGAGTACTTTATACTTATATTAAGGACGAACATAGATGATGTGCAATTAATTTGAGTAGATTTAGGAACCCTTTGAGTTTTTGGAATGATATTTGTAATAAGAACTTATAAGAATGTTAGGTAAGTTATAATGTGATAATGAATCTGCTGATATAGTCTTTTGATGGTGAGATATTATGATAAGGTCAACCCAATGTAGGTGAAATGACCTAAAGAATGATCTAGCATTAAAAAGAGAGTTAGTATCAATTGAGAAGGGGAAAGACCATATAGGTCAAAAAATTATGGACCTCATATTCGAACCTTCCATATGGTTGTCAAGATGAGGGGATGAACCATTTAACCTTTATTAATAAACAAAAATATAAATGTGCACATAGTAATAAATGAATAAATACACAGAAAAATAAATAACACCATAACATAAATTTAACGTGGAAAAACCCAATGGGGTAAAAACCCACGATAGAATAATTTCCACTATATGATAAAATTTTACATCTAGTCCAATAAAAATCCCTCCTCACTTCTACTCCATGTATTTACCGAATTACCTTGATAATTCTGAATATGACCTATAGTCATATTTAAATAACCCAAAGGGTTATGACATTTTTAAGTGATGGGGTACACCTCTCCGATTAATATTAGTTAATAAATAACTAATAACCTAATATATAGTTTATATTTAAATAATAAGAATATAAGTTATTCTATATTATTTAACTATAAAATAAATATTATGATCACTTAATATTATAGTTCTAACACTCCTTAATATTAAGTGGGGATCCATATGCCAACATTACCTGTTTGTACAAATCCATAAACCCCAAAGGTTTAGGCTAACATATGTATTTTTGAAGGAATTATAACACCTTCATCATGCTCAACTTACCTTTTGGTATAAAAGGATTTGGAATCCATAAATCAGAAGTATGATTTAGGCTAAACATGATTTGTGAGACTAAATCCCACCATTTCTCATGGAAAAATTCTTAAACCACATCTCTAGGAGCATTTTATAACACAAGGACCTCCTTTACAAATAGATGCACACATTGGATTGTATTTTCCATAAACTCTATCAGTTTACATAGATCATAAAATATATTTTTACAATTATTTAAACTAGAGTAGAAGTATAGAGAGAAGGAGTCAATAACTAGTTGGACATTAGGAGGTGGCATTGCCATGCACACTTCCCCACAATGGAAACTCTGAAAGGCCAAGAATTTCAAAAAACTTGCAAAACTTTGCAACACATAATGACTTCGTAAACATGTCCGCAACTTGATCTTCAAATGAGAAATCCTGGAGATCTATATCACTGTAGAGAACCTTCTCTCGGATAAAGTGCATATATATATCGACATGCTTTTTCCTTTGATGCTAAACTATATTTTTAGTGAGAGAAATACAACTTTGGCTATCACACAGAAGAGGATTAATTACTTTAGCTTCCATGTGCATCTCTTCCAACAACCACTTCAGCCACATGGATTCTTTGTTGCTTCCATTTCACTTCTATATTCTTCCTCAATAGAAGAAATGGAAAATGTAGGGTTATTTTTACTTCTCCAAGTAATAACACCTACACCAAAATTGAATACATATCCAGTTGTAGACTTATGATCCATCACATTAATAGCATGGTCAGAATCACAATATCCATATAAATATGCATTGTTAGAAGAAGTATAATGTAAACCAAAATTAATTTTTCCCTTAATATAAAACAAAATTATTTTGGATAACTTCCAGTGATCATAATAAGTCTCCTAAATAAACTTGGAAGCAATCCCTACTGCATAAACAATGCCAGGTCTAGTAATAGTTAGATAAATCAAAGTACGTACAAGTTACTTGTAAAAGTAGGATTAGCTTTTTCACATGCAGTTTAGGATCAAGTTTACATCCAACTTATATAGGAATAACAACAGGTTTCCAATCAAGCATTTTAACCTTTTAAGTAAATTAGTTGCATGTTGTGATTGAGATACTACAATATAATTTTTATCTTGAAATATAATCATGCCCAAAAAATGATATAATAATCCTAAGTCTTTCATCTCAAAATATTGCATTAATTTTTCTTTAATTTTCATAATTAAACTGTTAGAACAAGTAGTGATAAGTAAATCATCAACATACAATACAATGAGAATGATAAAATTTTCTTCAATTTAAAAATAAATTATTGTCAGATGAACAATTAGAAAAACCAACTTCATTAAAAAAATTGTTAATCTTTGCATACCAAGCTCTAGGAGCTTGTTTTAAACCATATAAAGATTTTTTTAATTTACAAACATATATTTCTTTACCTGGTTCTTTAAAGCCTTTAGGTTGGGTCATATAAATTTCTTATTTTAAATCACCATTTAGAAAGGCATTTTTGACATCCATTTGATGGATTTTCCAACCATACTAAGCAACTAATGAAATCAAAATAATTACTATGCTCATTTTTACAACTGGTGAAAAGGTTTCAACGTAGTCGATACCAATTTTTTTAGTAAACCCTCGAGCTACTAATTTGGATTTGAATTTATCTACACTACCATTTGCTTTATCTTTAATATTGTATAGCCATCTATATCCAACTATACTTCATTTTTTAGGAGGAGGGACTAACTCCCAAGTTTGATATTCAATCAAGGAAATATATTCTACTTTCATAGCATCTATCCATATTTTGTTAGAAGAAGCTTCTTGAAAGATTGGGGTTCAAGTTCATACAATGTCATCAAAGCATGATATGTATGTTGACTTCTAGTCATTTTCTAAAGGTTTTCATGATTAGAGTCTTGAATAATAGACTCAACCCATCTAGGTATTTTAGTTATAGAGGAAACAAGAATTATCACATTTTCAACTATAGGTTCAATACTAGTTTCTTCATCATTTACATCATTTTCAAAAATTTAATTTTCAATTTAATTTTCATTAGAATTATAATAAATAATAGAAGATGAAGATTAATAACAAAAAGGTTTTTCTAGAATTTTAACATTCATGTTTTCTATAACTTCTCTTTTTGAAGGATCAAAGATCCTAAGACCTTTAGTTTTGATACTATATCCTACAAAGATACAAGGAAAAGAGGTTTGATCAAGCTTCTTCCGTTTTGATTTTGGAATGAAGAGGGAAGTGGGATACCAAATATTCTCAAATGAGACACTTGGGTTTTGATTTTACCACTTTTCCAGAGGATTGGAATTTACTAAGGCTTTAGTGGGAAATCTATTCAAGATATGAACAATAGTGTTCATTACTTCATCCCAGAGGAATTTAGGAAAATGTTTGAATGCATCATAGTTCTAGCCATTTCCAGAATGGTGCAGTTTTCCTTTCTACAATCCCATTCTACTGAGGGGAATAGGGAGTAGTTAGTTCCCTTTGAATGCCACATTCGACACAAAATGAGTCAAATTCCTTACTGACGTATTCTCCCCCATTATTATTCCTAAGCCTCTTAATTTTATAACTAGAATATTTTTCAACTAAAGCTTTAAATTCCTTAAATTTAGATAAGACATCAGATTTCTTTTTAATAAAATAAGACCAAATCATACAAGTGAAATAATTAATGAACATGATGACATAGATAGAAAAATTAAGGGATGGAACTTATAGAGGTCCTCGAACATCACTATGGACAAGTTCCAAAGGTTCAAAAGAATTAGCATCATGATGGCTGTAGAAGGGATTAATAGATTACTTACCACTTAAGAATCCTTCACATGTTTCATTATTTTGGGAAATAAGTGGTAGACCAGTCACTAGGTTTAGTCAAGACATGTCATACATGCTCCTGAAATTGACATGACCTAGTCTCTCAGGCCATAATTGCATGTCACTTCTTTGAGATATTAAACAAGAAGCAGAAGGAAAGACATTAACCGCATAAAAACCATCTCTTTGAATGCCTTCAACTATAGTAACATCATGTTCATTTTTAATAAAACATTTATCCTTTAATAGTGTTACACTATACTTATTTTGAGTCAACTAAGAACAAGAAAGAAAATTCATTTTAATTTTAGGAACTAACAAAACATTGTTAATAAAACCATTTGAAACTTTTGCTTTACCTTGTCCTAAACGTCGAGAATGGAATGATCACCCAAGTAGATTTGATCATTACACTCTCTAAGTTCAGATAGGATATCAGATATAAAGGTCATGTGCCTAGAGGCACCATTTTTCAATATCCACTCATTTTATTTTGTAGTGACAAGGGCAACATACAAAGCAATTACATTTGATTTTTGACTATTTTTATGATTCTTGTTTTGGTTTTGATTTTGATTTTGGTCATATTTGTTACCCTTTTGATTTTTGAAATTTGAATTATTATTTTTAAATTTACAATCCTCTTTCTTATGACCAAATTTACCACAAGTAATGACATTTACCATCAAATATAACTCTTAGATTTCTAGGTTTCTTATCTTTGCTAGGAGGTTTAAAAGTTGGCTTTTGATTTTTGTTGAATCTAGAGGTTTTACCTTTTGATTTTTGAGTGAGAAGTGCCTGTGTGGCATTCTCCTTAGAATCAAAATTTTTCATTACTTGCTCTTCTTAAATGAGTAGAGCACTAAGGGTTTGCAAATATAGAATGTCTTGTTCTGTTTGATATTTTGAATTCAAAATTGAAATGAAATTTCTAAATTTCTCATGAATATTCAACTAAATAATGAAATAAAGAAATTTATCTTGAATTAGTTACAACTACAACTACATCGATGAAAAAATGTACATGTTTATGAAAAATCATCAAATCATAAGTTCTAAAATCAATTTAATGATTTTTCATAAATGCATACCTTTGTGCATCGATTCTAATTGATACCATCACTCACTCGGACTTTCTTGATTCCCATATGAAGTTGAAAACCATTCTCGTACGCTTCACAAAATGATGGATATTGCCTCTTGTAATTTATGTTGATACACAATGACATTGTCTAAAGTTTCTTGTCTTTCGCTTGAAGTCCTCTTAGTTCCATTAACAACTGCCCATAATTTCAAGCCATGAATTTTTCCTTCAATTGAATCTTCTAAATGTTGTAATTATTCCCATTCAACATATGATATTTATCAATTGAAAACTTATTAGACCCCATTTTGTGTAAATAGAGATAATTAATGGGGATTAAAAAGAGTTTAATAAAAATCCTCCCTGTCCTCATTTAATCCTCGCAGTAAAAAAATGATCGACTTTACGCCAAAAAAAGAGGTCTTGTCAAGTGTATAGTCTTTATTTTCAGGCCTTGGTAATTCTCCCAAGTTCCAATTTTCATGCGAGGGTTAAAATATTCAAATAGGTTTCCACCTATGCATACACATTAATTCATATGAAGAGGGAAGGGGGGCTAGGGGGTTAAATAGAATACTAAATAACTAACCACCTAAATTTCCAACTATTGCAACATTAGAATTAAATTAAATTATTTAATCCCACTCTTATACCATGTCAGGATGAGGGGATGAACCATTTATTAACCTTAATTAATAAAAACAAATATAAATGTGCACATAGTAATAAATGAATAAATACACAGAAAATATAAATAACACCATAACACAAAATTTAAGGTGGAAAACCCCAATGGGATAAAAAACTATGGTAGAATAATTTCCACTATATGAGAAACTTTTACATCTAGTCTAGTAACACTCCCTCATCACTTCCACTCCATGTATTTACCTGAATTACCTCGATAATTTTGAATATGACCTTTAAATAACCCAAAGGGTTATGACCTTCTTAAGTGACGGGGTACACCTCCCTGATTAATATTAGTTAATTAAATAACTAAAAACCTCATATATAATTTATATTTAAATAATAAGAATATAAGTTATTCTATATTATTCAACTAGCAACTAAATATTATGATCACTTAATATTATATTTATAACAATGGTTTTGGATAAGGGAGAGAAAAACCTAAACTAAAAGTTATCTTTAATATCGGATATTTATGCTTCTTTCATTGAATAATATTTCTAGAATTGATGATTGATCATAGTGTAAAGATAAGCAAGTTGTAGAATGACTACAGAGATGAGGATTATAGATTCTAAATGTGAGAATTTGTCTTAGCAAGGATACAAGGTCAAACATGGTTTTACACAAGGACACATTACCAAATTTTAATGTCTAAGTAATAAATAAAACAATTACACTTGATAGTGTAGAAGATACCCCCATAATAATAAGGCCATTGAAAAAAGAAATCCCAACATATGAAATTATGTAGAGTCATGGGTATCTTGCATCATATTCATATACCCAATTTAATTTAAGTTGAATTAAATTTAATTCCATAAGTAACTATAGTAAAAATAATGTATACATGTTGAAATACAAAAATGACACAAGAAAAAAAAGAATATACAATGTAAAACCCCAACAAAGAAGGAAAGATAAGAAGAATTATCTAATTTTGAGTGGACATGAAGTGATCTAGGTAGGTAAAAGTATTGAACAAGTTGCAAAAAAGGGTTGTCACTACTCCTTTGTAAATTTTTAGACTCGGGAATAGAGCTGGACAGGGGCATCCAATGTAGGGTAGAGGAGCCTCGATGCTAGTGACTAAATTTGGGTGTTGGTGACTATGTAGAAACTTAAGAATTGATTTATTCTATGTTGCAAGGTTTTTTCTATTGATTCCTATTGATAACCGATATTTGTTCCTTGATCGCCAAATGTACCCTTAATATGTAAAAGATAATTTCACCTACACATATCCATAAACCCCATCAAACATAAAAAGGAAAATGTATAATGGGGATTTAGACTAACCTCGATGGTCACCCAAATAATAAACTTATGATTGAATGTTGCACTACATCTAAGATTCCATTTAGTTACGGTGTGTGCATAGAAATGATGCCCTAGGATGCCCTTGTATAAGTTGCACAAATGATAGTGGGTTGTAGCTTGAATATAACAATGTAATAGTATGTGTGGATGAAATAGAATAGAATTACCCTATTATGTTATGTATGTAGAAGTATACATCCCTTGTCCCTTTAATGGAGACCTTTGAAGTACTTTAGTTCCTTTGGAATGTAAGCTTAGGCGATGAGAGTAATGCTTAGTGTATGGACCCTTATTTTGAAAACATAACTCTATATTTATAAGATTACTATGTTTAAATTTCGTAATTGAAAATTGAAAGGCCAACCCATAAGTGAATAATATGCCCAAAATATAAAAGATACCCAAAAAGAGAAAGTAAAGTAATAAAGGTTTAGGGCGCCCAGGGAGGAACAAGAGTGTCTAGGTGTCTACTTGTCTGGTGAGCACTAATGTTTGAGCCATAAAAGATAAATAAGTTAAGTTTTGATTGGGTTGTAGGGTGTGTAAGACCAAATAGAAAGCAAGAGATAAAGAAAAAGGCCAAATATAGTTGTCAACCACTAGTTTTCTTTCTTAGGAATCATGTAAATGCTAGCATGCTTTTTAGGACCTAGAAATGTACCCAAGTGTGTGATTTTATGTCTACATTTTCCCCCAATTTATGTTGTTGAGTGAATACTCGATAACATAAAGTAGATAAGAGATACGTACCTTATGATCCTATGAAGAATATGGAAAATAACATGTTGAGTGGATAAGTGAAGCATGAAGTGATTGCAAAGTGAAGCGTGGAGACTAGGAAAGGGAAGTGGACCCTAGGCGTGAAGTGTGTGCATTGTAGCATGTTGCTATAGCTTGTGGTTCTTGCTTCTTGTAAGGATGGGATTCCAAAAGAAGAGAAAGAAATTAGTCAAATTTTTATATATGATAGATTAGAAAAACATGTGTATAAGTATGTAAAAATTATAAAAGTGTGTAAAAGGAAAGTAAGCACTGATATGTGAAAGAGTAAGAGATAGAAAAATGTCTTGTTATTTGATGTTTGATCCAAATATTAAAGTGAAGTTTTGGGTGCTCTCATGTCAAGAGCCAGTTTTTTTGGCAATCTCATGCCAAGAGTGAGTTTTTTGGGAGATCTAACACCAAGTGTGAGGTTTTGGATGATCTCACACCAAGTGTGAGTTTTTTGGGTGATCTCATGCCAAAGAGAAAGTGTTGGGGAGAGAGGTATAGTTTTACTCTCCTTCCATAAATCTATGTAATAAGCACCACTATAGATCGTGTGTCCCGATTTGTTCATGTTGTTCCTTTTTTTATAATTATTCTGAAATGTTTTGATTCTACGATTATGGGAGATAGAATGCATTATGTGATAGGAGGCATGTTCTTATAATTGTATAACTTCTCTATGAACTATTGTAGACTATTTTTAATGATAAAATGAATGTGTCTATCCCAGGACACTAGTTCCCATCGGGGACAAGGGCACCCATGCGCTAGTTTTTGAGTCAGGTGCACCGGTGTTCATGTACTCTGTGTTAGACCCAGTTAGTTTTTGGTCCGTTATATGATGTGCTCTTGTGTCATTCCTATACTATCTTGACATGAAATGTAGCTTTAAGTTTTTGTAGGGGCGATTTGTTCACCCAATGTATTCCCCCTATTTGGGGTGCATGCGATAATTGTAGGAGAATGCGACCCAAAGGAGAGGACATGATTCTGCATTGAAGTGGATACCTGTAGGGGGTAGGGGATGTTCATGGTAGAAACCAAGAAACATGTAAACAAAGTGGGATAACAATATGTGTTAGTGAAAACAAAGATGTAATGAAAAAAATGTAGGAAGCAAGTGTGTAGAAAAGATGTACCATGAAAATTGGGTTTCAAACATGGGACATTGCTCACAATGTCACAAGACAATCAGGGCCAAAAGTGGCCAAAAACATACAATGAACATATAAGACATAGGGCATAACATGAAAATAATAACATAAAGTAGCAAACAAGATCAAGAAAATGTATCGAGATATCCATGGCGACAAATAGTCTTGCAAGGAAAATGCTACACATGAAACACTCGTTAGCATGTTAGAAAGATAAATAATATGTCAAAGAATGTATAAATCAATGAAAAATTAGAGTAACTTTTAATGAGAAATAGTGAATAATGTAGCAATAGAACCTGAAGTGTGTAGAATGTGGTAGTAGTGAAAGTATATGCCCCTAGAGCCTCAGTGGGACTGGTAAAAGGTATAGTGCCAAACATCATTGCAACATGTAAGAACCTTAGTAAGAGATCTTGTATTCACCTCAAAAGACCAAGTGAACACACATGTGTATATATATATAGAAAGATGATGACATACTAAGAATCCATCTAGCATGGAAAACAAAGTGTAACATGTAAGTAGATAAATCTAAGCAAGCATAGAAGAAACCAAGATATGCAAATGCAATGTATGAGTGTGATGGTATAGTATGTAAAATGTGAAGATGATAGGAGCAAAGTGTGCCCCCAATAGATGTGTATGAGATGAGGTTCATTTATAGGAACCCTCAACAATCAAGAATGAACCATAGAACAAGAGTGTGTCATCGGGTAATGTGCGTATTGTGTGAATAGATGTTAGAACGTTGTATCATGAAGCACAAAGTGGAAATGTGTAGAGATGTGAGGTTCATTTTAGAATTAGACCATCAAACTTTGAGTATGAACAGTGGAACTAGATTATGTCATAGGGTAATTAATATAAAATGTGTGTATTAAAGGGTATGAGAGTGTGTAAACATTATGATGCACGAAGCGCAAAGTGTGCTAGTAGACACTAGAGAGAAGTGATAGTGATTAGAAGTGGGGAAGAAAGTGTGATTCTAAGGAAATTCAAAGGCTATCCGATGATAGTGAATGGAAATTGATCTCCACCTGATGTCTGAGGAGACAAAGGCATGTGAAAATCCTCTAAGATTGGTGTTGGAGAGTAATCATGTGCATGTGAAGGAGACATATATGGTGAAGGAGGTGATGAACACCTATGTGAAGGGGCTTCTCGAGTAGGGGACTTAGGCCAATGATATGGACTAAGAGACTCATGAGGACACCAAGGTTGTGAGGTAGGTTGTTTGAAAGTAGGGGAGATAGGTGAGGAATTAGCTTTCAATTTGAGAGGCATTCAAATCCTAGATGTTATGACTAGTGTATCTACCAAAGTGGGTAAAGTAAATGGTGTGTATGGTGGAACACCTTTGATAGTAAACAATTTTTTTTATTATGAATGAACTTGAGGCACAAATAATTCATGGAAGGAATGAATTGAGTGGTGTGGAGCCAATAGATACCTAAGAGAATGTCATAGCCTTTGATTGAAGATGCAATAGAGAATGATACAAACATAGTAATAGGCCCAACCTGTGATGGGAATCCGACATAGCCAAAATAATTAGGGATTGGAATTTGATAGTAAGTTCTTGATAATTGATAGCTAAGAGGAGTGAAACAGAGCACACGTTGGTAGGATCTAATGGGTAGATAATAGTTTTATTGATGTATATGAACCAATAGAAGCATAAATATGCAAGGAAACGAAGTAAATATATCTTGATAATCATGATGTAAGAATGTAATAGTTGATGATGGTGCATCAGCCAAAAAAAAAGAAATCAAGAGGTCCTATGAAGGAGGAGGCACACCACAATGTGAATGATTGGAAGAATAATCAATAGCCTGCTTGACATGATTGGGAAAGGGTCATTAAATATTTTTAGATTTTTATTATCATTGATCGGCTTAGAAGTAGATGGCTTAGGGAGCTCGAGTTCATTGCTATCAATGAGATCTTGAATAATATAATTGAGTTTGAAACAATAATTAGAAGAGTTCCCAATGAATTGGTGATAATCACATCATCCATTTTCATCATAATTGCGGCCATGGGGGCGAGAGGGTCGATATTGAGTGATGGTGGAAGAGTGATAAGATTTCTTTCAATGAGTTGCATAAATATAAAGTGAGCTGCATAGGGTAACTTGGTAAAAGTATGCTTTGGCATCTACAATTGAACATTTTCTAGTGGAGAGACGACATTAATAATGACCTTTACTTCAGTGGGCTTAGGAGATGTCTTGAAAGTATATTTATCTTGAAACCAATTAGAATATGATGATGAAGCATTATCATAGTATTTAAATTTTCCCATAGATAAAAGTTTTCCTTTATGTATTTTGAGCCTATGTCATAATTGATCAAAGGATGGAGAGGTCTCAAATATAACACTCTCTTGTAGTGGAGGAAGGATACTTTGAATAAAAATATCTTGCAATTCTGAATCAGTGAGTACATTGGTCATCTTAGCTAGGTTATTCTTATAATGTAAAACATAGTAAAATAGATGCTCATTAGATCTTTGTTTAATTTGAGAAAGTTGTGCAGAGGATATTTTGGTGCTGATATTGATAGAAAAATAATAAAGGAAAGAATTGGCTAAGTATGTGAAGGAAGTTATTGAATGAACAAGTAGATCATAAAACCAACACATGGAGTGATATTACAAATTTCTAGGAAATAACTTAGCTAGTATTGTATGATTATTTACATAATCCAAACATTTCACATGGAAATATTGAAGATGTTCTTGAGGGTCAATATGGCCATTGAAGGTGGGAAACTTAGGTTTAATTAAGTTTGGAGGAAGGGGATAAGAAGTTATGGTAGGTGCAAAAGGGTGTGGAGTGATGAGGAATCAAGATATGGAGAGGAACATAAGTAGCTTGTTATAGTTGTTGAGAATTTGAAGTTGGAGATCCTAGTATAAAGAGGCGGGTGATTAGCTAAAAATTGGATTTTAGAAGTTAATATAAGAAGTACAACAATGTAATAATATGAAATATAAATTCCATCTAATTTATTTGATATTTTAAATGAAAAGAAATAATTGAGATAGGAAGGAAAATGTATTACCCTAAAAGTACTTACCTCGTAGTGATCCGGGACTTGACAGATGATAAATAGGTGAAACAGAGTGTCACAACACACCTCAAAAATTTGTAGCCGAGGAAGATCTGGCCAGAATAGGGTGCTTGGAGGAGGATTATGGCATCTGGTGCACCATGGTCTGCGGTGAAACTCGAAACCTAATCTTGGAAGGGTTGTTAGGTCTTTGTAATAATTCTCCTTTTGTCACATGGATGTCACACTAGCTTCAATGATGTCATTGTGAACCTACAATGAAGAATCACCTACAAAATCCCACACAAAGCATCAAACTCATAAAAAGAAAGATGCATATGAAGGGGTCGATTGTCCTTAACAACCACAATGGTGGTCTTACAACTAAGTGTTGCACTACATCTCAGACCCAATGTAGTTATGTGTGATTGTGTGTGCAATAATGTGCCTAGGATTCCCTAACACCAACGACACACAAAGATAACGTGAAATAGCTAGATAAAATGCAAAATAATGGATGGAATTGAATAGACTTTCCTTTCCTATTCAAAGTGTATTGCAAAGTAGTGCCCAAATGCAGTCCCTTACCTTATGTAGATAGCTAGCCCTTAGTAGAAATATTCTACCCATAAGGTAGTATGTATGTTGTGTTTATATAGGGATATCTTGCTCAAATTTTGACACTAATGACCCGACATGCCAACTAATACCTAGGGGAATGGGAAGGAAAATTATAAAGATCGACCTCAAACATCTAAATGAGAACCAAGTGTGACTAGGACTAGGAACCTAGAAATGGAGACCAGGGCACCCAAGGTACCCTAATCCCTTCCTAATGTCCCTAAGAAAAGACTATAGATGATAACTGAGTGAATAAAAACAACTAAGAATCCTGAATAGATGACCATATATGTGTAAGTAAGTGACGATTGTGCAGTACACACAACGAAAAATGACCAACTAGATTGATGATAGGAATAGGGGATGGGCCATTAGTGAATACTTTTCTTATGTAAAATCCATATATAAAACAACATACTTGGTGGTATAATTATAGTAGTAAGTGCGTGATTTTGTGACTACATTTTCCCTCACTTTATGTTAGTGAGTATAAATCTCATTAACATAAAGTAGATAGAGATGTGTACTTGAGAGAAATCCAGAGAATCCCATGTTGTAGTAGAATGCATAGATGTGGTGGAAAATCACGTCGAACCATGGATCAACGTGTTGATCCATGTAACACAACTGTGAGAAATGTAATATCATGATGAAGTGCACTAAAATAGAGTGATGATTGTAATGCTAGATGATTGATGATTTCAAACGTTATATGATGATGATAAGATGGGGTAGGGAGTGATCAATTCCCAACCCGATTGCATGTATATGAATAAACAACCAGAGGATTTGGGCATCCTACCGCTAGAGGAAGAGTGTAGGGAGAAAGGTGTGTTATTCTCCAACATGTAACTACATGCTCAAGATCTAGCTGCTGCAAATAGAATCAAATCAGTTTTTTTTGGTTTTGGATCCAAATAATTTCAATCAAATAGTTGACCCATATAGGAGTGGTATAGGAAGGCACTCTTGCTCCCACCCCATGAGTGTCACCGCAAATGATGGAGTCCAAGTTAGGTCATCTAGAAGGAAACACCAAATATAATATAACTTCCCAAGTTAGGTCATATGGGAAAGTAATGAATGTAACTCCCAAGTTAGGTCATCTGGGAGGCCAATTGTGTTATATTGTATTGATTGAGTGATATGATTTTGATTGTTAGAGATTTGAACATGTTGATGGATTGATTGATTAATTATTTTGATTGGTTACTCATAGAGATATTTTACGCTAGTTTCCCCAGGTTAGGTCATTAGGGGAATTGATAGAAATTAGTGAATGATCACATGGAAATATTTTAATGCTTGTTTCCCCAAGTTAGGTCATTAGGGGGAAGTGATGAAATGTCACATAGAGAAATTGTATGTTTTTTGCCCCTAAGTTAGGTCATTAGGGGAAGTGATGAAATGTCACATGGTGCATTAGTAAATGTTTGAAAGTGATGAATTATTAGTGTTGATTGATCACACGATGACATAAGGAGAATTATAGGATGACCCTAATTGTATGCCTCCCCTTTCGGTGAAATGGGAAGTAATGATAAGCATGAACATTGAGCCAAAAGTAAACATGAAATATATAGAATGTGATAGAAATCACCAAAATGTGTATAGATTAGATGAAAGACAACATCAAGGAGAGATAACATGCACGTAATGTGTATAGTACAATTTTAGGTGGAATTTTGAAAAGAATTCCGTAAACGTGGTGTAAATTGGAGCAAAAACACTTAAGATATGACAAAAATCATGTGGTGTGTATTAATTGAGAAATGATAATGAAATAATAACCATAGTAAAGTAGGTAACACAAAGTAATTATAAATAGAAGGGTAAAAAAGTGATTAGTCACTTCATTTGTCTTTGCGCGGGAGTGATAGTGAGCTCTAAGTAAGTAAGGATGTCGTAAGTGAGATAAATACGACCTATCTAATTTGAGATTGTGGCTACTTTGCCATAGCATCACATACGACGGAAGATTTGCTAAGTGCATTGATTTATGAAAAATGTGTGTTAGTCATTTTTGTTGATTTTTACAAAATTGAGATTTTGATTTTCTCGGCATTTTAGACCTAGACAAGAGTGGTGAAGGCGTGAATGAACTTCAGGACAGGAGCACCCAGACTTAGGTATGAGTGTCCTACTCCTTGGCACCCTAATATTGCTTCTAAGTGCCCCAGTCTAGAGAGGGTGTATTTAATCTAGAATGATGTAGATTTTGTTTTTATTGTGTAGTAATGTGATAAGCGAGTGTGTATAGATTTGTATAGTGTTCTAACGTTGCATTTTTGTCATTTTTGTTGTGCATAGGATATTCAGGTTGAGGGAGTTCCATGGGGTCTTCATTTAATTAATTTTCTTGGGCTAGGTTTGTCAAATGATGATTGGGATGTTATGGACTGTGCTGGCCTGCAACACATAACACGGATGGGGGACGTGTCCCATAATATACCTATTTTAATAGCCTTATGTGAGAGGTGGTGTGTAGATACTTGTACTCTTTGGTTGCTTACTGGTAAAATGACAATCACATTGGAGGATGTGTATCACATACTTGTGATTTCCAATTATTGGGGAGAGAGTACATGTTATGCTATTGGAGGATATGGAGAGATAGATGCAAGTTGCTAGGTAGTATTTTGTGAGGAATCGAGTACATACTGAGGCCCATATCAGTTTAGATGCTATTTTAGGTCTAGAGTTTGATGCTTGTGGAAGTTTAATCCCATGGTTATTGTTTCATCTATCTTAGTAAAGGGAGGTGGTGTGGGTATCTTGTATAAGATGCATGACATATGTTGCTTAGGATAGAGGAGAGAGAGTACTATATATGTGTGGGCATGGTGTGTGTTGGACCACTTATATAGAGACCTATATAGATTCACGCAAGAGGAGAATGGAGGTAGGATAGGTACTATTACACTATTACATGTATGGTGCTATGAGCACATAGCAGTTGTTGAGGCCAGTTGGAGGCTCATGAGTGGAGTGGGATAGGACATATATATATATGCTATTAGATGGGTTGGTGTGCGTGGGCACAAGATGGATAACCGATACCTATAGGAACCTGATAGATAGGATGGGGTCTGAGACAGGTTATATGGAGACCATACTAAGACTAGAGGGGGATTACCAGAGGATGCTATAGAGTTGTAGTGTATTTGGAGGACTATGTGGTTAGAGGATCGATTCCGAGGGGTAGCCAAACTGTTATAGGTAGAGAGGGTATCATGACAATTTGGCATGGCCCAGGATGTACCCCATATCCATATATATGGTTGGGAGATATTAGAGCACTAAGGAGGGATTAAGGTAGGCTAGGGCCCATAGGAGAGAAAATAGTACCTCATGGGCTAGATGAGGCGGATACAATGACAGAGCTGATAGATTCAAATGATACGAGATATACGGAGAATTACCACACATGGTGGGTTACACATCGATGGGTATTATTGTTTCCATTATTCATAGACATAACGAGGTTACCACATGGAGGAGAGGGAGAGGGGGAAGAACATGCCCCGACAATGTGACAATTGCTATAGTGGAGCATGAGTATCTATATATAGTTGCATTGTGTGATTTTTTACTTGCCTATGTGATAGTGATGGTTATCTAATGCATTTTTCTATTGTGTTGTAGGTGACGCATATTGGTCCTTGATAGTAGACACCTCCATTCACACATTGATGTGGAATATTATGAGTGACGTACTTGTGGGCAGAGGGATGCTAGAACACATGGATAAAATTTTGGGAGAACATGCCCATTTGTTTGAGCCAGTGGCCATAAGAAGCAACGATGTGCATTGTAATGCTAGGAAGGAGGGACGAGTAATGCGAGGAGAATAAATGAGCTAGAGAGGTTTGGGTGCTGGTCCCTTGGAATAGGATGTGTTTACACGTTATGTCAAGTTGCAAAGTCAATTTGTAGAGCATTCTACCAAGCTTACACTACTACTATGGAAGTAAGTTGAGAGAGGTATTGAGGTCATGACCAGCGACATAGAGTTAGTGGTGAGGCATCGATTTCTAGGGCTCTCCCAATACTTGAGAGTGATAGTGATGATGATATTTGATTTGTATTATTGTATATGATGTAGGGAGCTCCTCCCGGTGATGAGATGTTTTGTAATGATGATTGTAACCAATTATATATGGATAGATGTATTGATGTATGTGATGATGTATGATGATCAATGATTATTAGTATTGACTCAATGTATGTATTAGTATGTAATGTATGTAATTGGAAATCATTCATGTTTATTGATTTAGACTTGTACTATGATGTTGATAATGATAGAAAAAATGCATAATATGAATGATGATAGATAATATATGTAATTTTATTTTCTAGATATGATGCTTTACAAGGTGAGCAATGTGCGTATTTTTTGAATGGAATTTGCATATTTGTTGAATGGAATTTGTGATGTGTAGTTGGCATAATAATGAGAGTGGAATGTATGTAAAGATAAATAATGTATGAATTCCAAAATAATGTGTTGTGATGAATGTGTGTTGACGTGATAATGTAGTGTGATCATAATATGTTAGTTTGATGAATATGGGGGAAAGAATATTAGTGATGACCCCAGCATGTGGATGATTAGGTTTATTTAGTTAAGACACCTCAGTAGTCAAGAATGAACCACGTAAAGAAAGAGTGCATCATCAAGAAATGATTGAGTGCGCAGATGAATTGACAAAGTGTGTGATGAAATTTTCTTATAGAAAACCCTCAATAGTCGTGTAAGAACCGTAAGAACACAAGTGCGTCATCGGGGTAAGGTGATGGAAATCACCTACCAAAGACTGAGTTGATGTTCAAGAAGTGGAGTCATGGGGCATGGAAGCAATGTGAGCATATGAACCAAACTGAATATTATGTGGAGCATTGGTGGCATGTGTAAATGACGAGGGATGTGGAAGCCAATGTGACATAGTAGCCTAATGTGGTGGATAAGAAGGATGAATTAGATGTCATGGATGTAATTTTTTAATGATGTATGGATGTGTGTGAGAGTGTGCATGAGCAAAATCTCACCGTGGTGGTGGATGCACACCGATATGAGCATTAGATGGAGGAGAGGACTCAACTAGAATAAAAATCAGCGATGAGGTAAAGGAGAGATGGACCACTCATGTGAGCAAGAGCCAAAGGAAATGATGCCCTTATCTTATAATTTTTGCAATCTATCATGAAGGGAAAAATCATTATCCCTATGGCCATTGATAGAATGATAATTAAAAAAGGTTGATCATGATGATGTTGTATTCGATATTATGGATGATGCTTTGGTTATATGGTAAGTGAATTAGATGCATGTGAAATAAAGTACGCAACACATCATGTGGTCAAGCATGATGAGATAAGTATAATAGATCACACAACATAGATGAAGTAGCAGGAGAAGTATCCTATCACATAGGAGGAGAATTAGTATGCTTATGTGATGTAGTAGGTTGAGATTGTTTGCTAGGTTGAGATGGAGACTGTAGGATGCTCAACCGATGTAAATGGATGAGAACTAGATGATACAATAGTAGTAGAGATAAGTGGAGGATAAATTCCATGTGTCGTGAGAAGATATTTTTCTAGGTCTATGAATTTATAGCACAAAAGAATGAATGAATCACATGTATCATATTGTAATATTTTCTTAAGTGCAAGAATCAAACCATGACAAAAATGAATTGCTTCTCTAGATCGATAGGTTGGAATACTAGTTGATGCATACAAGCATTGAACCATAAGATATAATCCTTGATAGATTTTGATGAGCCCTAATGTAAAGTAGGTAGGTAGTCATAAGTAACTCTAGGGCCATTATTGATGATAAAACGATGAAGAAAAGCGTCCTCCATGTCATAGTAAGTGCTAATAGACCCAAATGGAATATGATTGTACCATTGTAAATCCTCATCGATAAGACTGTGTCAAAAGGTCGTAGGCAATAATATATCATTAGAATAGGGTCCATATCCATGTGGTAATGTTGGAGATGTGAATGAGGGTCACCGGTACCATCAAAACATGTGAATGTAGGCATGATAAAGTCCTTAGGAAATGCAAAGTTATGAATCTTCTTGGGGATAGGGTTACCATGTAATGAGTTGTTGTCAATAGAAACATAATAAGCCTTAATTTATAAAGTGAGTGACTAAACCTAAGATTGTAATTGACCTACAACATGCATGAGATAATGATGTCTTGTGAAGGAATAGTAGAAGATGGAAGTAATGTATTAAGTGGTTGTAACTTGCCATTGTGAGTGATCATGGGAATATCAAGAGAAGATAAAGGAGATTCCGATGCTAAATTCAGACTAGTGATGGGTGCCAAAGAAGCTATAGTATAAGAAAGAGATGGAATATCCATAGCGGTGGTAAGACTAGAATTAGAAACATCCCTAGGATGTGAAGGTCATTGGAGATACACCAATAGAGAAGATGAACTAATAGGTGTAGATGATGTGATAAAAGGAGATGAAATGGTAGGAGAAGAAGAACCAATAGATGGAGATGACTCATGCACTATGCTAGATGCAACCTTAGGATATAGTGGCAATGGAGACTAATACTTGGAAGAAATAAAAGAAGGAGAATCACGACTATCAATTATTGCATCGACATTAGATATAAGAATGTCATTAAACATATTATTAATAAGATCATCAATATAATATGAAGGATGTGATGTCTCATGAGAAGCGATATCGAAGTGTCGTGCCCCACCTCGGGACACCATAAAACAACCTAAA
The DNA here is from genome assembly GCA_018340775.1 of Taxus wallichiana var. yunnanensis. NCBI lineage: Eukaryota > Viridiplantae > Streptophyta > Pinopsida > Cupressales > Taxaceae > Taxus > Taxus wallichiana. The sequence goes on from CM031237.1 coordinate 319,837,229, forward strand.
AAGTTGGTAATTTTTTTTTTGAAGTGCGAACTAATGTTTCGCCTAACTGTTCTCATTAAGTGATTTAAATTCTTAACGATATAATTTTAACCAAATTGCTAAAACATTTGTTTCTAATTAATTTTATTTATTTAGCTTCTAATAATTTTCACACATTAAAAATAATATATCTTATTGACTAAATCCACCTACATGAGAAAATAACTACCCATTCTTAATTAAAATTTCATCCCTATTCAAAAGTTTTAATCCCACAATATTACTCATTTTCAAAAGTATGTAGGGTTTTATTTGAACCCTAGGATCAAATAAATCTGGTCCCTAGATTTTATTGAACCCTAAACTTCCTTATCTCTTCTCTTTTCCATCTCTTTCTTTTCATTTGAATCTTTCTTTCTTATTTCTCTTCTCTTTTTTTTCATTTTTGTTATGTGCAGGTTGGAAGGAGGAACAATAGAGTTTGGTTTCTTTGTTCTCTTCTTTCATTATATTGTTTGAAGATTTCAAACAATACAAATAAACCTTTATCTCTCTCTCTCTCTCTCTCTCTCTCTTTTAAAACTAATATTTATTTATTTTTATTTCTTTTCTTTTGTTGGTTTTGATCAGGGATAGCGGCCTCGAGAAGGTCGGCATGGGGAAAGAGGGGGACAGACCCATGTGAAGGCAACGGAGGTGGCATAAGGGAGGCGTAGGGGTGGCGGGGAGTGGAGGGTGCAACGGTGTGGGTGGGAGTGATGTGGAGGGGGTGGAGGAGTGTGGGGAGGGCCGTGAGGAGGTGGGGGGTGTGACGGGGGCGGTGGCAGTAGAATGGACCACCAAAACATACATATTTGTTTTTGTGTTTGTTTATTTTATTTCTTTTTTTTTTTTTTTTAAAACAAAACGTTTATATATATATAAATATATATATACATATAATATAATAAATATATATAAATATATATATAATGTAATAAAAGATATAATATATGTATATATATTGTAAAAGATATAATTAATATATATACTCTAATGTATAGATAAATATAATATATTATCAATTTTAGATATATATATATATATATATATATATATATATATATATATATATATATATATATATATATATATATATATATATATTCAAAGAGAAACAAGGATTTACTACAGAGGTATTCTCCATATGGGTATATCCGTTTATAGGTATAAGATGAGAAAAGAAAACAATTTCCTGAGTTACATATGAAAAAGAAGAAACTAATACAAATTTCCATTTCATTTATTTAATTTACCATCATTACAAGAAGAGGAAAATGGCATGAAAGAAAGTATTTCCATTTAATATTTTTCATGAGATCCAATGCTAAAATTTATATTTCATTTCCAATGTTTTAACAAAACTTACTTCAAATTTAAAAACAAATGAGATTCTTAACAAGAATAAGTAAACCTTCCTTTCAACACAACAAAAAAAATCAGATTTCTAGAACCATAATAATCTACAAGGAAATGCATATTTCAAAACTAATAATAGTTTCTACCAATGTTAAAAAAAAACAAGCTTCATATAACCAAGTAGATTTCATTTCAAATGTAAGGCAAAAGATTATTTCAGATTTACACACATGTAGAATTCTTCAACAAGTAATATGTCCTCTTTGTAAATAAAAATATAAGAGATACATCAAGTTACAAATAAATAAAACATTTGATACAATACTTCTCTTCCACAAGCTTAGGCTACAAGGGTGATGTATAAATATTCCCAAATGTGCAAACAACCAAGAATTTCCATTACAAGTTTCTTGAAAGTTGGAAGAGAGATTTCTCATTGCAACACCATGTCTCAAGTTACAAGTAATTGCAAAATATACAAAATGGGGGTTTTACAAGGAGAGGGGAAAAACTCCCACATAACTACACACATGAGGTATACAATGCAAGAAATGTTTCATATGGAAAGAAATAACAATGAGAGTCCAAGATGCCACCAACTCCAACTTAGAGATCCACTTCAAATGCCTTTGGAGAATACAACCAAGGAGAATAAGCTTGTTTACCACCCAACCATAGGCATCATGACATGCCTTTCCCAAGGTTGGGATGCATGCTAGCCTCCCCCAAGCCCATGGGAAAGAGGAAAACTAACCACAACTTGCACAAGATGGAGGGTGAACTAACAATGATACAACCACACAAAAATAGGACAAAATCCAAGACAAGACTCAAAATTTTCCAAGGTGGCAAAGAGAAGAACCCAAGTTCTTCTCTAAAATAGTGGGGAAGAGGAGAGGATTTCTCCAAAAGTTGTTACCAAAATTAAAAGCACAATAACTAGACCTCCATACCCTCCTTATTACTTCTATATCATTTAACCCCTCCTTATTCCTCCACCCTTTCTCCAAGTCCTTCTTGGAAGGATTTTCAAACCCCAAAGGGGTTTCCTTACCAAGAATGGGGAAGGAGATTCAAGCCAAATGAATCAACTTCTCCACCTCAACCATTTGAGGGGTAAACAATAAGACCCTACAAGGCTTGTCCATCAAGCCTTGAGGATTGAGAGGAAAAATCCCTCTCTCTTCCCCCCAAACTCCAAAACTCCATCATGCCATATGATGGAGGGAGTAAAACAAACAAACAACAACCAAAATCCACATGCAAAACTAAAAATTCAAGTAGCCCATCTAACAACTAAGATGAATACAACACATGTAATAAGACATAAGAGCCTACCTCAAGGAAAGCTCTCCAAAAATCTTTCCAACTTCAAATTTCTCCACTCCTTGACTCAAGCAAATCTCAAGCTCCAAATCCCACAAGCATCCCAAGTAAGAAGTTCAAAAAAAAAAGTCCCTCTCTTTTCCCATGAAGGGGAATTTGAAGAGGAGCAAGCAAGAATCCTCACAAATGAGGGGGTGACATGTGTCACCCCTCTCCTCCTTCAAGGTCAAAGATGCCAAAACAAAAGAGAGAAAGGGTAAAAATGTCTTTTTGCCCTCTTCTCCCAAATTCCCCTAAATGTTAACAAGACAAAATTAGTGAAACTTTTAACAAGCACTCCAATCCACACCCCTTACATGGATGTGACCAAACAAGAGGCAAAAAGGGAGGGAAAACTCCCTCTAGCCTTGGAAATAAGCCCCCTACCCATTAGGTAGGGTCCAAGGGCTCATTTTTATGTTAGGGGAACTCCCAAACTAAAAAGGGGTCCCCAAAAATGCCCAAAATAACCCAATTTCGGGTTTTGCATTTTTGGCACAAGGGTAGAGGGTGTGGGGACCACCCAAGGGTTTCACATGTGACCCTAAACCCTTGTGATTAAGTGACTCATTAAACAAAATCAAAATTTTAATGAAAGTGGGATTATTAACTCCCAAAACAAGTTTACAACATAACTAATTACCCTAAACAAAATTAATAATTCAAGGCACAATACATTACAAAAAAATTGGGGTCACTCATGGTGCCCAAAATAATAATCTCCAACACTAAGGTTTCACACAATGAACATGGCTAGGACTCAACCTGTGGGCTGCTTGTGCAAAATTGTGTAGCTGGCCTGAATCCCACATTCTCCTGTAAACCTGTCACCTACACACTCATTGCACACATTAACCACACCTGTCTGATACAATATAAATCAATGACTCAACAAGATATCAATGAGTTCTAAACTAGCCTAACATCCTACTGAAATCAAAATGTGACAACGTGCACAATTATACTCAATTCTCCAAAGTTAGACAAGATGATAAAGTGACATATAACCATAGAATCCCAACATGCAACAACTAAGTATCCATCAATATAATTATGTTCCAAAAACAACATCATATCCATTAGTATCCATGACATCATAAGAAAATGCGACAACATAGAAATTAAGCTAAATTGGCGCTATACGCCTGAATGTCCACACATGTCTAATAAGATCCAATCTCTAATATAATGTCCAAGATATAACAAATCTCTGTCAAAACATGTCTATGAGCAAAGAAACAACCAGTAACTGAGCTATAAAAGTGTGGGCACTACAAGAAGTAGGATAATCGTGAGATGGAATTACGGTGGTGGTCCGACTAGAAGAAGGATTAATATGCACATGTGAGTGATTTCCAAAACCAAGCATGTAATCGATAAGAGAATCATCTAGAATTTCCTTAGAAATATTAGGAGGATCACTAGTAGCCATATAGCATGGTGTACAAACAAGTGAAGGATATTGGATCCATAACAATACTAATGCTAATGGAGAATTTTCAAAACTAGTAGGTACATATCATTGACCTTATAAGAGTTACTGTTGAATATGATCTAGCATAGTAACATTACTATAGAGATCCATGAGCTCAACGATAAAAACCTCATCATAAATGAGACGTCTTCATGTTCGACCCCCATAACTCCACATGCAACAATGAAGGCTGCGATGTGTTCATCAGGATGCACTTTTCCGTCGCCTTTGAACTTAGGAAATTTCTTCGGTTACCTCTGGGTAACTCATGCAAAGGCTGAGGAAGAGCAAGGGGCCCGACATGATGACCCCATGGTAATGGCACCACCATTCTTGGAAAAATGGCTTGGAGAGGAACTGCAACACCAGCAAGAATCAAAGCTCGCAGATTAGGGCTAGCTGGCTCTGAAGGAGTACCGCCCGTAGGAATTCTGTCTTGAGCTAGGTGGAGTGCTTGTCGAACGAGTTCTTCTATTTCTTGTTGAAGGAAAAGGAAAACCCTGCTGCTCCAAAATCTGGAACTGAGAATCTTCAATACCAAGGGTCCTTCTCCCTCGAGTAAAACATGGAGTCGCCAGATCAAAGGATGATCGAAAAAATACAGAACTGGAATATGATTTTCCCCAGCGGAGTCGCCAAAAACTGTTGGTCGTCAAATAGGACTTTACGAAGAGCAACAGTCAGGGGACAAGAAGTCCCTCCTCTTTAATGGGAGAGGTTCCCTTATTCAGAAACGAACTTATTTACAAATGTACAAGACATGATTTGTTGGTTAAACTTGGATATCACGAAAGTGTTTTCTATGAAGATCATCAATTACAAAAGGACTGAGGAAATGAGAGTACGGGAAAGAGCAGAAAGGCAACATGCAGAATTATAGATATCAGAGTAATTCTTTATGTATGCGAAAGTCACAGTGAATTGAAACAAGATCATTTGTATCGAGATAAATAAGATGGAATTTAAAGACACAAAGTTCAAATAACATCTCGCTTAGAACACAAAGTTTCTTAGCATAACACATGATTCATTAATCAAGGAAACAAAGTTCCTTCTTGGTTATACAAGATCACCATGCTTGAAGTTGAAGAGTATGCAATCGGTAAGACTAACGAATTTGAGACAAATGAGCTTCACAAAGAAAATAAATGAAAGCTTAGGAATAAAAGAGATCGATAGACAAAGAATGGAAAATTCCTTCGTATTGATTTCTTTATAATCTATTTACACTTTTCAGAAAATATGCCAAGTTCCTCTTTTTTCCGAATGGTGTAAAGAAGGCCATTATATAGCTTACAAATCGATTACTCTTAGTAACCACTTCTTTAACCAAGAACAAAGCTTAAGGACCACCAATCGAATAATACCTTAACTTCTTACAAAGAAAATGGAAAAAGAAAGGGAAGAAGAGAAAAGAACAAGGAGAAAGAAGACAGTGGCCACCACCGAGGAGGGACCCACCGACTTGTAATCCGTGCCGAATTTCTCTAACGCCTCGCACTATGTCTCGCCACGAGGACCGACGTGTTGGCCGTAAGATGCATCCAAAATCCAAGACATTTCTCCATCTCTTTATCAAACTCGACATGAGTATGATAATCTTTATTTGCTTCTCCAACGGCAGATTGAAGAGAGCAGATTTCCTTCATTTTCTCTTTGGAGATTGAGCTTTCCTTGAATAGATTATCTTTGACATAAGCTCTGAATTGAGCTTTGATTTCTTGCAAGGAAAGGGAAACACCAGAATTTTCATCCTGAAGATGACAGTGAATATCCTTGAAAGCTGAGACAACCAGTGTCTTGAAAGCTTCGCCCTTCTGCCAACTGTTCTTTAGTTCTCCCAAAGCCTCCTCCAGGACTTCGATCTTCATATTGATAGTATCAGAGCTGCAACCTAAATTTGGGGAGGAATTACAGAGAAAAGGGATACATGCGCAGGGAATTAGGTTGCAAGGGTTCGAGCAAGGGTAGCATGGAAACAATGTAAGAATTGCAAAGGTGGCTTGCTCATTATATAGCCATTGAGGAGAGAGAAGGGTGATCAATGCGCATTACATTCATATCTATCAGTTTGAAAAGCGCATATTGCAGTAGAGCGGGAAAAACTAAGTATGAATGGCATTTGGTTCACTTGGGACATGTGAGACGCGAATCACGCACAAACACTGTGGCTCGGCCGATTCAGTGAAACAAGGAGAAGACGCACAAATGCATTTTGGGACATTTGGGATGAAAATGCGCGAAGTACGTGGTTCGGGTGTTTCGGCCGAAAATGGAACAAAAGGCCCGTTTGAACTTGGGACATTTGGGACATAAAAGAGCGAAGTACGCGGTTCGGGTGTTTCGGCCGAAAATGGAACAACTTGCACTTTTTGACTCGGGACATTTGGGACAAAAATTTCGAAGTACGCGGTTCAGGCGGTTGGGCGAAAATAGAACAACTTACACGAAAAGTTTGGGACACTTGGAACATGAAAAGAACGAAGTATGCGGTTCGGGGATTTTGGCCGATCGGGAACAGAGCTTAATTTTGAACTTGGGACAGATTGGGACGAAAAGCTCCGGTGGGCGAAAAATGGAACAACTTCGTGGATTTGGCCGATCGGGAACAAGATCGCGCACTTGTAACTTGGGACACGCGGGACAAAAATGTCCGACAGCCCAAAATACATACAAATGACCCAAAACTACAGACTTTTCTCACTTTCACGACTTGGTACATTAGAGAAAACACTTAAACTCAAAATTTTGAAATTTTTACTTTCATCGTGAAAAGTGGAATTTTGAGTGGACAATGTGGTTTGAAGTGGATACTAGGGAAAAATGTTCTAAAGTACAGGTTCACAAAATGATTAACTAAAATATAGATTTTAGATGTTTATCTAAGAAGTACAACAATGTAATAATATGAAATATACTGAAATGTAAATGCCAACTGATTTATTTGATATTTTAAATGAAATGAAATAATTGAAATAGGAAGGAAAAGGTACAAACCTAAAAATAAATTACCTCACAGTGATTTGGGACTTGGTGGGATGATGAACATGCAGAACAAAGTGTCACATCACACCTCATAAAATTGTAGCCGATGAAGATATTTCCAGGACTTGGGTGCTTGGGGTGCCACGGTATGAAATTTGGGTGCCTTAGTCTATACTATATCTCAAAACCTGATCCTAGAAAGGTCGTTAGGTATCCACAATAATTCATCTTTTGTTGTGTGGATTTTGCACTAGCTTCACCATGATGACATCATGAACCTACAATGAAGAATCACCAACATAACCCCACATAAAGCATCAAACTCCTAAAAAAGAAAGATGCATATGAAGGGGTAGGACTATCCTTAGTAGCCAAAATGGTAGTCTTACAACTAAACATTGTCTACATCTCAGACCTAATGTAGTTCTATGTGATTATGTGTACAATAATGTGCCTAGGATGCCCTAACACTAATGACACATAGATAGATAAAATGTAAAATGGTGGATGGAATATAATAGAATTCCCTTTCATATGTAATGTGTGATGAAAAATAGTTCCCAAATGTAGTCCCTTGCCTTATGTAGATAGCTAACCCTTAGTAGAAATAGTCCACCCATAAGGTAGTATGTATGTTGTGTTTATATAGGAATCTCTTGCTCAAATTTTGACACTAATGACTTGACATGTTGACTAGTACCTAGGGGAATGGGAGGGAAAATTATAAAGACCGACCTCAAACATCTAAATGAGAACCAAGTGTGACTAGGACCAAGGTGCTTATAAATGAGGACCAGGGTGACCTAATCCCTTTCTATAGGCCCTAGTCAAAGACTATAGATTACAATTGAGTGAATAATGACAACTAAGACTCCCTGAGAGATGATTAGAATTGTGTAAGTAAGTGACAACTGTTCAAGACACACAACGATAATGACCAACTAGACCGACGAAAAGACTAGGGGATGGGTCATTAGTAAATAATTTTCTTACGCAAGATCCATATATAAAAAAACATACTTGGTAATATAATTATAGTAGTAAGTGCATGATTTTGTGACTACACTAGGTCATGAGTGCAAGAAGAGGAATCGAGTTATGTGGTGGAAGTATTGGGAGTAATGAGGGTAGGGGTAGTGGTAGGAATGGAAGTTTGAATGTTAAAGGGTTTTGTGGAGGCCATGACATTTGAGGAGGATCCCATAAGATAGTTAGAGGAAACATCTCGAGCATGTTTAGAAACAAGTAAAGAATTCAGGACATTTGGGATGTGTGTAGGTTAATCACGTAAGGTAGAGTGAAAATTAGTAAGCTTATCAAATTGCTCTTGATCAACATTGGTGTCCTCATCGTATGATTTTTCACTATCATAATTTTCAATGTTTTCAAGAGGAACATTATTGGAATTAAGTAAAGGGTTAGAATATTCAACCATTGATTTAGGGAACTTACGAATAAAGAGAGGAAGCTCAATGTACTCAAAGGAACCAAAATGACCACCACGTGTGACAAGCATTAAAGGAAAACCAAAAATTGAAGGTTTTATTCAAGCAATGGGTTCACTAAATGATTTAATTTAATTTTAATTAAATCTAATTATAGAGTAGCTATACTAACAAATAATGCATAAATGTTGAATCGCAACAATGACACAAGAAAATAAACATATACAATGTAAAATCCTTAGAAATAAGGAGGGATAAGAAGTATTAGGTCATTTCCAAGTGGAAATGAAGTGATATGAGTAGGTAAAAGTGTTGAACATGTTTTAAATAGGTTCGTCACTGCTCACTATAAATTCTAGGACTCAAGAACAAAGCCGGAAAGAGGTACCCAGTGCAGGGCGTGAGGCACGTGGGGCCGGTGTGCTTGGATCTGGGTACTATTGACCATGTAGAATCTTAGGATCAACTTTATTATATGGCATAAGGGTTTTTCTATTGATTCCTATTGATCACCCGACATTCACTCCTTGATTGAAGAAGTTACATATAACCTACAAAAGATAAGTTTACCTACACATACCCATAAACCACATAAAACCTAAAAAGGAAATGTAGAATGGGGATTCAGACGACCTTGATGGTTACGTGAAGAATGACCTTATGGCTAAGCAATCGTATCGCATCTCTAATCCATGTAGTTCTTGTGCATGTGTAGAAATGATGCCCTGTGCAAGTTGCAAAAATGAGAGTGGGTTGTATCTAGAATATACTTCCCTCTCCTATACTATGTATGAAGAATTATGTAGCCCTTGTCCCTTGAATTAATTCTATATGAATGCCTTTGAAGTGCTTTAGTGCCTTTAGAATGCAAGCTTAGGTGATGATAGTAATGTTTAGTGTTTGGTCCCTTATTTTGAAAACATAACTATGTATTTATATGATTCCCTTGTTTGAATTTTGTAATTGACAACTGAAAGGCCAACCCATAAGTGAAAAATATGCCCAAAAGATAAAAGAGACCCAAAATAGAAAGTAAGGTAAGAAAGAGTCAGGGGAACACGAAAGGGACAAGAGCACCCGGACACTAGTGTCCTGGATGGGTGCTAATGTATATAGTCATACAAGATAAATAAGTTAAGTTTTGACTAGTATGTAGAGTGTGTAAGACCAAATAGAAAGAAAGAGACAAAGAAAATAGGACAAAGATAATTTTCAACCACTATTTTTCTTTTTTAGGAATCATGTAAATACTAGCATGATTTTAGGACCTAAAAGTATACCCAATTACGTGATTTTGTGTCTACAATACCTCATGAACCACATACATGTGTATCTAAAATAGATTATGTTATCTATAATATCATGTGACAAACATCATATCTAAAGTAGAAACTAGTAGCTAAAGTCTTGATTTTTTATTTTTAGAATAATTGAATGCTTTTGAATTTTTAAACAATTTGATGTTTTAAGATTATGTATATTTCTATGATGCTAGAAGTAGGAAGCAATGGTTTTGGAACCATCATGTAGGAAGAATTTTATTTGTTTGGAAATGTTTGAGAGTGTACCATCCAACGAAAAATTTATACTTAAGAGGGGAATCACAAATTATTGAATGTCCTAATATAGGTGAATGCGTAGAATACACCACTAGAGTATGCATGTGCCTTGATGGAGTAATACATGGGATAAGAGAATATTTCACTTTTAACTTAGGTTTTAGGACCTACTAGTTCAATTACAATGCTCTCAGGATAGTCCATTTACTTATATTTGCATTATTTTGACTTTCTAATATGTTGATGAGGTGATAATTGGTAAGTGTTTGAAAAATTGGGAAATTATAGGTCATGTGACTATTTCCACATAAGGAGTATGATAAAGAATAGTATTCATAAGTGAAAAAAGTGACTCATAAGGAACTCCTAAACTTTGACAAATTTGTTACTACATATATATATATATATACACACACACACACACACACACACACACACACACACACACACACACACACACACATATATATATGTATATGTATATATATATGTATATATATATATATATATATATATATATATACATATATATATATACATACATACATATATATATATATATATATATATATATATATATATATATACATATATACATGTATATATATATATACATATATACATATATATATATATATATATACATATATACATGTATACATATATATACATATATATATACACATACATACATACATACATACATAGTAGAAGCAATAAGGTGTAGCTTATAAAGACAAGTAATCCTAATAAATTTTCATAGAACTTAATGCTATGAATAAAAATAAATGTATAAATATGATACGTTCCCCCACTGGAGTGGTAACTTTTAATATGTCCGATAGATACAAAAAAAGTGGATTGTACATGTTGTGCATTATATCCCAAATATTTAAGCAATGTTGTAGTACAAAGAGTGCCATAGGAGCCAATGTCAACCTTAATATTATAGATAGGAGGTTGATTGGTATAAGATCAAATATGTAAAGTACATGGCTATATAAAGCATCATCCATGATTTAATTCTCTTCAAATGTGATATTCAGTCATGGAGGTAGATTAATAGTGACTAGAAGTACTTCACATTGAATATTGTTACATGCATAAGAGTGGACACAAAGTTGCATGTAAAATTTAGGAGAGACCTTGGAACCAACTTGAGGCTCTACATATGAATAGATGATGGTTACATTATAGTTTTGTTAGGTGCTTAAAATCCATATTTATATTTTATGTTACTAAATGCTCATCATCCATACACTTGGAGATTAATGTTTCCTCTATTGAAATAACATCCTTCGTAGATATATGATTGCATGGGAATTATATAGTTTTATCATCAAGAATATCTTTGATAATATGTTTTATCTTAAGTTAGCGATGAGTAGAGTGGTTGATGTATAAGTGGTAATCACAATGTGCATGTAGATTTAATGATTTTGGTTGAGACTTACTCATATCAATGTATATGACAGAGGGGGAGAATAAATATTACACTCAATCAAATTTTCAAGCGTAATACGTGCTTGTATGTTCAATAATGTAAATTTGTTGTGTTTGGTGATGAACATTACCCGAGACTAAATATTGTTATAATAAGAATCAAGGAGAAGCGGATCTTAGGATATGTGCAAGGTATACTTGTCCATGATGCATGCATTAGAGGAAACAAAGGTTGAGACCTATGATAAGAAATAATATGATGAAATTTATCATCCATGTGACAAAAATTTTTCCTAATGAAACCTAGGGTTGTAAAAAGCCTATAACCCAACAAATAATAAAGAGTGTATAAATCCTAGAAGATGCATTCCAAGGATGAAAACTTGGGGAATTAAAAAATATCATGTTTAAGGTATAGAAATTACAAATAAAATATGAAAACAAAACCCTATAAAAATAAATTTGAAACCATGTAGGCTAACAAATTTTATATAGGATCAATGAGTAGGTTCATTATATGATTTACAACCAAGTAAAAGACAATTTTACTCTAATTGCGATTGAAATATTAGAAACTAATGTGAAATAAATTTAATATATAAATAATCTAAGCATTCAGTCTGAAAACACATGTAAAATGATATTAAAAAGTTTCATTTAGTTATTACACATGTTAAATATTATAAAACACAAGAAGATGAGTGCACTTATATTAAATTACGCCAATTGATATACTATCTATCTTGGATATGAAAGTAGGTCAAAGAGAATGTGATATGGTTGAAGGTGATTTATATCTCAAATAAAGTGCAAAAACCCTCCTTGACACTATTGACATGTTTGGACGCTAAATTAAAACACTACTATATAGTTGCATGGTAGTTTCGGAGATTCTATGCCCTTCTATGTCACTCGACTCAATTTCAAACCCTAGTTTCTTGTAATAAAACTCAAATCGACATTATATAACAAAAAATTGATGTGTAGTTGATTTTGACTTCCTTGGTGTCCAATCCCCTTCTTTATTTCGACCAAACAAAACACTACAATTTTAAAATGAGGCGCTTAAACTCCATGTAGCTCTCTTAGTTATCATGCAAAAGTGAATGTAAGTCTAGAGTCTCCTTCCCTTAATATTTTCTTTTGCCTCAAAACCAATAGAGAGATAAATAGGTCATTTTATATGTACCTTTAATGATTGTTGAATATATTTCTTGAATATTAATAACTATTAGAGTAAAATCCCCCTTAAAGTGCCCTTTAGAGTGTAGATGCTCATTAGCACTTGATTTGGAATTGACATGATTTTGAATTGGATTGGTATGCTCCTAAATTGATTTAGAGTTATTCATACTTGTATAGATCTTGTTCCTAGCATTTTCTCTTGATTTAGGAAGCTTAAGGAAGATTTAATTAAGACTTGATATTCATTTGCTAAAGAATATCTTGATAATTTAGGTGAGTAAATATGTTTAATCTAATTTTATACTACTCCATAGGATGTGATTTACAGCATGGCTAACTAGGAATTGGAAATAATATAAACATAAGTCTAACAATTATCCCACCATGGATAGAACTTAATAGGGACAAAATCATATGATGGTTCTATCCAAGCTAAAAGATGGTGACTAGGAGATAAAATTCCATAAGTAGAAATATGGATATGTTTGATAAGGAATATAATATTTCTATGAGTAATGAGATTAGAAGAGGAGTTTAGAAGTATAAAATGTATTTAAGGTGCTGTATCATGGAATATACATTGAATCCCTCCCATAAGTGCTTGTTTACATCTAAAAAGATAATGTGATGCAAATGCAATGTTCATAACAACATATAGGGTGTAAGCGTTTGTGACAAGTGGTTATTATATTTTAATTAATTTAAAATTAACTATGCATAAACTATAACAAAGCATTAATAATTTCAATAATGATAAATGAAATAATGATAGTTTAAATACACAAGAGGAGATGAATATTTACTTGTGTAGATTGGAACATAGGAGATATGGATGTGTACACTATAAAATATGTTGTTCTGAATATGAAGATAATTTATTTATGAGGCTGGAATTGTTGAATGACTTGGTGCATGATTGTAAAATTTTTGTATATAGTATTTCCCTCATTTTTATACTTTTCCTAACTAGTATTGTACAATCTTGGAACCTTTTATTGTCATCTTATACAACTTTCAACGTGATTCACTTTCCGAAAATGTGCTTTGTTATATGTCACTCTTATTTTCACAACCTTGGTACAAATTATAATGACACAAAACAATATAGAAAATCTAGATATATGTAATACCATTCATCAAATAATTTGATAGAAAAATGATAAATCATGTGTGTGGTGAGTAATAATGTGATATTTACTCGCTTAAATAGCCTTCCTTAGGTGAAATATTTTGATAAGGATGACCTTACGAAAATGAAATAACACACTAAATATATTAAAATTAAGATAATAATTTGAAGATACATAGATACAAGATTGTGAAATTAGAAAAGGCCATACAACTTTCCCTTAACAAATTGTATGGTTTTGGAGATTCATCTTGTGATGTGAAAAAAAAATGTTATAGATCGATTCATATATATGATTTATTTATCTCTTAACTAATTATTCCCAAGTTTGCAAACAAAGTAGAGTGGGGAGATGAGAAATTGGAGAAAGAGGTAAGGAGATGTAATGATTAGACTTAGAATGTATACATTTCCCCCATTTAAGTGTGTAATTAAATTACATGTTGAATGGAAAAAATACCTAAGTGTGTCCACACACTTTTCTTCATTCGAGAGTTATCTTCTGATGTATTGATGTTGGCACACCACATGCTGAAACTCGCAACACACAATCTAGTCAATTTTATGATAGAAATTGAATCAGTAACTCAAAATGTAAATAACACTTGTAACTTTTGTAAAATTGAACTTGCACAAAGTAAAGAAAAGAAGTTTAAAAACATGGAATGGATCCACTTATTCATTCTATAGAGGAGGATCTCAATTATTTTTTTACTTTAAATATTAAGAGTAGTTATTGAGATGCTAAAGGATTGGAGGTGATCAATCCCTAATTGTGCCAAATGATAAATTGACATGTTGAGAGCATGAAATAAAACACCGAAGAGGAGAGACAGAGTAATTCAAGTGCCCCATTTTAGAGAGAAGACCATGTATCATAATGTTTAGTAATTGAGATATATTCCCTAGAAATTTTAAAGAAAACAGAAGGACTTCTTATGAAGAACTTAAGACAATTTGGTACCTTCCATAAGAAACACACAATTGTAGATGGATCTAGGTCTAATTTTTCAAATAAAACACATAGTAAAAAAGGAATGGATATCCGTGCCCCCATGATGTGTTGTATAATTGAGATTAAGTGTTTTAAAATATATAATAATGCAAATGAGAAGAAGGCTTGTGCTGCATGAAAACATTGTTCTTGTAATTGTATTTGAGTAGTGTAAAGAGAAGGAATGAAAACATCATGCCCCATGCTTAATGTTTTGTATGTGTAATGTGTGTTTGAAATCATATCAAAAGTATGTAAATATTTGAAATGATTTGAAGATGTTGGAAATTTATGAGGATATTCCCATTGTCCAATAAGGCTAAGATCATATTATGGTATTGAATGAAGCGTATAATTTTGATTGGTATTGATTTCTACCACTTTTTAATATCTTTACCTATTTCTTTGGATTTTTACCCTACAAAAACTGTTCATGTGTCATGTAGTATGCATGTGCCGCTTGTATTTGTAGAATATATTATGATGAATTCCACCTCTTTTGAGACTGTGTGATAAAGTGTTCGAGTGTATGGCTCAAAAGAAAATATGTGTACCATATTGGATAAGTTTGATAATCTATGTTAGACCACATAAAAATTTGGGATGGTGGCCACCATTGGGAACATATTTCGCAATAGGGGTTGTACATGGTGAAGACCATGAAAATCAAAGGAAGCAACATGCAAAAAAAAAGAGTAGCAATAGAGTATGCATATAGAAGTAGAAATAATAATGTGAAAATAGTCAATCAAGTTAATGTTATCACCGAATCACAAAGACCCTCTGTTCATACAAGCGCATATACTTGAACTCACGGTGTGATTGGATAACATGGGTACTATCTCCAAGTTGTGGGACTTGCTACTTGAGATAGACCTCTAGAGAAAGCTGGTTCTTACTCCTAAACTACCTGCCACAATCTACTCTAATGCAGGGAAAATAACTATTCTAATCTAAATTTCCAAGGGACCAGGAGAGAGAATGCATAAAATGAAATCCTACACTAAAGTGGTGATACACCAGAAAAGGAGGGTGTGAGAGTAGTCTCCAAATGTGTGAAATACAGAGGCAAAGTGCACACTAGAAGAGGTGATGACAGTTCTCCATAATCTAGCAAAATGCATTCACAACAATATTCCAAGCATACACAATGATAATGAATCCCTACAAGAACATAATAATAGACACAATATTCTTGTAAAAATATTAAAGGGGCAAGAAGAATGCAAGAAAACACAGCAGGGGAAGATACATCCACAAACTGATATTTTATTGCTTCATGATATGCACAGTTCAATCTATTACAAGATAAGGGCCTGGATCACCATGCAAGGAGTCCACTACAAGGGCCTGTAGCACATTGGCTTCACAAAGAAATTTTGACAGAGCTTTGCTACAAGGAACTACCTCCTTACAATGAGCCCAACACTCCAATTTATAGAAAAATGAGAAGGGAAAGAGAAGGGAAAATGGAAATCCCAAAATCTATCCTTCAACCACTTGTAAGAGGAATTAAATGGAGTAAAATGATTATATATTACTTGCAAAAAGGCTCCCATACTATCCTAGGTGCTGCAGCAGAGAAAGAATGATGACCATGCCTCTTAATTGCACTCCCAACCACCAAATGAAACACTGTTATGAACTCGGCCACGTTTTATAAAAAAATCTCCATCGATCTCTCACCAAATCTAGAATTTCTTGATTGCTGTGTGTTGGGCTTGGAGCCACGATTCCAACAGTACCAATTTTGTGTGATTTTGTTGAGAAATGCAAAATTTATGGCCTTCTGAGTGCGGGCAGCTATTTTGGATCTGGGTGTTTTCTGTCATTTGACAGAATGAGCATTAACTGATTG
Organism: Taxus wallichiana var. yunnanensis; assembly: GCA_018340775.1. Lineage (NCBI taxonomy): Eukaryota > Viridiplantae > Streptophyta > Pinopsida > Cupressales > Taxaceae > Taxus > Taxus wallichiana. Next base: position 319,854,043 of record CM031237.1, read on the forward strand.
GAGCCGAATATGTTTCTTTTATTTAAATATATCTACCCTCATTAAAAATAAGAAATCTAGTTTTTGTGGCGTAGAGGACGTCGTGCTCATTCCAGAAAGTCCAATTTTGTGAAAATCGGAGCTCGGAGTCAAAAGTTATGGCCGTTTGAAGTTTCACGGTCAAACGTTGACTTTTCTTCTTTGCCTTCGGCCGCTTCGGCTTTTCGCGTCCCACGCGTACTTTTGGCCGGATGTCCCAAACTGCCTTGGACGAAAGTCTCATGTTTCGGCCGAATCGGCCGGTTCGCGTCCTCCGCGTACTTTTGTCCCAGATGTCCCAAACTTGACAATTTTTTTCTCTCGGCCGGTTCGGATTTTCACGTCCCTCGCATCCCGCACGTACCTTTGGCCCAGATGTCCCAAACTGTCCTTCGAGCTTTTCAGCCGGTTCACGTCCCACGCGTACCTTTGGCCCGGCTGTCCCAAACTGCGTGAAAACAACACTTAGTCGATTTTTTCCACTTTTCACTGGGTTCGCCCCACGCGTCCCGACGTCCCAATCCCAAATGCTACGCAAACCGCTCGTGCCTTTCGGCCGATTCGCGCCCAAATGTCCTGTCGACACTAAAATTTTCCTCCATAATTTCTATTTCATTAATGTATGTATTAGAATAGGATGTTGTTAAGTATAATTAGTAGTAGCGTCGATAGAAGATAACAACACCATCGATGGTGCCGCCAATAATGTGGAGTACAAGAATAGTCAAAGTACAATAGGAATGTTGTAAAAAGTAAATATTTTTCGTAAGTGGTTGTAATGTTAAAATTTCAAAGTTTGGGTAATTAGAGAAGTAGGGTCTACATGATTAGGAATTAGAAATACTATATTGGTAATAAGGACAAGGAGTGAGGTCATAAATATTTTGTGTATTTTAAAAAGTCTAAAAATGTGGAACCCATGTAAACGATAAGGTTTATCTTATCTTAGAAGATAAGCTTACATGTATGAGATAAGAGTTAAGGTATGGAATATGATTCATCGAGTGGATTTCTTATCCTATCTTAGAGATAAGATGGATAAGCCTGGAAGTTCTATAAATAAAGAGGCCACCCCCTCATTTAGCATAGAAGGAAGTAGTGAGAAATATTGTAGGAAGTGTGCGAAGGAAGCCATCAGTTTAAAGGTGTGTTGAAGAAGCCATTAAGAGGTGTAATTGTAAAGTTTCTCCCATAGTCTTGGTGAAAGGAAAGTGAAGTCAATAAAACTTGAAGTACCTCATGGGTGAGATTGTAACAATTTCATGTTAATATTATAATTTACTTTGATATTTCAGATTTGTCATCATTCCGTCTTATCATAGTCGATGGTATTCTTGTGTTATGTTGTTGTTTTGTTTCCAGATTACATCCACCAAACTAAAGGATGTGCATTAGTAAATAATCATAGCACGAGGAGTTCCCGGTGAAGAATTATCATAGTGCCGGATTGGTGATGACATTTTGGTTCCGTTTCCGGGACCATTCCTCGTTAGTGGATTTTCTGGAGAGATATTCCCACTTAGTCAAAAATCAATTGGAGGGTAACCTTATTTTTACATTGTGCATAGTAGTTACCATGGTAAAGTCATTTTTACCGTGAATAGTAAAGTCATTTTTGTTGTGAATAGTATTTATCACAAGAAAGTCACTTTTACCGTGAATAGTATTTACCGCAAGAACTTCACTTTTTCTTGTGAATAGTGTTTACCACAAGTAAAGTCATTTTACGCAAAGAAGTCAAGTTTTACCATAGTTTACCATGGTCATTTCTATTTTATTGTAGAAAGGTGTAAAGTCACTTTCGTGTATAGTGATTCCAATTATTTGTGCACATAAGTCTTGTTGATTATACTTGTGGGTTGGTATTTCACGGTGGTTACTTTTGAAAATGGGAAAGATTCCTGTTTTTTCAGCTCAATCTAATGAAGATGGTTCTTCTTTCATTCAAGAGTTTAAACGATCTTGTATTTCTAATGGCCTTATAAGAAGGGGAACAATGGACTGAATTTTTCCTACCTTTTTGGATGGTTCAAAGACTTAGGTGGTTTGAAACACTAGGTGATAATGTGAAAAATTCATGGGATTTATTAACTGAAAGTTTTCTTGAAGAATTTGGTGAACAATAGAAATATGCAGATCTCATGATCGAGATCACAAAGCTAACCCAAGGAGAGAAGGAGAAGATAAGGGATTATCATGCTTGTGTTCTAGAGCTAAGGAGGAAGCTCGATGCCCAGATCCGGAAGGAAGGATTAGCGGATGGGTTGATGAATGGCGTGGATAATCTCCTATGTAAGCACTTCATTCTTGGGATGAAGCCAGAAATCAGACAACGAGTGAAGTATGACCGCCTAGCTACCATTGAACAAGCAAAGGAGATTGCAAGAAGGCAAGAAGAAAGCATGGAAGAGGAGCCCAAAGAAATTGTTGCTAAAGTAGAGCCTACACCAAAGCACCTTTGGTCGAATCCACAACCACTCCCGGTGAGCACAAATATTTCTCCTAGTACATCTACCGAGTATGAAGATCTCGCTCAAAAATGGATGTCGAGCTTAACTATTAATCTTCTTCAAGGAAAAGAATTTAGTTCTCAGGGAGGAGATAGAGGTCCAAAAAGAAATATTTCTGAAGTTGTATGTTATGGTTGTTATAAAAAGGGTCATTATAAGTATAATTGTCAGATAGAGCTTCTACATCTGGTAAAGGAGATAATGATAAAGGAAAATCACCTGTGAATTCTTTTGATGTAGTAGATAAGAGCAGAAATAATGAAGTAGATGTGTTTGTAACAAAAAGAAAGAAAGAAAAAGATAATCAAGATGGAAATGATCCTAAGAAGATGAAAGGAGAAACTAGTAAGAAACATAGGAGAAGAAAGTTGGGTGTGCAGGATTTTCTGATTTCACAGGGGCAAGGACCATACTCCATCTTGGAAGATCTATCCAAAAGGCCTGCAAATATTACATATGGTCAACTCTTGGCTATGTCTTCTGAGAAGAGGCGGGAGTTGCGAAGTGGACTCAATGCTTGATGAAGAAAGGAGGTTGAGGTCCCTATTTTGGAGGCAGAGGCGGATCCCTATGCTCCACAAGCTGAGGTATTATGTAATGGTATTTCAATTCATGATGTCTTAGTTGATGGAGGTGTTGCAGTTAATGTAATGACCGAGTCTGTAATGAATATGTTGGGTTTAAAAATTGATCGCCCTTCAACACTTATGTTAAGGTCATTAAATAAAGGAAAAACTAAACCAGAAGGTGTAGTTTCAAATGTGGCAATATCTGTTATGGGTGTTGTATGTGTGGTAGACTTTCAGGTGATGAAAAATGGTACTGTTGCGTACCCAATGTTGCTGGGAAGACCATGGCTAAGGAGAGTTAATGCAAGAAACTATTAGAATGAAGGTTTCATGACACTTGGACGTGGTAGAGAGAGGGTGAAGATAAACGTGATCCCTTGGCATCATAAATCAGAACCTGTGGATTCAAGTGATGAAACTGATGATTGGACATCCTCTGATTACTCTAGTACCGGTGAAGTGGACACTAAAGATGAAGAAAGTGAGGTTGATGTTTCAGTCATGGATATCCTTCCAGTCACACCAACTCATGACCCCATAAAATTATCTGAAGAAGAAGTTGATGATCATCTCCAACAAATAAAGATTGGTGATGTTGTGATGGAGAGTGAGAAGGAATCCTACCTCCAGCTCTTTCGAAGGTACATACACATATTCACTTTTGATTACAAGGAACTCCATCAAGTAAGTTGGGTAGAACATTCTATTGAGCTGGTAGATGGTGCTAAGCCCATAAAGCAAATGTCATATAGAATGAATCCTAATTTTTCCAAGACTATAAAAGAAGAAATAGATAAGTTGCTTGATGCAGGATTCATATTTGTTGTGGAGAATTCAGAATGGGTTTCTCCCATTGTGATCTCAATAAAAAAGAATGGGAAGCTACGCATTTGTGTTGATTACAGGAAGCTCAATAAGGCAACAAAGAAGGATCATTACCCTCTTCCATTTTTAGATCATATCTTGGACGAAGTAGCTGGCCAGGAGTGCTATAGTTTTGCTAATGGATATAACGGCTACAACCAAGTTCGTATAACAGAGAAAGATCAGCTGAAGACCACGTTCACCACTCCTTGGGGAACGTTTGCTTATAGAGTTATGCCTTTTGGGTTGTGTAATGCTCCAACAACAGGATACTCCCATTTCGGTTGGCCTATGGTATTAATCCAGTTCTTCCTATTGAGTTTGATATTCCCACCGTGAGAGTTATGAAAAATGAAAGGATGGATGAAAGTGATTCAAGAAAAGAAAGGTTGGTTCATCTTCATTTTCTAGAGGAAATGAGGAAATAGAAAAGGATACAAGCCATAAGAAGAAAATGAAGCAGAAGGAATACTTTGATCAAAAGATCCGTTGGTCTCCATTTCATGTGAATGACTTGGTTCTAGTATATGATTCCAGATACAAAAAAAGAAGACAGAGAAAATTTCTTCTAAAATGGATGGGGCCCTACAAAATAGCAGCTATGCATGAAAATGGTATGTACCGACTGGAGGAATTAGATGGCACTCCCATTACGAAATGGGTCAACCACGACAAGTTGAAGATTTTCCAAGCACCATAATAGTCTACTCTGAGGACGAGTAGAAGTTAGGAAGGGGGAAGATGTCGACACTAAAATTTTCCTCCATGATTTCTATTTCATTAATGTATGTATTAGGAATAGGATGTTGTTAAGTATAATTAGTAGTAGCATCGATAGAAGATAATGGCGCCATCGACGGCACCGCACTAATAATGTGGAGTACGGTAATACAAAGTACAATAGGAATGTTGTAAAAATAAATATTTGTCGTAAGTGGTCCGGTAATGTTAAAATGTCAAAGTTTGGGTAATTAGAGAAGTAGGGTCTACATGATTAGGAATTAGAAATATTATATTGGTAATAAGGACAAGGAGTGAGGTCATAAATATTTTGTGTATTTTAAAAAGTCTAAAAATGTGGAACCCATGTAAAATGATAAGGTTTATCTTATCTTAGAAGATAAGCTTACATGCATGATGATAAGAGTTAGGGTATGGAATATGATTCGTCGAGTGGATTTCTTATCCTACCTAAGAGATAAGATGGATAAGCCCTGGAAGTTCTATAAATAAAGAGGCCACCCCCTCATTTAGCATAGAAGGAAGTAGTGAGAAATATTGTAGGAAGTGTGCGAAGGAAGCCATCGGTTTAAAGGTGTGTTGAAGAAGCCATTAAGAGGTGTAATTGTAAAGTTTCTCCCATAGTCTTGGTGAAAGGCAAGTGAAGTCAATAAAACTTGAAGTACCTCATGGGTGAGATTGTAACAATTTCATGTTAATATTATGAAATTCGGGACACAAAGCTCGATAATATAGATATAGAGAACTTATGGAAGAGAATTAAGGATTCTTTCTCGAGAATTCTTGGATGAAGTCGATAGCGAGGTAGCGGTATCCTCTGCAACAGAGATTTCCAATATAAGCTCAATGCCCGAATTTATCCACGGCCTGCGCTTCCAACTATGACTTGGCCTCCCACTTAGTAAGAAATCAAATAGAGAGTCTAGTGAAATTGGACAGAGGTTACTTTGTTCAACTCCTTAAGTGCACGACTTTGTGGAATATGTTGATTTAGACCTTAAATCGACACAAAAGGCCTAGGACAAAGATCAAGAAGACTGCATCAAGCATGTAAACAAAAGTTCTTGATCAATTATGTGCACTTGTCCAACAAACTTTCAAGCCTGATTGCTCTTCCAAAAATCATCAAGGCATTTCTTCTTCGAGACTCCTCATGTCGGACCCTGGACAATCTAAGGATAAGTCAGGAAAGATGAAGTATAAATATAAGAAGATGGAATCTTCTTCTTACATAAGTTGTAATTATGACATTTGGGACACAGAGCTTGGTAATATAGATATGGAGGACTTCTGGAAGTGAATTGAGGATTCTTATGTAATTATTTGATGAAGTTGATAGCAGAAAAAGTGGTCTCCTTTGGTAATAGGATTTCCAATATAAGCTCAATGCTCGAATTTATCTGGCCTATGCTTCCAACTATGACTTGGCCTCCCGCTCAGTAAGAAATCAAGCAGAAGAGTCTATAGTGAAATTGGACAAAGGTTACTTTGATCAACTCCTTAAGTTACTCGACTTTGTGGAGTATGTTGATTTAGACCTTAAATCAACACAAAAGGTCCTAATACAAAGATCAAGAAGATGCATAAAGCATGTAAACAAGATGTTCTTGATCAAGGCTAATCCATCTATTTCTAGGTTTCCCAAGTTAGTTCCTAGAAGTGATTTTATTCTCGAAATCAGTGATATCATCACCCTGTTGAGTCACTTATTTGGACTCCCAGAGTCAAAATAATTCCAAGGATGGATGTACCAGTTCATGATCATCATAAAGAAGAATGACCAAGGGATTGATTGGGGTAGCCTAATAAGTGATGAGATAGACTCCCAAATGAAAATAGTCTTGTCTACTAGCAAGTTCTATATGATGTCATATGTCACCTATGTAGCAATAGGAATGAGGAACTACCAGGGCTAGATGCAAAGGGAAACCAAGCAACGGAACACATATATCGGTACTTCCCTCAGCTAACAATAAAAGGGTTTGAAGACCAATATAGAAGAGTGAATGGCGCCTTCTTCTATGAAAACATTTGTAGGTTGGATCTGATCTAAGGAAGAGAAGGGTTTCTAATGAAGCATGGGATGAAGTGTCAAAATGGGGTTGCATTTTCTTACAATTCAAGAAGTTTACTTATCTTTAGGTGGTGAGGTTCTAGGGTAACCCTTTTCATTTTCCCAGGTTCCCGGGTGACAAATTGATCCTCATGGAGTTAGTCAGACAATTGTTGGATTTTCACAAATTCCAACAAAGCAAGCACAAAGCCGCCGTCTCCTTCCCTATTTCCATTGGAAGGTATACATGCTCTACCGTGGTTAAGGCCAAGAATGTGGTGCATGAGCTTTAGGAAAAATTGAAGAAACATATGAATCTCAGGGAGGGATTTGACATCAGAGGAGTCCTCAAGTCATATGGAACCTTGTACCTACATGTGCCCAATGTGGAAGATATTTGGGTTGATCTTGGGATGAAGTTGCCATCCGAAGAAAAGACAACACTAGGCCCGCGCTTGAAGAAATCTAGATTTTAGATCTAGCTGATATCCTCGAAGGCACCATAGACAATGAAAGTGTCTTGGACACTAGGTACGAACAGTCGAGATGGAGACCAACATGGATTCCCAGCCATTGATTGGTTTGTTGCTGAAAAAGCTTCTATCACTAAAAGAGCTACTTAGACTCTTGTCCATACTAAGGCATGGCTCATTTCTTGGGGAATGAGCTATAAGGAAAAGATATTTTCAAAAATATATACTTTAGAAGTGGGACCCTCCAAGGGAGAGAGGGAAGAGGATAAAATCCCTACCAAGAGGTAGATAAAATTTAAGTTTGTCAGAAGGGGAGAAAAGTAAGGAACCACATCATCTACCACTCCTTCACAAAAAATTGACGTATTGGATTCGCCTCCTCCACCAAAACAAGGAAAACTTCCTTTAGAAGAAGAGGTTGGTCAACCTCTTGTTTCTCCTTTTGATGATTGCTCATCAGAGGTAAGTCTTTCTCTTGCTTCTCAAGATTTGACTTTAGAATCTTTACCTCCTCTCTCCCAATCTTCCTCATCTCATATTTCTATGCCACTCTCATCAACCATGGCTAACATCTTCTCGACCTCTCACCTCTCTCTGCTATACCTAAGATGGCCATAGAAATGCCTCCTCCTTCCACACTTTCATTCCCTGAGTCTATCCCCATAGTCACCACACTTGTAGTCATCACTACTCCACAAGTAAACCTTCCTCCACCTACATATGTAACCATAACACCTCGATAGGGGAAACTTCTTCCACTGTACCTCAATGGATAATTGATCAGACTCAAGGAAGATGAAGGTGGTAGTTCCTCTACCAGCCTTTGACTTCATTTCACTCAAAGCCTCTTCTGCCAAATCTACCAAGAAACCCAAAACAATTTCAAGGGTTTTAGTGGATGCCTTAGGGCATAAGTTTGCAGAGATTTCCACTCTTGTGGCCAACAAAACTAAGGAGGATATAGTGGTTACTGATTATCAGATTACAAGGGTTGATTTGGGAAAGGTAACAATAAAAGGAGCACAACAGGATGCCAGGATGCCATGAACGTGTTGTACCAGAATCTGAAGGAAACGAAGGTGAGTAGAGATGAGCTAAAGGAGAAAGATGAACAGTTGACAAAGGTATTTCTCAATCTCTCAAAGCCTTCTCAGTCAATACCATCATCTTCTACCCCTACTCCTATTAGGTTCAATTTCTCATCGGTACCTATGATTGAAAATATCAATGAGAAGGGGAGAATGGTTGATGAATGGATTCAGAGGCTACTCCTACAAGGAAGAGAGGTCATTGATGACACAGTGGAGGTTTATAAATTTGTGGAGGAAATAAAGAAAGATGGTGATAAAATGGATGATGAATTTTCACAGGAAATCGGGAACCTTGAGTTAACTTTTGAGGCTCTTAATGCGCTGAAACAGGTTCCATCCCAGATCTTAATGGAAGAAGGAATCATTCCACATGGGGATAAGCATTTTCAGCTAACCAAAGCCATCAGATTCAGGATAAATATTCTCAGTGAAGCTTGTAGCAAGTTGAGGGAATCTAGAGATCAGTTGGTCGATGCCACCAATGACATAGAAGAGGAGCTATCCAGAATCTTTGCAAGGTGTTGGATGAAAGTTTGAATATTCTACCTCATCGAAGATCTCTATAAAAAATTCAAGAATCAATTTAGCACGAACCAACTTCTATCTTCGATCTAACAACCGTTGATAAATTCCGATTGATAAATGGAATCATAAGGAAACTCAACAAGAGATTGAAGAAACTTCTGGCAACGCAAGTAGCACTCGGGAAACTTGAGAGGTTCTAAGTAATTATTCCAGTGCACGAGATGAAGCTAAGATTCGGGACATAATCCAGAAATTCTAGGAATTTTGAGACAAGCGAGCTTTGTTGGAGGAAGACAAAGGCGAAGAAACAAAATAAGCATAATGTTTCATGTCATTTTCATCCGAGAGATTGACATGATTTTTTCATTTTCATTTCACAACATAGGAAGAAAATTTTACTTGTTCTCTTACGTCACACGTGAGAGTAAAGAAAAATAGGATTCTTGTTAAATGCTTATTTTCTAGGATTTATCCTATTTTCTCTTTGCTCTTTCTATTATAAATAAGGGGTACTTGACCATTCAAAAGGAGAGAGATTTTTATAATATTAAGAGCTATTGTGAAGAAGAAGAAAACTTTGTATTTTCTTTTTAATCATTGAGGAATAGAAACATGTGTTATTTTGCAAACTTTGTGTTGTGGGATTCATCTATCTTGAGAGATTGTTCTTACATCCAATATCTTAAGCTATTATTTGTTTAGTGTTCTTGATTATTTTAATCATTTCGGATATTACACTCATTATCTAAAACTCGTGTAAATATTTCTTGATTTGTGTTTGTTTGAAAGAAAATACGTTCCTCTCATTCCCTTCCCACTCTATTTTGTCTATAATAGTTTCCTTTATAATCCATTCTATTTCTAAAGCTGTAACATCTCCATCTCGTGTTGATATGGATTTCAGGATTGTATCCCAACCCCAATGGTTAGAATAGTGTGCATGTTGTATATATTATTTTGCTGTGTTTTAGATTAGTAATAAACAGGTTGCCTCACCTATTTTTGAGGAGGTATTTAATCCCAGTGTCTTGTGGTTGAACCTCATATTTTGGTCGAAAAAATATCCAACCAACACACCTGACAATGTCACAAGACAATTAAGGCATATAGGCCACATGTAAGAAGTAATCCAGCTATCAAAAACTCAAGTGGTTAATAGTAGGCATGTAGTTAAACAATGTAGTAGTTAAGAAAGAAAATAACCCTCATAAATAAGTAATGAAAATAATGTAATAAGTTTATATATCAAACATTTATACTAAATATATAGATAACATGATAAGCACTACAAAAGATATATTTTTAGTATTTTTATCTTAAAAGATAATATATACACAATATATGTAATCAAGTGTAATGAGGAAGTGTAATTGGGAAGGGACTAAGCCGACACTAGGTATCAATTTGTGTGTGTCCCTGCATTAAGCTCCGTTTACCTTGTGAATGCATGTGTGTAAAGAGTATATAAAAATATATGTTATTCATCAAAACAATATGAAAAATAACATGTATAAAGTAACAAGCTAACCAATCAAATCACACAAATGTCCTGATTTTGTATTTTTTACAAATATGTGAATTTGTATGTCTTATGTGATTATTTGACTATGTTTTTCCTTTGTAACTAGTTATGTAAAAGAAAGGGGTAGAACACGAGATACTCGATAAGAGCCTCATAAAGAGGCATGCTTTACTGATAAGGTGAAGGAGGGTTAAGGCCCATAAGTGTCGAGAAGATAATAAGAATGCTCCTTTATAATCTATGTAGAAACCATGAGTATGTGCCGTAGGAAATGTGGGATGGAAAGACTCATGAAGGCTAATATGTGAAATAGAAAACCAAAGCAGAGATAAACCCATTATAAATAGTATGAGTAGAATACTTTGAATTGATATTTATGACTAGATCAACGTGTCGCATGAGATTAAACTTGATTTATATAAATTTTGATTTGTTCATGACACTCATTGTGATTAAGTTAGTGAGTATAGATAACATCGAAGCACTAAAAAAATAGTGGAAGGACCACCCTTGTCATAACACGCACGAGCATGTATATTGTGAGGAAAACTATTCTTATAAAATAAGGAAGGGAGATCCTTATATGGAATAAGGGATTATTCATTAGTGAATATAGACAATAATCGAATATCAATTGATAATTGATAGATACACTACAAGTTGTATGACATGAGCATGAATACGACTCGTATCTCACAATGTAATGTTAGGTTCCTAAATATTTATTTAATTTTTCTTGAATTTTATAATCTTGAAAAAGATATGCTATCATAGGAATTCATTAAGAGGTTGACAAGGTAAATCCGTTTGGATTCTATATTTATCCATTTGTGTATCTATATATGTGAGATGTTGAGAAATGTCATAATCACATACATTTGCATTGGGATAAAACTTTTTATAATAAAATTTAGGATTAATTGGGTGAGTTTTTATGCCCATAGAGATACAATATCATTATCAAGGAAACATTAATGTTATTATTACCATCCCAATCATCAATATCATCATCCATGATTCAAAAGTTTCATCATTTGAAATCGACCCACCTTGTTGCTTTAAATTCAATAGTAATAGTAAAGTAGGGATATTTACATAATCAGTTATTGTCTTACCCCATGATTTTGATTATGGATGATCTAGATTCTCTGTTTCCACGTGTAATTTCTCATGTTCCATTCGTATTTATTCATTGGAATTTTCTCTTTTTATTTTTTTATTATTTCTCTTGTGGGTTGCATAATAATATGATGTAATTCTTGTATTGAGATTGACACTTGCAAAAAATGTATTGATTTCATATCGCTTTCTAATTAGGTGAATATTGTGGCATAACTAAATTTGTATAATTCAATATCATATTATGCTCATCATATATGATTATTGTAGCTTTAGGTAACGATTTAGACTTTGGGACTTGAGATGATTGCATAGGAGATCTACCAGAATATCATATAAAATGGAAATAAAACCCTTATGCTTGAGTTGTTGGATTGTTCATTATAAAACATAAAAATTATTTTCACGATGTTTGTTAACTCCATGCTAATTGCATATTTTTTCCTTTGATTTTTTGATCCTATAGATGGGATATTAATGATTAGGTAATAAAGTGACTAATCGATTATTGAGTAGCTCATATAAAATATCATGTTATTAAGCATTCTTGTCATACCAAAAAAGTGCATTCCAATGTGGTTGACTTATTATTTGAGATTGATTTCTTAGAAAACACAAAGTTTTGCCTCTGTGAAGGAATTTCACTTTACTTTAATGAGCATATGTATTATGCATATCATTTATATCACATTATTTTCCTTTAGCCTTGGAACTAGATTTATCATATATTATATTTGAGAGAGTTGATCTTGGTACTCATAGATTTAATTTTCTATTTAAAATGCCATGAAATATATCCTTGTAAAGGTTATCGATACTATGAAAATATCTGGTGATGAGGAATCCATATGACATGGCCTAAAATAGAATTTGAGCTATTATCCTTAGAAGAGATGCGTAGAGATGAAATGAACATAAAGAATAAGACAAGGCTAAAATATAATAGATCATAAAATCATAGAAGATAGATTAAAAAATGATTAGTGGAGATGAATAAAAGTAATCCCAAAATTCGTAATAAAGGTAGTCCAAAAAGTGATGTTTAACATAAAGCAACCACCATCAAATCCATTTGTATATTAATGAAAACCTATCTAGTAAGGTATACAATGCTATTATCAATGAAAAATATGATAATACACTTGAAGTCCACATGATCACTAATGAGGTTTCCTTCACACATGTGAAGGTAAATATCATTACAACTCCCCCCGTAAGCTTATCATCAACATGAAATTCTCTAATTTCTCACATGCTTTCTAGGTAGAAAAAGGAGCTGATAAGAAGCAACATTTGGGTAGTAATATTTTCATTCTCAAGTGGAGCGAATAATCCGGAAGAAATAGAGACAACATGGGGGGAGCACCATGTCAAGTTGAGCCGATTTGTGACCCTACATGGAAGGAGGATGAGGTTCTTTGGAATTATCTATAGATTGGTGGGGTTTCCAATCTCATTGAAAGGATTTAGGGATACGACCAACATGTTTCCCTTCAATTTGTTGTAGGGTGGAAAAACAAAGCTCAAGCGTATGGGGACAAGACCATTCATATCACCAAAGAACTCATAGCTAAAATCATTGGTCTTAGCATGGATGGCAACCAGTTTTTCAACAAAATAATTGATAAGGCGTCGAACCCAAAAATTCACGGAAGCGGATGAAGGTCTAGAGTTTGAATCGTGGGCATTAAGGTTGGCTCAATTCCAACATTTTTGAAGAGATCACCAAAATGATGGTAAGATATGTTACACTTGAAGGAAGGTACATCACAGTTCCCCTTAAGCATCTCGTCTTCTTGAACCATTTTAGGAGAAATATTAAAATTTGTTTTCCTCATTTCATCTTGAACTCACTTGAGCACTCAATCTTAGAGGTTGAAACCACACCGTGTCACTCCCTTCATCAAGGGATTATCCTTCTTCCGCATCATCATTTTCTTACACATAATCACGATATGCCTCGGACCCTATCCCTCCTAACCCCAACCCTATTATGTAACCCACCATTCCTACCCCCACCAGTACTTTGGGATAGAGGAGGATCATATCCAAAAATACCTTATACCCACTTAACCATTCTTTCCCTCAAAGAGAACTCTTCGTAGCAGCCAAAACAAGGAATTTGAGCTTTCCCAACGTCTTCTCCATATGGGTTAACCATACCAGAGTAGTTATAATGTAGAGAAGAATTGAGACTTATAAAAGTAGATTGATGAGATTGAGCAAGACTTGGAGGCCCTAAAGGAAGATATGAAGTTGATGTCAAAATGGGAGGGTAAGAGGAAAATGGAGGAGGATCCTAGACTTGTTGAAAGTTAGATCCAAAAAAATTTCCAAGAAGCGAGGGTAAATTTTAGGGGTTAATATTCATGAAAAGGTGAATATAAGGGATTTTGAATTTTGAATCTGGTGAATTTTGTACTACCATACGGTAGTGCATTCACCAAAATTTTACTGGGACCTAAATTTTTGAATATAATTTCACTGCGTATTTTCACTAGGGGTCGATTGAAGTTAGTAATTTTTCCTTCATGTTATAACATTCTAATATATATATGATTAATTTGTCATATTATAGTCCTATTTTTTACATTATAAGTGTGTGAATAATCTAAAAGTATAAGACCACAAGCTGAAGGATTCAGGAAAAAATGAGAGACTCAAGAGGTAAGAGAAAAACATAACTATGTATGTAGAGATTGACAAGGTTATTTTTTACGTAGATGGACGATAACAATTAATTGAGTTACCGCTTGAAAATAAATTCTATGATGAGCTTTGATAGCGAAAACTCAAATTTACAAGTATTACCGACCGTCAACATGTATCAGTGTTACAAGATAGTAACATATATATGTGTTACCGAATGAAAATAGGTATATCTTTTGCTAGCTAGTAATAGATATATGAGTTCTTGTTGTAATGAGATATATTTATTCTTGAATGATAACATATATACATGTTACCATCCGGTAACAAATATACATATTCTTGGCCGTAGCATGAGATATACGTGTTGTCGATCGTTACAATATATATATATATATATATATATATATATATATATATATATATATATATATATATATGTGTTTGACTAATAGTAACGGATATATGTGTTTCGATCGGTAACAATTATCTATATTTATGGATGGTAACTCTATGTTCTGCAACCATCTTGCATATTTCTTTTCTATTCAAGTGCTCGGTTGTGTTGTCATCTGTCATTCTTAAGTTGTGTTGGCTTGTGTTTGGGTAAAGCTTTGTTGCCGTCGGTATTTGAAAGTTCTATGTTTTTGTCACATGTGTAGACTTCAAAATCATCCATTCGATGACCCCTATTACAAATGAGAAAATAACTCAACTTCAAGGAAAAATAAAACACAGTATGGACATTTCAAAATATTTCAGTTAGCCAGAAGTAACCCCAATGGTGAGAGGTAAGCAAACCAATTTCTACTATGATAATGTTACTTTAATTTTTGATTTACTTAGGGAAGCTGTAAGAAAACCAATTTCTCTCAAATGCAGAAAACCCTAGCAGTGACCTTACTCCAGATGAAATTTCCAATCACCAAAGTAATCCAATTCAAATTGATAGTACTGATAATCCCATTTCCCATCCAAATCAAACTTCTGATAAACATTCCAGAAACTCACATCAGAAACGTAAGAGTGGGAAGTGGACTATAGGAAGGACTTATAAATTTGAATGGTCAACCAAATATCCATTCATTGAACTTGTTGAACCGAGAACAATATTGATACTCCTACATAATGTAGATGTACTATCTGTAGTTAGAAACTTGGTAGAGACCACAAAATGCAATTGAAGTTGGATACAATAGAGAAACATTGTGGGAAGATATACGAGTCTAAAAAGCAAGATGATGGAACAGATTATAAAAACAACTAGATGGAAAACTGAGGAAGATTATTTACATATGAGATATGCTTATAGAATATGATAATCATCATAAACATCTTCAGGACCTTCTTGAGAAAGGTGGAACTATAAAGGCTAGATTTGAAAAAACTGACATAAGTCTTCAAGAAAAACTCATTCAATTCAGAACAATATTTCACATTTTAAAAAATGGCTAGACCAATTTCAAATCTGATTGATTATAAGACATTGTATCAATCTAATGGATTTCCAAATATTCCAACAACACACTAGTCAGATACTAGTGCATGGGAGATGGCAAAGTGTATGGGAGAAATAGAAATCACTGATTTGAGAGAGAAGGTAAAAAATGCAAATTTTATCGCTTTGTCGATTGATGAGGTCACAACAGTAGATAATACATCTTGGGTGTGCATACATGTCTACACTTTTAGTTTTAGTAACCATTTCATGGAAAATCATCTACTAAATATGCACAAAATGACAGAGAATTGCAATGCTGAGAACATTTGCAAACTTGTTATTAAAATTTGAAGGAAATAAGCTGGTATGAATGATCATTCCATCTCTGCAAAGCTGATTTGTGTATGAGTTGATGTCGCTTTTGTCATGTAAGGTCACAAAACTGGACTTTTTATCTGTCTACAAACAAGAGTAGCCCCTTACATGATACCTATTCACTAAAGTATGGCTCACTAAATAAATGTGGCTTATAATACGTAAGTAATTTTGAAAATATTTCTAAAGTGGAGGAGTTGATATGGGACTTGCATTCATATATGTCAAGCAGTCCTAAAAGATTCACGCTTGGAGTTTTAAATATTTTTCTATTGGAATAAAAATGGTAAAAAATTGCTAAAATATGTTGACATGAGATGGATATCATTGTATGAACCAACTTGCAGGATTTTTTGAGGAATAAAAGTCCTTAGCAGTTATATATTCAGCATAAAAGACAAGTGGACCATGGCTAAAAATTTGCTATATCACTTGAATGATAAAGAGACATTATTAAATTTATGTGGTATTTTTCCAATGTTGAAGGAAATAAACAACTTGGTGAAACATGCTTAGGAAATATCCATATACATTGTTGATTTTCTAAAATTAAAGAGACAAGTATGTATGATTTTAGATACCTTGTATATCACCCAATATTGGATTCAAAAGCTATTTTTAACAGCTTCAAGGTTCCACAGACACCAAAGATAAAAAAGCTATTTAAAGTTCAATATCAGTGGTCATCTTTGTATTTCTATTGATGGGAAAATATTAAAATGCACACTTTATACAAAGATCCTTATGTAGTAGGTTTTGAACTTGAGGAAGTACTTGTCACGAGATGTATTTTTGATGTTGTAGTTTCTTTGATGTACATAAAAATGATGAAAATATCTGAAACATTATCTTCTGAGATCAGAGAGTTTTTTAAAACAATGATCTGTTGGAGGCGATGGGAGTTGTAAATCCCATTTTCTGGAACCCGATGATTGATGAAGAACAAAGAAATACAAACTTTAGGAAATCCATGGCTGCACTTATGGAATAGTTTTGTAAATCTTCACATGTTGATGGAGGGGAATTAAATGGTATATTGGACAGAAAATTACTCATATCCCAGTCACAACATTTTGGATTTACAATGTCTGATCAATATAAGCTTATTCTTTGACCCAATAGAAATGGGAGTTGTCATGCTATTGTGGAGAAGGATGTATCAGAGAAACATTATGAGAGAAACTATAAGTGAATACTTCAAACTATATGAACTCATATAGACAATGATTCTTGGGTCTGTTGAAGATGAAAGGGTATTTAGTGCACTTTTGTTTGTCAAATCAAAACCTCGTAACAGATTGAACAAGAATTTGAATTTTTTTTTGAGAATCTATGTTTCAAGATATAGGGTGGACACATTTTTGTATGAAAGAGCACTAGCTACATGGACATCTCTTGCAGAGCAGAGCTATTAATTAGTTAGCGAACAATGAAGTCTCTAATAATGGTGAAATTGACTTGGACTCTACTAGACAAGAAACTGCACTAGATATAAGAAGTGATGAAGGACCATCCAGGATAGGGTTGTTTCATTTACCATACAGTTGATTGTATTCATTTTATGAAATATAAATTGTTACTTGATATTTTTTCATTCACATATATTGGGCATATAATGTTTGGAAATTGTTTAATCCATTTTATCTATTTAATAAATTTTGAACTTTGCAAATAACAAATGGTAGATAGTTCATATTTGTGCACTACGTAAATTAGATGATGTACTAGAATTAAAGTTCGTTACTATTAAAGCATGTTCATTTGTTGATTTCTCACTTTCAATTCCACATGCATAATTGCGGGAAAATATCTTATAAATTATAATCCATATATGATATATAAGTAACAACATTGTGATTATTAGGATTAATAACAAAACATGGCGATACGAATACAACACTTGATCCATCATTATTGGAGATAATATTTACATGATGAATCAAGAATCAAGATTCAAGAATCAATTGACAATTATAAAGATTGACAACAACATGCACATACAACTTTCAAGACAAAAGTTTTAATTATTGAGTTCATACATTTTTGAAATTAAATTGAACAATGTAAATCCAGATTCCATAATCAATGTGTACTATTCTAATATTGTAGAAGATTGAAAAAATAAATGAATAGAGTTTTCATTATATAACACCCATTAAATAAATAAACATATCAACAAATAACAATTTTGTATAAAGATAATGTTTTCAAATTCCCAATTATAATCCAATATCACTATCACAATTCCAAAAGCATAATTGTTCAAAAAATATTATAATCCATATATGTTATCTAAAATTGTGATTATTAGGAATAATCAAAAACATATTTGAAACTAAATTCCTGAATCCATGTGTACTATTTATCAATCTGTTTCACATAAAGATAATAAACCATTTCACATGAGATCTCATAATAAAAATATCAACAATTTCTCATAAAGATAATGTTTTCAAATTGCATTTGTCACAGTCAAATATTGAATACATAAATAGTAACATAGATAAAAATTTTAATTCAAGTTAATTGGACCCTTGTCCTTGACCAGATTCAACAAAAACTACAACATTTTCACTATCTCGGATTACACCAGACTCTACTAATTCCTTTTCCGCAGCCTTAATGTTTTCTAATTTTTCTCTATCTTCCCTAGTTGCATCTCCTGCTGAAAGGATAGAAGGATCCTCATCATTTTTTTCTTCATAAGAATTTCCAGATCCATTTGATGCTCCTTGATAATCCTCCGCAAAGTATTGTTCTGCTTGTTTAACAAAACAAGTTTTTCTTTAAAACCAATAGCCCCTTTGACACTCTCTTTCACTTTTCTCAGGTGCTCCTCCAATAGCTACACCTTTGTCTTCAAATTTTGGTATTTTGACTATAATTAAAAATCACATAATTAGTATTTACAATAAGATAAATAATAACTATATATGTGTGTGTGTGTGTGTGTGTGTGTGTGTGTGTGTGTGTGTGTGTGTGTGTGTGTGTGTGTGTGTAACAATCTACAAAAATTAGAACTTACCATGTAATATATGTAAGTAATGTATTCTCTACATCAACAATAGAACATTACCACAAGATTCTTGTCGCGATTCCGCGATTCCATGTTGTAGTATAACAATGGCTAAAAGGAGTTCAAATTAGACAACTTTCAACATTATTGTCATAACTTCATCCTTGTTGTAAACATTATCGGTGACTATATTTCCTTTTTTTTCTTGAAAAAGAATACCATTAATCACCACCGGTTGATTTTTAACCAATGAAAATAGTTGTTCTCTATTTTCAAAATTATGATATCTATCATTAATTTATTTTATCAAAGCTTTCACTTTGATCTCCCACATCTTCATCTCCTTAAGATCAGGAGTAACATTTTCCATGATAAGGGATGTAGCACTATCTAATACAAGGTCATCAAGTGAAAATCTGGTGCTTGCATCATCTTCCATTTTTCATTGTGGATGTGTAGCTAGGGAAAGAGAATCTAAAGAGCCTACCAGTTGTGAAATTTTCTTATGAACATATTGAGTCGAGATACTATACATTCCTCCCTTACTCTTACATCTCATAATAGTTATCCAACCCAAGAAACTCCTCATCCATATCTATATTGTTTAGAACGAAGTGTCTCTAGTACTCGGCACACCCTCAACATTAAAACTAGGGAAATCAGATGTTGTGATATTTTGAGTTTCCTTGCTAATGTTCATTGCAACCTTAGAGAGCATAAGCATTTCCCCTACCATAAGAAGATGATAGATGTAGAAGGTGAGGTTGGGTAGG
Organism: Taxus wallichiana var. yunnanensis; assembly: GCA_018340775.1. Classification (NCBI taxonomy): domain Eukaryota; kingdom Viridiplantae; phylum Streptophyta; class Pinopsida; order Cupressales; family Taxaceae; genus Taxus; species Taxus wallichiana. Next base: position 319,873,782 of record CM031237.1, read on the forward strand.
AACCGATGCACTCCTTTTGTGTTGAGATGGAGTCAGAGCATAGGTGGTGGTAGTGGGCATGGCCGAAGGATGAATTTTAGATTGTAAAAGATCTATAAGCATATATACTTTAACAATATAAGATTTAACTACCAATATCAGTAATCAATATGCTAAAATTTTGAAATTAAAAGACAAACAAGTGAGTATTAAGAATTTCTTACACTATGAATGTTGTCTGTAGTCAAAAAAATCTTGGTGTGGTAATGGGGGGAAAAGTGTTGGTGGCACAAGCCCTGTTATGAAAAATCTTGAATTTAATGAAAACAATAAAAAAAATGATAAATTCGTAAAATAAATTTGAAACACTAATATAAATAAAGTTTAAGACTTAAGTCACTATTTTTAGTTGCTTTGTACTGTTATCACCGAATCACAACAGTTATTATCCAGATGTTGATGATTTCTAGTTTGATCACTCTAAGCATCCAGTGTGATTAGATAACATGGGTACTATCTCCAAGCACTTATGTGGGACTTGCTTACTTGAGATAGACCTCAGAGAAAGAAAATCACAACTGGTTCTTGCTCCTAAACTACTGATTATATTTTTTCATTGTGATATTTTTGCTTGAAAAGAGCACTAGCTACACAATCTACTTTAATGCGGGATAAGCTAACTATTCTAACCTAAAATTCCAAAGGACCAGAGAGAGAGAATGCATAAAATGAAAGCCTACACTAAAGTGGTGATACAGATTGTAAAAGAGGGTGTGAGAGTAATCTCCAAAATGTGTGAAATGATGAGGCAAAGTGCACACTAGAAGAGGTGATGACAGGTTCACCATAATAAGCACACTAAATGCATTTACAAGACAATATTCAAGCACACCAATGATAATGAATTCCCGCAAGAACATAATAAATAGACACAATATACTTGTAGAAAGATTAAAGGGGCAAGAAGAATGCAAGGAAACAGATGGGAAGATATATCCACAAACCGATATTTTATTGCTTCATGCATATGCAATGATTCAATCTATTACAAGATAAGGGCCTGGATCACCATGCAAGGTGTCCACTATTGAGGGCCTGATGAACAATAACATCAAAGATTGAACAACGATTCAACAATTTTCAATGACATACACATCTGACTTCGAGACAAAGTAATTTTGATGAGCTTTGTTACCCAAAACTCTCCCCCTTACAATGAGCCCAACACTCCAATTTATAAAAAAATGAGAAGGAAAAGAGAAGGGAAAATGAAAATCCTATGAAATTTGTCCTTCAACCACCTATAAGAGGTATTAAATTGAGTGGAATGGGTATACATTACTTCTGAAAGGCTCCCCATTTCCCCATGATAATAAACCATTTCAATGAGAGAAGGAATGATGAACAACCATGCCTCTTAATTGCACTCCCAATCAAATATTGCTACCAAATAAAAAACATTCAAGTTAATTGGAACCCGGCCTTGTTTCCTTAAAAACTCAATCAATTTCTGATCAAATCTATAATTTATTGATTCTCTATCTTGCATCGGGCTCATGGAAGGATAAGGATCCTCATAAGAATTTACCAATTTTGTGTAATTTCGTTGAGAAATTAAAACAAAAGTTATCACCTCGAGTGTGGGCAGCTATTTTCAAGTGCAGTATTGTGACAGCTTACCATGACAATAATATTTACAATAAATCCCTATATATTTGTCATTTGGGGAATGAGCATTGTCACATGATTGGAGCCGAATATGTTTCTTTTATTTAAATATATCTACCCTCATTAAAAATAAGAAATGTAGTTTTTATATGGCGTAGATATCGTGTTTCGTTATATGTATATATATAAAGTCAATTTTATGAAAATCGGAGCTCGAGTCAAAAGTTATGGTCGTTTGAAGTTTAGACCAAGCGTTGACATTTTCTTCCTTCCTTGTTGCCATTTCGGCTTTTCTTTTTCGTCCCGGATGTCCCTTTGTCCCAGGTTGATTTTTAACCAATGAAAATAGTTGCTCCTTGTATCTGATTTAATTGAATCGGCCGGTTCGCGCCCATTTGTCCCAAATGTCCCATTTTTGATAAGGGATGTTCCCATTATCTGCGGTTAGTAGGAAAATCCCTCGCACCCATATGTCCCATTTGCTTCTAGGGAAAGAGAATCAGGACAAATTCGCCATTTGGTCGGTTCGTGCCCTTTTGTCCCAATTGTTCGGGACAAAAGTTCTCATTGTTTCGGCGAAGTTCGCGTACTTTTGCATGCCCGCGTAAAACCCCTGATATTTTCAAGTTCCTTGCTGCCTTGACATCATTTCCCCTACCATAAGAAGTTGGCCGATTAGCGTCTTTTTGTCCCGCTTGTCCCAAAGGTGACTCCTTTTGTGATTGCCAATTTTCTCTTTTAAGCTAGTGGTGGATTTGGGCGCGTCCGCGCGTCCTTTTAGATTCAAAAGGATAATCATATTGCTTTCAACAATATAAGATTTAACTACCGTAATAATCAATATGCTCATTTTGGCCGAACAAGTGAGGGCGCCTTTTGGTCCCACTTGTCAAAAAAATGCTTCTAGGACTAGGACTTAGCCATCTTTTTTCGTGATTTTAAATTCATAAAATAAAGCACTTGAGGTGAATTTTTGGATGCTTTGTACCAAAAATTGAAACTCTTGGGTTAGTTAATTGAGAGATTGAATCTCTTTGTGCTCAATTTGGACCTCGGTATGTATGTGGTGTCTACTACAACATGAGAAAACTCTCTCCGAGGCAATGCATATATGCCAGAAAAGGATACACATTAGAATAATGAAATTAGAAATATGACATTATTAAGAATTAGAGATTCATATTATCAATATCATTTCTCTGTAATATATTTAAATAAAATTGAAACAATTGATCATTGTGTAGTATGTAAAACTTAAAACCTTGATTTTACTGTTGGATAGAAGTAGAGGGTGTTTTACTTCTCTCCTTGCTATGGGATTGGGTCAAAACAATGAATCCAAAGAACCACACTTTGTAATGCCATCAAATTTTTTCCCATTTTAAGTAAGCACACTAAATATTTCAGATTTTTAAACAAGAAGGATATCCAACAAGGAATAAAACCAGTTTTCTTTCAATGCTAGTAACTACACTTTATTTCCTTTTGTAATACAATGTTTCCAATAAACAACTTTCATTCCAAAATAGAGTTGCAAAAATTCTTATGAAGAGATTTCCATATCGATTTTACAAACTTTCTTTTCAAGGCATAGGTTCACATTTGTAAAAATATGCTAAATTACATAGCTATTCAAGACAACCTTTTTACAAGATCCTTGCAATATTGAAGGAAAATTTCTCAAGCAATATGACTTAAGTTTACAAGTAACATCACATACAAAATAGGTGTTTTACAAGAACAAGAAGGCTTCACATAGTCACATTCATAAAGATACAATGAGAATAATGTCCTCAAAAGAATGAAGATGCCAAGGAGAGGCCAAGTTGAAAGAGACTCCAAATTTCCACCACATGATCTCCAACTTCAAAAGCTTCCAAGAATCCAACACAAGGAGAAAAATCTTGTTTACCACCCAACCAATAGGCATCATCACATGCCTTTCCATGGTTGGAAGTCATGCTAGCCTCCCCCAAGCCCATGGGAGAGAGGAACTAACTTCCACAATGTGCACAAGTATAAAGGGGATAACCACAAAAATATACATAGAAATGTTAAAAAACTTAGACATAATACACATGATGAGACAACACTATGAGGAGAAACAAGATCACCCTCACAAAAAAGGGGGAAGAGAAGAAATAGGATGCCCAAAAACAAGAGTGTCCAACCATAGGATACACCAAATACATATTTTATAACCTCCTTATTTCTCCCAACATTCATCCTCCTTATTTCTCCTTTATGTCAATGAAATCCTTCTTGGGAGGATTTTCAAACCCAATGGGTTTCCTCCCAAGAATGGGGAAAGGTTCAAGCCATATGAACCTTTCTCCCACCTCAAACCATATGAGGGGATGAGAAGGAACCTTCATGGCTTGACCAACAAACCATGAGGTTTGAGAGGGAAATCCCTCTCTTCCCCTACATTCTCCAAAAACCATCAAGCCATATGATGGTGGAGAGAAAAAACAAAACAACAAAAAAGAACAACCAAGACTACATTCTTCATACAAGCTTAACAACATAAAATTTCACACACTTTATTTTTGACAAATGCATAGCTATCAATACAAGCAACAAGGAAAGAGGGATTAAGAATCCTACCTCTACAAGCTTCCAAGACTCTAAGCTTTTCCCACTTTATCCAAGCAATCCTCAAGCTCCCCAAAATTTTCTCCAAGTCAAAAAAGAGGAAAAAGTCCCCTTCCTTCACCATGAGGAAGAATATCAAGAGGAACCCAAAAGTTTCCTCACCAATAGGAAAATGACATGTGTCACCCCCCTCCTTCCTCAAGTCAAAGATTCCCAAAACCAAATAAGTAAAAGTAAACTCACCTTTTAGCCCTTATCACCCAAAATACTAAAAATGTAATTCCTACTTTCCCCCTGTAGACACCTATAATTTAGCTTGAGAAATTTGAATACTTAAATTACGCTAATTATATCCCTTCCCAAAATTGACAACATATTGTCAATATAGCACACTTCCTCTTCTATCACCGTTAATTAGCTACATTACGCTATTTAATTAACCCTTCTATCCAACAATGACGCTAATTAACAACCTTCCATTAATCATCTTCCTTTCTATCTATATTAATTACTTATTTATAATTAATTAAGACCCCCTTTCTATCTAAATTAATTAGTTATTCTTAATTAATTGATTCTCTTCTATTAAATCAATAAATCGTCATTTATTTGATTAAAATCCTCTCATAGTCTAAATCATGTTAACTATTCCTCTAAAAGCTTCTATAAGCTTCCACACCTATTAATTAATCACTTTAGTTAATTAATAAATCACCTCAAACCCCATGGGTCACTAAAGAAAAAATAAACTCCCTTAAGGTTGACTCAACCCTTTCTAAACCTTCCTTATCCACAACTAACACAACCTCTCCATTTATCCTACATGAAGAGGGATGTAGAGATTCTTCTATCCATTGGGCTATATAAGGAGCCTTTCTCCTACCTTTCTATTTACACCTACATTCATAAATGAGCATAGATCATACACTATATCCATTTATCATCTTTGGGAATTCTTCCATTAGAAGAGCTTTCCTTGTATTCATCCACCCAAGTTTTGAATTCATATGGAGATATGTCAAATGGTCTTATAGCCATGATTTGAAAAGACTTCATTCTTAAAACTTTGGGATTTCAAGCACATAATCAACTCTTTGATTTCTAGAGGTCTACCTAGGTTCAATCTCATCTTATTTTTAGCATTCAATAAGAGATAGAAGTTAGTTTATTTAGCATATTAGCTTGAAATGTTCATTTCATGTTTAATGTAGAAATGTTGATAGGTTAGCTTTGTTTAAGCTCTTAGCATGATGATGCATAGGTTTAGTTTAGTATTGTATTGAAGCTACTAGGTGTTAGTTTCAACTTTACTTACATTACTAACTATTTCATGCATACATATGGCATGCTCCCCCAGTGGGACTTACTCCATTTTCCTTTGCACTTAATTTCAAGTTTTTGTAGTTAAGTTTCATTTTTGGTTATTAACCCTCTTTTACACATAGTGACATAACTTGTTTTTCTTAACTAGTTTTGTTAATTTTGAATGTGTCGAGTCTTCCTTATAAGTATAAATGAGGTAAAGTGCTGTAAAAATTGGAATTGATGGGAAATTTTCAATATTTCTCCATGTTTTCATTTTTAGATCTTGCTTTTTCAACATTCTACATGTTAGTTTTGTCAATTTCTTGAAAATATTAAATTCTTGAGCATGTAGGTTAGTGTTTGATAGTACCAAGTCTTCTATTTACATATTAATGTGGTGGGTTGCTATAAAAATTAAATCTTGGTGAGAAAATTTCAAGATTTCATCATGTTTCCATTTTTGAGCTTAACTTTTCATCATTCTACATAATAGTTTTGCCAATTTCTTGAAATCTTAAATTCTTGAGCATGTATGTTAATGCTTGATAGTGTTGAGTCTTCCACTCATTTATTAATGTGATGGGTTATTGTCAAAATTGAATCTTGGTGGAAAACATTGACCATTTTCTGATTAAGAGGCGTTTTTTTTTTACATTTATTAAGTGCAAGCCAAGTGCATACCCATGAGCATAAGAGAATATGTGTAATCCATCTTCCGAAGGCCATAAATTTTGATCCCAAACTCAAAATGACTCCGTTTATTTTGCGTTGGAAAGGTATTGAAGTAAAATATGCAATAAAAACATAAATTTAGGATTTATGTTTACAAAAATACTGAGTTTTCCTTGTATTTTAAAACTGGTCATTTTCTAACATGTCTAATGTTTTGATTAATGTTGTATTTCTATGATTTACTTGATTTAGACTAAAGTGTGTGTATACTCTTCTATTGCACATTTTGGTGATCTTGAGAATCAAAAATAACTTTGATCTCTATCTTTTTAACATTGGGCTTAAACTTGGAAATTTGATTATTCATTTTGCTTAAGGGAATGAACCTTTTACAAAGTTTTTTCAATGGTCCTTTGATTAGAAGTTTTCCATTTCTATATATTTGGGCTAAAGTTTGTGTATGCTCTTCTCTTGCACCTTAGGGTGATCTTGAGAATCAAAAACAACTTTAGTCTTCATTTTATAACATTTGGTAAATTGGAAACTTCATCTTTCACTTTTGGTTTAAGGGAATGAACATTTATGAAGATTTTTGTATAGTTAATTGATTGCAAATATTTTCTTTAATTTTTAGTTGGATTTTTGTGTATTCTATTCTCTTTCATCCTTGGATGATCTTGAGAATCAAAAGCAACTCTTAATCCTCTTTTAAATAATTTGATTTTCTTGGAGTACTAATGCTTGAGTGCGGGACCTAAAAATGATTGTCAAAGAAAGGAGTTCGAAACAAAATTAAACTACTAATATAATTTTCATGCAGGTTTCAAAAGGTGTTCAAGCAAACCACATCCAATTTAAAAAAGATAAAAACACACCACAATCAATACACTGTATTTATAGGTTTGGATAAGGGTATGTCCCATCTACTTAAAACTAGGACATAACCTCTTTGGCATAAGCCTTAAGCTATACTAATTGGGGTAGTCCTAGAAGCCCTAAAGTAGTCCATGCAAGAGGGAACCTTGTGGATGAAATGGGAAGTTCTCCACACAACCTACTTGACTAGTACTACCATTTGTGAGATTTAGCGTCATAAATTATCCGTATGGAGACCACGGTGAGAGTGCATGATGGACACATTTATTATCCATTGTGCTTGAAGGGGGTAAAGTAAAGCTAAGATACTCCTAAATTAATCGGTGCAAATTTTTGGGTAAATCGAGCTCGCTTAAGAAGGTCTTAGTGACACCTAGTTAAGTGGACCACCCAGAAGCTATCTTTGACCAGAGCCCACTTGGGACGACATCAAAGCCAATTTTGAGTTAAGAGCTATTGTTCATCACGAAACAAGTGAAGCATTAATTTTTCTTAGTTTTTCACTTTCCCTAAGGTGAGGCAAAACTCTTTCAAGTGACGCCAATATTTTTCAACCCAAATTGATCTACTTGCTTCACTTTCTTTTGACACTTTGTTGATCAAAAGAAGAGTAACTACCGTTGTGTTATTAATTGATTGTTTCACCACTTTTGTGTTCATTTACACTCATCCATGTTTGTGGTTGGGTTGTTAAACATCTAAAGTGTGTGGAGACATTTTTATATCATTGGTATCCTTTTTGAATTGATACCCAAGTCAATATCATCATCATAGTTAGGCTTGGTTCATCAATTTGATTCTCCTTTGAATGGTTATCTTGTTTATATCATGACACTACAATTTTGGTATTTACATCTTGTTTCTTGTAAACTTGGCCTAAATATCTATATTGTAAGGTTACGCTAAACACTTTAACAATTCCTAAGTATACTATCACTTTAGTTTGATTTCAATTATTACCTTGATTCTGAAGAGTGTTAATTGTTACTCCTTGTGCATGTTATATCAATATCATCTTGATCTCAATACCTTACTTTCTCAAAAAATTTGGTTAACATATCTTATTGAAATTTTTGTGTCACTCATAAACGTAACTGACACCTTTTAGAATATAGGTCTTGATTTAATTTGGGCTTGCTTCAATTATACTTTGTTTGGATGCCGTGTTAACTTCTTGTTATTACTTACGCCTTGTTCATTTCTTTGAACTTGACATAAGTAGGGACATTTTGTTAATCATCATATGACACTGACTACCTTTTCGAAAACAAATTTAGGAAGTACTTAATTTGATTATTTGGTTTGAAACTCAACATTGTGTGACTGATTCTTGCTTGGCTCGTTCATTTAAGAGCAAATTATTGTGTCACATTGGTTCTTTGACATTCATAACATACCTTAATTTCTTGACATTCCTTCTTTCACTTAGGTTTGATAAAAATCTTTGAACACATTCACAGATACCTTAGTGAAACTATTACACATCATGGCTCCTAAAACAAGATTAGGACTCAAAAATAAAGCTTTGGAAACAAGAAAAACACAAACTTGGGAAGCCTCCAACAAACAAGGGTCAAACCCTTTTATTGGCCATGATCTTGGGCCTTTATTCTCTGTAGAGAAAGAAGTAGAAGAAATGATAGATCATAGCGGTGATGAGTTGGAATCACCACATGTGGAGTTTGACTTTGACCCCACCTTGTTAGATGAATTTCTTTTTAGAAAAAGGATCGGTTTCTTTACTTGCACAAGTTGTGTAGTTGGGAGCCAGAATGTCTATTGAACAAGAAGTAATCCCACCTACAAATGATGCTAATGAAGAGGATCAACCCCTTACTAACATGGATGATATCTTAACACATGGACATGCTTCTACTTCTAACGTGGGAAATAATAATGCAACAAGATATATAATACCTTTCCTTAAAGTACCACGTAAATTCATAATAGAACACAAAAATGTTGAACAACCTCTGCAACATGAAGAAGAAGAGGAACTTTTGAAGAATAAGTCACTATTCAGCAACAAATTAGGTACCTTAACAAGCAATTTCCTTTGTTAACATCTCATGTACAAAAAGAAACAAACAAGAATGTACAAAAGACAAAACCTAAGGTCAAAATTAGTGAACTTCAATTGGACAATCATGGAGAAGACAATATGGAACACCATCACGTATATATCCCTACTTCTCCTACCAAAGAAAAATTACTCACTCAAGAGATGTAGTCTATGAAAGTGACACTTACAAGCCTCCAAGAGAGCACTGTGGGGAATAGCAGAAAATATCAATATGAAGAGCTATGTCCCTATCCATTTAAAAAAAAATATGACACTATGACAAGTTGACCCTCCCCAAAAATTTTGACATGCCAAAATTTGACAAATATAGAGGGAAAGGTGACCCACGAGACCATGTAAAAGATTTTTATATGGCATGCCAAGAAGTGGCCTACAATGAAAATTACCTCATACGACTCTTTCCAAAGAGTCTAGGGGTCAAGCCTTAGAATGGTTTACTCGCTTACCTCGTGGGTCTATTTTTACATGGTCCAACTAGGCAGAAAGATTTGTACGACACTTCTTATACAATATAGAAAGTGACATCACCATGGAGGACTTGTGTGGCACTAAACAACGTCCCAACAAAACATTCGCTAGCTTCCTATAAAGATGAAGAGGGATAACTAGTTGTTTCCTTATACATTCCCTGAAAAATAGTTGGTGAGTATATTTGTGCCCAATCTCAAGTGAGTCGGGAGTATGACTCGGGCGAGATCTTGAGAAATGAAACGGTTAGATTCCGACATATCACTTTTCATCATTGACATACGCAAATGCATTGTGAATGCACCTTTGTTAAATAATAACCTAAAGAGGTTATTAAGAAGGGCATTCTAAGATGGAGATGAAAGCCCTTGTTGCCAAAGGAACCATTAAACCTCATGTTAGTGTGAAATCACAAAGCACCCTAAAATGAACTATGGATATGCTTTTATAGGGCAAGGTAATTTGGTGTGATTGCACAACATTGAGATTTCCCAAAGTGTGGGACCTTTGCAAATGGGGAAAGCTCTCTAGAGAACATTGGTTCCTCTTCCTAAACTACCTGCCATAAGCTATTCCAGTGTAGACACGCTAATATAATCCTAATCTAACTTCCAAGGAGACAAGGAGAGAAAGAAAATTGGAAAAACAGAGCCTACACTAAAACGGTGATACACTAGAGAAGGAAAGTGCTGATTATCTATCAAAATTGCCATGGAAACAAAGAGAGGTGAGCAATGGTAGAATGGACAAGTGCATCACAGGACTCAAAGATGGATTTCACACAAAAAATGTTCCAAAATCCATGAACATAGCTCTAAAACCTGCAATGAACCTATAAACATGCACAAATACCTACAATGAAGAGAGGTAAGAAGGAAATAACCAAAAAAGACCAAGGATGGAAAAATTCATCACAAAACATGTTTTTATTGCTCCAGTAAGTTTGCAGAATCATCATTTCATGGGTAGGGGGAAAATTCCATTACAGAGTAGGGGAGGAGGTTCAAACTCCATTTTCAACCTCGGGAATAAAATAAGGGAGAGGAAGAGAAGAATGATGAAATTTTTTTTTACAAATGAGCCAAATCCGCTTTTATCGCTCAAACAGAATGAAGGAAATGAGAAAAGCGTGGGAAAATTTGATTTGAAATTTCAACCACCAACAAGATCCATTTAATTGGCCTATAAAATGATGGGTTTCATGAAAAACCCATACTTCAAGTACATTGCTTTGTAGAGCGATAAAGAGGCCCATACTTCATTAATTTTGGTGGTTGGGGTCATTTTCGTAATTTTTCCATGCAGACTCTTTGACAAGAGACATTTTCCCCTTTTTCTCCCACAAATCTTGACCAAAAATAAAAATTGAAGATTCCATCATGTGGAGAATTTCAATAGCTTTAAAATGACACCAAAATCGTGAAAACCCAAGCTCTGGTTCGAAAGATATGGCCCTCTGAAGATTTAGGGAAAAAACGGCAAAATTAGGACAAAATTCGGGTTTGCGGGCCGAAATTTAAACTTTTCCCTCTTTTTTCAAATTGGGAAAATTTTCCAAAAAATATCTCGCCCCACTCCTCCGATGACACATGGCACCATCTGGATGATTCGTGGGCCGAAGACCTTCCTTCTTCCCTATTTCGTGAAATTGGAAACTTTTCAAAAAATCCTCTGCGGCCCCACCACTCCGAGACACGTGGCAACTTCTAGTTATTTGAGGAGATGCATCATTCAAAATAACATTCAGCCCCTTTTTTCCTACAAGGGAAATTTTTCCAAGGTCTTCCATTAGTGAAATCCCCACCCCGATGTGGACACGTGAGCCTTTTGATTGCTCGGTGGGGATGTGGTTTCATTTTTGCCTTTACGCTTTTTGCAACTTTGGCAAAAATTTCTAAATCCTCCGGTACCATAACTACCATTGCTGACTTGGACACATGGTGCATTGTGATTGGCCATAGGGGATGTGGTTTATATTTTCTCTTTGACACATTTTGACCAAATGCCAAAAAAAACTTGAAGTTTTCTCCGACACCCGCCGCTCCACCTTGACATGTGGCATTGTGGTCCACCTAGTCTAAGGGATGAGATGCCGATGGATACCTCTGCGCTTTTTGCTTATTTATTACGGGCCTTAGGCAAATTTTTCTCCTCCGTGGGATTTCGAGCCAAATTTTTCTTTTGATTTTTTTTCTAAAAGGGCTAAGTGCCAAAAATTTTCCATGCAAGTCTTCCTTCTCGCCAATTTCCTTGGCAAAATTTCCAACTTACCTCTATAGGCCCGCCTTGGGAAATTTCCCCTCCAAACTCCACCGAGCCATAACTTGCAAAATATAAGGAGTTAGGAGGACTTCCTTACCTTTCTAGAAAGGGGAAAGAATTATCTATCTGATGAAGCAATACCTAGAAAATTTTGAATGCTTGAAATGTGTAAAAATTTTATTGAGGCACAAAAGGAAACTAGTTAACCCAAAATAAGAGGGAGCTTATTTTCATTAACAATTTGGCGACTCTCAGGGGTCATCTGCCTATTAGATGAAAGATCAGTGGCCTTTGAAGCATCCATTGGGCATGGAGTCAAGCCTGATAACCAATTCTAATCTGAACTATGAAAATATGACCTCTGAGCCACTTGGAAACCCACTGAAACTTGGAGTTGATCCTCACCAAAAGCCACTGAATGCATTATGCAAGAGCAACCAAAACAACACCAAACAACTATGTACAAAATTGGAAATCATACATACCCCAAGTGGGATATGCATAGTGTGCACAATCACTTCTTCTACTAAAATAAAACCTACCTACTCTACTCTAACTGGAAGCAAAGGTGGGCTAAACAAACCCTGCAACTGGTTGTGCAAAATATCTTCCTTTCCTCAAAATTGGTAGCCATGCAAATGATTTGGAGCTGATCATGGTTGTTAGTATGAGTGGAAAACTGAAAAGAATCCTGGTCCTTCACCCAAATCATCAAGGTGTCAACTGAAAACAAATCAAATACCTCTTTTAGTTGCTCTGCATTTGGATTATAGAGGTATTGTAGTTTATCCTTGGTACCTTGCATATCATCCTCATGCTTAGAAGTAAGCATAACTAGTTTTGGCTTCTCCTTTGGCTCCAATGAAGCCAAATCTTGATTGGGAAAGGTCTGATCTGTTGAATGTGCCCATAACTCTAATTTTCTACTCCAAAATTGGAGTCTTCTTGCAGACCTTCTTGAATGAATTGCATGGAAGAAGTGGTGGAACTCTTCTACATTTTCTCTTCCTCCTCCAATGAAGAATGTGGAAGATTAAAATCTTCCAACCTTGATTCCAAAGAGCTTCTATAAAATGTAGGCTACTACAAATGAATTCTCTCCTTCATGACAACAGGATCAAGTGTTTGTAAGATGGATGATGAAAGAGAAAATGGTGTGATTTAACCTGGTTCCTCTCTATCAAAATAGTCCTCCAAATAAGACAGATAAACTACCTCATTACTATCCTGCTGCAAACGCTCAACCTCTTCCATGGTATTCTTTTGATTTGCAACTTGATCACCATGGTTATCTTCATTCTCAAATATGAATTTTGAAAGTTCAAACTCTTTTTCAATGTTAGAGCTTGGAGAGAATGAAGTAGAAGGAAGAACTGAAGGTTCTTCTATAGCCTGTTTTGTGCTCAAATATTTTGGACCTACACTTTTCTCCTCCATAGCTAGAATGTGCTCCTCTTCTTTTGGATTTGGAGCAGCTTGTTCTTCCTCTGCTGCTTGAATACCATCTTAATCTTGATTGAAATTTTCCTCTAGCATGAATTTTTTCAAAGCAAACTCTTCAATCTACTGCTCTAGAGGACAAGTTGGGGCTGCAAGATCTCTTTTAGAGCTTTCCTCTTCCATGGCTGATTGTGTAACTTCTATTAGATCAACATCTTCTTCCAGCAGAGTGCCAACATGGACACTACACTCTGAGAAACTTGATGATTGATCTTCTTGCTTCTCTGCTACTATAAAATCAGCCTTGGCCACCACTTTTTCTTCAACCTTTACCTCCTCTGTAGGCTTAACCAGCAAAGGGATCTTTGTAAACCCAAATTTGGCAGCCCAACTCTTCAGATTGTCTATCATTTCTTTTCTGTTGGGCTCCACTTCTTGTTTTCCTTGACTATAATTCTAATTTTTATCTTCCCAACATGGATTTGGGAATGCAAGAGGAGGGGTGGGTTGTAACTCAACTGATTTTGTAATTTTTGTGGTGGTGGAGGAGGTAGAAACTCTTGTTTCTTTGGAGGGAATGGTTTTTTGGAAGGGAAAAGGACAGAAGAATTGAGATGAGGTGGAATACTAGGGGATGGAGAAATGGATTCAACACTTGGGGCAGCATTCAATGGGAAGCTTGGAAATTGAAGCCCAAATTGAGATGGTGTTGCTTGAGGAGTAGAGAGAAAATTACCAGATAATGGTGTAGGATTTACCCATTGACAAGGCTTCCTGGCACCAAGTTTATAGGCCTCTATCTCCACTACCCATTGTGAAAGTTGGGGCAGCATCCCAATCATGAAGTCCACTTCTCCTGAGGGCTATAGTGTCTTGGAAAAGGGCCAACCCATGGACAAGGTGCCCTGTAACCAATTCTGAAAGCCTCCATTTGAGTTGTTGCTCTTGATTGCACCATGCCAATCTCCATTTTTTGGATCTTCTCCAATAGATCTATATCTTGTATTTGATTGTCTTCATTGTATGCATATCCTTGCTCTTGATATGTTTCATAACCAAACTGATTTTGGTATTGCTGCTCATAGGGGTAGGCATGCTGATTTTGAATTTGCTCAAAATGTTGATTTGAAGGAGTTGTAAAGCATTTTGGAGATGGAATGTATTGCTCTGTTGGTGCTAATGCAAATTCCATGAGGGAAATGAAGTCATGATTGCACAACTTCATGGGATGAAAGAAGATGGAAGAGATGGAAGGAACAATGGATGAAAAAGGAATGGAAATGAAAGAGAGCAAAGGTTTGCAACTTGAGAGATGGGTTGCTGATCATATGGAGTCGCTAGATGTGTTCGAGAATGCCTCCAAAGATTGAGATCTTCACGGGAACATACCAATCTACAAAAGATGAAGTGTAAGACCTTTAAGGTCCCACTAGGCATGCCAAAAGCTGTTAGTGTAAAATCACAAAGCACCCCAAAATGACCTATGAATCTACTTTTCTAAGTCAAGGTCATTTGGTGTGATTGCACAACATTGAGCCCTCCCAAAGTGTGGGACCTTTTCAAATGGGGAAATCTCTCCAAAGAAGGCTGGTTCCTCTTCCTAAACTACCTGCCACAAGATATTCCAGTGCAGGCAAGCTAATCTAGTCCTAATCTAACTTCCAAGGAGACAAGGAGAGAAAGAAAACTAGAAAAAAGCCTACACTAAAACGGTGATACACTAGAGAAGGAAAGTGTTGATTATCTATCAAAACTACCATGGAAACAAAGAGAGGCGAGCAATGGAAGGATGGACAAGTGCATCACAGACCAAAGATGGATTTCACACAAAAAAATGTTCCAAAACTCCATTAACACAGCTCCAAAACCTGTAATGAACATCTAAACATGCACAAATACCTACAATGAAGAGAAGCAAGAAGGAAACAACCAAAAATCAGCAAGGATGGAAAAATGCATCACAAAACACGTTTTTATTGCTCCATAAGTTTGCATAGAATCATCATTTCATGGGTAAGAGGAAAAAATTCCATTATAGAGTAGGGGAGGAGGTTCAAACTCCATTTTTGTCCCTGGGAAGAAAAGAAGGGAGAGGCAGAGAAGAATGATGAACAACTTTTTACAAATGAGCCAAATTTGGCTTTTATCGCTCGAACAAAATGAAGGAAATGAGAAAACGTGGGAAAATTTTATTTGAAACTTCAACCACTAACAAGATCCATTTAATTGGCCTGTAAAATGATGGGTTTCCATGAAAAATCCCATACTTCAAAGTACATTGCTTCGTAGAGCGAGAAAGAGGCCCATACTTCATTAATTTTGGTGGTTGGGGTCGTTTTCTACAATTTTTCCATGCCAGAGACATTTTCCCATTTTTATCCCATGAATCTTGACCAAAACTCACAATTGAATATTCCATCGTGTGGAGAATTTCAATGACTTTCAATGACACAAAAATCATGAAAACCAAGCTCTAGTTCGAAAGATATGGCCCTATGAAGATTAAGGGCAAAAATGACAAAAATAGGGCAAAATTCAGGTTCGTGGGCCGAAATTTGAACTTTTTCCCTCTTTTTTAAAATTGGGAAAATTTCACAAAAATCTCCATGTCCCGCTCCTCTGATGACATGTGGCACCCTCTGAATGATCCATGGGCCAAAGACACGTTGTTTCCCTCTTTCACAAAATTGGAAACTTTTCCAAAAATCCTCCGCAACCCCACTGCTCCGAGACACGTGGCACCTTCTGGTAAGCTGAGGAGATGTGGCCTTCAAAATAACATTCAGCCCCTTTTTCCTACAAGGGAAAAAAATTTCAAGGTCTTTCACCGATGAAATCGCTGTGCTTTGTTGATGTGGACACGTGGCAACTTTTGATTTCTCAACAGGATGTGCTTCCATTTTTGCCTTTGCGCTTTTTGCACCTTTGGCAAAATTTTCTAAATCCTCCGGTGCCCCGACTCCGCCGCTAACTTGGACATGTGGGACATTATGATTGGCTATGGGGGATGTAGTTCTATTTTTCCCTTTGACGCATTTTGAACAAACGCCCAAAAAAACTTGAAGTTTTCTCCGACGCCCGCTTGCTCCATCTTGACATGTGACATTGTTTCATTGGCTGCGGGCCTTAAGCAAATTTTTCTCCTCTGTGGGCTTTCAGGCCAAATTTTTCCTTTTATTTTTTTCCCAAAAGGGATAAGTGCCAAAAATTTCCCGTGGTCCGCCCTGCTCGCCAATTTCCTTGGAAAAATTTCCAACTTACCTCCGTGGGCCCACCCAGGGAAAATTTCCCCTCCAAACTCCGCCAAGCCATAACTTGCAAAATACAAGGAGTTAGGAGGACTTCCTTACCTTTTTGGAAAGGGGAAAGAATTATCTATCTAATGAAGCAATACCTAGAAAATTTTGAGTGCCTAAAATGTGTAAAAATTTGACTGAGGCACAAAAGGAAGCTAGTTAACCCAAAATAAGAGGTAGCTTATTTTGGCTCATTCTAAGGATAACCAAAACGGAAAACCTACGAGAAAATCAAAAAATATTCAATAAAAACAAGAACGTGGTGGGAGACGGAATCACAAATTTCAAACAAATGCAAACGGGTCGGACTGGTCAACCTTTTAAATGGACTAAAGGACCTATTCAACCCCTGTCTAAACGTAGAATGTTTACTCCTCTCAATGAGCCTTTGTCGTTCATATTGAAACAATTGGATGCAGCTCACATGGTGAGTTATCCCACAACACAACCCTTTGATGACAATGATCCAAAACCATCATGGTACAAAGAGCATGACTATTGTGAATTACATCGTGTCAAGGGACACAAAACAAAAAAATGTCTACGACTTTGTCACTACATCCAAGACCTCATCGACAATGGGGAGATAGAAGTGGACAACTCGGAGAAAAAATCAGATGCCTAACGAAAAGATGGGAATATACAAAGAACCATTCCCTAAACATGGCAAGTCAGATGAGCCAAAGACGGATCGAGGAGATTCATCCCAGAGTTACAAAGCGGTGAATTATCTATATACCAAGAAAGAAAATAATCATTACAATTCACTCATTGGATGTATCCGCTCCCCTAGTGACCATGTGAACACCATTCAGATCAAGGGGAAGGATTGTGCTGTGGTAACAAGGCGCACCCACCTCATGATTCCTGAACCCTCTCTATCAACCCCACAAAATGGTAGGTATAACCTTTTAGAACAGCTTGAGAAGACATCTGCCAAGATTTCAATCTTGGATCTCCTCAAAATATCGAATGTACATAAGGAAATTTTGTACAAAAATCTTCAGGGGTCAGGAGTGCCATTAGAAGTAGATCTATACATCTTTAGGCTATGGTAGCCAATATTATACCAACTAAGCACATTTCCTTTAATCATAGGGAGATCCCTATTGAAGATCCAACGCATAATCTCCCCTTGTATATTGAGGTATTCGTCACCCACCGAAAGATAAAACGGGTGCTTGTGGACAACGGATCAAGGTTGAATATATGCACATTGAAATTAGTTAAGCAATTGGGACATACGAAGAAGATCTTGAGTCTCACATCATTACCATAACCACTTATGACAACACGGAAAGGGAGTTCGTTGGCACAATCACATTACCCATGGAAGTCGGACCCACTTGTCATCACATGAAGTTTCATGTCTTGGACTTAGAAATCCCATACAATATGCTTCTTGGTTGACCATGGATTCATGCCATGCGCAGTCGTGTCATCAACATTCCATCAATGCATCAAATTGAAACATGGGGGACACATTGTCACGATATAAGGAGATCTAGATCCCTTTGCTCATTGCAGATCTCTCAATAGTTTTACGTGTAAGGGTGCCTATACGTGTCCCTCTGCTGATATAGTTGTTCCTCTTCAATCTAAAGCCATGGAGTCCTGAGTAGATTTAGATTCCCTAAGTTCTTGTGCTCGGAAGGATTCTACATCAAATTTTCCTTTCGATTCATGGGAGATGAAGGTTTTGGAATACAATTGTGGGGAGTATAATGTAAAACAAGCTCTTTTGGTTTTAGACCTCTCATTGTCACCTAAAACTAGAGGTTGACCCAACTATCATTTCAGATGGCCTAGAGATGAGAAAACTATTGGGTCATTTTTACCTAGAGGGTTGCTCGTTGAAGATAAATTGTTGGACCCACCTACGACACTGGGTCCCGAAAGATACTCAACCAACTTGCTACCAAATCCTTGAGTATGAGAAGTCTAGCCGAATGATGTATTTCATGGGCTACAAGTGCTTAGGATTTGGAAAGAAAGATCAAGGACCGAGAGAATTAGTTTCTCTCCCACACTTCAAGACGGAAAGGTATGGCATCATCATTCAACCATATGGATCACACCCGATGATTAAGATGCCACATGTTCAAAGTATGCAGATAGCTCGATTATTTGGATAGCGATATAGATTCCCACTGTATCCGATACGAGGATCTTGCCTTCACGAACCCATTCATGAATACCGATATCCTTACCATAACCCCAAATGAACCTAAAATTGACCTTGTTTTCCCTTGCTTTGTCAAATGGGACCAGCAATATCACGTGCCACTAGATATCTTTGAAAATGATAAAGCCATTGCAAAATTCATGGGCATTCGAGATACAATTCCAATTGGAGATCATAAGAATGGTTTTTACATTGACATAGATACCTACACATACTTCATCAAGGAAGTTGAGCTTCGTCGTCAGAAAAACTTGAGAAAAAGTGAGGGCAAAATTTCCAACAAAAATCCTTAGCAAAAACAAAAGTCCAAGTCACACAGTGAAAACCTCTTTGAGGCGTTGGCTGACAAACAAGTAAAAAAATCAATGGACAAGAAAAGTGACCATGCCAAGGGTGAAAATCTCATAGAGATGCCCTTAGAAGAAGATCTCAACCTTCCTCCCGATCCTATGCATATGGAGGATTTGTCAAAAATGATAGTAGAAGAAACCATTGATGTGAATATTGGGACAAGATGATCCAAAGATAGAAAAACTAGGAGCTTCACTCTCGGCATGGGAACAAAAAAATTCACCATGCTTCTACGATAATTTATAGATGTATTCGCATGGTCCTATAAGGATATGTTGGGCTTAGATCCAACTTTAGTAGTGCATAACCTAGTAGTGCATGCAAATGCCAAGCCCATCAAACAAAAGCTTAGAAAAATGCATCTGCGGGTGGCCCTTCTAGTTAAAGAAGAGTTAGAAAGATTGTTAGCGGCGGATTTATTTGACCTATTGATTACTCAGAATGGATATCAAACATAGTCCCCATACAAAAGAAACTCGGGATAAGAATTTGTATGGATTTTAGAGACATTAATAAGGCATGTCCAAAGGATGATTTCCCATTGCCCAATATTGATATGATTGTTGATTCAACTGCAGGATATGAAATGTTATCACTTATGGATGGCTTTTCAGGATATAATCAGATCAAAATCACAGATGAGGATCAACACAAGACAGCCTTCACAACCCCCAGGGGACTTTTTTTTATCAGGTAATGCCCTTCGGCCTTAAAAATGTAGGAGAAACTTATCAAAGGGAAATGACCGTGATTTTCCATGATATGATTCATGACATCATGGAAGACTATGTGGATGATATCCTTAGGAAATCCAAGACAAGAGTAGATCACCTTGAGATTTTGGCATATCTTCGAATGCCTATGGGAATACAAAGTTATATTGAATCCAAAGAAGTGTGTGTTTGGTGTACTGTCAAGAAAGTTACTTGGATTCATTATATCACGAAGAGGGATTGAGGTAGACCCAACTAAAGTTACTGCCATTACTAAAATGCCTCCTCCCAAAAACATCAAACAACTACACAACTGACTTGCAACAAAAGATACAAACCATCCGCCACTTTATTTCCCAACTTGCTGACAAATGTCATTCGTTTACCCATCTACTTAAAAAGGATGTTGTCTTTATTTGGGGACCAGAGCAAGAACAAGCCTTCACCTTGCTTAAGCAGTACTTAGCCAATCCACCTGTCCTCATGCCTCCAAACACGGTGAGCCACTCCGATGTATATTTCGCTACTCAATTTTCTTTTTGGTGTGTTGCTCGCCCAATATGACCTCAGCCATAAAGAAAAAGTTGTGTAATATCTCAGTTGTACTTTCATTGATTATGAGCTCAACTACCCTTAGATTGAAAAGACTTATTTGGCTTTAGTTTTTACCTTCCAAAACTTTGCCATTACCTATTGGATGATAAGAACAAGCTCATTTCTAAAGTTTACCCGCTTAAGTACCTGTTATCAAAACCCACCCTTACAAGTAAAATGGATAATTGGATCATTCTACTAAATGAATTTGACATTGATTATGTGCATCAAAAGTTTGTAAAAGGACCATTACTTGATGATCAATTAGTAGAAGCACCATTACTAGGTACATAGCCTATAAGTCTGGAGCTACCAGATGCTTCATTATTATATATTGAGGAATATGTCATGTGGCAAGTGCACTTTGATGGATCTTTTACTTTTCATGGTTTGGGGTCGGTGTGGTATTAATTACTCCTTCAGGAAACCCTATACCTCAATATTTTTGCCTTGGTTTTCCTTGTACAAATAACATTGTGGAATATGAAGCGCTCATCGTAGGGATGAAACTGGAAATCAAATGGGATATCCATCATGTTAAGATCATTGGTGATTCAAAATTAATCGTAAAGCAAGTTAACAATGAATATAAAGTCAAGGATGAGAAACTCATCCCCTACAAAAAACTGATGGAAACCTTGAAAGAGTATTTTGTGTGTATCACATTCGAAAGCGATTCAAGGGCACAAAACATATCCATAGATGTTATGGAAACCGTAGGTTCTATGCTATGAATTCCACCAGAAAGAAATGATATGCCTTTCTTTGTTGAAAATATATGCCACCTATGTATGACATGCTAGAATCTTGTTTGGCTTGTGAGGTTGTTGGTCCCAATTCCCCATGGTATGTACATATCTTCACCTATCTTAAAGACAACACCTTCCCTCCTGACATCTCCCATTCTAAAAAATAAATCCTTATCTCGCCAGATAGCCCATTATACCCTCTTAGGAGGTACGCTCTATCGTCATGGCTACGATGGGAATCTATTGTGTTGTCTAGATGTAGCAGAGTCAGTCCAAGCGATTAAAGAGGTGCATGAAGGGGTGTGTGGCACCCATACAAATGGAATGGTTCTAGCTAAGAAATTGTTGAGAGTAGGCTACTATTGGCCTACTATGGAAACAGACTGCTACAACTATGTAAGGAAATGCATATTATGTCAAAAGTATGGAAATTTCATCCATGCGCCATCACAACTGTTGCATCCAATCACAACCCCATGACCATTATTCAAATGGGGACTAGATTTAATAGGAAATATCATACCTACCTCATCTAATGGTCATACTCACATCATCACAGCTATAGAATATTTCACTAAGTGGGTGGAGGTTGTTCCTTTTACTTATGTTACATGATCTCAGATTTCAAAGTTTATCATGAATCACCTTATCTGTCGGTATGGCATTCCTACGGCCATAGCTACGATAATGGAAAATCATTAGTTAAAAAGATAGTGAAGGACCTTTGTCATTGATTTCAAATAAAATTGAAGTGGTCTATGCCATATTATCCATAAGGTAATGGGAAATGAAGCCACTAATAAAACATTGGTTTGAATCATGGAAAAGATGGTGAGTAAGACAGGTCGCAATTGGCATTTACAAATTCACCTTGCCCTTTGGGATTATAGGACCTCCATTCACACTCCTACTAGTGTGATACCCTATTCCCTAGTATTTGGAACCGAATCCATTATCCTATTCAAAATTACGCTTCCTTCCTTGAGATTATCTCTTAGGGATTATCTAGACAGGGATGAGAATTACAGAGTGGCCAGGCTAGCAGAATTAGAACTCTTGGATGAAAAGCACATCCGTGCCCTTAACCATATCAAAGTGTATCAGAACAGAGTCTCTAGAAATTACAACAAAAGGATCATACCTCATTAGTTTGAGGTCAGAGATTTGGTCATGAAAGAAAATCAGTTCAACACAAGGGAGAAAGAGAGAAGAAAGGCAAGTTCGAACCGCATTGGTTAGGACCTTACATCATTATGGCCAAATATGGTATGAGAGCATACAAAATTTTCCATCCCAATGGTGATGAGCTTCGTGAACCTATGAATGCCATGCACCTTAAGCGGTTCTATGCTTAAACATGGTGCAAAAATTAGAAAAGCAAACAAAAAAGAGTAAAAATGATCAAAATACAAAAAATTAAAAAAAAAAAAAAAAAAAAAATAAAAAGAGAAAACAGGTCGTCCATATGTGAAAACCACGCAATTGTGGCATGTTGGATAGGTCCCTGGGTGAAAACTGGTTTCCAGCACCTTGGGAGGGTTCATTTTTCACAAGAATCTTGCATTTGGAGGGTACTTTTACTTAGCCTAGGGCTAGTTCTACGTCTGTATTTGAGATTCCCTATGAACCTATCTGTCAAGCCTTGATCCAACTTTTTCTCCTCTTGTTAATCTATGAAGGGATGGTCTTTGCATATTCCCATTTAACATTGGGGCACTTCTGTGACTTCACCTTCCTATTTATGACACGTGGCGCCTGCCCTTGTATATTCTTCGTCTGACGCTAGGGGCATCCACATTTCTTAGTTACCTGTGCATAGCTTCGATAAACCTTAGAAAATTGCAAAACATTCAAAAATGTAATAAAATCACAAAAACATTCAAAAACATTCGAAAATCACAAAAACAATAGAAAATTGTTTCAAAAAAAAAAAAATTGTTTCACAAAACAAAAAAATAGTAGAAAAGTGTTTCACAAAACAATCTTGCAAAAACATAACGTTAGTTTACTTACTTTATCTTGTTTCTTGCTTTGTTTGTGTACATTGTTTGCTTGTATAGTTGTTGCTTGTTTGTACATTTATGTAGTTTATTGCTTAGACATACTTTGGTAAGTTTTTTCTTTTCTTGCTTAGATTAGATTCATTCTTACTTGTACATATGCAATGTGTTTTTGCATGCTTGTAAATAATTGTACATAGTTGTGTTAATTTGTGTTGGTTGGCACTGTGTATTTTGTTAACATTTGATTGTGTTTTCGTCACATGTACATAGTTTTGTTATCAAATCATCATATTTCCGCTAATATCATCACATCTAATATCATCTATACATCATATATAAATAAAAAGCTAATTATACATTATACATGAATTCTAAGCTAATCATCACATATCGTATCATCAAATGGGGGCAAGAGGGATCACAAATATCAAAATCTACCCCCCCCACCAATATCATCCTATCATCCCGTCCACTACTCTAAGAGCATCACAATTGATATCATCTATGGATCTATCATATCAAAAATAAAACACAGGTGGTACAAACATCTCAACTATCATCATGATACCTACAAAAGTGTGAAATCAAACCATATAACATCACACTCTAATTTTTCTTCTACTTAGTGAATAATTATTTTATTTAAATAATTATTTTTCTTTCATTTTCCGTCGTCGTTGGGGCATTATTTTCCATATGGTACTCATTTCTTCTCACTAGGACAATTTTATTGCTCCTAGGCGATATCCCTTCTTCTACACACTCCATCGAATAATTATTTTTATTAAATAATTATTTTGTTAATCTTTCCATTATGTTGGGGCATTATTTTCCACCTGTTGCTTCTTTCTTCTCCCTAGGGCATTTCTTTTTCTCCTAGGAGATTCTTGTTGATTCTTCTAACTTCTTCTTTATCCAAACCTGTAAAAAAATCAATTCAAAATCCAAAAAATTTCAAAACTTTTTCAAAAATCCTAAAAATTGTAAAATTTGCAAAAATAGGTAAACCAGCTCATAGCGGTTGAAACTCGTGTCTTATACATGGTATTCATTCCATATCTTGTTGGAATTTTCACTGTTCACAGATCAAATGACTCACAAATAATTAGATTTACAACTTGTTGGTAGCTCAAACGTGCACCCGCGTCTCAGATCTCGAAAGTGGATGAGGTGTCCGAGACCACAATGGAACCGTCCCCAAGTTGTGGGACCTTGCGAGCTTGGGAAGGATATCCAGAGAAGGTTGGTTCCTCTATCTATCTCTATTGCTATTGTTACTCCTAGTGCTAAAAGGAGAAACTGAGTTATGAATGCCAAGGGCCAAGGAAAGAAGGATAAAATAAGGTAAACTACACTAAAAGTGATAACACCAAAAAAGAGGATAACACCTTTTATGAGCAATAATGGTGGGAAAAGAGGGATGAGTAGCACAACAAGACACACATTCACCAAATCATCCTTATGGAACACAACCAAACAATACATAATGTGAGAGAAAAAGGCAAGAAGAAGTAACACAAACACACTAGGAAAAGAATAGTCACAAAACGATACTTCTATTACTTCCAAAATAATGACAATACTAAAGAGGTGGAATAGTCTTGCTCTTATATTTATAGATGACTCCAAAATACTGAAGCATTCAATGTACCTTAAACCAAATGCAGGGAACTATTGAGTATAGGTGGTGGAAGCGCAAGGGATATTTATAGATGAATCCAGAGGAGAAAGATAAAGGAGGAATGATTGAAGCACACCACAACAAGACACACATTCACCAAATCATCCTTATGGAACACAACCAAACATGGGTTCTACTCATCGCAAGGGACTTGAAGTGAAGCAACAACAAGACACAAGTCCATGCACGCGAGAGAAAAGGCAAGAAGAAGTAACACAAACACACTAGGAGTGAAAAGAATAGTCACAACCAACGATGCTTCTATTACTTGCTCAAAATGCACATAAATCTGGTACAATACTAAAGAGGCTATTACAAAGATATCCGAAAGGTCAAAGACTTGGGTGTGTGGGGTGCAAGAGCCAAACATGGAGGTGTGGAAACTCAAAATAAAAAAATATAGAGTCCTTAGCAAATGACACGCGTAAGGATCCGTAAGTATCCAACATAACAAATGAGTCTTGCTCTTATATTTATAGATGAATCCATGGAGGAAAGAAATATAAAGGAGGGAAACTCTGTCTGAATTTGAAACACAACCACTTTGGAAGCAACAAAAGAGCAGCATTGAGAGGAAAGAGCTATGTATAAACAAACAATGTAAGCACACTTGGACATGATCGATATGCTTCCCCATTTGCGGTAAATCTTCCATCTAGATGAGTTAAGTCGAAAGAGTTAGCTTCTTTACAAGTCTTGATGATGTAGAGGCTACTCCAAAGTGCATCAAACTTTGAATGACACCCTATTTTAGCTCACAACATCCCATTTTAAAACCAAGTCTGGCATGAAAGCTTGGGCCCTAGCATCAAACCATTTCATGCTAAATCGTGGTGGGCAAGTGTTAATGAATTTAGCTCTAGTGTCAAAGGAAGGGTGGAGCAATCTATGATCTACTCATCAATGTTGTAGAGACGTTTTCCAAATTCTCACCTTTGCATTTGGATCATTGTGTGCTTAGGATTTGTATTTTTAATTTTGCATCGTTGCGAGGGTAATTGGAAGAAGTTTTGATGTCAACAACTTAGAGCCCGACAAGTCCAAGAAGGCCTTCACATGATCTAAGTTTGAGCTTGTGACTAAACCTTTGAGGAAGTCAAGGATGATTGATGATATGGGTGTCGCCAAGCGGATGATCGAAGTGTGTCGAGTTGTTGACATACATGAAACGCGTGGCATGTGCTGATTGGTTAGAGTGATGGCCAAATGTTTAACTATTTGTTGTTTCGCCACATGTCAACCATTCATTTGTACAAAGAAATTAAGGATTTGGTGACCCACCTATGTTGGCCCATGCCGAGAGAAGTGTCCACGGAAGAGCATCGTGAAATTCACCGCATGCTTGCGACTAATGTCATAAGATGCCAAGGGCACGGGGAGAGGAATCAAACCGGTGAGCAGAGAACGTATGGTTAAGGAGTAACTATTACAAAGTAATGGGTATAGGCGTGCGAAAGGTCAAAGACTTGGGTGTGTGGGGTGGAAGGAAACTGACTTGGAAGAACATGGACGATGTGGAAGGCAAGCGCGATAGAGAGAAGCGGAAAGGGAAAATGAGTGGGGCACATAGGAATGGTAAGCTACGACTAAGGGAATGTGCCAAATGATTATAGGGGTGCATAAATATTTTGTGTATTTTATTTGTAAAAAGTGATAAGCTTACATGTACGAGATAAGAGTTAAGGTATGGAATATGATTTGTTAGAGTGGATTTCTTATCCTATCTTAGAGATAAAATGGAAGTTCTATAAATAGAAGCCACCCCCCTCATTTAGCATAGAAGGAAGTCTGAAATATTGGTAGGAAGTGTGCTTGAAGAATGGTGAGGTGCCATGTTCATTCAATAGATAACCTAGGGCCGAATATGTATGTAAGTTATCCAAATCACTATGGGAGTTCTTTGGATAATATTTTTGGTGACTTTTAGGAAGTGTGCGGGCCATCTTCCTACTAGATGAAAGAGACCAAAGTTTCTCCCATAGTCTTGGTGAAAGGCAAGTATCTATTGGGCATAGAGTCTACGTGTATAACCATGAAAATGCCCTTTCATAGTCGATGGTCACTTTGGGTATCATTTTTGCACTCTGTCTTGAATCTCATAAGTGCTGATTGGTGAGAAGCTCGCACTGACCATTCCTCGTAATGGTGGAAGCACTTACAAAAATCAAAGAGCACGCATAGTAGTTACCATGGAAGCATTTTTGCCATGAATAGTAGAGGAAAGAGCTATGTATAAACAAACAATGTGTAGAGCACACTTTTTTGGAGGAATGAAACTACTTAATATATACAATATGATGCATCAAAATTAATGGAAGGGTTTGAGATAGATCTTGTTTACTAGGACTTTTTGGGAAAGATTGCTCTTCCATCTAGATGAGTTAAGTCGAAAGAGTTAGCTTATTTACAAGAATTTTTTCCTGATAATGTTTTGGATGCCGAAAGTTTTCTTGAGAAGAATTGGTGAAACAGCAGAAATATGTAGATCTCATGATCGAATCACAAAACTATCCCAAGTCTTGATGATGTAGAGGCTACTCCAAAGTGCATCAAACTTTGAATGACACCCTATTTTAGCTCTATCGAGATCCCATTTTAAAACCAAGTCTCCGAATTGGAAAGCTTGGGCCCTAGCCTTTCTATCAAACCATTTCTTTGTTGTCTGCTGATGTTGTTTTAGCATTGATCATGACAAGAGTTTCTAAGTTCTTCGAGATTGACCAGCTATGCCCATCTGATTTCTCTTTGATCCGCACCCTCAAATTCTATTTCTTGGTCAAGTGTTAATGAATTTAGCTCTAGTGTCAAAGGAAGGGTGGCCTCCTTGTCAGGAGAGAGCAAAAAATTATAAGGTGAAGTTCCTATTGTCATTATAACTATAATTGTGTGATTCTATCTACCCACACGCAAAAATAAAGAAAGAAAAAGATAATCAAGAAGACCTTTATAGGAAGAAGAAAGTTGGTGTGCAGGATTTTCTCGATTTCACAGGCATGGAGGACCATACTCCATTTTGGAAGATCTATCCGAGAAGGTGTAGTTTCAAAGGTATATTGTTATGGGTGCAAATATTACATATGGCCAACTCTGGCTATGTCTTGAAGAGACGGAGTTACGAGGTGGACTCAATGCTCAAAGAAAGAAGGATTCATCCAAAAGCTCGAGGTATTATGTAATGGTATTTCAATTCATGATGTCTTAGTTGATGGAGGTATGCGATTAATGTAATGCGCTTCATGATTCGATCAAGTACTTGTTTGTTGATTATGTGTGCTGCATCGTAGGCACCCGTTCTTTGGAAGACCATGGCTAAGGAGGGTAATAGTTGGAAGAATTTTTCAAGTAAATTCCCAAACTTAGAGCCCAATCAATGATTTTAGCACCAAGGAAGGCCTTCACATTGGATCGAAGATGAAGAGATAATGGTTTGAGGAATGCAAAACCTTATGACTAAACCTTTGAGGAATTCAAGGATGATTGCCTTAGTTGATTCCTACACCTATTCACGACAACTCCGTCAAGTAAGTCCATTGGTGAAGTAATCTGTAGCCATCAACACCCATTTATGTCCTAATTTTCCAAGATTGTAAAAGGTAGATTGATCATCTATGAAGTCTGGGACCCCATTATGCAATAAAAAAAGGATGATCCGCATTTGGATTAGTCGGAGGAAGCATAAGTCTTTTCTTTCCTACAAAGCAAAGCCTCACTTTAAACAAGAGAACATTCCTTGCATTTTTTGTGACCCACCTATATGCATCTCGAAAATAGAGTAGGCCAAAATATAGAGTTATGCCATTATGATGCTCCAAGCAACATTTGAATAGGGTGTTCATTGTTGATGGTTTTGGAAGAGAAGTGTCCACGATGGAGAATCCATCGTGAAAATATTCTAACACTTTTTGGTCCGCACACCATTGATACATCTTAACAACATGCCATCTAGATTTCTTTTCAAAGAGAAGTTCATCAATCAAGACATAAGGAATAGATTGCAACCTCGAATGTCTTCTCTTTTATTTGTTTAAACTAGAGGGTAGGCACCCTCTTTGGGAGGCGAGACAAATGAAAAGGAATGTGATCATGTCCTTCATTTAGTCATGTGTTTAGAAATTACTTGGGGTCTATATTCTGGCGCTCATGTTCTACGTGAGGTAGGGAGGTCTTCATCCATAAATAATGAAGCCTTAGGTTCATTCTCGATGCTATGATCCTAGGACCATCTTATGAGATGATGATTGCCTCTTACTATCTTTAACACAATAGTCCCTAGCCTTAATATTCATATCATATTCCATGATTTTGGTCACTAAGAGAAAAATCGTGCTTTCTTCTCATTGATTTTGCTCCCATGATGAATTCTGATTAGGAAATGCTAGAAGTGAGAAACTAACACCTTGATATGATTTGTGGTGAGCATGATCTTGAATTTCTTTATAATTATTGTAAGCGTGCATGATGGCGAAGACTTCATCAGCTCCTTATCCATCTAACTATACTTTAATTCATAATCCTTCAACGCCAAAATAAGTATATTGTAGTCAAGAATGCCATTTGCTTTCATGGATGAAGTGGCTATTCATGTATGAAGCATTCCTTGTTCATTTTTCTTGTGTTAGGATAGCAACAATGTTTTCTATTGCATCAACATCATAGGCATAAAGGATGAAATCCTTTGAGTAGTACTGGGGATTCAAGGATGAAATCAAATGTGCACCCGCTTGATCGAATCTTGAAATTCCTTGGTGAGGTTTTGAGATTACAATGGAACCATCCTGGAGGAAGTTATGGGACCTTAGCGAGCTTTGGATGGATCTCCCGGAGAAGGTTGGTTCCTCTATCTATCTCTATTTCTACTCCTACTCCTAGTCCATTTGAAAGGGGAAACTAAGCTATGAGTGCCAAGGACTAGGGAAAGAAGGATAACATAAGGTAAACTAATAGGAAAATGTGATATAACCGATAAAAAGAGGGATGAATACTATTTATTATGATCAAGAATGAAATGGAATATGTGAGAGGAGGCTAGGCACAAGTAATTAGCACAATAAGTCTACACGATCGGGAATTCATCAAATCAGCCTTATAAAACACAACCAAACATAGTAATTTGTAAAAAGTCTAAAAATGTGGACCTCAAGTAAGTTTATCACAACAATACACAATGCGATAAGAGAGTAAGGAATAAAAGACAAGAAGAAGTAACACTATAAAACACACCCCCTCATTTAGCATAGAAGGACAAAGAATAGTCACAAAGTGTGTGAAGGATGCATTTTATTACTTCCAAAATGTAATTGTAAAGTTTCTCCCATAGTCTTGGTGAAAGGCAAGTGAAGTCAATAACACTTGAATTCTAAAGAGTTGATATATAACATAGATAAGAGCCAAACATGGAGGTCTAATCACAACTCAAAATACAAAAATATAGAGTCCTTAGAAACACGCATAAGGATCCAGAGTATCTCAACATAACAAATGAATCTTTCTCTTATATTTATAGGTGAATCCATGGAGGAAAGAAGGATAAAGGAGGGAAAACCTAAATTTGAAACACAATCACCAATAGGAAGCATTAAATGTCTATAAATCTACTTGGACATATGTGATATGCTTCCCCATGCCTGGATTGAGGATTTGGCATGTAAAGGAGAGTGGATCATGCTAAATGGGGGTGGTTAGAGAAATCAGATCTACTCATCAGGATGGATTTAGAGAGACATTTTCCAAATTCTCACCTACATCCTTATAGAACATCCACTAGGATTTGTATTTTGAATTTCAAGAAGAAGTAACACAAACACACCTGGGACAAAGTAAGGATTGATGTCTAAAGAGGCTGATTCCACATGCAAGAGCCAAACACAAGTCCGACTCAAAATACAAAAATATAGAGTCCTTAGAAACATGCATCGATCATAACAAATGAGCTTCTCTGATGATATGGCTATCATGGAGGAAAGAAGGATAAAGGAGGGAAAACCTAATTTGTCACAATCACCAATAGAAAGCATTAAAGATACGTGAAACACGTGGGTGCGTGTTGATTGGCATGGAGTGATGGCCAAATGTTTAAGTATTTGTTGTTTTTTCTCACCACGTGTCAACCATTCATTTTGAATTTCTGTAGTTGATTCGGTGCCCTATTCCGAGGCGTGGCACGAGCGCTATAGCTAATGATAGTTACATGATGCACGCGTGTTGAGCATGTCATAAGATGCACATTTTTAAAGGGTGTGGGAGAAAATAGAGTAATGGCACGAGAGGAGTGCTAAGATGCACAAAAGGGTGCAGGAGAGGAATCAAACCGGTGAGCAGAGAACATATGGTTAAGGTGCAACTATTACAAAGTAATGGGTGTGACGTAAAAAGGTCAAAGACTTGGGCATACAAGATGGAAGGAACCGACTTGGAAGAAGGTGGACATGTGAAAGGCAAGCGAGAGAGAAGTGGAAAGGGAAAAGGAGCGGGGTGCATAGGTAAACTGTGACCAAGGGAATGTGCCAAATGATTCTAGGCATGCACAAATTCTTCAATAGATAACCTAGGGCTAGAATGTGTATGCAAGTTATCCAAATCACTAAGGGAGTTCTTTGGATAACACAACCATTTACAAAGCTAGCTTGCTTGATTCGTCAAACAACTGGGGCACATATAGTTGTTTGGTACTGTTTTGTAGTGCACTACACTTTTTCATTAGACCCAGTGTCCTTCATCATATTCCCTTGCATGTATCCTTGCTTGGGGCATCATTTTTAACCCTTTCATCAATCACGAACATTTAGGGATCTTTAGCTTGATAACAAAACATTTGTACAACCATCTTGACCGTTGTTGGTTAGAATATGTGTGTTCATACTTGTTTTCCTATTAAATGAGCTTGTTTCCTTCTCATATTGCATTGATTTTTGTATGTTGCATTGAGTGGGTGTTTCAACAATGGACAATTGTTCGTAGTATGGCTTTTCATGTCATCCTACTTTTTTCATATGCTTACATTTTTAATAAGGACCGATGACATAGATCTTTGGCAATATGATGACAATAAAGTTGTTTCAATACACTGGATGATAACTTTCTCTTCCGTCTTCATTCCTCTTCTACATCATTCTCCTATCAACACTATTCTTCTTATTCACTTGGGGCATCTTGCTCCTACCCATTCTTCTATTTCCTTTCTCTCACCTTTTTCGATCGTCGATCGCCTTCTTTCATCACCCCATCGACACTCGAGGGGGCATCTCTCACTTCTACTAATTTTTCTTCTACACCTTCAAAATTTTATCTGTCTACTATATTTGAAATGGCATCACTTATGCCACCCCAAAGAGGGGAAAATGTAGACACCTATAATTTATCTCGAGCAATTTAAATACTTAAATTGCACTAATTATACCCTTTCCCACAAATTGACAACATATCGTCAATATAGCACACTTCCTCTTATATCACCATTAATTAGCTACATTACACTAGTTAATTAACCCTTCTATCCAAAAATGACGCCAATTAACGACCTTCCGTTAATCAACTCCCCTTTCTATCTAGATTAATTAATTATTTATAATTAATTAAGTTCCCCTTTCTATCTAGATTAATTAATTATTTCTAATTAATTAATCTCCCCTTTCTATCTAGATTAATTAATTATTTCTAATTAATTAATCTCCCCTTTCTATCTAGATTAATTAATTATTCTTAATTAATTAATTCTCTCTTCTATTTAATCAATAAATCGTCATTTATTTGATTAAAATCCTCTCATAGTCTAAATCATGCTAACTATTCCTCTAAAAAGATTCTATAAGCTTGCACACCTATTAATTAATCACTTTGGTTAATTAATAAATCCCCTCAAACCCCATGGGTCACTAAAGGAAAAAATAAACTCTCCTAAGGTTGACTCAACCCTTTCTAAACCTTCCTTATCCACAACTAACCCAACCTCTCCATTTATCCCACATGAAGAGGGATGTAGAGATTCTTCTATCCATTGGGCTATATAAGGATCCCTCCTCCTACCTTTCTATTTACACCTACATTCCTAAATGAGCATAGAGCATACACTATAGCCATTTATCATCTTTGAGCATTCTTCCATTAGAAGAGCTTTCCTTCTCCATTTCTTGTATTCATCCACCCAAGTTTTGAAGTCATATGGAGATATGTCAAATGGTCTTGTAGCCATGATTTGACAAGACTCCATTCTTAGAAACCTTGGGATTTCAAGCACATAATCAACTCTTTGATTGCTAGAGGTCTACCTAGGTTCAATCTCATCTTATTTTTAGCATTCAATAAGAGATAAAAGTTAGTTTATTTAGCATATTATCTTGAAATGTTCATTTCATGTTTAATGTAGAAATGTTGATAGGTTAGCTTTGTTTAAGCTCTTAGCATGATGATGCATAGGTTTAGTTTAGTATTGTATTGAAGCTACTAGGTGTTAGTTTCAACTTTACTTACATTACTAACTATTTCATGCATACACCCCCTTTCATATCCATCATCCCTCGCTTGGTAATATTACTTAACCATTGCTTCCCCATTGATTTCATGTATTATTTCTTCATATTTCTCTCATTCATTATTATCCATTTTGTCCTCTTCTCGCCTTCATCTTTATAGACATTGTTATCCCTCCTTTCTTTACTCTTTCCACTCCATCTTCTAGAGTTCTCTCACATATCTACCCCCATACTTACCTATCATTGTCATTGATCATCTCCTAACATTATTTCATCATCATCTTCTATTTCCACGCTAATAATTATCGGTGGAATTCTCCTAAAAATCACTCATCCCCATTCTGCATAGCCTGGATCCTTCTCTTTGACCTCCTCCATTCTATCTTCATTCCTTCCTTTCTATTCCCTCTGATCATTATCAGGGGACTTCTCCTAATGTCCCTTCATTGGCATTCCCCCTTCCATTCCTCGTTTACTTTCCCCCTCTTCTCACCTTTTGTCCCATCCTTCCCTACTAATCATTATCGGTGGATTTCTCCTAACATCCATTCATTGGCATTGCCTCTCCTATCCATTCCTCTCTTTTTCTTCGCCACCTCTCCATCTTCCATTCTTCCTTTCCAATTTCTTCATTTTATTCATCATACACCCTCTCTCTATTTTCTTGTCATCAACTTATCCTCATCTCATGCATCTCTGCATATTTTCCAATCTGTGTCATTCCTCCCCTCTAGCTTCTCTTTACGTTCCTTATGCTTCTCACTCTTTATCGAATATCTCCATTCTTGGTTCCCTT
The DNA here is from genome assembly GCA_018340775.1 of Taxus wallichiana var. yunnanensis. NCBI lineage: Eukaryota > Viridiplantae > Streptophyta > Pinopsida > Cupressales > Taxaceae > Taxus > Taxus wallichiana. Next base: position 319,907,966 of record CM031237.1, read on the forward strand.
CCTTCTGCATAATTTTCTCCGTTGTCCTCTCCTCCTTTATGATCCTCATCTTATTTCACTTCCTCTATATCATCTTCTTCCCCGTTTTACCTTGCACTTCCTTCTTACTTCCCCATCAATAACCTAGCTCTTCAACATTGTCCATATTTTTTTATCATCCCACCATCCACATGCATTTCCATGCAATCAGTTCCATATTCTTTGCCTTGGATTTCCTCACTATGATCTAGTTCCTTCAATTTTCTTTTCTCTATCATCTCTTTCATTTTCCATTACCTCTCTACCTTCATCTGCTTCACCCTCCTTCACACCTTTCATTTTAAATAACTCTCTCCCTTTTTCATAATTTCACCCTCTACTCTATCATTTTCTTATCTTCTCCTTGTTTGTCCTTCATCATTTCCCCCTTCCTCTATAATCCTTCTTTATTATCTTCTTCCTCCCCTTTCATTCCTTCTTTTCTCCTCCTCCATCTTTGTCCCTCTATTCCATACCCCTGTCGCCTTCACCTTCGACCTTTCTTTCTCTTCTCATAATCAACCACTCCTCCTTTCCATTCCCTTTTCTCTTTCTCATTACATCCTTCAACACATCCCTCACACCTAGCATTCATAATCAATTTCGATGTTTCTCCATTTATGCATTACTGTTGATCCCTTTCATTACATCTCGTTCTCATTCTTCTCTCTACAACATTGACCTCTTCTCTTTTTGAGAACTCTATCGCATCTTTTATCTTTTTAGTCCTCTCGTAGGGCATCATCATATCCATTTCTAATAATTTATTCCCATGGTATTTTCATCTTCGAGGATACCATGATAACCATCACCTATCACCTTTTCCCTCGCCGAGTGCCTGCTCTACTTTTTTCTTGGAAAACATCGATCGTAATCTTTCCCCATTTCCATGAATCAAACTTTATTCTACTATATTTTCCCAGTATTTTATTGTCAATGACACGTATTCCTTATAAAACATGTATTCAAAATCATATTTACCCTCCCTCTTGGAGAATTTTATCTCACCCTTCTATCCTATCTGCTCATCATGCCCACATTTATGATTACATTCATTCCCCCTGGGGCATTTTATTTACATATCTACCTTCTATATCGAGCCCTGTGTTGGGGCATCATTATTTTCATCCTTGTCCCTTTTTTGGATGCATGATTTTTCACTTGATTCCTCACGTATGAATGATTCACATACTCTTCGCATTCAATTACACATATTTTGATGTTTTCCTATGACCCATTGGTCATCACGGTTTACATTCATACTACAACAGTCTCCACCCACTCACTGGTCTGTAGAATGTTGTCGCCCATCTCTGTTGAGACCGTAATTTTCCTCTATTGATGTGATATTAGAGTCACCGCCATATTTTTCATTATTATTTCGATCCTTTTTTGCCTTGGGCATCTTGCCTTTGGTCATGTTCTTATCCTTTCCCATCCTTTTACGGAAACATGATTTCATCCAACCATTTTTGTTTTTGTCTCATGGTTTGCTATCGCAAACCACTCAACAAAAAGGAGAAAATGTAGACACCAAATTTTGGTATCACCCCACAACAAACTTATTCCATTTCCCACCAAACCTACATGTTTGTTTAATCAATTAATCTCCTTTAAATCCTAAACATCATTATGTGCTAATAATATCCAAATATTCCAATTAAATCACATCACCCCACTCAATCAAATCATGTCCCCCACCATCCAAATCATGAACCCCACTCAATCAAATCAAATCTATTATCTCACCTAACTAGTCAAATCATGTCCCCCACTCACCTGACTAGGGTTAATTTATCAAACCCCGGTTACCCATTAACCCCAATCTAACCTCACCTCCAAGCTATAAATATGGGTCTTTCCCCCTCTTTGAAAGAAGGAAGAATCAATATGAAATCTCTGCTTATTGAAGTTTTTAGGAGAGGAGAAGAAAGTGTTGAATTAAGTTCTGCAAGTTTGAGGTCAAGGAAAACCTTTTCCATTGTTAGAGGTTAGAGGTGAGGAGTGTTGGAGAAAGCTTTGAGATTGCTTGTCATCTTACCATCCTGATGCCCATTTCATCTCCATACCAGAGCACCAGCTAAGTCCCCTCGTCATTCCAGTTACTTGGAATTTTGTATTTCATTATTTATGCATGATATCTACTGTTCATCATTTATTGTTATATTTCTAGACACGGGGGTTGAAATCTTCCGAGGGATTTAACATCCTCTTAGAATCGGGATTGTCCGAGTGACCACCACATATTGTTATCTAATCACATTTTTTTGGTTTTGCAAATATTATCGGATATATTTCTTCTTTTATCACATATCTTCTCTACTCCCGTAGATTCATATCCGCATCTGAGGTCCTAAGCTCTCCATAATTCAAATTTGTTGGTGGCTTCCAGTATGGCATTCACCCACGTAAGAATGAGATTTCTTGTACAATAGAAAAATCGTCTAAACACTACAAAATTTTATAGGATATGATATTATCAACAAGGCTTACTTACTTAAAACAAGAAAAAATGATAAATGTGGACATACATGCCTGACTTGATGATAAAATATACTCAATTTAAGGTTTGTATCACAATCCCCTCTAAATTAATGAATTAAATCCCATCAATTTTTACAAAAACCTACCCTCTAATGGGGAAACATATAAATCGGATCCCATGTAATACCATTTCTTAATTACTTCAACATGATTATTATTATTTTTCATTAAATTCTTCCAAATCACTTACATTCAAGAGATTTTTATTTAACAATAAGAGGGATGGTGTAACATAATATTTCGCTCTTCATTTTTATAAACCATATGCACAGAGGATTTTTTTGCATACTTTATATCCACAAATCATTCATACCAATAATGTAAAGGTTAGGATCATCATCACAACAATACAATTGTGTCAACTCAATGTTTCCTATGTGAGACTCATGAATAACTCTGTAGATAACTACATCTTGTGAACCATATTTTCCTTCTTTAAAATGAAAAACATTATCAAATGTTGGTATAGTCCCCTTCACATAATGGTTATTGGAATGAGCATGAAGATGGTATGACATGGGCTTCTCATTTCCTTCAATTTTTGAATCATTGTTAGTGGAAGATGGAATGTTATTATCAAAGGAAGATTTATGGTATACCAATGAGGTTATCGTCTTCTTTTATTACTGAAAATATTAAAAAGAGTATCATCAACTTCAATATCATTAATATCTATAGATTATGAATATTTAATAATTCCATATTTAGCAACAATGCCAATTTTCTATTATTTATTTTTTGTTAAGATAGGTATTATCTAGAATCCTTGTACATTGAAATCTATCACAATAAATTTTGCACCAAAGTTAAGTTCTTCCTCAACAAATTCATGTGAAAATTGGATGCTTATTGAGGGGGAAATTGATATTGTATTTAATTACTACCCATGACTAATCAAAAGAAAAGAATTAAATTTTTCATTACATTAAGGATTAGGTTAAAAAATCCAATCATGTTCATTTTTTCCAAAATGAAGAAAAATTCATTAAAAAGGAATATGAAGCTAAAGAAAAATACCTCAATGGAATAATATATTGGATCAATCAAGTGAAATATTTAATTTAATCTGCAAAAATTCAAAATTTAAATAAATAGTGAGAAATTGAATTGGGTGAGAATTGAAGAGAAACTTTGTTGTTTTTTATATTAGATGACAAGAAAACACAATGAAAAATATATTTTGTGTACGATAGGATGAGTAGAGAACATAATGAAAATTTGGATTTGTTTGAATAAGACAACTAGAAAACATAATTGCAATGCTTTTTTTATGATTGTATAAGATGACAAACGAGCATAATATAGAATTTAAGGTTTTATATTTTAAAATAGGGAATTAATACATCATAAAAATAATTAGACACTAAGATATACCTGAAATACATATGATATTGATCGATCTCTTGTTGTGGAAATATACATTAAAAAAATTAAAAATCATGGTATTGCCAAAATAAAAAAATAATAAGGAAATGAATATGTGAATATGTATTGGCTCTGGGATTTTAATGCAAACATGCTATGGGTATTTTTAATTTTTTTTTGTCTCAAAATTGTTATATTTGAAGGGTTTTAATTTACTTTTTTAAATGGGAGGATTATTTAAAAAATGGAAGACATATTATAGAAATTAACATCTTAATATTTAATGCTTGAGTTAGGGTATGGTTGATGGACATATTTTCTCGATTGAATTTTTTAATTAAAAATTAAAATTAAATACAAAATAAAATAACTAAAACATTGTGTCATTTAATTTCTTTAATAGGAGGGATTTCTTATTGTGTTTGATTATACATCTTAATAAATATTTTCTCATCTAACTTCTCTAATGAATTAATATTTCATGTAAAGATTTACAATTAATCTTAAAACATACCACTATTCTTAAGTTGGGAATAATGAAGTCCATTAAGATTGTAGCTTCAAATCCATATACTAACTAAAAAGGTAAATATTTTGTAGTCATTTGAAAATGATATGTTATGCTTAAAAGACCAAAGTGGTATATTTAAGTATAAATCTTCATTATCTAGATTAACAATATTTGTTAGTACCTTCTCCAATACCTTATTCAATTCCTCAATTATTCCATTAGCTTTTGGATGATATGGCATGCTTTTATTGTGATAAAGAAGAAAGTGGTTCAATAATTCTCTCATAGTATTATTGAAAATATATTTTCCCTAATCACTTGGTATACCGAGTGGACATTCGTACCACATAATGATGTTCTCATAGAGACAAATTGATACCATATTTATGGTGTAATAATTTACGGGTATAACTTCTACCCATTATTTTAAATAATTTTTCATTTTAATGATGAATATAGCCTAAGATCTTCATTCCATGGGTTTTATATATTTCCAAAACTTTATAGTTTCTAAAAAAGAAAAATCATTTCCATTATATTTGGTATGAAATTCAATATGAATAAATTGGCTCTAGGGAAATTGTTATCAATGAACCCTTTGTAGACACTAAAATTTGGTAACTTTTCCTTTTGCAATGTCGGGTTTGGCTATGCCCCTTGCTAAAAAAATACTCATACTTAGAATCTAATCATTACATCTCTCTTTTTATTTCATGACTTGTTCATCCTTACACTTTGCTTTTTCATCAATTTAGGAAATATTATTTAATCAAAGAAATAAAATAGCCATGAAAATAATTATACAACTTTATATTTTCCTTCACAACTCTCATGTCCAAGACTGTATAGTTTGGTGGGGACATATAATCTAGTCTTATCAAACTTGTACGGTCCCTGACCTTTCACATTCCATGACTTTATTTTCTATTTGAATATCTTTATTGGGTTGTTTCATCTTCTTAGGGTCATCCTTATTAGAATATTTCACATATGGAAGGCTATATAAGTAATTTAATATCACTTCACAACTTACATGACACTCTTACAAGCTCCTATTAGAAACATCATTCCAAAAGCACTATAGAATCTCCTAACTCTACAAAATCGGTTACACATCCATTAGAGAAATCTCTATTACATGTTTTAAGCACTCAAAATTGTCAAATATTTAATCTTTGTCATTTCCAAGCATGTAAAGGTCATAGATCCATGTCTTAGTAAGATCAAATTCACTCCAAGCATTCTCAAGTGGTTTAAAGAAATAAAGTTTTAGGTCATGTTGCTAAGGCAGACCACAAGGTAAGTGCATGGAAAGCGGGGCCAAAAGGGGGTCTTAAGTGTACACTTTTTTTTTAAAATAAAAATTTCAACTTTTACGAGTTATTTGAAATATTTACACTCAAAATTGGAAGATGTTATAAGAACATGAATCGTAGCATTTTGAGTCTAGTTTCTAATCTACTTTTTTTTTTAAAATGGTTAAGTATAATTAAGTTAAATATCTAAAATACAAATATGTGATCTTGTTTTTGTTAAAAACATAGTAGAGACTGTCATTCGTGCCCCTCCATATTTTGAGCACTATTTAGTATTTTTGAAAACCCTTTGATAGAAAGATAGATAGGAGCATCCAGTTTGTGATATTTATTTTTATTTTTTAGTGAGTATTTAATTTTTTATGATTTTTCAAGTACAAAGATTTTACATTTTGGAAAATAAGAGATAGCCAATTGTGCCCCCTAGCTACCTCAAAAGTATTAACAATTAATTTTTTTAATATGTGTAGAATTAGTCCTAGTTTGTGATTGTATAATTTTTATTCAATTTGGATGAGTGAATCAAAAGATACACGATGAATGATAGACATGTATAAATTCAAAAAAATAGCTATAAAAAGACATAGTTAGAAAATAATAAGTATGGAAACCTTATACTAGTCAAAAAAATCATATATTTAGAAAGAAGAAAGTTTATTTGACCTTGTAGTCAAATTTTTAATAAATGTGTTGATCGTTTTTATGGGATTTATTATTGAGGAAGACATATTTCAACATAGTTTTTGTTGAAAACATGCAATTTTCTATGTTTTAGCAGGTCCATGCCTCAAGATTGGGGATCCAAACTAGATCCAAGGCAAGATCTTTGGGCCTTGGAAAATGCAGAAAGGAAACATGAGCGAGTTATAACACTAACATGTTTCCTTTTTTATACATACCTTCCTTACAATGTCCTTTACCACCTCTTTCACATGATTTTGTCCCCACTTTGTCTGCTCTACACATTCCTATACTTTCCTGCCCAAATTTTGAGTAGTTGAGGTTTTCCCGTACCCCACTATCAATATTTTTCTAATCATGGGGGATAAAAGCCAAGGTCAAGAATGTTAGGTTAATTATGCATAATATAATATAAATTAATTATTTAATTAATTTTATTAATTAAATAATAATGGTATATGGTTATATTATAAACCATATTATTGTTGTATGTTGTTATATGGTTTTTTAAACCATATTTGTCTTTTAGTTTCACAGGGATAATTGTTATAATTATTATAACAATTTTGTGCTTCTCGGGATAATATTTGGAAGCTAATGTATTTTAAATTTGCTATTGCATTGTTGCAACTTCTTTTTGTTTGTATCCCACTGGTAATACATACATATACATACATATATATATATATATATATATATATATATATATATATATATATATATATATATATATATATATGCAGCCTATTTCTATGTATTTTGGTTGATTCTGATTAATACTATTTTTAGGCTTCCATCCCTGTTTACAAAGAAAAGAAGAAGGTCAAGAACAAGACAATAGAGCAATTAGAAGAGAATAGAATAAAGAAAGTGAAGTGGATGTGAAAATTTCTTAGAGGGAAAGGTACATCTACTATGTCCAATGTACTTGATGTTTTAGAAAATGATGATGAAGTAAATAATGAAATTGTGGAGAATAATTATTTTGCAATGTGTATTGATAATGAATCGAATTATAATGTTGTTATGGATAAATAATGTAGCATGAATGACAATGTTGAACCTTTACATGAGAGACCAAATGTTAATCCTAAAATTTGCATGGAAATCTGAATAAATAAATTAATCTTGCTAATTAATCTTTACCTCTAAGAACACCTCTTTCCATTTTTCATAGAAAACCCATTCACTTAATTGAAATTTATGAAAACATTATAAAACCAATGCCTAAAAAAATGTTGAAAGAAATGTAAGGATAAAATCCATGGGAAGTTGGGATTATTACTATGATAAATTAAATGATACACAAAGATGTCAATTATTTTTACATTGATGAAATTAATTAAGATGAGACATATAATGAAGATCATAGGGTTAAGAACATCTAATGTTGATGATCAAAATGCGGAGATTGTTGAAAATATACATAAAGCATATCATATTGTAGGTGTTAACAAAAGCTCCAAAAATAGTAATGCTACATGGCATGCACTTACTAATTTTATAGTAAGTGATAAAATAGTTAATAAATGCTTGATTAGAAAAAAATTAGATCTTTGAAGATAAACAAACAAACACTAATGAAAGAAATAGGAGATGCAAAAGTCTCGAGTCATCCAATAACACTAACTATTAGGAATTCTCTAGTAGACTCCCATGGAAATACAAGGATGCATAATTACTTGTAAAGTTTTGGAATGAGAACACAAGGGTGTCATCAAATATAAGATATACAGTAAAAACAAGAATAGGTTCTTGTAATCGTTAAGCGCATGAAAAACATTTTCATGGATATGAATCAAACACAATTGTTCTATAAGTTTAAGAATGAAAATATAGAAATTAACATTAGCCAAATATTTTTGAAATGAACAAACCCTTTTATGTGAAAATCAATCACTCATGTACTACTTGTTGATGTAGGCATCATGTTGAATTTTCAATGAATTATGATTTTTTTTGTCAAGTATGTTTTGTTTTGCATATTGACATCATGTTTGGAGTGTGGATTAAATATCCCACCAAAATCTGTAAGGGAATTTATTCCTATGATATTTTTGAAAGGTCAATTGGTCAAGGGAACTTATAGCCTTTTTTCTCTCAGGGATCTTAAGGGAATATGTCGAACGAATATTCTTGAAAGTACCACCATCATTGGGAGCCAAAATGAATCATTTCCCATAGTTTACCAAGCCACCCCAATGTGTGTGCACATCCAATTTGGTGCCACAATTTTTTTTTGTAAAATATTGCATTGGACAACCTTACATTGACTCACACTGCAGTATTCAACATAGTTGCAAACAATAGGACATCGTAAGGACAAAATTGATATGGATAAAAATGAGAAAGGATTTCGTAGAGGGTCCTAATGTGGAGATGTAGGATCATATGATATATTTCAAGGTGTCAAAGATATCGATATATCACCTAGAAAACTTATATCCTTTTTTACTCTTAGAGCTCTTAAGGGACTACACCGGAAGAAGTAGCCCAGTAATCATCGGCATCCTTGGGCACAAAATAATCCTTTCCCACCATTTACTAGGCCACCTTGACTTAGATGCACATTAAGCTTGGTGCGATGATATTTTTTTTCAAAATATTCCATTGGGCAGTCTTACACTGACTCATATTGTAGTATTCGACAAGGTTGGAAAAAATAAAACAACGAGAGGACCAAATTAAGATGGAAAAAACCAAGATAATATTTCATAGATGCTCCCAATGAGGAGGTGTAGGATATGACAAGACCTTTCAAGGTGCCATGAAGATTGATAAATCACCTAGCGAACTTATAGTATTTTTTGTTCTCGGGGATCTTAAGGGACTACACCCCGATGAAGTAACTCGAAAGCACCGACATTGGTGGGCACCAAAAAAAGACTCCCCAAGCATTTACCAGTCACCGTGATATGTGGGTGTAGTCGGTTTGGTGCCATGAGATTTTGTTTGTAAATATAGCATTGGACAACCTTACAATGACTCAAACTAGACTATTCGGCGTTGTTGCAAACAATAGGACAACTGGAGGAAAAAATTAAGATGGATAAAACTGAGATATACTCTCATATAGGGTCCCAACATGGACGTGTAGGATCTCGATGAGACCTTTAAGGTGCCATGGGAGCGTGAAATCACACGGTGAACTTATAGCCTTTTTTTCTCTAAGGGCTCTTAAGGGATTATGCCCGAACGAAGTAGCCCAAAAGCACTGGAATTTTGGGCACCAAAACAAATCCTCCCAAGAATTTACCAAGCCACCCCAATGCATGGGCATAGTCATCTTAGTGCCACAAGCTTCCGTTTGCAAAATATTACATTAGATAGCCTTACACTAACTCAAAATGTACTATTCAACACTCTTGCAAATAATAGGACAACGAGAGAACCAAATTGATATAGGGAAAACCAACATAGGATTTCATATAGGGTCTAAATGCAGAGGTGTAGGATCGACAAGACCTTTCAAGGTGTCACAGAGATTGAGAAATCACCCAACAAAATTATAGCCTTTTTTCTCTTAAGGCTCTTAAGGGACTACGCCTGGATGAAGTAACTTGAAAGCACCCACAGCATTGGGCACCAAAATGAAGCCTCCCCAGGTGTTTAATAGGCCACCCGACATGTGTTTGTACTATGTTTGGTGCCATGATATTTGTTTTGTAAAATATTACCTTGAAAATCCTTACACTGACTCAAATTGGACTATTCGGTGTTGTTGCAAACAATAGGAAAGTGAGAGGACCGAATTGAGATCGAGAAAACCGAGACAATATTTTGTATAGGGTCCCAAATTGGAGGTGTAGGATTTGACGATACCTTTCAAAGTTCCACAGAGATCGAGAAATCACCGGCGAATGTATTACCTTTTTTACTCTAATGGCTCTTAAGGGACTATGCCCATACAAAGTATCTAGAAGCAATGACATCATTAGGCACCAAAATTAATCCTCCTGATGCATTTACCTGTGCCATCCAAATGTGTGGGTATAGTTAGTTTTGTGCCATGATATTTTGTTTGCAAAATATTGCATTAGACAGCCTTACACTGACTCAAACTCAAATATTCAGCGTTGTTGCAAATAATAGAACAAAAAGAGGACCAAATTGAGATGGGGAAAACTGAGAGAGGATTTTGTAGAGGTTCCCAAAATGGATTTTTAGGATTTGATGATACCTTTCAAGGTTTCACGGATACCAATAAATCACCTGATGAACTTATATACTTTTTTATTCCCAGGGATCTTAAGGGACTATACCCAACCAACATAGCTCGGAAGCATTGAAATCATTGGGCACCAAAAATAATCCTCTAAAAGCTTTACCAAGTCACCCTAATGCATGGGTATAGCTGGTTTGGTTCCATGAGATTCTGTTTATAAAATATTGCATTGGACAACCTTACACTGACTTAAACTGGACTATTCCGTGTTGTTGCAAACAATAGAATAGTGAAAGGACCAAATTAAGATGGGGAAAACAGAGAGAGGATTACATATAGGATCCCAACATGGAGTTTTAGGATCTTACAATATATTTTAAGGTGCTACGAAGACTAAGAAATCTCTCAACAAACTTATATAATTTTTTTTTATCTCGAGGCTTTTTAAGGGACTACGCCCGTGAGACGTAGCCCAAAAGCACCAAAGCATCATTGGGAACTAAAATTAAGCATCCCAAAGCATTTACCATGCCAACCAAATGTGTCTACACTTTTTTAGTGTCAAAATCTTATTTTTACAAAATACATGTGCACACACACTCTTCTCTCTCTCGCATTTTCTTTGACCCTCTTTCTCTTATTATCTCTCACTCATTATCACTCTCTCTCATTCTCTATTTCTCTCACACACACTCTATCTCACTTTATTTGTCTCTTTCTCTCTCGTCTCTCTCGCTCTCACCGTTTATCTCTTGCTCATTTTCACTCTAACACAATCTCTCACTCTCTTTGACATTGTTTCTTTCTCACACACACTCGCTCACTCTCTCGGCTCTCTATCTCTCTCTCTGTGTGTGTGTGTCTGTGTGTGTCTGTCTGTCTCTCTTGTGTGTGTGTCTCTGTGTGTGTGTTTGTGTGTGTGTGTGTGTGTAGTTACACTTTAATTATTAAAATTAATGTAATATTATGTTGTCTTGTTACATATGTTTCATTTGAATTATTGAGATTCTAGGAAGTGGATGGCATTGACATTGACATTATATTATTATAATTGATGGCATTGAATTATCTTAGTACAATGACAAAATTGTAAATTAGTTACATATATATTTTAATTCCCATGTTTAAAACATAAAAAAATTAACACTAATAATACATATTAACATAACATACATATGAAATCATATTAATCCACTTAGATACATGTATAAAGCATGTTTCATCCACTATACAAGTTTTAAAACAAAATATTTTTTTCTCATACATTATATTGATTCAAAAATCCTTGATAGCATACAAAATTTGATCAAAATCAATGTCTTAACAAAGCCATGTAGGCATATACAATGATATACATTGACAAAATATAAATCTACACCAATATGCCACAAAGGAAGACAACAAAATCTATATACATCTAAACTATGGGGTATCATCAAATAATCTAGTTCTCTTAGCTCGTTGGGAAGATGACTCAAGCACATCAATGGAATGTCCCTTATGTCGATCAAACCTCCTACACTCAAAGTATGCTTGTAGCTCCATCTATTAATAAAAATAAATAACATACCCATTAGTATACAATTAGTGACATATAAAATGACACTACTAAAAATAAATACTTATTGCAATCTAATGATCACTAACAATCATCCTCTGCCTCTCAAGATCATCAACAACATTAATACAAGGTGCAAAAACTAGAGTAGTAAACTCCTCCTATGGCAACTATGATGAAGAAAATTATAATACGCATGAATGTCATTTAATTATATTACATGATGTTATTTAATGAAATCAATTCATTATGAAAATTACTTTACTATTGCATCCCTATATAAGAGGCATGACAAAAGCTATTCCCATTGTAACTAAAATATCTAATGATCATCAAATCTCAACATGAGAATGTAATGATGTCATCAACTAAAATAATAATAAAACTCACATTATTAAATTCATACGTTAACTATAGTTCATTCTCTTCATGTATATGATGAATAAAAATAATAAAACTCACATTAGTAAATTCACCAACATGCAAACTCATACCGACATTCACTGTTCAACATCAAATTGTAATTTTAGGATAACATCTCTATATGGAAAACAAATTAACACAATATATTTACTAATTTATTACCAATTTATACCTGAGGGGATGACATGCCTATAAACAACTATGGAGAAGGGGAATGTGACATTGGATGTATAGTTTGACCCTGTAATTTTATAAAAACACACATGACTCATTAATTTTCATTCACAATTGATTAACATTGTTAATTATAAGATTTTGTACAAAATATATATATTAAATTGTAACTAATTTCATGTAAAATTACTTGTTGGTCAATACCAAAGGTTAAATCTAGTAGAACATCTGTGATGATGATATTGTCCAACATAGAATCACAATGTTCCTCCTCCAATCAAATACCCTACTCAACTTGTGGAGCATCCCGACTAGACTATGGAGCATCCATGTTTACTACTCTAGAGTTGCCTCGCGAGGATGTGGAGTTTCTTCTTGCTAGGATGTGGAGTTGCCTCATCAACCATGTAGGTGTATATACTCCCAAAATTATGACATGTATTCTATATGATGTCTACTACCTAGAAGGACCATCCTCATCACCATTAGAGAGACAAGTTTTGTGTTGAAGTAATGAATGTGTTGACTACCCGATAGAATCAAGAGTTTGAACCTCCATTATCTCCTTCAAAACAGAAGGGACTGAAACATGATTAATAGATGAGTGAGTAATGGTTCTAGATGGTCGTTTCTACAAATAGTATGACCCCACCCTATCATGTGCAGAGCCTTTGCCTCTATATTGAAAATCTCAAATGTCAAAATAGTTTAGTATTTCATTGAGGACGAAATCACAATAGAGTTTGCTCAAGAAATATTGTGGCACCTAAAAATTTTACAAGGTGGTTCGTTAAAAACCATCCACCATCTATCCAAAAAATTATTTTTTATCCCCTCATGATTACACCATTCGATGGGAAATATTTTACAACTTAATAGTAATAATGTGTTGAGAGATGTTTTACTTTTTGCTCAAATTAATGAATCTGAAACAATAAAAACAAAACCAACCTCGAAGATGCGGGTTTACCGATACCCATAAGGATGGATGTTATTCATACTAAATGTCATCGACATATTACAAGTGTGCGCATTTACTCCTTCTTTCCAATGGGATAAGATACCTGCAATACACAAACACTCAGAAAAATATGGGATTAGACAGATATATGGTAGAGTTCCTTACAAAGGCTAGTCCCCAGAATTCAATAGACTTCCTTGTAAGGATTTCAATCTGTGTTTAAGAAATTAATTTGATAATGATAAGATAAATTGATAAAATAGATTATATAACCAATAATGAAAAGGAAAAGGGACCGACACGGTCCACGCATGTCGCATGATGTTATAATGGTGATACCTGATCCAAAGGGAGTATAGGAATAATAAAATGGCTCAAAGGAGCAAGGATGTGGATAGTTGTGTACTCAAAAAGGTGAGCAAGATGATAGATTTGATTTAGATAATTGATAAAGTGTGAAATATGGATCAAAAGATATTCATAAGGATTTGAAAGGCAATTAAAAGGAAGAAAGACAATAACTAATGGGATCGGGATGTATGAAGGATGAGATAAGGCATTGATTAGTTTGATAGACATGAATGCTAACGATGGGGGCTGATTTCTATTGATTAGGGCCAATCACCGACGATTATGGTAATCATCGACGATTGTTGTGGAAACATAATGCTAAAATATGAGATAATGGTGATTAAATATTACAAATGATGGATAAATAAGGTAGTTAAGCAAAGAAGAATGAGACTAACCTTGTTCCAGTTGATGAGTAAAGATGAGAGAATGATGTTACAGAGAGAGGGAGATAGTAGAGACTCCATGTGAGACTATTGAATTTCATTCTAGATGCTTGAGTGACCTTGAAAGGATGGAGAAAAATTGTTGATGGCTTTATTGTTCATTTATGTGATGAAGAGGGCTATCATACAAAGGAGGTGTAATGTAAAGTATTTTAGATGATTTCCTATTATCAACCAAGCCCACTTGAGGAAGCTATCTTGAAATGAAGGCCTAAAACACATTTATATAGGTTTATGTCAACAAAGGAGAATCACCAGCGATTGGTTAGAATCATTTAGAAATCAAGAGTATGGGAAGATGGTTGAAACAACTTGCCAAATCAAGGAATTTGTTTGTTTTGATGAAGGATGTACGTTGGGAATATGATATATGGGTTAGGATGTTATAAAATAGTTGAGAGGATGTTTATTTTGTTTTTTTTTATTTGATTTTGGTTTGTAAGTGGTTTGAGTGGGAGAGGATACAATTGGATTTTACAGATATGAAGTGATATTTTTACTGGGAGTAAATAAAATGGGGAATTAAGACATGGGATAATGGTTTAATAGATAATATGATAATGATGTGATAATGAAGGGGTGCTAGTAGATGTGCCCATGGGGATTAGCGGTGCTAATTTTAGGTGTCTACATTTGCCCCCTTTTTGAGTGGTTTGGTGTAAGAAATCCGCGAGAAAAAAACAATATGTGATAAATGAATGATGCAAAATTATATGATGAGGTGCTCCCCCTCAAACTAGGGATTGATGACCTAAAAGGAAATAAATCACAAGTTTGAAAGAGATAGATGGAAAGATGTAAGGATGGGAAGATGAGAGATGATGCCCCAAGATGAGGTATAGAAACAAAATGGGTGTTGTCATAAAATCAAGTGAGAGGGGAACTAAGGGTTTGTGTCCTATAGATATATGACTTAATGATGTTCATGTAAAATAGGATGTTTTGACAAAGTCAAAGGACCGATAATTGATGTTGCCACAAAGGTGGGATTACGAAGCCATGAATTCAAGTGATAGGAGAAACAAATGGTTCGCTTCCTATAGACATATGACTTTAATGATGAAAAGATGATGGTTTGATGAGGTCAAAGGACCAAAATTTATGTTTCCACAAAGGTGGGATTACGAGGCCGGGAAGTCAAGTGATAGGGGAACCAAAGGGTTCATTTCCTATAGACATATGACTTTAATGATGCAAAAGATGATGGTTTGATGAGGTCAAAGAACCAAGAATTGATGTTTCCATAGAGGTGGGATTACGAGGCCGGGAAGTCAAGTGATAGGGGAACTAAAGGGTTCATGTCCTATAGACATATAACTTTAATGATGGTAAGATGATGATATGACGATTTGATGAGGTCAAGGGACAAAAAATTGATGTTTCCATAAAGGTGGGTTTATAAGGACTAGATGGGGGTCTTGACGGTGGTCAGGAAAATAACACACTCGAGGAGGAAGCCAATTTGCAAATCTTGATTTTAATGAGTAGATGTAATGTTTTGATGTATACAGATCTTTTTGAAGCTTAGTTTTGATGTAGACTTGTGATACATGGTTTTTGAGACTCTAATATGATTGATTTATGATTGTTGATTGTATTTTGATGTGATGATATAATATTGAGATGTGATCATGATTGTATGGATATTGATAGATGTTGATTTGATGATAGATATATTGATATATGTTGATGTGGCAGGATTGAGATGATTGTTAAAGTTGTGTTTTATACATGATGTGTTATTTGATATTGATTTTGATGTGATTTTAATGTTTTTCAAAATGTGCTTTAACCATGGTTAAGAATAGAACACAAAATGATTGCTTTATATTATATTTGATACATATGTGATGGGAAATAATAGAGTGAATGTGCTTGCACTTTGGTTTTTTAATGACAGATGTTAACACATGACTAACAATGGGTAGTCACATGTAGGATATTGGATATAGAGATGAAGTGATAAGATATACCTTACTAGAACATGATAAGGGTTTGACATGTATAGGTCATGTGGGAAAGAGGGTTCTCCTTTTAACAGTTTCATAGAGAAATTCCCCAACCATACATATTTTTATTTTTGACGCAAACTGATCGATGCGAGAAGTTTTATTTGATGGGAAAGTTGATCGATGTGAGAAGATTTCCTATGATGCTTTTGATACTTTGAATTTTTTAAGGATGATCGATGTGGGAAGCCTTTTTACATAGGTAGCCATCCTTCAAGGGAGTGGTCTACAATTTTTATTTTTGATTTATATAGATAGTCATCCTTCGAGGGATCGGTCTATGATTTTGACAGTAACTTTCTTTGAGGGATCAGTATACTTTTCTTTTTGATAATATGATTTTGATTTTTCAAATAGCTTTCCTTTGAGGGATCACCATTATTTTTTACTTTTTTATAAAGAGCATTTATAGGTATTTTTGACTTTATTTTGATATGAGGAAAGATCCTAATAGACCATTTCAAGGAGGGGAGAAGAAATGTGTACACAAACTACACATGTGTGCCCCAAGACATGTCTTTGGTTGGTAAAAAGGTTATGGATGTAATGATTGTAGGGTTCTTACAAAGGAGGAACTTGTCCAAGTGAAAGATGTGATGAATAGAATCCGTGGTGCTCATCAGTGCTCATTAAGGAAAAACAAGCAAGACAAATTTTCACTTTTAATCATTTCCAAGGATCTAGGAACTCAACATCAATTTTATGGCTCAATTACTCCAAAATTGATTAATTCCTGATTTTAAATGCACCTCAATCTGAATTCTAATCATAACACTGAAATGTGCATTCGTTTGAACTTTGTGGATTATGGATATTGAAATCAAATCTTAAGTCCATTTTCCCATTTTAATTGATGAATTTCTTAACTAAATTAATAAAACTCATTTACTAATTTTATCTGATCAAAAGCTTCATCAAAAACATAAATAAACATCCACAACACAATATTGTTAACGGAGTTCACAGTGAAGGCTACGTCTCTAGATTCTCAAAAAGAGAATCGATCCATTAAATTCTAATGAAGTACAATTACCCTTCAATAATGACAAATATACCTTTCAAACTTGCAAATGGGATGATCTTAGACCTCATGGAACTCTGCAATTAACTAGAAACCATTCTGAAGTCCATTTGTGGCCCCTACAGTGTCTTCACAGTGTGATCCCCCGCAACCGTGTGCCTAAAAACATCTACAAATTTTTAAACACTACATGAAATAAAATTACATATCTAGATTCCTTTTGGAATTATGAACATTTTTCCTTTTTACACTATGGCCTGATTCGGCTCTAAGTGCTCCAAAATTGAGGATTTCCATAACCGCTCGTTCAAAGACTGTCTTAACATAGTCTTCCCACTGTGTTTTTAAATGACAAAGAGCTATATTTTTACACTATTGATCCCTATGGAGAGTTGGTTTGGGAACTCCGCTTGTATCCCCCAGGTCATGGGGTTGACTCCTTCCTCCCTCCATTTACGCTAGTTTGTTTTTTTAATGTGGGGATATATCCCACATCTAAGGCGAGGAGGTGACACTATCATTTAAATAGGAGTGGTCCAAATTTGGTTTACCTAGAATAAGCCATATTAGCAATGTTTTGTTTCCAAAATTAACACTGGGCCACTATGAGGGTTGAGCCATGCATTGTGCATCTTTGTGCATTGTTGTTTGTTTGGCCATTGTATTGGCTGATTTCATTGGTTTGTGATCTCACCATGCTATTTCGCAGTTGGAATTTTGAAAAATTCGTTGGGTGTCAAGAGCTATGTAGATGGGTTGTTGGATAAGTTAGATGGTCCATGTCATATAAAAAACCAAGCTCAAAATATGGGTAGTCATATACTCACCAAGATATAAGGGATAAGTCCTTTCCCAAACATAATGGATATATAGCTCGATGTGATCAACTCGGTGGGGATTTGATCACCCCACGAGAGCTAATCAAATAGATCTCTAAGAAAATATATAGACCTACAATGCAAAATTCAATCCTCCAAAACAATAATCCCACATGGGCAATGTTAGAGAGATATATGGCATATATAATCAAAAATACAATATCGATAATATGAAAAGGCGACAAAAGCATCCCTTCTACAAAATATTTTTTCCGAACTTGGCCGAGGTCCCTAGCTAGAAAATGGTGGGGACCACTAATTTTTTCATGCATTGAAGACCGGAGGCTCACAAAGGAAAAAAATTTAAGCTTTTCCAATCTGCCTGTGTCAACATGTTATTTGCCATTTGACCACTTTGAACCATTTTCAAACCACATCTTTTACTCGTGATAAATTTTGCATCCAGACTCCGTTCTTGGATTTTGGCATACCATTGGAAAGTCTCATAATTCTCTATAATATTTTTATGGTTTATGTAGGTTTAGGAAAATTATAACACCTGAAAATACTCTGGATCACTGTGTCAACTAGGAATATAAAGGAGATAAGCCCGAACATTAAGGACTTCAATGTGATCAAATCAATGGGGAGTTTATCACCCCACCGAGATAATAGATAAGCATGAACATTAAGGAATTTAAGGTTTTGAGGATAGTGATGGAAAACCACAAGATTTCAAATCATTATAGTGATGAAATGAGAGGTTGATGATAGATTAATATCTTTTGATGTGAATATTGTCATGATGGTTGATGTGTCAATAGTAGAAAGGCTACAAGTGTAAGGTATTCGAGAGGTTAACCCATGTTATATGAATCGATCCAGATAGGGGAAAAAAATTCCATGTTTAGTCCTTTCCATAGTAGTGACATTTTGATTGGATTGATAGGATAGGTTTGGTGAAGATGCGCTAGGGGAATGTGTGCAAGGTAATAATTTCAAAGTCTCAGTAGAGAGGAGTCCCCTAGCATGACACTTTGGATAGAGGTAACATGCACTGAAGGGAATGATGTCTTTTAGTTTAGGGTGATGAAAGTTTTGGTATTGATTGATTGAGTATATGGTAAATAAAGAAGGATGTGGAACCTTTAACAAAGGAGCCATTAAAAATGTGGATGAGGTATGAGAGGATGATTGATGAGGAGGGTAGATGATGAAGCTTTGATTTTCCTTTTCTTCATGTATGATGATTCCAGGTTCATGTGGGTTTGGTGAATCTTACTAATTTGAGATGAGGGACCTTTAGTGGAAGGTGACGAGAAAACGTATTGGCAAGATTTTTTGATATCTTATTGAGAATGAGTCCCTTGTCCTACAGATTTTGGTGAGGAAACTATATATGACTTGAGTGTAGATGTTGATGAGATTGAAAAACCTTCAATGGAAGGTGCTTACGATATTGAGGACATTAAATGGAAGGTGTTTATGTTGATCGAGATTGAGAGACCTTCAATGGAAGGTGCCCCGGGTTGTCTCGACAAAGGTTTGATAATGCGAGATCGAGGATGTCCCCCTTACCCACATATGTATGTGAGGACACTGAAAAAAGGGAAGAGGTGTATGTGATATTGATGGTGGATTATAATGGTATTATTAAGAGAGAAGATCATTGACAAGGAAGAGTTTTTGGATTATGGATTTAAGTGCTTTACAACTCTCCATGTACTATGTCCTAGGATTCTATGGTAGGAACATGTTTTATCTTGATCGTACTAGGAAGGTTTTCGATTATGTGGATTAGGTGTTTTGATGGGTGGTAATGTGATAAGAGAAGCATGTATAAGTCTCTCGAGGATGTTAATGTAAGTCCCTTTTGGAGGATTTGGATTAATAAATTTTTATTTTGATTTACAAGAACGCTTAGTAGGACACTTCTTGTTTTTGGATGGGGTGGATACGTGGATTTCATATGGTGTTGGAACATCATAGGGGTGTTGTGAGGTTGATAAGAGAGAGAATATGACCCAAGAAATGGATAGGATGTGGGATTGATAAGATTGGATGATGGATGAGGTCCCAAAATGGACGAGGAGGGACCGATTATGGATGAGAAGGGGTATGGATGTGTGATATGATATTAAGATAAAGGATGGGGTCCCAAAATAGATGATGAGGGTGGAATCGTAGATATGATAGTTTTAGATTGTGATAAAGGATGGGGTCCCAAAATGGATGGTAAAAGTTGAGGCCCTAGATGATATTTTGTTTTTATTTTTTAATGTCGGTTTTAGGAAAAAGATGGTGTTTTATGACAGATGATGAGGATGAGACGAGTGGATGTGATAGGATTAAATTTTGTAATGTTTAATTTAGATAGAGGAGAAGGTCTCATGTCAGATGATGAGGGTGAGGTCATGGATGTGATGGTATTTTATTGTATAGTGTTTGATTTAGGACAAGGTTCTAGACTAGACCATAACTAAGTTCCTCGGGATAGGGTTGGTTTGATTTAGATGAGGGAGATGTTGTTTCTAGACATGATTAAGGTGGGTTATATTTATGTGAGCTACCCTAATTCTTCAATTAGTTTAAAAATTGGTTGGATGTCAAGATATTTGATTATGAATGCCTACTTAGTAATGGTCTCCAAGGTGGAGTTTAAGGCTTGCAAGGAGGTAATGGATTAGTGGTAAGTGGACTTTGGCGATATCGAGGTGTGAGGATTATTGAAAAGAGGATCTAGGGGATTTGAGTCTTCAAGGGGAAGCATTGGTGATGAAAGGTTCTCCTCATGGGTAAGGTCATATGTAATAATGTTATGATGTGACTTGAGGGATGTGAAGTATCTATATGGAATGAATCTATCAAGGGCATTTAATTATAAGGGATAAGAGATGGACACATGTTGGTTTTTCATGGTTCATACGAAGACTGGGGGAATCAAGATGGAACATGCGTAGATTGAGCATCAAGATGGCCATCTTTGAGGTATTGGATTTCTAATTTCTGGCCATGGTGAAGGCTTCATCAAAAGTTTGGAATGTGTGGATCTAGAGGATAGATGAGATGTGATGGGAATATGATCAAGAAAACAACTCGATTAGTTCTGATTGAGGTAGTGAGAAGTTCAATTGATTGATAATATTTTTCCACCTAGTGAAAAATTCGACAAGGGATTCATTTTTATATTGTTTGATGGTAGAAAGGTTAAAAATGGTGATTTTATGAGTAACATTTATAACGAAGTGATCGAGAAATAACATGGCTAGCTGAGTGAAAGAGAGAAAAGAGTGTCGAGGGAGGGAGTTGTACCAATCCAAGGAAAGTCCTGCCAGTGACATAAGAAAGGTTCTAAGAATAAGATATTGATCGTGGATGATGAGATAACATGAATGTCTAAAGGCTAGTATGTGTTGTTGAGGATCCTCCTAGCCATGGAACATGGTAAATTCAAGTAATTACCTATGTGGAGGATAGGGATTTATATGGTCGATGGATGGATGGGTTCATTACAAACTTGATCATAAGTGAGGACGTGTTTTGGTCCTATGGCAGCAATTTCCAAATTATCTAATTTGATCAACAATCTTGCATGGGATTGTTTGTAGGATTAGGTATGAGGGAATTAACATGTGAGTGTGGCTAATAATGTGGTTGAGTTGATTGATGATAGTTTTGAGGTAGATGTGTTTGATGTGGAGGTTGATAGAGATAAGATAGCTTTGAGAAGGTATGATTTTTGAAGTAGGTTGTGATAAAGGGACATGGGAGACTTGTAGGGATGTTGAACATGTTGTTTTTGTTGGATGAGAGAGGTTAAGTGGGCCGAGAAAGGATGTGTGTATGGATTTGGGATGTCTGAGGTGGAGAATGAGGTATTGAAGTTGAGATAGGTTGATTGGATAAAATATGGGGGATGTTAAGATTCGATGAGATTGTGATGAAGAAGGGGTGTGGAAAGGACCGATTGATGGGATACACTTAACATGGGATGAGGAGCGATAGTTTGGAAATAGTTGGTGTAAAGGATATTCGTAGGGTTATTGGATGGGATTTTTATAGGGTTGTATGATTGGTTGAAAGGTAGAGGTTCCATAAGGGAAAAAATATGGTCTAGATGGAAGTCTCTAGAAAAATGTCAGAGCTAAATGAGGTTGAGTGGGATGTGATAGGTTGATAAGATTGATAAGGACTAGATCCTGTGTAGGGGATATTTTGAAATTTATTGGGATAAAAATATGTAGAGATAGTGGATGAAGAAACCAAAGATGATTGTAAAAATGACACATAAGGGGTAAAATAATATGCTAATGTAGAGGGTTGATCCATATTAAATGATAGTTAATTGACGATGATACAACAAATCCCTAAGGAAGCTATAAATGTAACAAACAATTCAAGCCTAATAATTTTAATTATCTTGATTAAAATTTAGATGTGGAGGAAGAGGCTTAGAGGGAACCTAATGATATGGTTATTCTAAGGATGGTTTCAAGTTTGTTTAGGATGGATTCCTCGATATACCTAAAGGTACATGAGGCCCAAATTTGTGTTGGTGCCGATATGGGGCCTAGTAGTGGGGCCTACCCCCTGCTTCATGGTCCCAGAGTGATAAGGAGTCGGGTGCTTAGCCAATATACCGACAACCAGTTGTTTATATTAACCGAACACCATGTTGGTTTCCAATTGGGTGATTAAATCCCAATAGTTATCACCTGGGTAGGAGTGTTTGATGCAAAGTTTAATATTTGACATGTTTTGTTATGTGTGAGGGAAGATAATGTTAACACAATAAATTAACCTTTTAATTAATCTACGTGATTAGGCAGGATGCAAGGTTCATTTAAAACCAAAAAATGGTTTGTTTTGATAGGAAAACAAAAAAAAAGTGATGTAGAAAAGTAAAAAGAAAGGGAAAGGACTCACCTCAAAAATGCTTCCTTTTTAACTTTTTAACTTTTTTAATTTTTTTATAAATAATGCACCAAGCAAAAACCTCCTAAAGAAGACACCTACAAAAATTTTAAGAGGGACGGAAAAAAAAAGAATAATGGGGTTAGAGGTTAACCGATTGAGTAATCGAAATATATCACAGAGAGATCATCGGTAATTTCTAGAATCGCTAATGATTCACCAAATTCTTGGAGATTTGATTGGATCATTAGTAATTATGTAGTAAAGCCAAATATTGAATTTTTAGTAAAAATAAAATTAAGAAAGGGATAAAGGTCCCACTGTGCATGCATGTCATAATGTTCATAGATGTTTTTACTTTCTACTCAAATCAATGAAAAGAAACAATAAAAATAAAACCGACCTTGGAATATGTGGGGTTTACCTATACTCGTAGAGATGGATGCTAATGATGAATGACATCAATAGATCCAAACATGCACACAACTCCTTTCCAATGGGATAAGCTACCTACAATGCATAGACACTCAGAAAAAGATGGGATTAGATAGATATATGGCGGATTTCCTAGAAAAGGCCAGTCCTCCGGAAGTTAATGGACTTCCTTGCAAGGATGTCAATCCGCATTCAAGAAATTAATCTGATAATGATAAGATAAAATTGATTAAACAAATGATATAACCAACAATGCAAAGGAAAAGGGACTGATGCGGTCCACGGCTATATGATGGTCTGATGGTGATACCTGATCCAAAGGAGTCTAGGAATCATAAAATGGCTCAAAGGAGAAAGGATGTAGATAGTTGTGTACTCACAAAGGTGAGCAGGATGATAGATTTGATTTAGATAATTGATATCGTTTGCTAAATATGGATCAAAGGAGATTGATAAGGATTTGACATGCATCCGCAAAGGAAAAATACAATAAGTGATGGGATATGGATGTATGAAGGATGAGATAAGGTGTTGATTGGTTTGATAGAAAGGAATCACTAACAATTAGGGCCGATCGCCAACTATTAGGGCCAATCGCTGGCAATTATGGGAATCACCGATAATTTTTGTAGAAAGCACATAATTCTAAAATACGAGATAAGTCTTATTAAATCTTGTAAATGATGGATAAATGAGATACTTAAGCAATAAGAACGATACTTACCTTATTCTAGTTGATGATTAAAGTGAGAGAATGATGTTACTCGAGAGAGGGAGATAGTAGATGTTCGAAGACTGTTGAATTCAATTTCTAGATGCTTGAGTGACCTCCAAATCCTAGAGAAGAAATTGTTGATGTCTTGATTACTATATATGATGAAGAGGGCTATGATATAAAGGAGGTGTAATGTAAAGTATTTAGACGATGTCCTGCTTTATTAGCCAAGCCCAAACTTGAGGAAGCTACCTGAAATGAAGACCGAAAACACATCTATATAAGTTTATGTCAACAAAGGAGAATCACCGATGATTGGGTCGAATCGTCGGTGATCTAGGAAATGCGGGAAGATAGTTGAAATAGCTTCCCAAATTGAGGCATTTGTTTGTTTTGATGAAGGATGTACATTGGGAATAGGATATATGGGTTAGGGATGTTGTTAAATGGTTGAGAGGATTTTTTTGTATTTATTTGATTTTGTTTTGTAAGTGGTTTGAGTGGTATAAGAGAAGATAAAATTGGATTTTACAATGTGAAGTTATATTTACGGGGAGTAAATATGATGGGTGGAATTAAGACTTAGGATAAGGGTTTAATAGATAATATGATAGTGATGTGATAGTGAAGGGGTGCTAGCGTATGTGGACATGGGGATTAGTGGTGTAAATTTTAGGTGTCTACACAAAGGCACTAGTTTTAGGATCAGTAAAAAATGCACACAATTTGTCTTTTGTGATTATTTTCTTCTTCACTACATCATAAGACAACTTGTCTACATAAAAATTGTGACAATTGGTTTTAAAACTCTCCCATGTGTTTATTTTACCAACCACATTATCAATATTAGATAATAATGATTTTAATGATGTAGCAAGGTTTTGGTGATGTGGATTTGTTGCATTGGGGTTTCTTAGGGTTTTTATTAAACCCTCAATTTGAACTTTGTTATTTTCAATCTCCCCTAAAATGTATTGTTGGGTGTTTGGAGGATGTCTTGCTATTGAAGGGGGTGTTTCTATAATTTTTCTTCTTCATCTTGGTTTATGGGTGAATGAGGGGTTTGAATTAAATATATAGAAACCTTTGAAAGTTAAAATAAAAAACAATGCAAAAAAAAATTAATAAAGAAAAAAAAACCAAAATCAACAATAACCGACCTTTAGATCTTTCCGCCATAGTCGATTTGAGATGTCAATGGATTTTGATGCCACAAAATGCATTCATGTTTTTCCTTGCTCACATTTTCCTCTCCTAATACTTTTTTTTGAAATGAAATCTACTCTCGGGTTTTGATTATGTTTTATGTCACTCTAAACGTGCTCACGTTATAATGTGAGTGTGTTATGGTTCAGTAAATTTGAACCATGACATGTTCGAGTTATAATGCGACCTTGATTTTTTCTCTTGCGTTATACCATGATCGAGTCATAACGCAAGCGCATTATGGAAAACTAACCAAAAAATGGAATTTTGTCAACTTTTTGGACCCTCATCTTGGTGCACTTACCCCACATCACACTACTACCACTTTGGTTCTATTTTAAACTATATAATTATCCTACTATCTTTGGAACCCATAGGGCTTGTTTTATATCACACTCACACTTTCACAAGAACTAGAGAACTACATGAGGAGCAATCCTTTATGAGGGTATATAGTGTAGTACTTGGATTGGTTCAAATGCATCAATCTCCGAGGGTAGTCCACCCTCACCAAACACACAATTTCTCCTTTTGGATTTATAATTCTTTCATGAATGGTATTACATGTTTCCATGGTTTCCACTTTGTTGCATACGATCTTACAAGTCATCCAAAATTTTTATAAAAAAGTGACATACAATGAAGGGAATTTCTAGGAAATAAAAACTCACAAGAAGAGTCTCAAGAACCTTATCGTAGATTCGAGGATGAGGGATGGTAATCCCATAGTATGTAAATAAAAATGAGGTATTGAAGCATGATTAGGATCCATTAGTATTTGAGCTAGTTGAGAGGCCATTTGTAGGGATTTTTATTGTATTTAAGACATGTTAAAATTAGTCGATGATTTCTGATGGCCAATATATCCAACGATTTGATAATCAATGGATTAGGATCAATTGCTAGACTATGGAAATTATATGAAGTGTCCTTGGTATTATTGTTTTACACAAATGTTTTGGTGGATTGAGTAGATGTAGCTTCAGTTGTAGGAGGCTTATTGTGTTCAATGTGTTTTGAATGTGATTTTAAGGTTATTTTTTCCATAGGACCCATACCTTGGGAAATTTTTATTAGTTCCCCTTCTTTGTTAGGTGTATAGAGCTTATTTTTACTCAAATTATTAATAACCTCCCAAGGTATATCCCTATGATTTATACCATATTAAATTAAGTTACGTGAACTTTATCAAATGGGATTAGTCATGTTTGTGTACGTAGGGTGATGGTGTTAGTTAGGGAAATAACATTTGGAATGAGGTGACAATTTTGAAGGGAATATAATATATCCATAAAAATTAAGCCTTAAAAAGGAAGGTGAATGGATGAAGAAGAAACTTAGAGGAATCATAAAGGGATTCATACCAAATAAGAAGATATCAAGAAGATACATGATGAAGAGTGAAGCAAATAAATTTCATAAAGTTAGTGTATTTTATTTGTAATGCAAGTGATATTGGCCATACAAGGGTTCACATGGGCCGATGGCGTAAGGGTTTACAAAGATGAATTTTTAATTGGATCATCCATGTGGAAGAATCTACATGGGGGATGAAGATGCAGGATAAAATGATTGTAGTTTAGACAAGTTTTGTTGTGTAGTAAGAGTATGCATAATGTATGAAAGTGTTTAGAATAATAGGAAAAATAAAATGGAGTTATTATGACCTAATTTCAAGTATAGTAAGATTCATGTTGGGTTCACGAGAGTTTATGATGAGCAAAAGAGAGGTTCCCATATGTGTTCTCAAATATATGGATCCAATATAAGACATGCCACAATATGTAGATTAAAAGGTGCTAAGGAAGCATAAGTTTTGTGAATCTAGAGGATAGTATCCCTAATCCTAGAACATTTATAGGTTTCTAAGGAATACAACTAAGATAGAGATAGGTATCCTACTAGGATTTATAAACAAGAGAGGGTAACCAAGAGGATGGGTGATGCCAAAAGGTGTAATAGTAATAAGACAATGCATGTAGAACAAAACAAACATGCATTTACTCTAATTTATAACAATGAATGACTGACATATAACATGCACATTTAAAATAAGATACTAAAGAGGGTTATAAATAATTACATGTAGCATGTATGTTACCATTGATGTATAATCCTCCCTAGAGATAACAACGAGAGAGAATTGCTATGGGTGGATAAGGGGAAAGATCAACAATAAGATCTCTAGTCCTAACCCACTATGGTGACCCAAATGCAAAAGAGGTAAGCTTTAAGACTCCAAATTTATTCAATGAGGTGTGAAATAGAGAGATAAATATAAATGAGAGTGAAAACAAGTGATGTCAAGTAATTTAGATTAGTTTTAGGTGGTGTTTTACAAGGGAGAGGTCAAGTATATATACCCGATGCCATCACCCATAAGGGATGATGTTGACTATGGAAAATCCAAAATAAAAACCATCACCCATTAGCAATGGCATCGACATTGGGTCAAATTCTAAGATCATAAGATAAAAGCCATAGGGAATGGAAACCAAGAGATAAATGGGGATGAATGAGAGGTTCGTAGTAACTAAAAGGAAGGATAATGGTGCACAATAATAATAAATAGGTATACATAATAGGATAAGTGTATATAATGAGTGCAATGTGTGAACGAATGGGAAAAACATGGAAAGGATAGGGTGAGTAAGGCTAATAGTGACATGTCTCAAATGTTCTGGTCTATCCCACATGACCATGTCTATTAATCACACCCCACGTGATAGGACCCTTAGAGCATCCACTCAATATTAAAATGCATCAACGGACCTTGCACAAAATAAATGGTCAACAATTATAAAACAATATGGTGTATATTGATGGATAATATAATCTCCCATTAACATCCTTCATATTTAAGGATAATGCAAAGATTTGAGGCTAAATTGAGGTTTTGAGCAAGAAAATAATAGTACCTGTGACTTTCAACAAATCATGGAACTTTGAGTGAGGATATAAATACCGGGTCGAGTGAATACATTCATGAAATTGATTTCATGCCTTCTAGTAAAATATCATTTTCCTAATCATAATATTTGTATTCAACCCATTTAATATCCCTTATTAAAATGGTCGGTGTTGGTGTTGAAACGCAGCACCTCGCAGCTCGGTTGAAAGGTGCGATTTTACCAAAATCGGAAAAAACCTAATCTAACTACCAAGAGACAGAGACAGAGAGAGAAATGCATAAAAATAAACCTAAGCTAAGGAGGTGATGCACCGAGGAATGTTGAACATTTGCTTTGCAAAAATAAACACAGACCACACAGATGTAACACAACACCATGCACAGATAGCCAAAATGCAATAAAAGATCAAAAATGACAGTAATAAATATGTAAGAGGGTTTAGAAGCAACCACAGACACACATATATTGCTCAAGGATCGATTCAATATATCGCAAAATGGCCAAGAGGCAAAAATACATTACAATCCATCAAATGGGAGGCTTGAAACTCCACAAATCTTTGCGAGCAGGAGAGAAGGGAGGATGCAAAATACAAAAATGTCCAACCTTGAGAAAAAGCCCATCCTTTACAATTTATAGAAGGGAAAGAGATGGAGAAGTGAGAAAATCGAGATTTGCCCAACCACCTCCAAGACTGCGCCTAACTCCATTCATCATGGCGGTAGGTAAGAACCTCAACCACCCAAAATGGTGAACTGTCATATTTCCCGCGTCAGGCCCATTCTGGTCGGGTTCGGGACTCTCTTCTGCATCCGCATCGGGCTTGGAGGACACCGCGGCATGTGTTTGATGTTCGTGCTTTCCCGAAACCCGCATCCGCCGCTATTACCAAATTTCCTTTGTTTTCGGGTTCGGAGGTATGACTCGCATATGCATCGGGCTTGGGAGGTGGCGCAACATGTTTTCCCCCCATGCTTTTCCGACTTGTTCGCCCGACCCGGAAACCCGATTTCCCTTTTTCGTCGGGTTTCAAGACCACCCGACATGTTTTCTCGACTCTGGGCTCGCCTTCCGACTGTTTCCGCGACATTTTCCCGACTTAGAAACCCAAATTGCGCTTTGATGTCGGGTTTCGAAACCCCTGGGATCCTTCCGACATGTTTTTGATCCGTGTTATTCGACTTGTTTTCCCGATTTGCCTTTCCGATCATGTTTCCCGATTTTAGCTTATATATTTACCCGGAAGGGGGTAAATATATACAACAATTTGGCGACTCACGGGGTTACCGCCTCGCCAGTAGAAGATCAATGGCCTTTAGCGATCCATCGGGCATGGAGTCATAAGCAAAAACTCGAAACCGATCTCGATATCGAACTCCTTCTCCGAGAACACGCCGAACCGTAAAACCAACCCAGAGCAACAAAACTCGTGCAAAGCACTTAGGGAAACTGAAACCTAACTACAACAAGACAATGTGCACACGCACTTAGAGGAATTGAAATCTAGGCTAATATTTACAAGGGTAGAACTTTTTCTTTTCAAGAAGAATGTTTAAGATAGATTCCGTTGACCGGAATCGGAGTTCTTCTCCGTCCAATGTAGACAATTGGAAGGCATTGCTATTCTTACATCCCGTGACCATGTAGGGGCCACTCCAAATGGCATCAAATTTGGAATGCCTTCCCGGTTTTGCCCGATCTGCATCCCATTTCAGAACTAAGTCTCCTTCTGAGAAGGTCCTTGCTCTTGCTTTCTTATCAAACCATCTTTTCACTAAGGCCTGATCTTTCTCAATTGTTTGAACCGCATGTTCTCTAATTTCTTCCAATTCCATCAACTCGCATACCGGGCCTCCATTGGTTCGAACTCACCAACTCCAACCGTTTTCATGAACTCCAATGCAGTAGCTTCTAATGATATAGGCACACCGCTCTTTTCCATAGACCAACTTGTAAGGGAATCGCCTCGTAGACCTCTTTTGGTGTTATCCTGTCGTCACCCCACAATGCTGATTTTAGCCTCGGTATGCCATGTTCTTTGATTTTCATCCAGAGTCCTCCTGATGATTCTTAGCAAATTTTTGTTCGTGGACTCTGCCTGTCCATTACCCTGCGGGTAATAATTTGAAGAGGTGCTCAAATAGATTCCATTCTTGATAGCCCATTCTGTAATCCTGGAACCTATGAATGCCAATGCATTATCTGATATGATAGTGGCCGGCACACCGAACCTGGTCACTATTCCTTCATAAAAGTCTAGTATATTAGACTCGTTGGCCTCTTTGAGCGCTACTGCTTCAGTCCACTTGGTGAAATAGTCCGTTGCCGTGAGAATCCACTTGTGGCCTTGGCTTGAGTTTGGGTTGATGACCCCGACGAAGTCCAATCCCCATTGCATAAATGGTTGGTCAACCAAAATTGGGTGCAATGGAAGTGTTGCTAGTCTTTCTTTGCCTGTGAAGAGTGCACATTTCTTGCACTTTCTTATCCATGTATAGCAGTCATTGAACACTGTGGGCCAATAATACCCTGCTTTCATTATCTTGAGAGCTGTTACTCGTGGGGCAAAATGTCCGCCAGAATCTCCATCGTGAAAATCTCGTAACACCCTCTCAATTTGACCTGTCCCAATGCACCTCAATAGAACTCCATTGATCCCTTTTGAACAAAACACCATCAACAAGCACATATGGAATGGCTTGTAATCTAAAGTATCTTCTCTTTGCTTTGCTCATTTCTCGGAGGGCATAGCCGTCTCAGTAGGAAATGAATCATATTCTCGAGTCCAACAAGGAGTAGGCACATCATCATTTTCATGTTCTCGACCATCCCGTAGCACCAAGCAGCCTTCTTTTCATCACCGCTTCAACTTGTTGACTCAAGGCTAGTTGTTCGCATAGTCCCTTCCCACGTACTAGTTTGGTGACCTTGATCTCGATGTCATATTCCATGACACGAGTGATCCATCCCGCACGCTTCTCATTCGATCCTTGTTTAAAGGAAGTCCTCGACTCCCGCATGAGAGACCATCAATTGGATCTTGTTGTTTCGAGACTAGGTGCTTGAATTTCTTTAAGCTCCCGATCACCGCAAGGACATGCTTTTCAATGAAAGAGTATCTAGTTTCATATTCCTCCAAGCCTCGATCAAGAAAGCAATCTAGTTGTTTCTAATCCTCCTTTTTTGTTGTACAGATTGCAGAAATTGTGTCTCCACCACCGAAGGCATATAAAGCACGAAGTCCTTGGAGAAGTCTGGATTACAAGAGTCGGAGCTTGAGATATAGCCTCTTTTATTGCCTCGAAACTTGCCTTGCCTTCGATGTCCACTTAAATGCCATGCTCTTCTTTAACATCATCAAGTTATTGGCTTTACGAGAGCCGCAAAGTTTGGAACAAACTCGCGGACAAAATTGATCCTTCCTAAGAAGCTTTCAAGAGCCTTCTTGTGACTTGGCAATGGCAATGCTTGAATTGCTTCGACTCTCTCTCGGGTCAATCGTCAACCCTTCCTTCAAAACAATATGGCCTAGAAGTTTTCCTCGTGAGCCAAGAATATGCATTTTTGGGATTCAATGATACCCCAAATCTTCTACACCTCTCAAATACCCGCCTTAGATGAAAGAGGTGATCCACCGCATTTTTGAGAATACAAAGTGATGTCGCCAAGATATATTAGAACTATTTTATTGATCAACCCCTTAAATGCCATATCCATTGCCCTTCGAAGGTGGCTCCAAAGATTTGATAGCCCAAATGGCATCTTCTTCAGTAGGCATATGTCCCCCATTCGTGGTGAAAGCCATCTTGAATTGGTCATCTTCTTTCACCATCACCGATTATACCCCGAGTAGCCATCTAGAGAGAATCTCTCTCAACCTGATACTACTTGCAATATTTGTTCCATCAAGGAAGTGGGTAATGATCTTTGAGAGATGCCCCGCTGAGGTCTCTAAGTCTACACACAACCTAATTTCTCCGCTCTTCTTCCCGATCGAACCAAGTTCGCAACCCACTTGAGTGCTTGATCGGGAATATAATGTTGCCTCTATTAGCTTGTTAAGCTCTTTCTTCATTAGAGGCTCAATGTGAGGGTTGACGGTCTCTCTTCGCCTGATGGGCTTAGCATCCTGGATCCACCCTATGGTATGTTGTGCCAAATTTGGATCGAATCCTCTCAAGTCTTCATAGCTCCAAGTGAAGACATCCGGAAATTCTGGCAAAGTTGTATGAAATCTGATTTCTCCCGCTTAGTGGCCACTTTACCAATTTGAAGTGTTTTGCCTTCCCAACCGTGGAATTGGCTCTCAATCTTCTCTCGACTCGTATGTTAGCCTTTTCCTTACGAAATCGGTCGTTAGGGTCAAGATAGACTCCAACGTTACTAAACCCTTAGGAAGCTTGTTTGTCCAGCCTGCACTACTTGATCTCCATATCGCCGCTCTAGCCTATCCCGATTTCTAGCCGAGAATTCAGCTTCTTCTTCGCAAGAAATCGACGATCCGCTGATCGTTCTCAAACACCGCCACTTGTGTTATTATCTGAATCGCTGGCCTTACAACCACATGGATGTGTGGCTGCGTTTTTTCTCTTCGATGTTCACAACCACATCAAACGTTGCTCCAATGCCGCGAGCCTATCTCGCGGCTTCATTTTTCTTCCCGGTATGGACACAATGTCAAAGCTTCAAATCCTCAATGAGGTCCCATACCCTATTCTCAGTAGCTCCTTAAAGCAAGTCGCTCTTCAGAAGATGTTGTCCCCTAACTTGGTCGACGATTAGCTCGCTATCTCCAAACACCCGCAGTTCTTTATGCCCTTTTCCCGCCCAATGAAGTCCATGAATCAAGGCCTCATATTCACCGTGTTTGCTTGAACAACAAAAAACGGAAACGAAAAGTCAATAATACTTGATGTCTGTGGTGAAATCAACATCGCACCACCTCCAAGACCTTGTCTCGCTTCTCGAACCATCGAAGAATAATTTCCAAACTTTGTTTTCATCTCTTTGTTCAAAGCCGAATGATGTCGGAATGGGTGAATTTTCTTCGTGTACACAATACACACCCAATTCGATTCTTCAATTTCCTTATAGGGTCAAATTCATGACTTTGTTTGCCCATTCATCCAAAGTTAAATCAGAATTCCTCGACCTTAGTACTCGCTTCTAGATCACTTGAACACTCCTCCCGATCAAAGGCCGAGCAATTTGCATTGATAGGACTCGGTACATGAGGCTCAATATGGAAATTGGCAATTGATTCTCGATCCGATTGTTGCTTTGGCCCATACCTTGTCCAAAATCATGTGACCAATCTGCAGATAAATATCCACCGATATTTGCAAAGTGAAGTCCTCTTGATAAACACAACGCAAAGAGTGGCGGAGGTCAATTACGTATACATCTTCGCAGATCAGTAACATTAGGACATGAATGTAGTGTTAGGCTTAACCCTTTCGATGACCCCAACTCGCTCCCACTGCTGTTCCATCTAGTTGCACTACTCCTTTCAGCACTGGCTCATACTTCAAACCCAGTTGATCCGCTATTTGCTTTGGCATCACCGAACTACTTGCTCCTGAATCTATCATGCAGTTGTGTACCAAGTGGTTTCCAACAATCAATGAAACATAGAAAGGTGGAGGCTTCAAATTTTTCTTGTCTCTCCCCCATCATGTTGCACTGCATTAGTGAGAACTTTCTCATGTCCTTGGTTTGATACATTTGTGGCAGACCAATTAGCCATTGCAGCTTGCAATAAATCTCGTTGCCCTGGGATCGCCAGTGATTCCCACATGGAAATGTTCACATGTGTCTTCTTCATTTGATCGATGATGTTGAAGGGGGATGAACTGTCCTTTTGCTGCCCCTTACTTGGTGCAACCTTTTCTCGAGCTTCGAACAGTGCATGTGCATGTGCACTGCAACAGTACCTTAGGCTGATTTTGCACATTTGGAGCTGCGTTTGGTCCTCCGACCCCTGTTGTGTAAGAGTGGGTTGAGAAACAACTCGGATTGGGTGGTTGTCTCTACTATGCTCTCTTCTTCGACCGTGTGTTGGCAGCCACGCCTTGAAAAGGTTGTTGGTTAACTCCACGTAAGTCTTCCGTTTGCCAATCGCCAATGTGGTTTCGCTGAGGTCCTTCTTGTTTGTTTCTTGCCGCCGATTCCCTTCTTGGCTTGGTTCTCGAGGAACACCAATGGTTTGCACCATCAAGGCTCGATTCAAAGTGCACCATCAAAACATGCCGATCGATTGTGAGGTAGATTGCAAGGGTAACACCACCGTATTCCGTGCCATGTTATTTTGTATCGGGAACCAAGGCTCTTGAGGATGTCGTTGTATTTGGATCATACGGCCGAAATGGCCTGGGCAGCTTGAGGTTGTCCTTGGTTTTGGTTTTGATTTGCACCGAGGTGGTGGTGGTCTATTTTGTTGGTATGAGGGCCTAGCTCTGCATCGCGCTTGAGGCCGATATGGTTCTGAAGCACTTTGAGCTTGTCTTTTGATAGTCACAAGCTCATTTCCAAGGTCTCGCAGTTGTTTCATGACCTCCTCGCAATTCCTTCAAGTATTTCAAGATGTGGATGCCTCATTATTGCTTTGATTTCTAGGAGTTGGAATGGGATTCAACTCGTGCTTGATCGTCAGAGGATTTCCCATATCCGGATAGAGAGGCATCATGGCCTCAAGTGCAAGCAAGCTCGCTGCACTGATCAAACAGCTTCTCTCTCCGATCATGTGTCATAGACCCCGGCAGTTGTTGTCCCTCCCATCGATCGGATCATCATGGCTATGTTGAATTTATAGCCTTTAAGAAATAAAGGAATGCTCCTTCGGCAGCTGGTCTAACAGCTTATTGGGATCTCGTGCCCCATGTCCGTTGGAACTCGAAGTTGAAATCGCCATTTGTTGTTAGAGCCCTTTTGATTGTGGTCAATTGTTCCAATAAGGACAAATTGTCCGCCCTCTCCCGAATGGCTGCAAAGAGCCGAACAAAGTTGGTCCCATTGCGTAATAGATCCCGCCGCTAGGCTCCTAAACCATCAGAAGGCCTTACCTTTGAAAGATGAAGCCAACAACTTGACCGCAACATCCATTTCATTTATTTCGTGGATCGCGCATACATTAGCAATATCCTGGATGTGATCAATAGGAGTAGTATGATTTTCTCCCCGTGAAATAGGGATATTCTTTAGCGCCGCAATCGGAATTTGATTCTCGAGCATTTAGGGCAAGTGGACTACTTCCCGTGAAATTGACAAAGGGATTGGGTGGTAGATGCGCCATTATGATTGGCCTAAGAACCCCGGTGATGATGAGAAAAGGCCTACCACTGTGGAGGTGTAGACAAAGTCCCGTTAGGTGGGATGGCGATCTTTGTGATCTTCTTCCTCTCCTTCCCCCTCTCGTGAAAGTGCAAGTGGACAAATAGCCCTTCTTCTCGAGTAT
Organism: Taxus wallichiana var. yunnanensis; assembly: GCA_018340775.1. Classification (NCBI taxonomy): domain Eukaryota; kingdom Viridiplantae; phylum Streptophyta; class Pinopsida; order Cupressales; family Taxaceae; genus Taxus; species Taxus wallichiana. Next base: position 319,943,962 of record CM031237.1, read on the forward strand.
AAGACCTTGTTCGAATTCTTCTCATGTGCCTGGGCAACTCGTGCTGCTACACCACTGAACTCTATCCCTTCGGAGTCGCCAGATGTGTTAGATAACAAGCCTCTAAAAGGCTGGATTTTGCCAAGTTACACACCAAACTTGACAATATTGAAAATATAATTTGAAATTTGAAGGACCCAGAGGAGACAATCTTCAATCCGAATTCGGCCTGTTGTGCAGGTACCGCTGATCCTCGAAAAGCACAAAGTGAACTCAGTCATGCGATGCAACTCACAAAACCCGAATTGCTATGTGTCGGAACTTGGAACATGTCCGACATCCCTCAAAACCCGAAAAGCTGCTTTGATGTTTTCGGACCCCGAAAACCCGAAAATCACTGCTGTCGGGGGTAGGACCATGCAATGCATCCCCGAAACCCGAAACACTATTTCTCTTTGATGCTCTTGATCCCAAAACCCGAAATCACTAAAAACCGAAATTTTGGAAATCAAAATATCAAAAACTAAAAATACCCTTTTGAAGATTATCCCGATCTACCAACTGGTGAAATTTTGACCTGTTTTGAGCAAGATAAACCCTTGAAAATTGATTTCGGAGTTCGTGTGGGAGGCGCAAAATCAAATTTGTAAAACTACAATTTTTCGAGCCAAATTTCATGAAAACTCCTTCAAATCTTGATGGAATGACCTCTTGGTCCCACTAAGGGCGTGCAAAACCGTTGGTGTCGAAAAACGCAAAGACCCCGGGACTCGCAACACGATGGGTTGAAAGTCTCAAGGCGATTCGCACAACATGGAGCTTTTCCCAAGTGTGGGACCTCGCGAAATCGGAAAAGCTCTCCTGATGAAGGCCGGCTCCTATTCCTCTCGCTCGATGCACCAATAAAACGCAGAGGTTTACCCAAAAACCTAATCTAACTACCAAGGAGACAGGGAGAGAGAAATGCATAAAAATAAACCTAAGCTAAGGAGGTGATGCACCGAGGAATGTTGAACATTGTACTTTGCAAAAATAAACACAAACCAATACAGATGTAATACAACAACACCATGCACAGATAACCAAAATGCAATAAAAGATGAAAAAGGATGCAAATAAAACATGTAAGAGGGTTTAGAAACAATCACACGTATACACATATATTGCTCAAAAGGATTGATATATACATCGCAAAATGGCCAAGAGGCAAAAACGGCATTATACCAAATGGGAGGTTTGGAAACTCCACAAATCTCTCTCATGCAAAGAGAGAGAAGGGAGGATGCACAAAACAAAAATGTCCAACCTTGAGAAAAAGCCCATCCTTTACAATTTATAGAAGGGAAAGAGATGGAGAAGTGAGAAAATCGAGATTTTGCCCAACCACCTCCAAGACTGCGCCTAACTCCATTCATCATGGCGGTAGGTAAGAACCTCAACCACCCAAAAATGGCGAACTGTCATATTTCCCGCATCAGTCCGGTTCCAGTCGGGTTCGGGACTCTCTCTGCATCCGCATCGGGCTTGGAGGACACCGCGGCATGTGTTTGATGTTCGTGCTTTCCCGAAACCCGCATCCGCCGCTATTACCAAATTTCCTTTGTTTTCGGGTTCGGGGGTGTGACTTGCATATGCATCGGGTTTGGGAGGTGGCGCAACATGTTTTCGCCCCATGCTTTTCCGACTTGTTCGCCCGACCCGGAAACCCGATTTCCCTTTTCTGTCGGGTTTCGAAGACCACCCGACATGTTTTCCTGACTTGCTCGCCCGACCTGCTTTCCCGACTTAGAAACCCGATTGCGCTTTCCGTCGGGTTTGGGGATCCTTCCGACATGTTTTTGATCCGTGTTGTTCGATCCGATTTGCCTTTGGCTTAGCCATATTTACCCTATGGGAAGGGGGGTAAATATATACAACAATGATCGGTAAGTATGTTTGGTCTATGATTTCATGGTTTTATTCAACTTGTTAACTAAATGTATTTTGTACCCCATATCACTCAAGATTTTTTCCTTATTTATGTGGTCGAGTGTATTGTAGTTTGAACTCTAATTAAATAGAATTTTGATAATTTAATATTTTCTTGTGGTCTAGATAGCCCTTTTTAATGTAAATATATATAGCTACTAGTATATATATGTACATATGTATGTGTGTGTATATATATGTATTTTTATGTATATGTTCATGTGTATATGTATGCATGTATGTGTGTGCGTGAATTATGATTAGGTATGGTTATTTTAGTGTAATTGTTAATGTAAAACCAATTCCCATATCTTGTACATTTTGGTGAACCTATCTTATGTTATATGTTTTTTATTCTAGGGTTAGATCTTATAGGATTTCTTAACACACTCACATGGTACAAATTTTTATCGCCTATATCAATTCCTATAAGAGAAATTTGTGTCATTTGAGTGTGTTTATAAGAAGTCCTATAATGCACTAATTTGTCTACATATTTATAGATTTATTGATTTCAGGTTAGGGATTCATTGGGATGAAGATGACACACATGTCTAGGAAAGATAGGAAAAGAAAATTATAAAACTTGAAAAAAATTAGGGGTAAAGGGCCATTTTCAAGGGATGTTGAGTATTTGTATTTTATTTTTCGAGATTTCCATAGTGTGACATAGTGTTGATTGTATTTGGAGAACTGTGTGAGAATTGAGTATTTGTATATGTGAAAATGGGAAAGGCCTTAGAAAACCTTAGAAATAAACAAGAGAGAAATGCAAGTGAAATGGGAAAACCAGGTCATATGAGAAATGAAATGACATAAACATATATAAATGAGCTAAATAGGATAAGAAAATGAGTAAGGGAGTTGACAAAGGATCAAACTCATAAAAAGAACAAGTTGACAAAAGGTGAAAAAGATAAATATACATTAGTATATACATAATTTGAACCAAAAATTAATTTAAATGTTAACATATTAATACATTAATTGTCATACTAAAATCAAATGTTTATATAATTTAAAATATATATAAAATAATTTTATGAAAATAAATTGAAAATCACATTTAAAATCAAAATATTTAACCATATGAAGTCTAAAGATCTAATTCGTCTCTACTAGGGTTTCCATTTTGCACTTATGTTTTTCATCATGACCTTCTTAGGCCTTTGAAGGGTATTATCTCTCTTGTTTTTAGGGTTTCTTGCCCTTTAGGAACCTCTATATAATGAGCTCTTCCACTTCAAGCCCGATTGTTGCAACCACGACTAGAGATAGTGGAGCTTTGAACAATGGCACCACCACCAAAATGCCCTTGAAAGTTCATCCCGAAAATTTTTTTCACAAGGTAATGTTTCTCCTCCTGATGTTGTTTTACCTATTCCGAGTTTAATGCTACATGTCAATGGTTGGAACAATTCTGTCTCATTGGGTATTTTGTGGGTCACATCCCCTCTAAAAGCATGCTCAAATATTGGGTAAACATGGCTTGGGCCCCTTATGGCATCCGACTTGAGAGCATCCAGAATATGACCAAAGGATTTTTCCTTTTTTCTTCATTGACCCATCTAATTCCCCCACCATTTTGGCCCGCATGGAAACTTGTATGTTCATAACTCCTTGTTGGTCTTATCCTCATGGACCAAATATTTTGTGGTCTCTGAATATGTTACACTAAAATTTCCCATATGGGTGAATTCTGGCCTTCCCTTGCCTTGTGTTTACTTTTTACATCAAATTACATATTCTATAGGGCAGGTAGTCTATATCGAATCACAACGTATTTACAATGCTCGTCCACAGAAATGTGTCTGTGTCAAATTGGATCTCTCTCAAGAGCTGAAAGAGTTTGTGGAAATTCATATGAGACTTTCAATATTCCCAGCGTATCTTATACATCAAATGTGCAAAATATTTTCTTTTGATGTAGGCCTATGATCACAAGATAGAGGAAAACCCTCTTTATGTCCCTCGCAATCGCCCAGTAGCCAAGGTGGCTCCAGAAGTGATGAACCCCCCTCAAGAGGAGGAATGGAAAACTATTGGTGGTCGGAAAAATAGAAGTAAATATTCACAACCCAAGGCCTTTGGTTAAATGGCCGGCATGTGAACTAGTTGTTAAGAAACCCCATAGTACGAAAGTTAAGGAGCCAATTATTGCTACCAACTTCCAAAGTTTAGTTACCTAAATTCTCCAGCACACCCAAGGTGGCCTTGATTCTCATGGACTAGATAATGTTTTTTAACAATGTTGTCATTCCGCAACAACCACCACTGCTTTTAACCAAAGATTCACAAGGCCCATCCAAAAGGGCCCAAAGTCCTTCTTGCCATTCCCAGGATCATAACCTAGCATGCACTATGGATTTATGTAGAGGAGAATACAATATTGAAGTATGCAGTGGTGGAAAAAATTGATTTGCAAAAATTTTTGACGCATAAAAATGCTCAATTCCTGTAAAACCAGTTTGACACTTTAGATGGCTTGGAGATAGATGGTATGGCGCTCGACCACCATTTCCCATGAATTTTCTATCTTGGAATGTGTAGGGTCTTATAGACTCCAATCGCAAGTATATTGTTCATGATGTTCAAAAAAGAATTTGCCAACTTAGATGTGTTGTTTTTGTAGGAAGTGAAAATTACAGGTTTTTAGTTGGAGGTGGTTTGTAAATCCATCTGGCCTGACAACCTAAATTTTTGTAGTAATCATGATGGGTGCGTGGGGTTTAATTTCCTTTTTTCCTCTAAATGGTGGCCTTTTTTATGGATCATGGCATCGACCCCACTAATCGTGTCATATGGGTCTTATTTAATATTGATGGCCGCCCTTTTAGCCTCATTAATATTTATGCCTCTAATGATGCAACCGAAAGGGCTGATCTATGGTAGTGGATAACATGCTCAATTCCCGATGTTTATTGGGTTATAAGTGGTGATTTTAATATGGTTGAGTTTCCCATTGATAAGTGTGGGCACTTGCCAATGTGTTAGGGACATGGCAAAAAGAGAAAAGTGGTTTTCATGCACAATAAGTTTGGATTTTAGACCCTAATTCCTCTCGCATTCCCACTTCTGAAGCTTGGTTTACTTGGTCCAACCTTTGAGGTGGATCAGATTAGGTTCTTAAACATCTCGATAGAGCTATGTTTTCAACTCAATATTTTTTTGAGTTTGACAACATTTATTCCTTACTTGTGGAGGTCATGCCTGACTTTGTCTTTTGGACCATTCCCCATTTGATTTTGTATCACTTGGCATGATAGGCACGCTTTTTGTCATAAAGGCCAATTATTTTTAATACTGCCTTGATGCAACATGGGCCCACTCTTAATCACATTAAGCGTGTGTGGAACCTAGCCCCTCGGCCAAGTCATTATCAACGCTTTCATCCACCTATACATGCCAGCTGGACTCAATGGTGGGAGGACGTTATGACTTAGACTACTAGATTCCTCAAAATCTATGGTAGACAACTGGCTAAAATTAGGCGCCGCTCATACTCTGCTAACACCTCCGCTCTTAGCCGAGTGGTGGTGGTGCTCCAAGGAAACCCTTCTTTGAAACCCTACAACTTCAAGTTGTGAGCTTCACAAAAATTCAAATTATTGACAACTACAACGCTCAGGGAGCTCAAATTCATGCCCACATGCATTGGCTTAAAATTAGCGATCGAGTTTCAAAATAATTATTTCTTTCACTCATAGCCAAAAATATTCTCAGCAAATCCATGCCATCGTTGATAGTAGGGCTCGAGTCATTGACCCACAACTCATGTCACGAGGCATTTGTATGCATTATTATAAGTTAGTTTTTCAAGCTCAATAAATCTCTACCCAAAAAAATAGCTCTTGACCAATGTCAGTGTTGTGTCATGCAAGATTTCTCCTGCTCATAAGGTGTCTTATGACCGCATGCTTACCATTGATGACCTTCAAAAGGTCATGCAAATGGCCAATGATAAGGCCCTGGATGTGATGGCTTCCCATGCGATATTTATAAATCCTTATGGGACATTGTCGGCCCGAATCTTCTTCAGGTTTATCTCGAGGGTTTTCAGAACCAATCATTGGGGTTGTGTATCAACAAAGGGAACATTAAATTCATCCCGAAACTAGGGATCTGAGAAAATTACTAGTTGGTGGCCCATCACCTTGTTGAATGTCTCCTATAAAATTATTGCTAAAGCTCTAGCTATGCGGTTGCGTCATATCCTTCTCGTTGTCATCCAACCGAAACAAACTAGGTTCATTCAGGGGTGGTATATTCTTGATAACATCATTTTTGTTTGGGAAGGCATGGAATGGGCTCATATATCAATCAATCTCATTATGTTCATTAAAATTGATTTTGAGAAAGCTTATAATAGATTGAATGACCATTTATTATTGTTATGCTTCAAGCTCTTGGCTTCAGCCCCATCTTCATTCAATCCTCGAATGTTATTTGCCAATGCCTCTTCCTAGATCACCATCAATGGCCTCAGTTCTAAGTCCTTTATATTTTTCTGATCCATTCACCAAGGGTGCTCATTAGCGCCTATGGTTTATGTGCTTGTTGCTAAAGGCTTTGGGTATCTTTTGGCCCAGGCCAAATCCCAAGGGCTTGTCAGGGGAATTACGCTACCTTCTGTGAACAATTCTCAATTGCTTAATGGTCACTTCACAGATGACTCTTTTCTCACTCTCATTGAGGAAGAGACCAATATCTAATGTCATGCATTGCCTCGATATTTTCTATTTAGCTTTTGGTTCTTCCATTCAATGGAAAAAAACTTAGTGTTATAGGAAATATTTCCTCCCTGCACCACTTGGATGGATTCATTTGAGTGGAAGATTCTTTCCCATAGTGAAATGTTTAAATTTATTAGCATTCCTTTTTCCTTTCAAGCATCATCGATATAGCTATGGCAATACATGATTCAACGGTGGCCAAAAACTTGAATTATTGGATCACCAAACCATTGGCTTTGGTAGGGAAATTCTAAATTTGTTCTAAATTCCTTGTTGCCACTCACATCTACTACTCCTCATGTTGGGTGCCTTCCAAAGCATCTATCCAAAAGCTGGAGAAACTCCTCAAAGCCTTTCTCTGGGCCAATGCTTCCACTAGAAAAGGCTTTCATAGAGTTTCTTGGGAGATATGTTGCCTTCCCCGTGATTAGGGGGTTAGGCCTTATTGACATTCAATGCCAAGGGTGGGCACTCTGTGCGTAAAATGGATCATTCGATGCATTGAGGGACAAGAAGTGTGGAAAGTGATTCTATGCCATGGCATCGAGGGATTACCCTATGGTTGCCCCTCCGGAAAGGTTTGGGGTTTATCAATCTCCTTATTTCTCTGTTTCGATTAAAGTTGGCACTTTTGTGCTCAAAAGCATATGGAAGGCATGGGAATGCATCAAACCATGGCTACAATGGAAAGGAAATGGTTTCCGTAATGGCCTCTCCATTAACCATCAATCTCTATGGTGGTCGTTGATCTTTCAAGCTCAGGATCGGTGTCTTGCAGATGTCCCTAGAATTCCTGCGCTCAAGCTTTTCAAACACGGAATTTGTACCATTCAAGATTTGTTCTGCAAACACTCTCAATCTTGGTATTCTTGGCTTAAGCTTAAGGCTTAGTTTCGGCTCACCACCTAGGATCGCTCTAGCATTACCAAAATTATCAATTCGGTTCGTGACCATAGGCGCACAAAATTTCTATGCATCCATCTTGCCCTTGGTGGACGGACTAGAAATGGTATGTTGATACCCCGTTTCGCAATTACTCACCAACAAAGGCTACCGTTGGCTCCCCACATTTTCCCATGGTTGAAAAACTCAACACTCGGTGGGGGGTGCATTCTAATCCATCATGCTGGAGAAGGAGATTTGACACTATTTGGTCGGTTTGTGTGGAACCAAAAATTACACATTTTCTTTGGTGTATTTTACACCAAGGTCTTCTCAGTTGGCTCTCAATTTGTTCAAATCGGAGTTCCAGATCCCAAATGTCTATTTTGTGGCCACTTGGAAACTTTGTTGCACCTCTTTTAGTTTTTCTCGAAAGCACAACTTGCATGGAATTGGATTCATTCCTTTTTTTCCTCTCAAACCTCAATGTTTTACTTGGCAGCACGTTCTTTTAGGAGATAACCCCAAAATTCCACACATATTCACCTAGATTTGGCATGTTTTCAGAGGGGAATTTTTTTTTGGATATGGAAAGAATGGAATGCTTTTTTCTTTACTAATTCTAAAGTTGATCAACAATTTTTAGTGTATAACAAGTATATGGTTATCTCCAATGTGCTTCTACAGAGATACAAGTCCAAAGCTAATAAAGTCTCCCGAAGTGGACCACCTTGAGACTCTATTGTGATATTGGGGGATGCCGTGTAATGTCCTCCAGGAGCCACCTTCGCCATCTCGGCACTCTTCACCACGTGTCGGCCTTCCTCGTGGTGGTCGTTGTAACCGCTCTCAATGACATTCTTTCGGTCGGGTTCACCGCTCTCCCCATAATCAACGATGGAGGAGCATTACACCCCTGACTTGCCAGCAAGGTTGGGGCTCCTCCCGCTAGTCAACTCGGGTAGGGGCTCGCCGAGCACTCTTGAGCCACGCACCTTAGATGGCTAATATTTTCCACCTTCGCCCCATCGCCTTGAGACAAGCTCTCCCGGCTTCCTCTTGCCATCTCTCCTACACGGGTGTGTGGCGGACATATCAAGAGAAGAATCCCACTTTGGTTGAGACATTCTAGATGTTGACAAGGACCTCCCTAGTTCAAAGGTTGGTGTGATAACCATGACCCTCCCGCTTCTAGTATGTTTATTGCATGAGCAACTTGATTTTGTATCTCTGTTTTTAATGTATGACTTTTTTTTGTGGTTTAGGAGCATGCTCTCATACCACTTTTTTTGTTGAAAGGTATATTGTTTCTTATTGAATTAATATAATATAAAATCCGTTTTCATTAAACAAAATATTTAAATATAAAATAATTAAATATATAAAATATTAAATATCTATATAATTAAAAATATATAAAAGAATTTTAGAAAAAGAAATGATATATAAAAAACTAAAATATTTAATATTTTAAAACAATTAATTAATATACCAAACTTAATTCTCAAATAAAGAGAAAGATGGGAAGAACATTAAAAAGGTAAAAGAAGAGAAGAGAAGCTTCGAATAATTTTAATATATGGGAAAACGAAGAAGAGAGAAGCATAAGAATAACTTTAGTTATTAACGAGTAAAAATCACATCATGCAATCATTTATAAACCGTGTAATGAAAGGAGAATAATTAAAGTTATTATCTACAAGTAAATGTGAGAATCAAGTAATTATCATTAAAAAAAGAAGTATTAAAGTGATGGTCAAGAATGCATCTGTGGAAGGGGGTTAAATTTGACGGCCACCTATCAAACATTTTTTCGTGACGTGGTAAAGTCAATCGCCTTCAAAAATTTAAAAAAAAAGAATGACTAATATAAAGACTATTTCATATTTTTTAAACTATATTTATTATATATTAATATAATTTATATATAAAAAATGAAAAGAATAATTAAATACAAGGTTTTATAAAAAAATGTATGTTAAAATCCTAAAAGGCTTTGTTGGAAGTTGTTGACTAATTAAAGCGAAAGTAAAGTAATTAATTAGACCGGGAAAAAATAGGAGAATAATTAAAACAAGGCCATGATATGGCAAATCCTGCCGAAGGCTTTGTTTTGTTGTTGTTGCTAGTGCTCGTTGTACAATGAAAGTGTCGGTCGCTTGTCGAAGATGGGGAACACTATTGGTTTGTTGTTGTTGCTATTGTATTTGTTGTAGTTTTGTGTGAATGCATGGTTGTTATTGCTCGTTGTGCAATGAATGCTATGCGATTGTATGAATTGGAAAGGACAAGTTGCAATTATGCAGGACCGAAATTTAGGGAACTACATCGATGTTGCAGAAACGTGTTCGAAAATGAGGGTGCTCGCAATGTAGTGCAATTGGGCAGGGTGTGTGTTGGGGCAGAGGATGCTTTGGCTATTGTGTGATTACATGGTTGGTAGTACTCGTTGTACAATGGAAGTGCTTGGTTGTTGGTCGAAGATGGCAAACACTATTGGCGAAGCATTATTCGATAATGTAGCTGTAATTTGTTGCAAGGATGAGTTGGAAAGGACAAGGGGCAAGTATGTTGGACTCAAATTTAGGGTACTAGATCGATGTTGCGGAAACATGTTTGAAAATGAGGGTCGTTGTAGAGTATAAGGATTAATAAAAGATGTTGTTGATAAATGTTGGTTTTAGTTGTTATAAGGTGCGTACTTAGAAGTAATATGTTGTGCGGGATTGGTTTTAGGATTTGTAAAAAAATAAAGAGATAGCTTTGTTTACACAATTTTAAATGATTCAACGGTTTTGAATAGAGATGTATTAAGTCTAAGTATGGTGTTTGTGATACATGTTATTTTTGAAAGTAGTATAATATTTTGAAAACAATTAATATATAAAGGGATTGTGTGATAAATTTGGCAAAAATGAATTAGATGTGGATTTGATTATTGCTTTACCGTTATCCGAATTTAGAGTCAGTAAATAGAAGACATTGAAATTATTTTGTTGTGCAGTTGTATTGTGTTTTAAGCGACTTAGATTGAGTTTGCAGAGAGCATCTAGTTGAAAACGAGGTTAGACTTAATTTCGTATCAATCGCTTGGTAAATTGAAGAAGTTTTGTATTTGTAGTTTGGTTCGTGTTATATATAATTTGTCATGGGCGATGCAGGTAGACGGAGAATACGGTCTTCTGGTTTAGAGATGGATGTGCGGTCAAAAAATAGTAAGGTGTAAGTAACATTATGCAGTAGCTCAGATGAATAACATTGTTAGTTGATACAGAAATAAGCAATATCAGCATTTTGGAATACCCATTTTTCAGAGAAAGGTTAAAATTCAATTTTTTTCAGTCGTTTTTAGATGTCGTTGCAAGCGTTATCGTAAGGGAAAAGAGATTAGTAAATTTGTTGGTTGTGTTTGTAAGGCATTGATCTTTTTTAGCCTTTACTATTTGCATATAATTGTGAGCATGTAAAATTTTACTTGCCATTGTAGGAGATGGGAATGTTTGTAAAGCAATATGACGGTTGCAGTTTTAATGGCAATACACGATAGGTTATGTATCTTAATCAGTTGCATGTAATGGTTTGGCAGTCTTTGCGATTAATTTATGCGGATTGTGTGTGCTTAGCTCTGTGACTGTATTTGGAGGCGAAGATATGTTTTGTTTAAAATGACAGACGGACGAGGATGATTTTGGGGTTGCGGGTTTAGGATTCGTGTGTATTAGATGAAGAGCTTATTATCTAAGAATCTATTGAAATAATTGAAATGTAATTATATCCAAATACAGTAATTTGTGTATTGTTATTCAGGGTTGCAGTATATGGCAGCAGGTGTGTTAATCTGTGTGTTGAGTGCGGGGACGGTGTGGTTTGGACAGTGCCCAGATACCGTATTTTTGCACAGTTACACTTGAGCATGTAAGTGGGCTGTATCATATACAGCTGGATACGGTATGTGGGGCATCTGTAGCCGTATCTATTTTAAAAGTTAAAATAATTTATTTGCAAAAATAAGCCTTGAAAACGCTAAAAGCATATCAGAGTAGCTGTAGCACTTTTGTGAAATCTGTTTTACCAGTGACAAGAGAAGGACATCGATGTGAATGAGTGCTGATTTACTGTTTTCCTTCAAAATTTGGCATTTGCTTTGCGCTGCACAATTGCCTTTAAACTTGCCAACTGCAAAGAAGTTGGCAATCTATCCAATGCGAACTGCAAAGAACTTGTGAATATATGCAATGTCAACTGCAAGTAACCCGCTGCTTAAAGTGATTCTTTATAAGCAATGTTTGTAGCAGTGTTCTCTCAGCAGGCTATGGCTGTTGCTTTGTTTTACCTACTCTTTATCTTGTATTTTGATTAGTTATTGTATGCATTAACATTGTGAAAGTTCTACACAAAGAAAGAGTCAAAGATAAAGAGCAGGAAAAAACAAAGTGGTGGCCAGCATCTATTGCAAGAATGGTGCTGCACACATTGCAGTGTGCATAGCATAGGTGCTTAGACGCAGAGTAGACAAAAGCAATATCTCCATGCTGTAGTTTCAAAAAAGTCATTCATGGAAAGCATGGTTAGACAAAAAAAAAACTGACTAGGTTTATAATTAAATACAAATAGCACGCTACTATGACAAAGCCTTTTTAGTCACCATGAAAGACATGTGCGAAAAGATGTAGCTTTGAACATATTTATGAAATATTTGAACCATGTCTGAATGAATACGCTGCGTGAGATGTCCTTTTCAATGAAACAAAGTATCAGCAATCACCATCGTTTTTTTGCTTCGCGGCGCTGTCGTGAACAGTGTGCTTGTTGGGTTTTCCATAGATGCGGCATTTGTAATATGTTGCTCGGTATGTGCAGTGGACATTTTATACAGTGTATTGATTCACACATGGTTCACAAACACTGCCTAGACAAGCTTCGGCACACTAGTACGCTACTTGTATTTGATTGTACAACTGGTCAGTTTGTTTTTGTCTTACTGTGCTTTCTGTTGATGACTTGTTTCAAACAGCTGAGCTGTTTCAAACTTAAGATATTGCAAGGCCAAACAATAGTGGCTGCACTAATGCGATACTTGTATTTAATTATTAAGCCGGTGGCTTTTTTTTCTTGTCTTACCATGCTTTTGTTCAATGGCTTTAATCGTAAGGAAGAAGAAATATAAGGCATTAATCAAGATCAAGAGACATAAAACAAATTTTGACCTAAACAAGGGAGTAAGTAACAAAACATAGTTAAGAGTCTAAAATATATTCTTATTGAATGCATGGCGGCATATTTTAAAAAGTGCAGTGTCAATTTTTTATGGCCAAACAATGGTGATAGGTTCTAACAAGGATATAATAGTGATGAAGAAGGAAAATACAGTGAGGAAGGACTAGAAAAATCAAAGAGGTCAAAGTGAGGTTGCCTACTAGATATTTTCCAAGGATGATTGATGAATGAAGTCATTATGAGGAAGGAATGGGGTTTCAAGGTGAGAATGGCTTTCTTGAAATAGAATACAGTCTTAAGAACAATTAAATAGTATATAATAATTCAATAGCTCAAGAATCGTAATGATTAGGTAGTGAGAACTCATAGGGACAATCAAGTAACTAATGACCACGAAACAGAATTGTGATCGTATTGAGAGTAAGTAAAGAATGTCATCAGTATATACAAGGTGAATGAGGCAAGGAACTATGTTCTTGGAGTTATAAGAACATTGTAAAATACAAATCACCTAATTTTTTTGGGGTGTTCTTTAACTGTTAACCTGCTATTGGCAACTTCAAATTTGATCTTTGTTACAAAAGTTTTCTCACTTAACGAACGAATAACTTTCTCACATTGGCTGCAGGGTAGATGCAAACCACTTTTAAAACTGTATGAAAGAACATCTCTATGGATAAGAATATATGTAAAGAAGAGATATGGATCTGGAAATATTTTTAGATTGGATTATCTCTACCCATTGTGTATCACCATAACAAAAACAAAAACAAAAAATTTAATTATATTTGCACTCAGGAATCCATAAGCATAAGAAAACAATAATTTACTGGTCCAAAAAATATTCAGCAACAATGGCTGAGAAACTTTCTACAATGGTTCCAGATTTTTTTTGAATCGCAAGAAAATTTAAATATCTATAAAATTTTAACAAAAAGTATTTCTGAACAGCGGTTGCAATTTCATCTGTAGAATGTCAGGCAGCCTATTATATTTCAGTTGGATTAAATGCTCTGAAAAGAGGGGTGGAAGTTACAAATTGGAATCCTATCAGAGAAAAGGGTATATACATATTTGAAATATAATTAAGTGGCTCTGCATACCTGGAATCCCCTGTTGAGTCATGTATCAAAAGATAAATCCTTAGAAACACCTTTATATAATAAAAATCTGGATCGATTCCTGAATGACTAGACATGTCAATTTATTTGTAAAAGAAATGGGAATGGAGCGAACTGACTCAAATATTAAATCTATAGCAACTGTGTTCCCCACAAATGAAAACTACAAGAGGATTCATAATTGAAGCCCTCCCCACAAATGAAAACTACAAATAGTAATCCAATTGCAAATTCTCCCAACTAATTTAGATGATTCAAATCAGCCAAAACTCACCTTATGCAGCTTTACAGGTGCCATTTATCTTCTCCCAAGCCTAATACCAACAAATATTTTCAACTTGCTTTTTTGGATAAGAATTGTGCAAATTAGGTGCACACAATAACCAGCCTTATTAGATTGGAACACAATTCCCACATTATTTTTGGCCTTTCAGTAAGAATTTGATGCAACAACATCCCAGATGAAATGCAAAGAAACTTAAATCCCCTGCTGGAGAAATTTTCTGCCATAACAAACCAGCAGAAGTAATTCAGCTGCAGCATTCAGAATAACTGTACTTACAAATTTATAGAAATGGTTATATTTTATGAAAAAAAACCACTCATGTTTAATGCAGGGTGTTCTTGAGCAAATTGAAAACGAGATCACAAAAATGACTTTAAAAAAGCGGTTATATTTCAATGTAGGGTGTTATTGAGCGAATTGAAAACAAAATCACAGATTTTAGACTTTGTTTCACTGAATCCCGAGAAAATAAAATATCCAGAATTTATATATCTTTCCGATTCTGATATTCTGATAATGTATAAGTTTCGCTCGGCTCAAGATCAAAATTGTATGTGCAAAACATTTGAAGAAATGCAAAAGGAAATTTTCTTTTTAAGATAGTTCTGTTACAAAGAATGAAATATAACATTTAATTGAATGAGGCAATGCCAACAACATTGTTTATTATACACCCTCTATAATGAATAGGCAGCGCTATCATGGAAGAACTATTGGCTTCTCTCTCACTCTGTTGTAGATAGAATTACAGAGTACACATGAATATGACTTCTTTCTTGGCTTTCAAAATTATTGGGAGCATGGCAAGAAGTAACAACCTGGTCATTAATGAGGAAAATATGAAGTTACCTTCTCCGGATCCCTAATGCAATTTATTATGAGAAAAACATGGTTAGCTGAGCTCCCAAGATGAGTGAAACATTGCTACTGTACAAGGGTACAATTGGTCATCAGCAGGCTCTGTTTTTCATGCCCTTGAGCACATCACTGGATTGTGACTACCCAATGGTAAAGCACCTGTGCTAACCATGAGACCAAAATCACTTCATATTTGTGTTGCCTTTTATTGAAGAAGATCGTGGTGGTTTGGAATCAAATAATGAGTTGCATCAATGCTTTGCTTGGGCTAATAATTGAGAAGTTTTGGAATTTTCTCCCGCTTTTCACATGTACAACCTGGGAAAGGATTGGCATAGAAGTTCTCCTCCAGTCTTGGGATATTGCCGGCTTCTCTTGGATAAGAAGCTCCATCTCTGTCGGTATGAAGATCATTCACTTTGAACGCAAATGTATCCCATGAAATCTCTCCTTGATCCAATTCATCAATCAATTTTACCAAATTTTGCCTGTTAACAGAAAAGCATTAATCAGTACAGGTACCCTTCTACTTTATATTTATAGTTGTACCATGTAAAGTTGTCTTTTAGAGAACATTCTCTCAATTAAGTCAGCACCTGCACATAAGCATCATTATAAATAACAATGAAATATTACATAAGATAACTCTTACCTATCTGGATTAATAGTTTTCCTGAAACCTTCAAATCGTCTATGACCCTGAACAGCCTTTGCCATGTTTCCATCATAAGTATACATAAACACATCATTTTATAGGGGTAAAATATAGTCCAGTGCAGCAAGTCTATTCTGATAGTTCTTAAGAGGTTTGATTTCCTCTTCCATAGCAAGAGTTGAATGTGTGAATACATTTGGAAACTCGTCTTGCAGAGCTCTCATGCTCCCATTGCCATAAATCTCCCCTGCTGCAATGTAAATATTGGTTGTAGATGAATAGCCCAATGCTTTCAAGAAAAGAGCAGTCTCACGGGGGGTCATAGGACATCCTCCCTCCATACACTTTTGCTCATCGTCAATGTCTTTCTCCTTCCAGTGTTTTACATTGTATCGCATTTCACGGAGCTCCTCTACTTCCTCAAATGTAAGGTTATGTGCACAGCCAGTGAATGCTAGCATGTCCTTTTCATATTTGTGTTAATAAAAGTAAAAGGTTACTAACTAAATGAATTGACTCACTCTGGAAAAATCAAGATTGGATGCCTGCAATGATGTTGGCCTTTAAAACCTAATTATTTGGCCTATACAACTGCTTAGTGGCTTCTTTGCCCAATTCATACACAACTGTGACATGAGGAAATCTACCAAGCTGGACTAATATTAAAAACCATAACAAGCACGAATAAGTCCAATCTCTGATTCAAAAATCGCCAAAAATCGCCGATAAATCGCGTTCAGCCTGCAAAACGATTAAACTTACAAAAAATCGCGATTTTCGAAATCTGATAAATCGCCGATAAATCGCGGTCAAAAACCCTCGAAAATCGTTGAAAATCGCGGCTAAAATCGGCGAAAATCGGGGAAAAAAAACGCGGCTAGGGTATAAGACGAAAATAAAGTAAATCGTGTTTCGTTTTTATCAGTTCGTGCTCGTTTTTACACCTGTTCGCGCGCGTTTTAGACCTGTTCGTGCTCGTTTTAGACCTGTTCGTGCTCGCGTTTTATACCTGCGTTTTTTACCTGTTCGTGGCAGCCTGCAGGTATGTGTATAACTATATTTAATATTTATTATTAATGTATGTTAATATTAATACTGTTACAAACTTACACTGTATAATATATATTATAAATATTAAATAGTAAATGTTGTAAGTGTAAAATCTTGAGTGTATAATTATTGTACAGTATGCTTATTATCTTTGCTTAAGTTATATGTATCTTGTATTAATATGTATGGTATAATACATATTATTTGTATAGTGTATAGTGTATCTAACTGTATATTAATATTAATAAATACTATAAGTATTAATATTAATATTTATAGTATTATTCTTCAAGGCCTCTAAATCTAAGACAATTTTTTTGTTTTTTTTTGTAGAATGGCATCAGGATCCGGTTCCCGTTCAGCTGCTCGTAGTAAGCCTAAATCAAATGACCCCTCTTGGAAGCATTGTGAACCAGCAGAGGGCACTTGTGTTATATGCAATTATTGTGGCATGAAGATGAGTGGAGGTGTTTATCGCCTTAAGTTCCACATTGCACGGATACCAGGGAATGAAGTGACAGTGTGCAATCAAGCACCTCCTGAGGCTCAACGAGAGTTGTCTGCTTACCTTGCAACTTATGCAGAGAAAAAAGAAGAAAAAAGAGGAAAGCTGATGCACTTGCAGCCCTAGCAAATAGAAGGGAAGCGAGGGAAGGTTTTGACGTTGAGGCATCTTCTAATGCCGCAACTCCACGAGGTCAAACATTGGGACGGGGTTCATCCACATCCACTAATAGTAGTTCAGCAATGTTTTTTGTTCCTCGAAGTACACGGTTCACAACCTTCACTCGAAGTCTTGCTTGGAATAAAGAAATGCTGATGAAGCAAGAATAGTGCATGTGGAAAATTTTTTGGTACTCTGACAACATTCCTTTCAATGTGGCAAAAAGTCCATATTGGGAAAATTTGGTCCTTTGCGCATTATTTATTGTTTGGGAAGGGGTTCAAGCTCCTACTCCCCATGATTTGAGTGGCCCATTGTTGGAGGATTCCGTCGCACATACCAAAACTCTTGTAGAAGAGAAAAAAAAATGTGTGGATAAAAAAGGATGCACCATTTTGTCTGATGGGTGGACAGATGGGAAAAACCGCACATTGATTAACTTCTAGTGGCATTAGGTGGGCGGTTGGTCTTCTGAAATCAATTGATGCCTCCACGCAGTGAAAAGCTGCAATCACTTTGTGTGATATGTTGGATGAGGTGGTGAAAGAAGTGGGTGTGGAGAATGTCATCCAAGTTGTGATTGACAATGCGGCGGCATATGTAGCAATCAGGGAGACTTCTTGAGGAGAGGCACCCTACACTTTTTGGACCCCTTGTGCGGCCCATTGTTTGGATCTCTTATTGGAGGACATAGGAAAACTCTCATGGGTGAAAAATGTGGTTGAGGGCGTAAGAAATATTACAAAATTCATCTCAATCACACTTGGGTGCTTAACTTGATGAGAGAGCACACCGATGGAAAGGAGCTTGTGCGATCGGGGTCACACGATTTGCCACAAACTTCATTACATTGCGAGCATTCTGACCTCATTAACATCCCTTAAGCGAGATGTTTGTGAGCACGCGATGGTTGGACTCTCCCTATCTTAAGAAGACCCGAAGGGAAAGGGTTGTGAAGACCTGTTTTTGATGATATGTTTGCAAAGCAAATGGAAGAAATCATGAAGGTAATCTAAACTTGAATATTTGTTTATTTATCATTTGTTATATAATTTTTTATTAATTTTGATTTTAAATATATATGTTATTTTGTTTTAGGTGTCAGAGCCTTTGGTTCGAGTTCTACGGATGGTGGATGGGGAGAAAAACCCAATGGGTTATTTGTATGAGGCTATGGATGTGGCCAAGGAGGCCATAGCTAAATATTATGGGCACAATCAGCGAAAATATGAACCCATTTGGCGCATAATTGATCGGAGATGGAACAAGACACTTCATCGACATATACATGCGGCGTACTACCTAAACCCGAAGTTTTCTATTCCCCATCATTTAAGGTGATGAGGAGGTTATGGATGGCCTTAATACATGCATAGAGAGGATGATATCGCGAAGATATTAGAGATGCCATTGTTGATGAGTGCGATTTATAAAGGCTGAGAGAGGAGGCTCTTTTCTTGGCTCTATATGTGAAAAGAAGAAACACTTCTCAGCCAGGTAAAAACAAATTGAGTCATTTGTATTTAGTCTCATTACACGTAGAACTAGAAACTAGAAGTCTAGAATTATTTTATTTATTCAAGCTTAGTTAACTTACAAAATTATAAATGTTTTATTTTGCGATTTGTGGTGGGAAGATTATGGTGCAAAAACACCAAATCTTCAAAAGCTAGCCATCCGCATTTTATGTCGACCATGCGATTGCTTACGGATGCGAGCGTGGTGGAGCATGTTGAAGCTATTCACACAAAGAAGAAAGCGCAGCGAGGTTGACAACACAACGCCTCAATGACCTTGTCTTCGTGCGATCAATCTTCGTCTTCGTGTGAGACAAGTGGAGGGGGCATGAGTTATGATCTGATCGACTTGGTGACATTGATCCATATGATGACTGGATTGCTGAGCTGATGATGCGGAGCCTATGTTTACTACAGAGGAGATAGCAGCTTTGGAGAGGGAGACTGAAGAAGCAATACCATCAGGGACATTAGAAGTTGGTGATGATCAGATGATATATTTGTAGATGACAATGTTGGTGTTGCAGAGGAGGAATATTTACCTTCCACTTCCACGAGGCAGCCTCAGTGCAACAGACTTATTTTAGGCGTGCATAATGAAATAGAATATTATTGATATTTGATAGTGATACTTCAAAAGTCACATGTGACATGACTCTATGAGCATTTTTGTTTGCAAACTTTGTACTCTCTTTTTTGGTCAAAACTTAATCGAAAATATGCATATGGGCCTATGGCATTCTATAGAGTCACTTCTCGCATCATTTAACATTGTTTTTACATTTAATTTAAGTATATTTTATGAATTTAAATGTTTTTAAAAGTAGCGATAAAGTTGCCGATTTTTGCCGATTTTTTGCCGATTCCCGATTTTCGATTCAAAATTTGCCCTGCCGATTAATCCCGATTTACGATTTTTTGAACTATGAGTCCAATAGATCAGTTCTTTTATTTCTTACCTTAAATGAAGGCCAACGTAAGGACTACCATTCTTTCTCATCCTCGCCACCAATTGTTTCCCAAGATCTTCTATGGGTCTAGTATATCTGAGGGCTTGATAATTTGTACGGCATCTCAGTTTTTGTATGGAATTAGGGAGGCCATTATTTGCAAGTCGAGAATCTGTATGAGTAAAGTGCATAACCTTGTGCTTTTTCAATAAGGGGAGTACTTCTTGCTTGTAGTATATGTGTTGCATCCAAGTAATATATGGGAAAATGAGAAACTTGAAACAATTTCAACTCGTTGCTAGCTAAAGTTCAAATGCTGAATATCAAAAGAATTTAATTCACAATCATACCTTTGACCATGATATTGGAGCTTTCTCCAGAGGCTCAATTTTCATATAAGGTGCCGGTAGAGATTTTACAATTCGTACATCTTCTTTCAAAGTGTTAGTAAACAGGTGCGAATCAAATATATCCTCAAAGTCACTGCACAGACACTTCCAATTATTAGAAAATTATTTTGAGTTGCTGATGAATCCTGATTGCAATTCAATAGGACAAATGCATACAAATTACAAACCTCAGGTCAGTCCAGAAAGAGGTATGATCCAGAGAAGGAAGAACAAGAGTTGCAACAACAACCATGTCACAGATCTGCATTCAATGTCAAATTGGTTAAACATTGTCAACTATAATTACTGACATGTGACATAGCAGAATGAACAAACTACAAGATGCTTTATAAATGCCGTGTATAAATATTTATTTGTTCGAAAAATTTTGTTAGTCTTGTAACATTATTTTCAGGGATCTCAGCAGAGAGGTCATACCTCAGTTCGCATTTGATTTAAGCCACCATTGGCATGGACTAATATATACCCGTTTGTGGTGCCCTCAAGCTCTGCAAATGAAGCAAACAAATCATATATAAGTTACCATACAATCTGATATCACAGAATTTGTTTTGCTATTGAATGAGCATAAGAGTTTAAAATTTGAGTCTGATGGTGACCATAACTCACTTTTGTAACTTTTTGATCGTTCAAGACACTGTTCAAGGTTAGCACGTCTTGGATTTAACCAGATTTTGGAATCCTGCAAGAAGAATACGACCGATAGTTATCTAAGAAATCACAAATATTAAAAACAAAATTAGGTCAATGGTCATTTTAAGTATGTGAAAAACTGATTACCAGTTATTGATACCTGAAATTCTTCATCATTTTCCTCTGAAGCTGCATCTTTATCTTTATCTGGGGGCATTGCCCAACTCAATCGCCTGTGCTCATTTTCCTCTGAAAGATATTGAGCACTTCTCTCAATACTATTGAATTTCTGTAAAACTAAAATGCTCCTTGTGATATCCTGAGAAGGGCGAGATATAAACTGTCAGAAGAAAATAATATCTGAATGGAGAGAACAACCCGCCCATCAAGTTTGATCCTGTAAAACAGCAGAAAAGATGAAACAGCTATATAACGGCTGTCTGATGATTATCTCACAATTGGCATTTCATAGTGCTTATGGACCAAGACATGCCAGATTGATCTCTGTATGAGATTGTGCAGCCGTATTAGAACAGTTAATAGATGGTACATTTTCTAATTAGGTTCTTCAAGGTGAGATTGGAAGTGAATGTAAATGATTAGTAAACTAGATTTTTTTCACTTGAATCAATGCCCAAAATAAAATTAGAAGGGATAGATAGTAGGCAAAAAAAGTAGCTTCATGTTCCAAAAATAGAGGTGATAATTTGAAGGGCACCATGAACACAAAGTTGGCATGCAAAAAGAGATGCCACATATGAAAAAGCCACCCAACACAATCAACCAAAAGAGTTCCATGGTTCAAATGCAGATCTATCAAGCTTATGAAGCTCAACACATGTTGATCACAAGTACAAGATCGCACCCGTGAATGAAAAAATCCACCTAAAAATAATTCTTAGTCATCCACAGTCTCAAAATAATCAAAATTTTCTCCTGCTAAATGCTTTTCCTCAAACAAATGGACAACAAATCTTACAGAAAAAATTAAAACACACAAATACACCATTGGTTACAATAAAATTAATAGGAGAAGGCGAATACAACAGTATCCTGTGCGGCAGCCATGAGACCACATTTCTTTGAGGCATTCTATCAAACAGTTCATGGGATTTTCAAGAAATCCATTTTATGCATATCCTGCAATCATGGAACTCCTTGAGATCACATCTCTTCGAGGCATTCTATCAAACAGTTCACGTGCATTTTCAACAAATTCATATTGTGCATATCCTGCAATCATGGTATTCCATGAGCCCACATTTCTTTGAGGCATTTTATCAAACAGTTCATGTGCCTTGTCTATGCTTCCACATTCCTCTATCCATTATGCTTTGATGGATGTCCATACCCTGTTCCAAAGCTCCCATTTTGGCACAGGCAGGGAGGATGCTGACAAAGGTTGTGGAATTTGGCTTTACATCTGCCAATTGCAATTGCATGAATGTTTCTAAGTAATTATAACACATTTTCAACAAATCCATTTTGGGCATATCCTGCAATCATCACAAAGGACAACCTATTTTTGTTTGATGTAAGCTGTAAGTATTATATCAAACGGAAGGATCCACCTACTTATTGTTTTGGTCCAAGGGCTACAGGATTACATCAATATCTATCGATATCAGCACACCTAATAAGACTATTTGCCTAATTTTTTCAAAACTTAAATTACTTCAAGTTAGATTCAATAATACATGGCAATAGCCCAATTGATATCAGAAATTATAGTTACTGAAATAGAAATTAGTTCATACTGTACACAGTTATTTGCTATGGTGCATTGTGCTAGTGTATTTATGTTTATTTATTATCTGTTTAATCATACAGAAGTGTACACATAAATCACACTAACTTACCTGATAGACCCTAGATTACCTCTAGGACCTATGATTTGCAGGAATAGCCAGTCTCATCTTTCTTATCCAGCAGCATCCCCGATTGGGGTCAAACTGGGTATGTGGATTCATCGAGTAAAATACCAAAAATTACAAAAATTTACTCTCCGAGCCAGCTATGATTGATTTGGGGTCAGCTTTACCCTCCAATTCAGACAACGAATAAAGGGTTGTTGCTGTTTCTAGTCTTCTTAGTTCTAGTGGCGCATCTAAGCTTGATCCTGTATCTCGCTGTGAAAAATGCCTTCGTCCTATATCTCCCTGTGAACAATGTGGTCTCTGATCTCATCCAGCTTCTGTGAGGCATGGTCACCCTTTTTGTCATCTTCAGGTTCTATAGTTTCTAGGTTTCAAAAATTCTCTGCCAATTTGTTCCATTCACCAATAGGATATTTTAGTAGAAGATTTGAGAAAGATTGTATCTACTATCTACTCAGTCTAGGATATGTTCAAAAATAATGGTCAGATTTTTACTTGCACTAAATTTCAAAAAACGACATTTCATTAGCAGGAAAACAAGTATACAATATCAAGAACCTTTATTTTAGAACCTCCATTTCAGCGAAAGGTATAAAAGAGAAGCCTTCACATATATAATGACGAGACCCTAGATGCAATGAATGTGACGTGATCCAATGAAGGAATTATAAGATGGATTTAGAGAGTGTACTTCTCAATGGTGATTTCAAGTAGTACATTTGTTCCAGTTGCAAGGATTTCATGTTAAACGATAAGAGCATCTGGCTTTTAGGTTGGCCAACACTCATTAGGGGCTTAAACAGGTGCCAAAGGCCTGGTACATAAAAATCAATACAAATCTTACAAGATCTGGATTCAAGATTGCTCCTGATATAAATATGTATGTCAGTGCGTGACAATGTAATTGAGAGGTGTGAGCAGATGACTTGATCCTGCCAACAGTCCAGTATAATACAGGAGGTAAAGTCTGTTTTGCACTCCACTTTTGAAAGGATTGTCTTGAGTATCTTACATCATGGCTTAGGGGTAATATTTTGACAAACTGATGCCAAAATTTTGCTAAATACGTTTCACAAACTGATGCCAAAATTCTGCTAAAGATGTTTCACATGAACACATGCAAACCAGCGTCTGCTACCATGTAAATTAAGCTTAAAATATCGGCTAACATAGAATCAAGAGGTCACTGGACCACTATACAGACAGTTTGAAAGGCAACATGATATACTCTTATTTCAACTAGGCTAGTTTTAAGTTTTACAGTCGGCTACATCTTTAGGTTTTGGCAGGTTATTTTCAGCTGACAGGATGCACAGATACAGATTGGGCAGGCTCCATGAATGACAGAAAGTCCACAGTAGGTTAAACCCTAGAACAAGTATAGTTTCTTGGTTGAGTACGAAGCAGCTAACAGTACCTCTATCTTCTATTGAAGCTGCTAGCACAGCTTAGAAAGCACTTTAGTTGTGAAAATTGTGTGTAGATCTTCAAGTATAACAAACACAAGCAGTAGTGTCGTACTCTGATTATCCAAGAGTGTTAAAGCTGGACGAATCCAGTTTTGCAAATCTCAAATTAAACATGTTGCGGTGAATAATCACTACCTTCCCAAAAACTTTGAAGATGTTGAAATGAAGTGCAGTACTGTCTATCTTTGAAGTAAACAGATATTCTCATTAAGACACTTGAACCAGATCAATACGAAAAATTTAATGAGAAACTTGGTGCGAATTCATGTATGTCCACGGTGGGAAAGTAATAGCCATAATATCTTAATAATGGTGGGGTTGACCCCTCTCCTTTCACCTCTGCTCTAAACACGAAGTCAAATGCCCAGGCCCAGCCTCTGCCGCTCCTCCTGTGCGGCTGCTGCGAATCCTCCACATGAAGACTCGAACCCTTGACCTCCCCTGCCAATTCCTTCTCCCTCGACGGCGTATAATACACATTGCTATGGGGTGCACCCTTTTCCCATACATATCCATAACCAGAAAAGCTCCTCCTTCCCACGCCCACAGATCGCGACTTCATCAACCTGTCCACCACAATCCGATCTTCCGAGCTGCAAGATTTTCTAGGCTCTTCCTTCAAATCCTCCTCCTTGAAATCACTCTTCGGAGCTTTTCTCTTTCTCCTGAAGAGAAAGAAGGACCAGATGGTGTAGGACTTTTTAGCCGCGGCGGTTTTGGGGGTCGGGGGATCGAATCTCGGGGGCGCCATGGTGGTTTTCGTTCAAGTACTTGCCGGAGCAGCGGATTTGCTTCTCCGGAGGAGAAGAATGGAGGCGGCCTCGGACTTGAAGAATGGAGGCTTTTTTTCTCTCCGGAGGAGGAAGAAGCCTCGGAACAGGAGCAGGAAAACCTGCGTTTTCCTCGAGCCACTCAAAACTGTCAAAAGCGACCTAATCTGTACATGACAGTCAATGCATTAATGTTTCATAACTGCTACGTTTTTTCAATGAACAGTGCACATAAAGCCAATGACCAATCAAATGTTGCCAGAATAAAAAAATCAAAAGCTAAAACTATAGTCCAGCCTCATTTAAATACACATGTCACAATACGATTGAAAAAATGCAAATGTTTAATTGCTAAAGTGAAGACAATATCCATGCCTTCGGCAGGATAATAAAAGTAATTGGAATAACTTGTCTCGAGGTTCAGATCTGATGGGCGGCGTTGGGAAGGAATCTAGCTAGGAGGAAAAATACTTCGGTGTTAGAAGTACTATAAATGAAGGTGTTGCAGGGGTATTCTCACATTGATTCATTGCAGTTTGGGTGGTTTTTGTCTTCCTCTTATAATACTTATCTTCAAGAAGTGCTGAGTTGTGTAGAGAAAAAATCAAGTACTTATGGCAGCTGGTTTGGTTGGTGCTGTGGTTGGAAGACTTGGCGGAATGGTTGTGGATGAGATAAGCAAGGAGGCTTCACTTTTCTTGAATTTCAGAAAGGACTTTGAATGGCTGAACAAGAAGCTCATCATTGTAAGTAGGTATCTCAAAGATGCAGATGTGCAGAGTGTCCATAATAAGTCTGTGAAAGGGTGGCTGGTCGATGTTGCAGACATTGCTTGGGATGCCGAGGACATAATCGAGGAATGTGCCGTTGAATCTGTGTATGGTAATTGTGGTAACACTCAATGTTCTTGTGTTATATGTCCTTTCAATAATTGTCGATTATTCTTTCGGTATAAAATGCAACGCCGGATTAAGGATATCAGAGACCGAATGAAGTCCGTCATGGAAGATGCAGCTGCGTTGAAGCTCGTTGCAGATTTGACTCATTCAGATCAGCAAGCCTCCACGAGTACATCTCAGAATGTGAAGTGGAAGAGGCAAAGTGTGTTAGAGAGGGATGCGCGACCTGTGGCTATAGAGGCAAAGGTTGAAGAGATCCTCATGTTAATAGATGACCCTGCAGCTACTGTTATTGCCGTTGTTGGCATGGGCGCCGTTGTTCTGCAGAATAAAAGACGAGTTTGAGTATTCAATGTGGCTTTCAATTTCTCAAATTTATTCTCTTCAAAGGTTGCAGGCTGACTTGGCCTCTCAGATAAATTCAATTGATGATGATAAGGGTAGAACAAAGCAGATAAATTTAAATGATGTTGTTAAGGGTAGAATAAGTGAGGTGCTGGCGGCTGAGTATATTCGTAGCCGGTTAGAAAGCACGAGTTGTCTGATTGTGCTAGATGATGTGTGGAGAGTATTCAGGAAGATGACCACAAGAAACAAGAATGTTTGCCGAAACATGAATGCTCGTGTTTATGAGATGAAGCCCTTATCAGAAGAAGAGAGCTGGGAGCTCTTCTGTGCTTTTGCCTTCTCAAATTGCGAACAGAAGCGACCTACACGCAATCTTGAGAAGATAGCTTTTGAAATTGAGGAAGAATGTAAAAGACTGCCACTGGCTGTTAAAACAATGGCGGCATCTCTAACGGGAAAGACATCTTCAAGGGATTGGGAGTCCAAATTGTGTGAGCTAAAAGAGGTATCTAATAAGGACGACCCAATTATGGAGATTCTAAAGTTGAGTTATGACTCTCTCCCTGCTCCTCTCAAGCCTTGTTTTGCATATTTTTCTTTCTTTCCCGAGGATGAGAGAATAGAGCCCGAATATCTCATTTATCTGTGGATAGCAGAAGGATTTATTGAGGGTGGAGGAGACCAGGTAGAGAATGGGCGGAGTTATATACATCAGGTTGTCAATCTGTGTTTAGTGGAAACACAGGAGGAGGACTACATTGAGACAATTAAATCGTGCAAAATGCATGATTTGTTGCTGGATTTGGCAATTAGTATATCAAAAGAAAGCCATTGTGCGTTCAGTGTGGAGGAGGCATTCAACAAAGCTGGGGCTATTGATCAAAGAAGTAGCGGGTGCCGCAGAATTCTATTGGGAAAGAAAAACATAGATATTGGGAAAGAAAAGCATAGGTATTCTGCCTCACGCCTTCGCACTCTATCATTGTCTTCAAATTATTCCATTCAAAATATTCAGGCAAAATTGTTTACCGGTATGAGAGCACTGCGGGTTCTAGACTTGAGTTCCATTGATATGGATAGGCGTATCCCCAGGGGATTATCAATGCTCATGTCATTGCAGGTAGTGAGATCATCAGGCGCCTTGAGATTATCGAGGGATGAGAAGTTGTTGAAGTTGGAGCATCTCGTCAAGTTGATCAACCTCCGCGAAGTGTCCATAGCACTTAAACAAGAGGAGGATTTCAAAAGGATAGAAGAAGGGATCCTTGCTCCCTTGGTCAACATGCGTCGTCTGGCAATATGTAATTCTGTTGGTGATGTTTTTCCACATTTATCGGAGAAAATGTTAGCTATGAAGGACCATCTCGAAAACCTTCGTCTAGGGAGATTTGCCGTGCCAGCTTGGGTATGCGATTTCTCAAATCTCGAGCAACTGGAGTTAAATGGGTGCCATTGTGCTGATTATCCAGCATTAGAAGAGATGCCCAATTTAAAAGTGTTGCCTATGTATGAAAATAAAAATTGCAGGGTACTGCCAGAAGGGTTTGGAACGCCCAGCGGATTTCCACAGCTGCGTTATTTGCATATTGAATTCTTCCATGTGTTGGAGTTGCCAGAATTGGAGGAGGGAGCGATGCCACGCCTTGAGAAACTACAAGTATGTGGGTGTCGGAGTGTGAGGAAAGCTCCTGGTGGATTGCAGCTCCTGGAAAGTATCAAAGAGTGTGACTTTAGAAGGACGGCAACATATAATTCATGGAGAGACGAGTTAAACGAAGGTGGAGAATATTGGAATAAAATTAAAGCCAACAACCCCAATCTCACAATTTTGAAAGTTGCAGTGTTTTGATGCGGTCAGTCAGTTGACACATTTATTTTATCTATTTTCAGGAATTTGAAGAGATCTCATACCAGATAAGTTGGTCCAGATCTGATACATTTATTTTATTTATTTTGAGGAATTTGAAGATATCTCATACAGAGAGATGTTGGTCTGGATCTGACAACCTATGTTCCACTGGTTTCCAATTCTTCAACTTCCTCGTTGTTGATTTGTTGTTTCTTTTATTTCTATTTTCCTTGGAGGCACTCCGTTTATGTATTAGTCCTAGTGCTGTTTGTGTCCCATAGGCCAAGAACCTTTTGTGGACATTAATATCTAAATTAAATTAAATTTTAGTTAATTTTTTTGTAAAATATTTTGTTTTCCATATACATAAATTTAAAAAAAAAACTCTTAAAATATTTGTCTTGTAAAAATAAATTTACTAAAAAAATTAATATCAAATATTATAGAATACTAATAATTTTATAGTTATTAAAATTATAAAGAAATTTATAATAAATGAATATAGATTAAAAAATACGTTTTTAATTATTCGTGATTTAATTACCACTTTATTTTACATAATAATAGAATATTTAGAAATAAATATTTTATTTTATATAATATATTATAATTAATTTCAAATCTTACTATTATTGAAATTGTAAATAAGTTTGTGATAATTATAAATCAATAACTTTGTAAATAAAAAATTATGAATTCAACTATAATTTGAATTCTAATGAAAGTTCTGATTTTAAAACATAACTCGATGGACCCTGTCAACCTAATAGCTCCATCAATAACTATTTGAATAAAAAAACAAAACATAAATAAATCTATTTATGTGTAACTCTATATATTGAAATATAAATGAGAGGAAGTATATATGTCATCATACATGAGAAAATATGTATGTCTAATAATTTTAGATGGGGCAAAAATTATATGTAAGTTTAATAACTGCATATATAATAGCTTTGGTAGAAGAAAATTATATGTTATGTCTACTCACAAATAATTCTATTGGTTATCAAAAAATCTATTTACCAATAACTCTATGAATAGCTATTAGTTATTGGAACACAAGTGAAGAAATTAACAACATTTTTTAGTATGGATATAAGTCAATTTAATTACTACACATTTAATGGTAATTTAATTACTACACATTTAATGGTAACTCTCAATAAGTATACATTCATTTATTATTAACTTGTGAAAGGGATTATATATAGCCTTCAACTTTCAATTACATCATCATAAAATAGAAACTACCGTGTGTGGAATATAATAATTACTTGAGTAGCTATCATTGCTATTTTCATGGACACATGCTACTCTCCTAAAAAAAAAAGGTTGATAATAATTTGTGTTTTTTGTTTTTTTTTAATAAAACTCATCTATGACTTCTTACAAAAACCATCCTTAACCCAAGTCTCCTCGGTGGAGGAAGTTCTTCAATAGGGTGTTTAGTAAGAATTAGGTGAATTCTCACTTGTACACAATTTATTTTGATGCATACTTTCAAGGCTATTGAAGGGTTGTTTGGATTAGCTTCATTCTTTATGATTAAAATGGGCATTTACTTAATAAATTCGGTAACCCTCTGCACGACCTAACAAACGATGTGGAAGAACAAACAACTATAATCATAAGCCTCTACCATGCTCTCAACCTCGATATCACCTCCATAGTTTCTTGCAGGACGAGAGAAATTCTTTGTAAGAAAGTACCTAAATATTTACTTTTCCTATATATTTGGTAAACAAAATCTAAAGTAGGTAATCAATATTTATATTTTCTTTCCATTAAAAATTGTATTGATATAGATATTTCTTTCCATCCGGTTATTGTTTTAACGTTGTGTCCCTAGTTTTCCACCTTATGACCTTGGTAGCATATGCATCGGTCTATTGGTTAGGCTTCATACTTAGCAATTGTATTTGGAGAAACAGTTTTAGGGCTCCCTTTCTAAGGCCATGTTGAATGTACCCCTTGATCATTGCATTCAAAGACAATGTTTCACTCTATCATTTTGTCTAACACTTCTAGTGAATCAACAACACTTCCTCTCTGTAGACACATGTATGAATAAGTTTATCACCATTAATTGTATCAAACCGAATTGAAGTACTCACATTTTCCCCTCTTCCAATCTAATGGAAGAATAAGAACTTATCAAAGTTATGATTTCTATTTATGAGAGTATATCAATTTTTTTAAATTTTACATTATTTCTATCATAAAGGCGAGTAGAAGGATTTGGATTTTATCGATAACACAAAAATTTCATGTGTTTATAGCTTCAAGGTGGTAGCCAACCCGATGCGAAATGTGATTAAATGGGAATTATTGTTTTGTAATAAATACACACAATGTTTAGCAATTGCTTCCTATTTCTTTAGATTGATTATTGGATGAATTATTTACAATTGGGATAATATTGTTCTAATGTTGTATTAACAAATTGTTTTTATTAAATAAGTTGTAATATAATATAATTTATTTCATTTGATTCTGTAATAGCTAATGTAGTTTTATATTTACCAAAAACATGTTCTAGAATACTACTAGTTCAATATATAGAAAATTTGTATACTTAGACTATAAATCCCCCAATTAAAATTTGCACTTTTATACTTTTGTCAAATATAATATAAAGCGATGTAGTGAAATACTTAGAAAATATTATTATATGAAATTTAATCTTTATTGAATTTGTAATCTTTGTAGTTAAATTTGTAAGTACTATAAAATGCATTTTTATGCATAGGATTAGAGAATTATAGTTAAATAATATTATTCTAAAATAGAATCAAATCTTTAGAGTGAAACAAATAAACTTAATTATCAAAAAAATTGCTTAGTTCACTCAAGTAGAACCTGGAATCCTTGTAGTCAATTTACAATTAATATTATCTTAATGATTTTATGTTTATAATGAAGTATTTTCCGAATTATTCTAAATTCTTTTGTGATTCTCATGTAAATGTATACAACCCAATAACACAACCTTAAACATTGAATTTATGGACCCGTACGTACCCAAAATTGTAAGGTACTGTACTGCGGAATGGTGTAATAAGTGCCCCAATGATGATACAGGTCTCTTCGCAAGGTGTTCGGGATCCAGAAAAGCTTTACAGATATGCGTTAACATCCCGCATGCCCCGCTTAGCCCCCGCGTGCTTTGTTTTCCCTATTTTTCCCTCTTTTCTTGGCTTTTTGGTCTTCAGTGACGAAACCGCCGCCCTGAAGGGTGGCGGTCTCGTGACCGCCGCCTGAACAGGGCGGCGGTCCTGTGCGCATTTTCCAGAACGCTCTTTTGACGCGACCCGCGTGAAATATCACGACTCACCAGCTTTTCTTGCCGACTTGAGCATGCATTAATGTTTTTGGTCCCCTGGAATAGTGTTTTTCTTTTGTTTAATGTTTAGGAGTTCAGTTTGGATTTGATTTTTGGATGTTTGGATTCCTATAAATGCATGGTTTGTGCACATGCAAAAGGCCCTCGAATTTTGCTCCAAAGTTTGCTTTTGAATTTCTTGTTACAGCAGTTTTAGTTTTCCTTTGCTTAGGATTCTTAGTTTTCTCATTGAGTGCTTTGGTTAGTATTGTGTTGCAGCTGGTAAGCCACATATCCAACTTGTGCAAGTGCAAACATTATTCGGGCCACCATTTTCACTCCAACTTTCATGTTTTCAGTGCTGTGTCCCTTTAGTTTGCTTAGGATTGGTAGTATAGTTTGTTGCAGGTTTGTTTTAGCTTTGTGTCGCTGTTGGTAAGCCACAGATCCAACTTGTGCAAACAGTATTATTGTTTTGGAGTAGAATAGTCTAGGCAGCCATTAAAGTTGCAAGTTTTGTTCTTCATACAGACTAGTTTCAGGTTCTGGACGCTTTTGTTGCATGATTCACAGTAGACCCCGCTAGGAATTGCATAGGCCAAGCTCGTACTCTTGCTATCCCTCTCCTATCCGCATTCTATTCTCGTCTCGCATTCTAAAGGTGTCCATTGATCCAAATATCTATTCCTGCTGATGCAAGCATTCCACGCTTTTTCGGATTCACGTGAGCACAAAGAATGAAGAGATCATACTAAGGGGACAAGAACACACACACCGTCGATTCGCCCAGCGCTGCGAAATCTAGGTTCCATCTTTCAAAGTTTTAGTTAGAACTTATCAAACAAAGTAGTTAATCACTTTATTTGAGCTTATTTCCATTCTTGATATTGCTGGGAGGTTGTGGGGATTGATAGTTTACGAGAAACTATGATTCATTCCTCACTTCGAGGTAGGATCGAGAATCTTGCAGATAGATTAGTTATTTCGTTGTTTAGAATAGATATACGAAATCGCATGACATAAATAGCTATACTCGGCTATTTTGTTTGTTTTACGTTGTTAGTTTAGTTGTCAATTCTAAATATTTTTTTAGTTGCTTTCTTATAAATTGCTTTAAAATACAAAAAGAAATTATATATGCTAGAAATGCACTTAGATTTTACTTTATTATAGTTTGTTTCATTACTGCTTTTGCATGACAATTACGGGACCTAGGGAGCCCAAGGAATACATTTTCGAGCCAATTGTGTGCCTCACCCAATACCGTAGTGGCAATAAGCGATATTGACCAAAACCTTAGGATACAAGTCTTCCAAACAACAACAGACTTCCAACAGATCAGGCACAGTTGAGAGGGTTAAACATCGAAGACGACCAAGCATATCTGTTTTGGTCAAATCAGCCAAACTACAGATTACCCTAGAAAATACCCACATGATTGTAGAAGGGCTCGAAAGAGAACAAACATTCGGGTGTGATCCTTTAGTTCCACAGCCAGACGCTGGAGACACCCTAGTAGATATAGATACCAGCTTAAGAATCCAAGTTGCGATAACACCTGTAAGGTATTATGAGAAGATCGCACAACTGTTGGTTCTAAACATAGAAGCTGAAAAAGCTTACGACTACTGGATGCTAGGAATCGAACTTGATCTCCGTATGACCATAACGGGACCGCAACAACCAAGAGTCATGGTTGTGATCCACAGATCCCACTGACCTAACGAGTCCATAAGAGAATTAGACATAGACACCGGCCTACGTAAATTAGTATTTGATCTTCACTCGATTCCACCTCTCATCATTCAACAGTTATCCCTACTAGACACAATAACCAACGAAACTAGAGAATTTTGGACTAGGCCAGAGAATCGTCCATAGAGTTGACTATATCCACCATATGACCCTATCAGGAGAAATACACGAAACCATCCCGGGTCATTTTCCACGCATCCCACAACCCATAGATCGAATCACGCCAGAGCTCGATATTGATTGGAGCCTTGAGGTCATCCTCGCTGATCGATCTATCACACCAGTCCAAGTTAGAAGGGCCTTCTTTGCCTTAGATTCGCAAATACCATTAGTGCGTGTCGAAGACATTAGACTGCCTAACTAGTTTGCCTGCACATTCTACCCACACCGGCTGTCTCGGCACGACCTCGGGAGGTCGGGGTGCACGAAGAGTTACTTGTTGATTCTCAAGCTCGCTTTCGTCACTTTTCCGACGTACAAAATTGGTGAACCCGACGTGAAACAAACATTTCTTTCGCCTTCTCTTTGAGAAGTTTCATCTTCTCTCTTTCACCTTCGCTCCTTCCCATTATTCTGCGGGTATTCATATACCCCGAATATGTCGGGATTCGATGCATACTTGCACCCCTCTTGGATCTTGAGGCATACTACGCCCAACAGAATAGGGAATCATCACCCTCACTCTCAATGTGGGGCGACAACTATTCAACTAATCAGTTGTCAACACAAACACCAAGGACTAGATATAACTCGTCCTTCCAAACAGAGGGGTTGGAGCAACTTGCTCAAACACAAACAGAGCCTTCAGGCTCGAACAATATGACACTAACTGGAGAGTCTGCTTCATCTCCTCAGGTATTACTCAGACCACCTATTAGTAGACAATCAGATCCATACTTGGTCTTAGACGATGGACAATCAATACCTTATCCTAGGAGTGAACAACGCTCCCGGGGTATGTACCCGCCTATAGGAGGTTTACAAGTACAACCCGAGACCCATTTTCAAGAAAATATCTCTACAGGAAATATTCTTGGAGAAACTTGGCAGGATAGCAATCAGTTCATGACAGGCTATCACATGCCTATACAACACCAAGGTACACAACAAACGCCACTCAGGCAAAGTACCGTGACTTCACCAAATGAAGTCATTTCAACGTTAGTAGAAAGAGTGCGAGGGTTAGAACTTGCTCAAGCAAATCAAAATCCTCCGTTCATACAAACGGGGAGTTCCAATCCTCCATACCATCCTAGCCAAGTAGATCTCCTCACAGGAGTAGGCACGTTAGGTATGACTCCTCAATATTCACAACAAGTGCCAACTAGACCCACTATCGCTAGCACTGTTCCTCCTGGTCCAGTACAGAGCAATCCATTCCTGGATAGTACACCTTCGTACTTAAACATGTACTCCAAATCACCACAAGGGGATATGTACTCATCCCCCGGCGTGTTTACTCAAATACAGGGATTGCCTTATGCCCCTGCTAACGCGTACATTACGCCATATCAACAACCCGTTCCGCCACCGCCTCCTCAACAGGCACCATCAATGGTTGAGACGTATGCGATAGGGACTTATTCAGAATATTTAAAGGAGCCCTTAGATTTCGCCATACGAAGCGTTATGCTTCCAAGGCCTCTTCCCGATTTGCCCAAATACAAAGGAGAAGGAGATCCGAATGCGCATATCAAAGCTTACGCTACAGCCATTCGTGAACTACTCCCATGGGATGGGGTTGTTGCTAAAATATTCCCCAAAACGCTGGAAGGCATTGCCCTCGATTGGTATTACAGAATACCCGAAGCCTCCATACATTCATTCAAACAACTCGTGTATCGAGTTCATCAAGCCTTCGACATGAACAAACTATTAAGGACAGGAATCAGGGAGTTCTTGCACATCAAGCAAGAACATAACGAGTCTGTCGCCCATTTCATCCAAAGGTGGCGCACAGTCCTTTATTCCTCGGCAAGCGCTCCAAACATGGATCAGATGGAGCTATGTGATTTATTCCTTCATTCTCTTAGCAGAGAAGTGAAGGAAGAAGTCCGAAGTTCCCACTAAGGACTTATGATGAGGTACTTGAGAGCACTCGCGAATTGATCAGTAAAGCAATAGATAGATAGTGGCCGTAAGATGTATGGAGCAAACGGGAGGTTAATCACCTCTACTCAAAATACTACAACCACTACAAGCATCAATCAAGGACCCAAAATCCTTAACAAAAATCGTGGGGTAACGACGGATGGGGTAATCGACCACCCCAAGAGGGTAAATGTCGTTAATACCCGTCACAAAAAAACAACCAAAGAAACAACAATTTTACCCCGACGATCAATACGTTGGATTTTAATAATCCACAACAACAACAACGGCGAAATCCCATACAAGGACAACCTAAAACTCCTTTGGTTATCAAAACCAAAGTCAAAACCGTAAACAACAAAACTTTAGTCCTAATAGCAACAATTTGATCAGAATTTTAGGCCACAATATACACCAAACCAACAAAACGGGAATTACAATCCCAATTCTTATTGTGGTTTCCATAAAATTCGGGGTCATGACACTAGAACGTGTCATGATTACAACAAATTCATGCAACGCTTGCCAAATGAACAAAAACAATTTTTTATGGATATGTTCTTAGCAGATCCTACGTCACCAACGGCAAGTACCTTCACAGGGGCAGTTTCCCCTCGAATGCCCCTCGTAGATCTTTAATGATCCACTCCCAAATCATGATAACGATAGGTTGAAACCGGTTGGAACAAACAAAGGTGCAATAACAGAAACAACGATCACGAGGCCTCAACCTCGCTAAACCGTTAGTCGCGCCACAACTAGGAAGTCAACCACGACCTAAGGTAGTTGGATTAGTAGAGTTAGACTCCGAATTACCCATCAAGCAATTACGAGAACATGAGAGTATTTCTCTCAACCAAGTCCAAGCCACTGCTTAGGAAATGCAGATAACATCCAAAGAAACCGTAGCAAAACCTATGGGTGCTTACGATCTAATTAATGATCTAACAAAAACCTTCTCGCATATTTCATTCCTTGATATACTAAAGAATTCCCGCTCACGGTGGCGCTCTTTAGAGGCGTTAGGTTTGGGTCATTTAGTTAGTATCACTCCACCACCGGAAGCGTAAGTAAATCATATAGACTTTGATGTTTATCCAGGACAAGCGGATAGGGATGTTGAATTCATATTCGAAATAAGTAAAATGCCCTGAGATGCCGAGATCGCATGCCGAGGTGATCCAGCCCTACACTGCAAGTACAAGTTTATAATAACTATGTAAAATGGGCAATGGTTGATGACGGGGCTGCAGTTAACATAGTCCCTTTCTTTTCTCCAAAATTGGGATATGGAGAAACAAACTATTCTACTACACGAAATACCTCGAGAGGCTACTGTAGCCTTAAAGCCACATCGATAGGAACTATAATACTACCGGTCACCTTAGGACCTAAAACAATCCTCGACCGAGTTTTATATTATAGATCGGGAAACTAACTATAATATGATCCTTGGCCGACCATGGATACACCGCATGAAGGCAATCCCTTCCACGCTATTTCAAGAAGTAAGATTCCTGCATTTGGGAAAGGTATTTTGTAGCCAAAGGTGATCCAAAGCCGTTTGACGTACACCTAGCTGATTTAAAGAAAAGACCAGGTATACACTCAGAATTCGAACTTCCAACAAACCAACTTAACAAACCCTCTGACCCAAAGCCAGAGGAAAAGTTGATACCTACGACAGATCTTGAAACTACCAACATAGCCAAAACAATTCCAACCCCTAAAGGTAAAACTAAAGAAATAGTATCATTAGGGACTACTGCGAAGATCGTTGAGTTGATAGAACAAGATTCACCAATGTTCTTACCATTCGATTCAGTAGGTATCGGATTTTCCCTAGGTGTTGGTTCCTTGCCAGCAGAAGATCTCTGTATGGTAGAAGTAGAGTGTGCAAACACAGCAGATACACCTACATCCATACTCCCGGCTAAGTATTGGACTCTCCATTTCGATGGAGCTAAATGTCGTTATGGAGCGGGAAGGGTATAATTTTACCTCGCCCGAAGAGAAGGTCCTCCCATTCTCTTTTAAATTAAACTTTGAATGCACAAACAACAATCAACGTACTAGAATACGAAGCCCTCCTCCTGGCCTTACCTTAGCCAAAAGAATTGGTATCGATAATATCGAGTTTTAGGAGACTCGCAATTAGTGGCAAACCAAGTTTCGAGAGGTATATGAAACTAAAGCCGAACACTCGTGCAACTTTACAAAAACGCTCGTATTAGATTTAAGCAAGGTGTTCAACTTCATATCCATGAAGCAATCCCGCGAGAAAAAATCTTCTCGCCGATTCAATAAAGAACCTCAAAGCATCACATTTTACTCCAAACAATGAGCTAGAAGATACTCATTTCACGGTATCCATTCGTAACGAACCATTAATAAAAACAATGATGGATCCTCTTTCAAATGTAAGTAAATCTACCATCTTAGACCATGTTGGAAATGATGCGGCTACTTTGGATTACTTAAATGCCTTTGCAAAGACTACATATCTCCTATCACACGCTAGATTTATCTCGATCTCGCATTCATCTTCCTACTGGAAATCCCGTAATGAATCTTCCCTCACAAAAAGAGCCTAATATATACGTGGTGGAAAACGGGATGATATAGATCTACCTTCGGCACCACCGAGTTCGAAGAGGGTAATGCCTCTTTAATTGAAGAAACAATCGATGTCAATATCGTAACGGAAGATGAACCAAGAATTTTAAAGTTAGGTTCTTCGTTAACCCCAAAGGAAGTGGAAATACATACTCGTGTTCTCAAAGAACATCAAAAGGCATTTGCATTTAATTACAAAGAGATGACAGAGTCGCACCCCCACATTACGGTACACAACCTCGTCACTAGATCGATGCAAAGCCAATTAAACAAAAATCAAGACCCATGAAGCCCAAAGTAGCCCTCATGGTAAAAGAGGAGGTAATAAAACTCCTTGTGTAGGATTCATCAAGCCGATTGACTACTCCCAATGGGTATCCAACATCGCTCCCGTTCTCAAGAAGAATGGAAAGATACGCATCTCGCATAGATTTTCGAGATATCAACAAAGCTTGCCCTAAGGACGACTTCCCTTTACCATCCATAGGCGTTATTGATGCAACAGCAGGTTTTGAACTCTTGTCTCTCATGGATGGATTCTCGGGATACAATCAAATCAAAATATCCGAGCAAGATCAAGCTAAAACCACGTTTATAACTCCTTGGGGAACCTATTGCTACGCTGTTATGCCATTCGGTCTCAAGAACGCCGGTGCTACATACCAGCGGGCCATGACATACATATTTCACGATTTAATCCATAAAATCGTGGAATCCTACGTAGATGACTTGTTGGCTAAGGCCAAGAAGCGTTGTGACCATCCTGAAGTACTCCGCATCATCCTTTCACGCCTAATAGAATATGGAGTTACCCTAAACCCAGAGAAATGCGTCTTCGGTGTAACAGGAGGAAAGCTCCTAGGTTACATCATATCGTCACGAGGGATCGATGTTGATCCAGCCAAAATTCAGGCTGTCCTCGAAATGGTCCCACCCTCGAATGAATCGGAATCGATCATTTCTCGAGAAAAAGTTGGGTGCAATCCAGAGATTTATCCGGATCTAAGCTTCTAGCTCATCCAATCAACAATTTACTCAAGAAGGACTATAGCATTGATTGGACTGAAGATTGCAATGAAGCTTTTGATGCAGTCAAGCGTTTCCTGCTATCACCGCCTACGCTAATGCCACCAAAGCTAGATCACCCTTTAATTTTGTACTCACGGGCTACCGATGTTTCGTTAGCTTGCATGCTAGCCCAAGAAGACGATGACAAAAGAGAGCGTGCGATTTATTTCATTAGCCGAACATTGCTCGACTACGAAACGCGCTATACACAAGCAGAGCGAGAATGTCTTGCCATAGTCTTTGCTACTAAACGCCTAAGACACTACATGCTAAATCAAGAGACAAGGGTCATAGTAAAGACGGACCATCTACGGACTTTTCTCACACAAGGGTCCTTGTCCAAAAAAGCTGGACGTTTTATAACCTTAATGGGAGAGTTCGAATTAACTTTTGTAAACCAAAAGTCAGTTAAAGGGCAAATCATCGCAGATTGGTTAGCTGATAACCCGCTAGACGGAGGCGACTTAGTAGACTTAGACTTTCCAGATGAATGCGTATACTACGTCGAAACCTCGACTGCTATATCTGAGTGCCCTTGGTACGCTGATATCATTAGTTATATCATGGACCACAGGTACCCAGAAGGAGCTACACCTCAACAAAGAAGGTGGTTACGCATTATCGTAGCTAAATACGTCATTATAGAAAGGTGTGCTCTATCGGAAAGCATTCGATGGAATGCTCTTAAGGTGTGTTGACACGAGAAGAGTCCAAGAGGATTCTCCATGAATCCCATAGCGGTATATGTGGAGGCCACTTTGGTGGCCATGCCACCTGCTTTCGAAAAATACATCGAATGGGCTATTTCTCGCCCACTCTAGAACATGACACAATAGAGTTTCAGACGCAGTGTCATAAATGTCGAGTTCTCTCATGAGATCCACATGCCGGCACAAGCTTTGCAACCGATCGCTACTCCGTGGCCCTTTTCTACATGGGGCCTGGACTTGATAGGGAAATTCTCTCCCTCGTCCACTGACGGCCACAATTTTATAATCACGGCCACTGAATATTTCACTAAATGGGTAGAGGCTATGCCTCTTACAACTGTACCTGGTTCCGTAATCGCTAAGTTCATTTTGAACCAAATCATTTCGCAGTACACAGATCCCGCAAATCATTATCTCAGATAATGGAACTTCTTTCAAAAACGAAGAAGTTCGTGAGCTATGCAATAAGTTCAAAATAAGCCATCATACGGCTTCCTTATATTATCCCCAAGCCAATGGGCAGGCTGAAGCAACAAACAAGACGTTGAAAACCATTCTCCTTAAAACGGTAAAAGAAAACAAACGGGATTGGCATTTAAAGTTATATCCGGCCTTCAGGCCCACCGAACCTCGATAAGAACGCCAACAGGAGCAACTCCTTTCTCATTGGTATTTGGGTCAGAAGCAGTTCTCCCACTCGAAGTTGAAATCCCTAGTCTCCGCATTTCGCTATAAGGGATTCTGGATGAGGACGCTTACAAAGAAGCACGACTTTCCCAACTAGAAAGCCTAGATGAAACTAGGTTAGATGCTGAACAATGACATAGAGTCTATGCCGACCGGATGTGCCGGCAAAGACAACAAGAAGGTCTATGAACGTGACATATACGAAGGTGACCTAGTTCAGGTTATGTGCCCGGATCGACAAGAAGACCGGCGAGGGAAGGAAATTCCGGCCCAAATGGTTGGGCCCATACCGAGTCATGAAGGACTACGGAAATGGTGCATACCTCTTATGCACGCTAGAAGGCGAGGAGTTTGGCGAAACAGTCAATTCTCTCCACCTCAAACGTTTCTACGCGTAAGCAGCTAGCGCTGCCTATATAATTATCTACATCGCATTTTCATATAAATTAGGATCATTTTGTCCACTTGTTCTTACACATATTGTGATCAAGGAATCTATCCTCAAAGCAATTCATTACAAACTCGTGATGTTTTTGGCATAAAGCTCTTTAATCATACTTCTCCGTCTTCGATATCATCAATCAACTCAGAATCTTTTATCAAATAAATCAGACATGACGAAGTCCTAACGGTAACCATACCAAGATCTGCAAGTTCATTCTCGCTTTGATTTCTTCTTAGGATAGGTGTCTTGCCCATGGTCTGTTCTAGAAGCTTCATGGTGTCACATCTATCCCATATACACATCTCTTTGGAAATAAGCATATACTGACATTTTACTCAAATAGACAAGTCAAGAAGTGATTAAACAGAAAATTTTATTTTACACATTTCCTTGCCCCACCAACCTTCGGTGATGAGCTTGCGTCTCTTACTAGTGACGTAGGGTTGGGAAAGGATGGAAATGCCCTTACTCGCCTATGCCTTGCCCACGGTGATAAACCCATGTTTCTTAAGGTGCAAGATGGGGCAAAGTGTAGGGGTCCTCTAAACAAAGTAAATGTTAAAAGGTCATAAACAATCAATTCAAACTTTGAGTCAATAACGAATGAATCGATGTTCAAAAATTCCAAGAGAGTTAAAAATCCTAAAAACCAGATTTTGTCTACTATGTGGCCATCTACGGGTCTAAGTCCTGGATAAACCGCAAAGCAAGTGCATCCAAAACTATGAAGTCATTCGGGTAGAATAAGCTTGTAGTTTTTATTTGGTTCCACCAAAGCTTAAATCTCTGCCTTTCGTCACTATCACTTCACCATATTCCATAACTTGCGCCCTTCGGCTCTTGGTGATGAGCCCTCGCATCCTACTAGTTGCGTGGAGTTAGGAGTGGGGCAAGTTAATGCTCATCGTATCGATTATTTTCATCACTTTGCCAAAACAAATCATGAGGTACCCAAATTACTCACGAAACTAAGATTTAAGATCACAATATATCTACAAAATCATGTATCAAAGATCATGAAACACAAAAGAAAACAAACATTTGCATCATCTGCTTTCCATTGCATACATTCTAGAAAGCATATAATACATACATCATAGTATACACGAAGCGAGCTTGGAAATAAAGAAAGTAGAATACAAATGACAAGTTTTGATCCAAAACCGACGCATATATATAAATAATCAAAGTTTATATACAATGCCATCATGCACTAGGCATGGTCAAAATGCTCAAAGAGCCCGTAATACACAAAAGAATCTAAATACAAGTACAAAAAGCCAAGTGGCCTCTCAACCCCGCGCGATCCCGCCGAAGGTGCGCGCCTCGCCAGACTCGGCACGCGCCGGCGCTCTAAATGGACGGAGGGCTCGGGGTCCCTAGGGGCAGTCGTAGTCTCGCCATGAGAGCGGCTCCTCATAAGATGCTCGGCTGTCCTATAGCCTGCCAACTCTGTACGGAGAGTTGACACCATCTTGGCCACATGCCAAACGGGAGCGAAGACGTCAGTGTGCCTGCCGGCTGCTGAGGGCTCCCGGCATCCACAGATAACTCCGCACGGGTCTTATCCATAGGGATCATCAGAGAATCGACGCAAACCCTACGGATTAGATCCCGCCACTCATCAACATCTCTACAAAGCAAAGAAAGAAAAAAAGGAATTAGGAACTAGGCAAGAGGTTAAAGTGTACACAATACAAATATAAGGAGAGTTAACATTCAAAAACAAATCCTAAAACAAACAAGCATTGAAAGGAGGAGAGGATAACTTACTCGATCACTGTGCCTCCAAGATGGGTCGCCAGGGCCAGACTGGCTGCGCTGCGATGATGCCGACCGAGGGGCTGCTCCCGTGGTAGGGCAACATGACGCCCGCAACGGACTCATCGTCTCCACCATGGCCTCGGGAGAGTGGCTCCTCGAAGCCACGGTCTGCCTTCTCTCTCGCACTCTACTCCTCCCTCTCGCCCGCACGAATCCCGAGTATCATGCCACTCAAGATCGCTCTCGTCCGTCTACTCCTCCGACCCTCCTCT
This sequence comes from Taxus wallichiana var. yunnanensis, assembly GCA_018340775.1. Classification (NCBI taxonomy): domain Eukaryota; kingdom Viridiplantae; phylum Streptophyta; class Pinopsida; order Cupressales; family Taxaceae; genus Taxus; species Taxus wallichiana. Next base: position 319,986,830 of record CM031237.1, read on the forward strand.
ATGTGCTCCTCGGAATCGAGTCAATATCTATGGGGTCGTCACCGCTGCTATGAGCAGGACTCGCAAAGAACTGAAGTAATGGTGCTCGAGGCGCACCAGCCTCCCTCTCGGCCCGAGCTATCCCCCGGCTGTAATAGGAATGCCGGGGGTAACCATTGTCCAACCACGGCCTCAGGCCCCCTCAGCCTCTCGGGACCGATCTATAAACAGTCTTCTTGGAGGAAGCATAGCCGCGTATGGAAGGCCAAACTGCTGAGGAACCCTGTTGAAGGGATGTACCTCTACCCGTCCCACACGATCGATAAGCTGCCCTGTGATGGAGCAGGAGACCAATGTCGTGGTCTCCTCTCCCCATATACCGGCCATAAGTCTGGCACGGTGTGTAGCCTCCATGTCTGCCGTGGTAAGGGTGGCTACTGGCTGGTGAGGTGCTCTGAGCACTGACATATCTGACCATCGGGCTGCCCTCACCGCCCCGGGATCTGCCACCTCCACGCCTCTGCCATACGGAATGAAGCGCTCATACACCCAACTCATGACTAGAGTGGGGTGGCTCAAGGACTGTCCCTGCAATCGGACCACCCTGTATAAGTCATGGTAGGTGGTCCCCAAAATATCCGCGCCAGGCGTATTTCCGGCCATGTCCCTCTATCTGTGCAATGATGGGGCCCCAACAGTATAATAAGGTGTCCCCTCCCTTGTCCCCGATGAGTCTCGAGGCAAGGATCCCCATAATAGCCTGTCGAAAGATAGGGATGGGCAAAGAAGGAATGGATCTGACTCGCACTCCCTTCTTCGGCCCCGTAGAAATGGTTGCATCCCCCATATAACCAAAGCCCACCGAAGCTATCTCGTGCCCTGGAACCACTGTATCTCAGTTTAAGTCTCCTCCCGATGATCGGGACCCCGTGATGCGGTAAACATCCTCCAAAGTGATGGTCCACTCACCACGGACCCCTGGCAGCAATCGGAAGGTGTTCCGATCTGCATCCCAATATGAAAATAGGTCACAAAGAATGTGACTGGATGGAGCAACGTGGGGCACACGCGATATATGCAATATGCCGGCCCTCTGCAATGTGTCCTCCTCATCTGCTGAGAGGGCATCCAATACCCCGGCAGCTGGCCGCACTCTCTCTCCCCGGCTCCATCTAATGTACTCCTCTTTTGCCTGCATACGCCCAAAAACACACAAAGAAGAGTAAGTTAGTATCTAAACGATATCAAGAGAAGCATAAAAACATGTACAAATGCTAAAAATACAAGTACAAGCTTTCAAAATAGGTTCTTTTACATTCTGTTTCGTAACCGCCGCCCAAGCAGGGGGGCGGTTTTAGAACCGCCGCCTTTAAAGGCGGCGGTCATGTCCGAAAACCACGCGGGTTTTGGGCTTAAAAGCCCAAAAATGCAAAAATGACTATTTTGATAAAAAATGAGGCCTACCCAAGTGGCGCCCCCTAGATGGACCCTTTAAACCAAACATTTTCGAAAATAACCGCCCATTGCAAAAAATTTAACATTTCAAATCAGAAGGGGGAAAAACACAAAATTGAAGAAAACCAACCTGTGATCTCGCGGGGTGGCGTTCCGCACGTGGAGGCATGATCTCTATCTCACTGCGGACGTTTTGACTCTACTCGCGTGAGAAACCGTCACCGTGGGTCCCAGAGCTCAAAATATACCAAATCGACTCGCATGAAATGAATAGGAAAATGGGCCCACTTTCATATATATAACGCCCCGATTCGTTTTAAATATCTTTTTCACAGGTTCGGAGCGCCGACGGAGGTAAGTTTCTATCCTCGCACAAATGGTACGTCCTCTTTCTCTATTATTTTAACGTTTATTTTCCAAATTATTGTATCTATCTGCATTTGAGTTCTCTTTTCATTTTGCAGGTAGCGGGAATTTTGGACGGCGACATTTCAACACACGGGCGTGTAAGGTATAACTTCTAACTTCCCATTTCGGGACGGCCATACTCGGACCCACCGTTTTACGCCTCTTCATGGCTAAAACGCTTCTCCGAGGGGGCAATATGTACGTACCCAAAATTGTAAGGTACTGTACTGCGGAACGGTGTAATAAGTGCCCCAATGATGATACAGGTCTCTTCGCAAGGTGTTCGGGATCCAGAAAAGCTTTACAGATATGCGTTAACATCCCGCATGCCCCGCTTAGCCCCCGCGTGCTTTGTTTTCCCTATTTTTCCTCTTTTCTTGGCTTTTTGGTCTTCAGTGACGAAACCGCCGCCCTGAAGGGCGGCGGTCTCGTGACCGCCGCCCGAGCAGGTGGCGGTCCCTGCGCGTTTTCGAGAATGCTCTTTTGACGCGACCGCGTGAAATATCACGACTCACCGCCTTTTCTTGCCGACTTGAGCATGCATTAATGTTTTTGGTCCCCTGGAATAGTGTTTTTCTTTTGTTTAATGTTTAGGAGTTCGATTTGGATTTGATTTTTGGATGTTTGGATTCCTATAAATGCATGGTTTGTGCACATGTAAAAGGCCTCTAAATTTTGCTCCAAAGTTTGCTTTTGAATTTCTTATTCTGAAGATAGCTTTAGTTTTCCTTTGCTTAGGATTCTTAGTTTTCTCATTGAGTGCTTTGGTTAGTATTGTGTTTGTTTGGTAAGCCACATATCCAACTTATGCAAGTGCAAACATTATTCGGGCCACCATTTTCACTCCAACTTTCATGTTTTCAAGATCTTTGTGTCCCGTACGTACCCAAAATTGTAAGGTACTGTACTGCGGAACGATGTAATAAGTGCCCCAATGATGATACAGGCCTCTTCGCAAGGTGTTCGGGATCCAGAAAAGCTTTACAGATATGCGTTAACATCCCGCATACCCCGATTAGCCCCCGCGTGCTTTGTTTTCCCTATTTTTCCCTCTTTTCTTGGCTTTTTGGTCTTCAGTGACGAAACCGCCGCCCTTAAGGGCGGCTTCAGGACCGCCGCCCGAACAGGCGGCGGTCTCGTAACCGCGCCTGAGCAGCGGCGGCGATCCTGTCTTGCGCGTTTTCCGTAACGCTCTTTTGACGCAACCCGCATGAAATATCACGATTCACCAGCCTTTTCTTGCCGACTTGAGCATGCATTAATGTTTTTGGTCCCCTGGAATAGTGTTTTTCTTTTGTTTAATGTTTAAGAGTTCAGTTTGGATTTGATTTTTGGATGTTTGAATTCCTATAAATGCATGGTTTGTGCACATGCAAATGGCCCCTCATTCTTGTTTAGAAACTCATCACTTTCAGTAGTTCAGTCTTCTAGTTTGCTTAAGTTTGATAGCATAGCTCATTTCATACTTCATTAGTATTGTGTTGCAGCTGGTAAGCCACATATCCAACTTGTGCAAGTGCAGACATTATTTGGGCCACCATTTTCACTCCAACTTTCATGTTTTCAGTGCTATGTCCCTTTAGTTTGCTTAGGATTGGTAGTATAGTTTGTTGCAGGTTTGTTTTAGCTTTGTGTTGCTGTTGGTAAGCCACAGATCCAACTTGTGCAAACAGTATTATTGTTTTGGAGTAAAATAGTCTAGGCAGCCATTAAAGTTGCAGGTTTTGCTCTTCATACAGACTAGTCTCAGGTTCTGGATGCTTTTTGTTGCATGATTCGCAGTGAGACCCTCAGGAATTGCATAGCCAAGCTCGTACTCGCGCTATCCCTCTCCTATCCGCATTCTATTCTGTCTGCATTCTGAAGGCTGTCCATCGATCCAAATATCTATTCCTGTTGATGCAAGCATTCCATGCTTTTCTGGATTCACGTGAGCACAAAGAACGAAGAGATCATACTGAGGGGACAAGAACACACACACCGTCGGATTCACCACTGTTCTGCGAAATCCAGGTTCCATCTTTCAAAAGTTTTAGTTAGAATTTATCAAATAAAGTAGTTAATCATTTTATTTCAGTTATTTCTATTCTCGATATTGTCAGGGAGGTTGTGGGGATTGATAGTTTCTGAGAAACTATGATTCATTCCTCACTTCTGAGGTAGGATCGAGAATCTTGCAGATAGATTAGTTATTTCGTTGTTTAGAATAGATATACAAAATTGCACAGACAAATAGCTACAATCGGCTATTTTGTTTGTTTTACGTTGTTAGTTTAGTTGTCAATTCTAAATATTTTAAATAAGTTGCTTTCTTATAAATGCGAGAGAAAATACAAAAAGAAATTATATATGTTAGAAGTGCACTTAGATTTTACTTTATTATAGTTTGTTTCATTACTGCTTTTGCATGACAATTACGGGACCTAGGGAGCCCAGGGAATACATTTTCGAGCCAATTGTGCCCCAGCCCAATAACGTAGTGGCAATAACTGATATCGACCAAAACCTTAGGATACAAGTCTTCCAAACAACAACGAGAATTCCAAGCCAGATCGGGCAGGCACAACTTGAGAGGGTCAAACATCGAAGACGACCAAGCATATCTGTTTTGGTCAAATCAGCCAAACTACAGATTACCCTAGAAAATACCCACATGACTGTAGAAGGGCTCGAAAGAGAACAAACATTCGGGTGTGATCCTTTAGTTCCACAGCCAGACGCTGGAGACACCCTAGTAGATATAGATACCAGCTTAAGAATCCAAGTTGCGATAACACCTGTAAGGTATTCTGAGAAGATCGCACAACTGTTGGTTCTAAACATAGAAGCTGAAAAAGCTTACGACTACTGGATACTAGGAATCAGAACTTGATCTCCCGTATGACCATAACGGGACCGCAACAACCAAGAGTCTATGGTTGTGATCCACAGATCCCACAGCCTAACGAGTCCATAAGAGAATTAGACATAGACACTGGCCTACGTAAATTAGTATTTCGGACTTCTACTCGATTCCACCTCTCATCATTCAACAGTTATCCCTACTAGACACAATAACCAACAAAACTAGAGAATTTTGGACTAGGCCAGAGAATCGTCCATAGAGTTGACTATATCCACCATATGACCCTATTAGGAGAAATACACGAAACCATCCCGGGTCATTTTCCACGCATCCCACAACCCATAGATCGAATCACGCCGAGCTCGATATTGATTGGAGCCTTCGAGCATCATCCTCGCCGATCGATCTATCACACCGACCAAGTTAGAAGGGCCTTCTTTGCTTTATATTCATGCAAATACCATTAGTGCGTATCGAAGACATTAGACTCGCCTAACTAGTTTGCCGCACATTCTACCCACACCGGCATTTGTCTCAAGCACGACCTCGGGAGGTTGGAGTGCGCAGTAAGAGTTACTTGTTGATTCTCAAGCTCACTGTCACTTTTCCGACGCACCGTCCCTTTAGTTTGCTTAGGATTGGTAGTATAGTTTGTTGCGGAGTTTGTTTTAGCTTTGTCGTCATTTGTTGGTAAGCCATAGATCCAACTTGTGCAAACAAGTATTATTGTTTTGGAGTAGAATAGTCTAGGCAGCCATTAAAGTTGCAGGTTTTGTTCTTCATACGAGACTAGTTTCGTGTTACGGACGCTTTTGTTGCATGATTCGCAGTGAGACCCCGGCATTAGGAATTGCATAGGCCAAGCTCCGTACTCTTGCGCTATCCCTCTCCTATCCGCATTCTATTGCATCTCGCATTCTAAAGGTTGTCCATTGATCCAAATATCTATTCTGCTGATGCAAGCATTCCACGCTTTTCTGGATTCACGTGAGCACAAAGAACGAAGAGATCATACTGAGGGGACAAGAACACACACACCGTCGGATTCGCCACTGTTATGCGAAATCCAGGTTCCATCTTTCAAAGTTTTAGTTAGAACTTATCAAACAAAGTAGTTAATCACTTTATTTCAGTTATTTCCATTCTCGATATTGCCAGGGAGGTTGTGGGGATTGATAGTTTCTGAGAAACTATGATTCATTCCTCACTTCGAGGTAGGATCGAGAATCTTGCAGGATAGATTAGTTATTTCGTTGTTTAGAATAGATATACGAAATCGCACAGACAAATAGCTATACTCGACTATTTTGTTTGTTTTACGTTGTTAGTTTAGTTGTCAATTCTAAATATTTTTTTATTTCGCTTTCTTATAAATTTCGGAAAATACAAAAAGAAATTATATATGCTAGAAATGCACTTAGATTTTACTTTATTATAGTTTGTTTCATTACTGCTTTTGCATGACAATTACGGGACCTAGGGAGCCCAGGGAATACATTTTCGAGCCAATTGTGCCCCAGCCCAATACCGTAGTGGCAATAACTGATATTGACCAAAACCTTAGGATACAAGTCTTCCAAACAACAACAGACTTCCAACAGATCAGGGCACAGTTGAGAGGGTTAAACATCGAAGACGACCAAGCATATCTGTTTTGGTCAAATCAGCCAAACTACAGATTACCCTAGAAAATACCCACATGACTGTAGAAGGGCTCGAAAGAGAACAAACATTCGGGTGTGATCCTTTAGTTCCACAGCCAGACGCTGGAGACACCCTAGTAGATATAGATACCAGCTTAAGAATCCAAGTTGCGATAACACCTGTAAGGTATTCTGAGAAGATCACACAACTGTTGGTTCTAAACATAGAGTTTGAAAAGCTTACGACTACTTTGGATGCTTAGGAATCGAACTTGATCTCCCGTATGACCATAACGGAACCGCAACAACCAAAAGTCTATGGTTGTGATCCACGCAGATCCCATGACCTAACGAGTCCATAAGAGAATTAGACATAGACACCGGCCTACGTAAATTAGTATTTCGAGTCTACTTCGATTCCACCTCTCATCATTCAATGATTATCCCTACTAGACACAATAACCAACGAAACTAGAGAATTTTGGACTAGGCCGAGAGTCGTCCATAGAGTTGACTATATCCACCATATGACCCTATCAGGAGAAATACACGAAACCATCCCGGGTCATTTTCCATGCATCCCACAACCCATAGATCTAATCACGCCAGAGCTCGATATTGATTGGAGCCTTGGCGATCATCCTCGCCGATCGATCTATCACACGATCCAAGTTAGAAGGGCCTTCTTTGCCTTAGATTCACAAATACCATTAGTGCGTGTCGAAGACATTAGACCGCCTAACTAGTTTGCTGCACATTCTACCCACACCAATTTTGTCTCGGCATGACCTCGGGAGGTCGGGTGCTGCGAGAAGAGTTACTTGTTGATTCTCAAGCTCTTTGTCACTTTTCCGACGTCACAGGACCCTTATGAATCTATTTAAACTATCCAAAGACATGAGGAGCTTTGGCGTAATTTTTTTGTAGATCTAAAATTGAATCTTGATTTATGGAGGCTAATGTATTTTTATTGCTATGTATTGACATGTAGATGTAGTTAAAAAGAACTTTTATTTGTTGTAATCCATCTTTCCTAAGACACCAATTAAGAAAGTTATACATTATAAGTGTTTTTAACATTATCAATATTTAAAGAGCACTAATTTTTACAATACAAAAACATGAGTTAAGATGGTGGTATATATGCATGTGCCCAAAAACACCATAAATTTTTGTTCTTTATTTGTGTATAAATCTTTGATTAGTCTACTTTCGAAAAAAAAGGTTTATTTTTGTATATTTTTTTGTGATATACAAATGTGTAGATAGGAAACCATGGGAGCAACCATAATATACATAAGTTTAAATGAGAAAACAATTGGTGAGCTTAAATTACATGGGGAAATATAAAATTGAGAGTATGATCCAGACTTTTTTTGTATTATTTCATATATGGGTATTGAGATATCAGTCTATTAAATTCATTTTATATGTATTTTTATTGAGTTGTGAGTAGACTCTAATAATCTAAATTTTGTTTGGTTTCTTTATACATGATTGTTGAGATTAGTAAATTTATTTTGCATCTATTAATATATAACTCTTGATTATCGTGATATTAATGATAATCAAAATTTGTTTGATTATTTTGAAAATAATTTAGAATATTTTGATTTAACCCTTAATATTTTATAGATAATATTGGAGGGAATATGAAATTATTAGAGAAGGGAATTTCCCACTCTAGACATTTTTTCTTAGAATTTTGCAATTGTTAGTGGGGAAAATTAAGTAAGGCAAAGCCAAATGTATCCATAAATTTTATGATTCAATATGAAATACAAAAAGGATGATGTATATTCATATTTTAAGAGATCTCGCCTAATCATTTTCTTTCTATAGAGATATCTTTTATAGACCCCACACATAAACTTTAATTAATATATACAAAGTAGTTGCGTAATCATTCGTATGTTATGAGCACTTGTAATAGAGCATAGCATATGAGAAATGATAACATAAAGATCATAAATAGTATCAATATATTTTTAATGCATGCAATGTCTTTTTAACTATTTTTGGGGATTATTTGTCTTCAATAGGCTTCATCTTAATCTTAATATATGATGATTTAATATACAAACTTATAACTTGCATTTACACTAGAACATACCAATCTTAATATTAAATTATTACTATTGATTTTATATGATAATGAGTAAATAAAAGGAAAACCTTATTGCTAACAATTCCTTTGGTGGGATATGCCAATGTTTATGTAGATATAGTTGCAAACACACAAACACAACCATGTAATACATATTCTACTATAGCAAAATGTATCATGATTTGGTATCAATATTATAGCATATGAATAATTATAAATGATCCACGTGATTAATTTAAAATAAGAAATTAATGTATGGATAAGAAATTTTTTGGTACCGTTCCTTGTATTATCCAACAAACATTGTGTGGTTAAGAATTTTCTAATGCAATTGAACGTAAAGTTTAATAAATGAATTAGAACAACACCTAAGATAATTTGATGTTAATTATGCTAGACACTAGTTTGAAGCTTAATTTTATGAAATTACTTTTGTACATGTTTCTTGCATACATAATGTTATTTTTATACTAAATAATAAAAATCTACAACCCACATTAAATTGTCTTACATGATACTCTCTACTAAAAATCAATCCATGCTAACACTTCCTTTAGCAGGATATGCCATCACATGGCCTTGTTTGACTATCTCATATTTCTTGTATATACACTATATGGAAATTGTCCTTACATCATGTACCACTAAAAATATTTTGTTTGAAATTTATCATTAAATTTTATTTTTTTATTTCAATATTTTATTCTTAACAAAAGTAAACAACTTAAAATAAATGTAAATGTGGATGAAAATAACACTACATAAGCCAACTTATCCCTTAAGCATTCCTACCATGAATCTCTACGAAAGCTAATGTGGCATTTAAAAAAATTATACATGTATATTTCTCATAAAATATGTATAGTCCCTCACATGAATTTTGTTTTCATCTTCACACAAATCATAAATATATTAAGGGTATATTTCATGTGTTATTAAATATTTGAAATATTTGTTCAATAACATATGATAAATAAGGGAGAACCCACTACAATTTATATTTCTAAAATGTTTGTTTCACTTTATATGTACATGTATTAGAAACATGTCATATACAAAGGCATAAAATGTTAAACATGACATATGATAGCCTCGATAAAATATTATGATAGAACTCAAAAAGAAGCTAATTTTCTCAAACATTTTAGCCCCATATTTGACATGGAACAACAAGGATTATCATATACTTTGGGAAATCCTAGATTCAAATCTCATTAACCTAAATTACAACTATTTAGGTTTCCATCTAGAATCACAAATAGAAGATGGCATATTCTCCCACCCTACACTAAATCCTTAACCTTCTAGAAGTCACAAGATTACACCATACATACTCATAACACTATAAATCAATACAACAAGCTACCAAAACATATACATCATATTGTACCATATAAATGGGCTCAAACATAATTATTATATTTTGAAAAACAATAAGATTTAAGCTTCCATAACATTAGTCACTTGATAGAATATTATAAGCTTATACAAAGATCACATATATTATTTGATACAACCAAGGTTGGGGACCAAATGAATGGAAAACAAGTCCTAGAATCCAAAACACAACTTATCTTTATATATCTTACCCATTTCTTTTTATCAAATACATTTTAGTGGCCACACTCTTGAAAACTAGAATTTCCATCTTTTAATGGGAATTTTAAACTAGTAAGCTAGTGAATTGCACTAAACATATAATTTGTGCCAATGAGAGAGGAGATATGGCATATCAGTACTCAAAATTAATCTCTCAAACTATTAAAACACATTCACAACCTCATTTGATCCTTACATATAACTTCAACTAATATTTTGGCATAAATATAAATTTTGGGTCTCTTTAAATAAAAACACACATATGCATAGAAAATTTATAAAACTCCTTTTCATGAACTTAGTTTTCTAATGACATGAATTTTGGACCATAAAAAATTCAAATGGGTGTATTACATTCCCAATAAAAACTTTTATTTTATTGCAACACTTTATTGATGCATATATGCATTTTATACAAACACTTAGGATTGTTTTCAAAGTTGTGGTACTCTATAGACAACGAATTTATCTTAAATATTTTTTTTTAACATACACATGAAAAATCCCATCACAAATATGTGTTTATATTTTACAATTGTTTTTAAGTTATCCTAGCTTATACCTCTCCAAAAATGTCCCCTTTCATTTCTTTCATTTCACATCTTTAATAATTTAGTAGTGGCTTCCTCTCTACACTATTTCTATTAATTTTTATTACCTATTTGGGTATCCCAAAATGCCTCCTTCATTATGAATTTAAGCATCTATTCCAAAAAACGTTTTGGTCTTCTTATGGGTGTTTTTGGCTGATTTTCAAGTGGATGTTACTCTTGATCATGGCCTTATTTTACCAAATTCATTTGGCTATAAAATATCCTTCCAAATGTAAGAAAAACCCATGTTATTTTGTTGTATAGATATGTCTTGATGACTTCCAACCAATAAGTTGCATATTTCAAGTGTTTGACAAAATTCTAACAAGAGAAAATAGAGCCAAATTTTGAAATTACTATTCTTCTTCTTTTTTATTTGTTGGTGATTTAAGATTTCATGAATCCTTTGATTCTCCTATATCAAACACCCAAGGTTTGAAAATAATCATGATCTATAAATCATGAAGGAAGAGAGAATTCTATAGCAATGGGATTCACCATGGTTTCCCCTTCCACCTTGTTAGGTATGCATGGAGTTTTTTATTCTTTTCCTCTTTTTCATAGCCATATGTTGTAGCACAATTCACCCTTTTTTTAGCTTTAATTATCCTTCTTCTTTCCTCTCCAATTTATATGGAAACATCCATCCACCTTTTCCAAATTTTAATCTTTCTCTAGTTCCATCCTCTTGTGGGATTTGACCCACCACTATCTGACGATGAGCACCAAGTGTATTAAACACCATCATATCTCCATCCTTCATGTATTTTGAACTAAAAATATCCTTCTCTAATAAAAAATTGATACTCGTGATATATCAGAAACCATCTCCTTCTCACTTTTACTCCCATGGATTTACATTTAAAGAATCCACCATATACAATTTTCATAATACTTGCAAAGAAATTACACACTCATACTCTAAATGCCCATTTAAATGAGCTCTTTATTGAATTTTGTTCCTAGCCTACATTCAACAAAGTATATGTTGTTGATCAAGGAATCATGTTGTGTTCTTCAACACACCCAAAGATCTCAGACATAGAGGTTCCCCTTATGCACTCACTCAAGGAATGAAAGGGGACCATTTTCTATTAGTTTTGGCTATATAAAAATGGATATAGATATGAATTACTCACAAAAATATAATCAATGCAATATACAACCACAACCATAAGGAAAGTTATAAAAATTAACATAACACAACTCATAAATTGTAATAATGTCATTATGTTTGACAAGATTTCCACGCTTCCTATTTTAGATTAGTGAAAAATCAATGAGAAATTCAAGAAAACTCAAAATATGGGAGGTTTTAGGGACCTCCGATGTGGGTGAAAATGGTACACATGCATAAGAGATGATCCTCCTCGCCGCGGATTAGAAATCTTCACAACAATAAGAACCAAACATGAAAAAGGATTAATGATGGATATGTTGGGCTTCCCGACGAATTAGGTTCCAAGAAGCGAAAAATTCCTAGAAAGGATGTCATCCCACATGATAAAAATATATGGAAATCGGTGTGATGGAAATATAAATGATTGCATAAGCAAAAATATAAAAATATAAGATCTAATGAATGGAAATATATTGAAATGATAACTGATAATGACAATACTCGAGAACAAACACAAACTCGAGTGGGTCGACGGTTACCTAAGTGTAAATTGTACGATCAATGACGAATGTATCGTGATGAGATAAAACCATGCGAAAAGAGTGAGATGCTAATGTAGAGCTGCGAGGGGACCATCAATAGGCTATAGATAAAACAAATGGATAAGGAGAACAATAAATATGAAGGGGATAAGGAATGAATCACTGATATAGGAATATGGATAAAGGATGATTCTAATAGGCTAGGATAGATAACATAAGGATGGTGAATTGAGCAGAAATTGATGAGATAAGTAGGATGTCGAATGTGATGAATTCAATGAATATAGGATATGGGTCAACGATGACCAATCATAGTCAACGACAAATGGAATAGAAGTGATATTTGGATTGAAGAGTAGAATGGATAGATGCATCTCGGGAGGATGACATATGGTTGAAAGGCGAGGAGAATTCCATGAAGACCTATAAACCTACAAGAAAAAGAGAAACATGTACGAATGTTATCTCCAAATATTATTCACTATATTTCAAGCTTGAAAATAGAATGAAAAAAGGAAAAAGATGATTCATTTGATAACCAAAGCTCAAGGGATGATGCAAGAAGAAGCACTCGCAAAATCACACAAGAGACTCAATATTTTTAGTCTTTTAAGAGGGGTGAGGTGGTTAAATAAGACAGTAGTAGGGTGAACGGTGTCTGGGTTAGTCACCGGAAACCGGGATGGATAGTCCGGCAAGGGACATTAAGATAATAATGGATAGGTGATAATGTATTAAGAAATGGCTAGCGTGATAGCTTTAGCCCTACACACACATGTAAGGGGGTGTAAATGGGTTGTGGGAGGAGTAAGAGGTCATAAGTATAGGGAATCTTAGGGAGGAATATAATGAGGGGTAATGATTAAGGGGATGGGAATCACATGGGGAATCCAAAGGACATTAAATGATGGTGATTATGATAGGATTAAGATAATTAAATGGGTTTGGGGTTAATTAAAGATTAGGAAAATATTGTGATTAAAATATGGGAATAAATGGGGATAATGATGGAAATGAGAAATATATGGGATTTGGGGGGGAAAATAGGATTTTATGAGTGAAAGTGATATGTTTTACAATGGGAGGGAAAAATATTGTGCTAGCCGAGCTTGAAAGGTGAATGCAAGGTTAAGGTGTGAAGGTGCCAAAAATTAGTGTCTACAGCTTTTTCCCTTTTTGTTGAGGGTTTTATTTACGAAAATGGCGAGATAAAAAATGAAAAAGGGATTGATAGGATGATGGATGAGGATTATTGATGATGTGCTCCCCTCAAACTAGGGATAAATGATGTGAAGGGGAGTTAGTCGTGAGTTTGAAAGAGATAGATGAGAAGGGCGGGGTTGGGAAAATATGGGAGAAAAATGTGGAGGTGAGGCCTTATGCCCCAAGCAAGAAGGATTCACATGAAAAAAGGATTAAAATATGGTGGTAATTTTAGGAGTCACTTCAATAGGGAACAAAGTACAACCTCAAAGAAGATGATAACAATGTCCTACTGCACCTACGAGTCACCGAAAACCACTACGAGATGGAGGGAATCCAATGGGAATCCACTCAAATAGATGTGCAAGCCATGCGACCAACGGGTCAAAGGTAGACATCAAAGAAGGCACAAACAAATGCAAAGGTAATAAAGAGAAATCCTTCATACTTGAGTAATTGATAAAATACGCGTCTGAACGGGACAAAAATGATGAGGAAAACAATAGTACCCCAGCGAAGGGACACAAAGATGGACAAAAGGAGAAATGATATCAAAAGTTGGTTATGACTAAAAATAATAGTGTGTTGTGGGTGGCACACCAAAAATAAAAAATAGAATGAAGGATATTTTAATGATGAAAGGGATGAGAGAGGGGAAAGTGATGAAAAATAAGGATGGGTTGACGGTGACTAGGTTAGGTTCTAAGGTGACCAAGGGAAAGTGGCGGCGAATGGTGTAGGTGGGCTATATAAGCCATTGGGTCAGCCAATTAGGATCTTTTACATGATGTGAAGTGACGATTGAGAACTCGATTTAAAGAGAAAAAGAGATAGAGAGAGAGAGAGAAATTGAGAGAAATGGAGGATGGGGAGTAGCGAGGAAGCACCAGAGGACCCACAGGATGGTAAGTTCATAAACCCTAGCTTATTTTAAGAATTTATGTTTTTGTTAAACTTTTAGCATTTTTTCAAATTTTAATAATGGCACAAGGGGCAATTACATCGACCAGGCCTAAAATTGCATTGACCCAAGTGAAAAGGCATCGACTTGACCTAGGTCAAAGCATCAACTAGGGTTAGAAAGCTAATTTTTGGATGTTGAATGAGGGGATGACTAATGATTACATGGTTAATTGGTTTTGCAGCCTAATAGACCTTATATTTACATGACATAGTATCATCTTTGTATGATCAAATTAGGGATACGGTTATAGATGGGGAGTGGGACCATTTAGTAGAAATTGGATTGGGTGGGTTTTGTTATTATCATTGGATTCTATGGGATGTTGGTTTGATGATTATACTAGTGGATTGATGGGATGTGCGACAGAACATTTTTGTTCAAGACGAGTGAAATGACCATTACCCTGGAAAAGTTTTATAGGATTTTTATGCTTCCTATATAAGGGGAGATAATTGATTATGACATGTAACATATTGGGGGATTTAAAATGGTTGTTTTGAGCCAATGCACCTTAGATTCAGTTCACATCTAGGGCATTTCATGTAGATACCAAATATGATTGGGGTGTAGTTAGGATTCAATTTATTCTTTTGGTTATGATGGCTATTTCTAGCTACGCACTACCGTATTCATGGGTGTGAGGTTCCCAGGAAACTATCAGTGTGATTGCGGACATTATTGATCATAAGATAGTGTTTTCATTTGGAAATTCTTTACTTGTGTAGGTGTATCATGAGTTGTGCATGTATAGAGAGAGGAGGGGGATAGGGATGGATGTGGTATTTTTACTGAACTGTTGGGCTTATGAGCACATAGCGTTGATCAGTCGCTAGAGCTACCATGGGTACCAGGTGACCATATAGAGTTGACTGTTGGATTTTTGAGGTGGCAATCCGATCATGCTCATGGGGATAGGGGTAGAGGAGCGGATTGGTACGAGCATATTATTAGAGTTAGGTGTAGAGAATGTGAGATGGAAGCCGTAGGCCAATTATCCGCATGGCTTGGGATAGATATAAAGCTGATGGGGATGAGGAAGATGAGGTGGTTGTAGGGGTAGAGGCTCGATATTATTAAGGTTGTCTAGTTGATAGAGTGAGGCAACATTTTTGAGTAGTCCAAAAATGCCTATGGATTATATTAGATATAGGAAAGATGAATCCGAGAAGGATATTCTAAGTCTCGGTATCACCGATCTACTAGATGAGGTATAGGTATTATAGGATGATGATGATGACATCGAGTGGGGGATGATTTTACCAACTAGATGACTAGGAAATGGGTATCCCGGATGGTGGGAGAGGAAGCGGGGGAGATGATGATGAGGAGGAGGAGGCTATTGTTGGAGGAGATGGAGGTGACAATGGAGTGGATGAGACATAGACATCATGATTACACAAAGAGTGTGATCTATCATGGATTGAGAGGGATATAGACCGGAAAGTGTGGGAGGTAGTGCGCTAGGAGGTCCTAGTCATACGTTAAGAGAGGAACCAAACTATTTAGGATAGGGATTAGTACAAGAGGTAGCGAGAGACCTATAGAGCTAGATTTTGAGATCTTTGATTGATCCTAGTGGTAAAGTTAGTGGGTGGTGCACCGGAGGAATCAAAGGGGACATGGAATACGGTGCCTCTAGATATTGTGTCCCTAGATTAGTACAAAGCATTGAAATTGGAGGCACAATATTACAAAAGGAGAGTGACACAAAGGTTTCCATGGATGTCGAGATATGTAGATTATCTAGATACACGATAGGAAGGAGATGGCATAGTTCCATCCTGGGGGTATAGAGAGTTTGGAAAACCACCATGAGATGAGGGCCATGACGGAGGAGAGGAAGCCTAGAGACAGATTCAGAACCTTCCCCACGGGGACAAGATTTGAGGCTTTGCAGGTGTACGGTTTACTAATTTTGATGATGTATCTACTTTGAGACATGACCCTAAGTGGCTTGTAGACATGATGTAGATGTACATATTATACATATATATATATATATATATATATATATATATATATATATATATATATATATATATATATATATATATATATATATGATTATGATTTTGTTGAAAATCACCATGTGTTATGTGTCTTGTTTATGTTATTATGTTGGATTTAGATGTCATGTTCATGATTATGATATTATGGATTAGATGTAGATGATTATGGATAATGTTGTGACTATGGATTTATAACGTTTAGAATAGGATATTGATGTGAATGGATGATATTTATATATATTTTTACATTTGATGTAGGTATGATGATGATTTGGATATAGATGTGGAATTGTGATTTTGACATTATGAGTTTCGGGTTATGGTTTTGATTTTGAAAGTATGATGGAATGTAATGGTAGATGATTATATTTTTGGCTTAATATATATGGTAGGTAAGGGATGGGATGGATTCATATGATCTAGTAGTGATGTTAGGATAAAAGTTAGGATACGAATATAGAGGCCTAAAAAGGATGTGACTCTAGAGGTGGTACCAACGGGTACAAAAACACTATACTTGTAAAGAAGAGTGCATGTGGAAGGAAATATTTGAATTGGATTAGAGGTAAAGCGAGAATTAAAATCAAACAATGTAATGTACTTGCAACCAAAGGTAGGTGATAACATGGAACCAATGATAGTTAGTCACACTTATGATTAAGATAGGAAAGGTAGAAAGGGAAATCTTATAGACTGTTGTAGACATGACAAGGGGTCAAGATATAGCAATCACATGAGAAAAGGGTTCTCCTTAGGGGTTTTCCTAGGACTATGCCCCAACTTGAGACATATAGCACAAGCTAATTGATGCGGGAAGTTTCTTTTGATGAGAAAGTTGATCGATGTAAGAAGATTTCCTAGGATTTTTTTACATTTTACATACGGAATGATGATCAATGCGAGAATCCTTTTACTACCATTACATAACAAGTTAACCATCCTTCGAGGGTGTGGTATAAATTTTTATTTTTTCCTTTTATGCTTTTATTGATTTTTCGATTTATATTTTGAGATGGTAGGATATATGATAGCGTTCCTTCGATGGATCGATCTATATTTTTACATAATTTTATTTACATAAATAGATGTCCTTTTCTAGAGCAATTTGTTTTGGGATAAGATAACTTTGACATGAGCATCTTTGATTTTAAATTTTGAATTTTTGACTGGAAATTTGAGGATACAGGTATACCACTTGGGGAGGGGACAATAAAGATGTGCAAGCTACACTTGAGAACCCTTAGCATGGTTACAAAAGTTAGATAAAAGGGAAGTGGAGTTAATGGTCATGGATTTCTAACCAAGAAGGAAGAACCTATCCATAAGGAATATGCTATGAGAAGATTCATGGTTCGCATATTTAAGGTTAGACATAAGATAGTAATGGTAGACCCCACAATTCCATATCATTACAGTGATAGATGGAAGAGGCTAGTGATGGAAATATAGGATCGTTAAGGTGACTAAGGTCATATTGGTAGACATGTTAATAATATAAAGGTCACAAGTATAAGGCATTGAAAGGTTACAATTTAGGTCACCATCAAGAGAAGCTAAATGATAATCACTAGACCCATACTTTGTGTGATAATGTATGGTCCAATCCATTTTAGAGAAAACTTTCCATGTTGGCTCCTCTCTAGGGTAGTGACATTCTAATTTTCTCAGTAAAGACTAGGTCACTAATGTTAAAGTCACTAGGATTCAAATTCTTGTTGTTAGCATGGATAATTTTATCCCAATAAACTGATGGAGTGAAGGGAGATCAATCAATGTTCATCTAACAACTCAAGTTGTGATATATGATCCTAACAATAGTCTTCATCAGAGATAAATTCATAGAGGGAAACACACAAGGAAGAGTTTGGAACTTTAAGAGGAATGACGAATTTGGAGCCGTAGGCAAGATAAAAATGAGTAACACTTGTAGGGGTGTGGATGCTAGTACGGTAAGCCCAAATATTGAAAGGGAGATGAAGATGCCAATTACAACCTACTTTATCAATAGTCTTAGAAATAATGTTTTAAAGGGTCTTGTTAGGGTCCTCATCTTAGTCGTGATCCACGGGATAAAAGGAGAAGAGAAGATAAGCTTTATGTTAAAGGTGTCGCTAAGCTTCTTAAGGTATTTTTTTGAAGACTTTCCATTGTCCATGATGAGCTTCTGAGGGATGCCAAAATGGCATATAATATGTTGATAGATGAAGTTAATGATTGGTTGGATTTGGTAGATGTGAACAAAATGCTCGCCACCCACTTGGTAAAATATTTGGTAGTAGTGATGATGGAGTGATGACATTGGGAAGTTTTGAGCATATGAAATATAGGTCAAGGATGAAAACACATAAGGATTGGGAATGTGAGAACAAGGCACACAGGAAGGTGTAGAAGTATAACTGAACATGGCACACCCAAAAACAAGTGGAAACAGGACTTAGCTACTTTTGAATGTCAAGGATATTTTTAAGACATAGAGTGCAGAGCATGTTTCGTATAAGACTTGCAGACCACACAAGGTTATTTTGGGAATAGCATAACTTTGAGTGACATGTATAATTTTGGACTAATAATAGGATCATCGTACTAAGATTTAACTTTAGAAGTTCTATTATTAGCACTTTCATGCTTTTGTATTCTCTTGTAAATGCGCATGACTATTATTAGCATGTAGCCTATTTTTGAAAGGTGCATGGGTAGTGAAGGAAAGTCCCACCCCTATATTTGTGTGTGTGTGTGTGTGTGTGTGTGTGTGTGTGTGTGTGTGTGTGTGTGTGTGTGTGTGTGTGTGTGTGTGTGTGTGTGTGTGTGTGTGTGTGTGTGTGTGTGCGTGTGTGCATGTGTGTGTGTGTGTGTGTGTTGATTTACACGGTTTGGATATACCATTTGATTGTAGAGTTATGTTGTTGGTTTGTATGTGCGCATGACTCATGGTGACATTATTATGATGTATGAAGCTTCTATGTTTTACAGACTTAATATAATGGATCATATTGGCTAGATATTGGTGTTAAATATGACTGAATATGGTTCTTGTATGGAAAATATCATTATAGTCATTGTTTATTCAATATTTCATATGGTTAAGATCTAGATCTGGTTTATGCACTGTGATTTAATTGATTATCTATTATGGATCTGAATTATACTTACAATCATGCTAATATCTTGAAAAAGCTACTCTAAATAGGGACATGGTACCCTTACGCACTTCAGGTGAGTGCTTAGTTTAGGTTGAATGATGTGTCAGCGTGCCTTGGGCTATTTGCAGTGAATTCTAGGCTACATCAGGAAGAATGAGGATTGAGGGTGATGATAACGTCGAGGCTCCATTGCGAGAAGGGCCAGAAGAATTGAGCCAAATGTAAACCCTAGCTATAAATGTAGATGAGATTGGAATTCTACCGACATTTATCACACTTTTTAACATACTCATAGAAGGCTTGGTTAAGAGTGGTTTAATAATATCCAAACCGAAGGACATGTTTGGTAATAGCAAAAGCCACTAAAGTATCCACCATATATATCATCACGAGACTTCTTGGATAACGCAGATATATTTGGAATATTTAAAGAAATGAAGGACAATCTTTATCAAACCCATGTTTTTATAGGATGACATAACAGTTTCACGTTGAAGGAAGGACCTCATAGAGTTCTTAGATAGGTTGGAGGGAATTGTGGATTCAGATAAGTAATCAAAGATCCGAGAATACCAAAGGTTAGAAGGATTAGTATTAACATGATTAACATGAGGAGGCTCATGTATATGAGAGGGTTGATCGAGATGGTGAAAAACAATGGATAGTTTACACTATTCCATTGTCGGGATAAGAGAGAATAGGGAAGCCATAGTATCTTTGAAGTGATTGGATGATTCAAGGATAATTTAGATGGTATAGGAGTTGAATGCTTCAAGGAGAAATATTAAAATATCCCTATATCTCGGAGTATGTCATTTTTACATTGATAGGTTCCTATGACTTAGTAGATGATGAGATGATAATCACCATAGATATCTAGGATTTAGATACCGAGCATGATAGTGGTTTCAAGGACCAAGATAAGAGCCTCATACTCATCCATATTGTTAGTTTATTTAAATTTAAGATTATGAGAAATGGGGATAGGGGTATCCTAAGGAGGGATAATAATGATGCAACGCCTCCCTCTTGTTAACACTTAGATTTGTCAAAGAACAAGTGTCATCTTGAGGGAGAAAAATAATGATCAAGGGTGAAGATAGATTCATCGGAAATTGTTTATGATGGAGCTGATTATTGAGAAGGGGCATTGGCAAGCGATCAATGATGGTTTGGTCCTTAATGGATATTTGGGAGATAAACTCAAGATCAAACTCGCATGAGCATAAGGAAACTATTGATATGATTGCTATTGTAAGGTTTGGATTACATGTGTTTAAGGATGTGGAATATGGTAATGATGAAGGTTTCGTGGTTGAGAAGGTAATGATAAAGCTTTAAAGTGGAAAAGTAGAGGGTGTAACATATGTTTTCATCTTTGGTGTAGCGAGTTTCATAGTCAATAAGGGTACCATTGATATAATAGACAACTTTCTCTGTTCGTTTCTCATTGCGGTATGCCAACACGAAACATAGAGCATGGTTAGAGGAAGTGATATAGAGGTAGAAAGGCTCCCCCTCATGTGGATGTGTGAGAACAAGTGGGAAAAGAAGATATTTATTTAGTTCGTCAAAGGCTTTGTGGCGTTAACATCCCAATTGAATTGGGTGTCTTTATGAAGAAGGTGGTGAAAGGGTTGGAAATGATCCAAGAGATGTGAAATGAAGTGGTGGATTGATTTACGTTAGCCTTAGAGACTACAAACCTAC
Source organism: Taxus wallichiana var. yunnanensis (assembly GCA_018340775.1). Taxonomy (NCBI): domain Eukaryota; kingdom Viridiplantae; phylum Streptophyta; class Pinopsida; order Cupressales; family Taxaceae; genus Taxus; species Taxus wallichiana. Next base: position 320,008,147 of record CM031237.1, read on the forward strand.
TTGATATTAAAAGGGGAAGGCATTTAGAGGATGGCCTTATTTTTAGCGGGTCAAATTCAATACCCCTAATGGATACAATGAAGCCAAAGAGATTACAGTTAAGACTCGAATACATACTTGGATGGATTGAGATACGAGAAAAAAAGTGGATAAGGCATTCAAAAAGGACTCCAAGGATGGAAAGATGGTCACGCAACAACTTGGATTTACCCAAGCGGTAATTGACATATTCCTCTATGGTTTTTGGATAAGGTCATGGAAGATATAGGTCATAACACACTAGTAGGTAGCGTAAATGTTTTTTACGCTGAAAGGCATAACGCGATAGCGAAGGTCCCCAAGAGGTAATAAAGGAATTCTCTTATTGGTTCTTTAAGGCGATAAGGATCGATTATAACCAAATAAATCATCCATAAGAGATAACATCTTATGGCTAGTCATGAGGTCGACAAGATGATCGATATTGGGAAGGGGAAATTTATCCTTAGGGTAAGCAAGATTTAAATCTCAAAATTTAGTGTAGATGCAGAGCCTTCCATAATATTTGGCGATGGGCATGATATTTGAAAACCGTTAGAGATAGGTGACAGAATAATGAAACTAGAAAAAACAAGATGTTGTAGCTCTTCTTTCACTGAGGAGGCCAACGTGGGGATGCATGCTTCACGTAGCTTCTATTTAACATGCTTAGCATCGGGGACGATAATGATATTATAGATGACAATAAAAGGATAAAATCCTAGTATGTCGGCATATGTTCATGAAAATACCTATTTATGTTTATATGGGAAGGAGGTAAAGGATTCAAGATCTTGAGGATCAAGAGATTAGCCATCCTTAAGGATGTGGGGCTCTTCGGGAGTCCATATTTTAATGTTGATGATAGATTCATTAAGAAGGGTGGAATTTTCAAGAGGAAGGGACTTATGGATATGAGAATCCTCATCCACCATGTAAAAAAGGATGTATTAGAACAAATACGGGAAGATATAATTGAAGAATTATAGATCCACAAATAAACAGTTGAGGATTATAGATTATAATGTGTAGACATTTAACCAAATGTTTATATATGCATATAACAGTTAACTAGATCATGAATGAAAATAAATAAAAAGAACTAAAAGTAAATGAGACAAGAGACACCAGATTTAAGTGGAGAAACCCAAAGGGAAAAAGATCCACTAAAAAGCATTGTCTTATATTAATAATTCAATAGATTTAACCCAACACTTCCACTTCACTCCTCGGTCTCACAAGTAAACACCATAAGACTTATGTCTCACCGTATACCAGATCACATAAGTAGCTTGATCTCGAGATCAATTAGTCTATATGCTCATTAATAATATTAAGATGACCAAGTGGTCCAATCCTCTGAGGGATCATCTTATTTATATAGGATGGGTGAGTAGCTATACTGCTTCACTCTTTTTTAAGCTACAAAAGAATGACTAAGATTATTAAAAATAATCTTTAAGACAAGGGTTGTCTAAATGTCTATCCAAACTTCACATTAACACCACAACAAGATGGAATTGTCATCGTTGCACTAAAGGACATCAATGGTAGGTAAATCCTCCCCTATAATTGTGGGATACTTAAGGGGAAATGACCGAGTCTCATTTCCAACCTGATAGGTGATTGATCTGAGGGATATGGCGGTGACTAAAAAAGTGAGGGGAGGGACACAATGTCATGTACATTAGTAGAATGGTTAGATAAGGAAGAATAAGAATTTGACTTAATGTGAAGGTGACACAAGGGAGAAGTGCATGGAGGAGGAGCGGAGGAGTCTTTCTATTCCAAGAAAAATATTTTTTGAGGTTCACGGGATTGGTAAAGGACAAGATCTTGGATAAATTGTTCATAAATTTCAAGACAATATCCCTTCCATGCACAATGGTAAAGGTAAGTATGGGAAAAAGACTTATTGGATAGGAAATATAAACTATTGGTGTATGGTTTTGTGTGAGAAACGAGACATCAACATGAGAAGAAGGGTGATCAAAGATACCATAGATAAGATTATTTTTGAGGAAAGGGTGCCGAAAGAAATGATATCCCCAACATTGGACTGATACATGGGGTCCTTTTTTAGGGAGACCATGGTGGTTAAGAGAAGGAATGGAATTAAGGGTGAGGAGTTCATACTCCCCAGGGGAAAGGCAATGCATCACATCATCAAAAGATTCATCATTGGGTAACTTAGATGTAGGAATAGAAGAACTAGTAGATGCTTTGGAAGAATGGTATTTCTTAGGGACAAAAAAATCATTTGGTTGATACGTCACGTGACATACTTTAAAGAGAAGATGATCAGCAGGAAGGGTATGGATGTTCCCCTCACATACATATTTAATAAAATGATAGAGGGTATATGGGACATAACACATAGACCAAATCCAAGGGCATCTAAGAAATAAATTGTACTAGAACTCCCCTTATATAATGTAGAAGATCTCATGAAGTATTTTATGACTAACTCAGATGGGAAGGATAATCATGCCTAAAGTAGGGGAAATAACATCATTAAAATAACAAAGGACGATGGGAGATTGGTTGATAATGATGTCAGGGGAGCTTAAGTTGGTTAAAGCGGTAGGAAGATATGGTGTTAATACTAGCACCATTGTTAATCATGGAACGGTGGATGAAGGTGTCATTGATACACACCATGACAAAGAGGGAAGAACATGATCTTAAAGAAGGATTTTGGAATCCTTGAGGGATAAAGAGGTAGAATTTGTGAGGGATACAACAAGGGTTATAAGGGGTTGAGGCTCATCGGATGATACAAGGATGCGCTATAAAGCTTTAATAAGAGCCTATTTCTAGTTAGGAGAGCTTTTTGTAAGCTCATAAAGGGACATCTTAATAGGTGTTTGATGCAACTTCGATCATTGTATGCTCGATGGAGGTAGGATGAGGAGAAGCTAAGATAAACACCTTAGTCTTAAAGGAAGAAAAGGGTGGAGAAGGATCACTTGGAGAAGCGGTGATGATGAATTTAGATTTGGATGAGGTAGATGATTGGTTTTTGTATGAGCGAGACCAGGTGATGAAATAGACAACGTTGATATAGAGAGGAGGGATATCTTTGAAGGAAAGAGAAGCCATAGGTGGGATTGCAATGAAAGTGGATTTAGAAGGCTAGGGCTTAGTTGGGGGTCAAATTTATACGAAGATTGGCTAGGGGGTGGAAGAAAATATTCTTCAATGTGGATATCATTATCCTCTCTAAGACTATCAATGAGAGTGTGGAGGGATTTTCGGTGTTAGATAACTTGGTCATTAACATGGTTATAGGTTCAAATGACGTTAGGATCAAACCATGTGGGTTTTGGCCCAAGTGGTTAAAAATCTATAATGGGCGAAGGGTAACCATGGATGCTTGGAGAAGATGTTAAAAACGTTGATATAATATGTGGTGGATGATTTGAGGGATGAGGTTTTGGTTATTTGAAATGGATTTTATTTTGGTGAAGGAGGGATCTTATTGTTATTAGGTTTAGATTCAAAATTTTATGGGGAAGGAGGGATGGATGTTAATTGGGATTGGGATGGAGGGATTGATGATGATGGTTTGGAATATGGTTGGGATGATGATTTAGATGATGATTTATAAGGAGTGGATGATTTGGATGTAGGGAGAGTGGATGATTTGGATAGAGGAGGAGTAAATGATTTGGGTATATTTTTGGAGGATTAAGTGGTAGATTTTGATCTTGATTGGGTGATGGTGGGTGTTTTGGATGAAGAGCCAAGTCGTTAAAGTGAATGAGGGAGCCCTAAGATAGATCGATGGAAGCTATATGGTTGGGGTTGAGAAGTCTTAGGAAGGGGTAATTCTAGTTTCTTGTGTTGATGGGTATGTGATTTTGGATAGGTGTGCCAAGGTTTTTAGATTTACATTCGGAGTTTTATACTTGGCGGGTATAACAATAATTTTGAAAGGGGGTATGTTTTGATGAGTGGATGTGGATGGTATATGCGTTAATATTTGAGGTAAATTTGGTTCTTAAGAAGTTGATGGGGATGATGATTTGATAGAATTAGGTTTAGATGTGGAGAAGAGGGATGAAGTTGGATCAATGTCGATGGAAGGTGTGGGGATAAAAGATAGTGTAGGATTAGATGTAGATAAAGGTGAGGATGATGATGGGATTATTAAGATAGGAATATAAGTATTAGGTTTAGAGGAATAAGGGTATAAAGTATTTGGTGTGTAATTAGGTAGAGGTAGGAGAGAAGGAGGTATAATGGGTACAAGTGGGGTAGGCTCATATACGGTAGATGTAGGGGTAATGGATGTAGATATGATGAGTGTAGAAGTTATGGGTATCGTATATAGACAAAGTAGATGCAATGGGTAAGGATGATGATGTAGGGACTTGACTTATAGCATTAATTGTCTAAGCATTAGATTTTTGATGTAGAAGGGTAGATTGGTTGGTGGGCGCATGATTGGAAAAATGTTGTTTGAAGATGTCAAGTGGTTGGTTGGGAAAGACAATTGGATTATTCACTTGGAGGTATCCCTTGTTAATAAGGTGTTGCACAAGATCTTTAAAGGTGTGACATTTTTCAATTTCATGCCCGTAGACTCGATGGTGTTTACAATAGGAGTCCTCTCGATACCAAGCGAGAGTTTGGGTCATGATTTATCTAAGCATTGGATTAGAGGGATTTGGATGATATTGGAAGCCATAATATTATCAATAGTGGAATTATAATACTTACCAAGGGAGTATATTTCAGGAGGTGGGGTGAGGAGCTCTTTGAGAAGGACCGATATGGGAAGTGGAAGCAGAATAAGATTTGACAATAATAGCATTGGCGTCGCTTTAAGATTTATTGTGATGAGAGGAGGAGGATTTGTGAAATTTTTATTTGGTTTTGGGTCCGAGTTTAAGTTGGCCTTTCTCAAGGGCAAAAGTTCAAATTTACAAGCCACAGTAAAGGCTTCTTCAAAGCTCTGAAAGTATTAGATCGAAGGGTGGAAGAAATATGTTTATTATAAGATTGGGAAAAGAGCTCAATGAGCTCAGTCTAAGGAAGGGAAAATGATAGTTGGTTGATAATGCCACACCATCTTGTGAATAAATATGTGATGGATTCGTCTTCAAACTATTTAATGGAATATGGACCATTGATGGTGATTTTGTGATAAATGTTACTGGAGAAGTGCTCTTGAAATATTTGGGAAAGTTGTATGAAAGATAAGAAGGATTGATGGGGGCTATTGCTATACCATTCTAATTTGGCGCCGAGATAATGACATAGGTAAATTCCTAAGCATGAGGTCTTGGTCATAGGCTATGAGGTAGTAAGTATGTCTAAAATCTCAAAGGTGTTGTTGGGGATCCTCTGTGTTGTTAAATTTAGATAACTTAGGTAGTTTCTAATGAGGTGTGTAATGTTTAACAAGTACATAATGATGGATGGGTTCATTACAAATTTGGTCATACGTGAATGAATTCTTGGGTCCCAGAGTTACGGTTTCTAGGTTGGACAGTTTACTCAATAATGTTTGCATAGGGTCATTAGAGGTAGGTGAAAGAGAGGTCAAAGGATGAGGTTACTAGATGTAAGAAGTGGATGGGTTGGATTGAGGATGAGTTTGATAATGTTAAGGATGGGTAGAGGTATGAGGAGGTGGTTGGTAAAGAGGAGGATATTTGATAGGTTGAGATATGGGATGTTGAAAAGGAATGTAAGAAAGGGTACTAGATGGAGGGAGTTTTGATATGTGATAAGGGGGTTCGATTAGGGATGAGTATGGTAACAAGGGCTGGGATGTTGGTATGGGTTAGAATATATGCTAAAAAGTGGTGTGGGAGGGGTTGATGTGTCTAGGTAGATTATGAAGGGAGAGCTATAAGAGAAAACATTAGCATGGAATTGAGATGCGGGATTGGGGCCGAAGATCGAAGAGGTTTCTTTGATGCAGGAGGAGAAAGGGTGGATTCATGAAGAGACCAAGTAATGGAATCAATGACCATAGTGGATGAAGATGTGATGGGGATAAATGATGAGGGGGTGGTGTTGATTTGAGGTAAGACATATGGGATGGGAGCCACTAATCGAGTATATTGGTAAGTGGAGAAATCAAGGGAAATATACTTACATTGGGCAAGGGCTAGTTCATTCATTTCTCAAGGGAAAAAGATAGCGATTAGGGAGGTGATAAAGCGAGAGGACTTAGGATGGGAATGGAAGGAATAGATCTCTTGAAGAGGGGGTCGTCAATGGGAAGGTGTGTAGATTTTTGGAGGAGATAATCATGGAGGGAGATGGGTGTTAGCATCTCAGGAGTTCCTTGAACTCCATGCATTCATGGGGGATAATGGGGGTCTCAAAGGCCTCTATGAAAGTGGCATATGAGGGAGTAGATAGTCTATAAGGGATCGAATGGTGATAGAGGAAAGGGCTGGTCTTGACCTCTGAATGGGCTTGAACTATGAGTGGGTCACTAGGGTAGGTGGTTGAAGTGATAGGATGGGAGACTATAGAGGAAGAGATAACAGGAAAGGCCGATGTTTGTACGTAAAGAGAGGTAGAGACGGGAATGTTGCATAAACAATCTTGTTCAATTTTTCTTATTTGTGACCGAGTAATAATGGGCATGAAACAAGAAATCAAAATCCTATTCTATTAATTACTACAACAAGCAAAACACACAACACAATATTTTTATCTTGATTATTAGAAGAAGTGTTAAAAGAAAGTAAAAAGGCTCGGAGGGAACCTATGAAATGGTTGATCTGATCTAGTTTCAGGATGTTTTAGATGGTTTCCTCTATATACCTGAAGGTATGTGAGGCCCAAATATCTTATGATTATCAAGACATGGCCGATATAGGTGCCTACCCCGCACTTCACGCCTTTGCACTGCAACAATAAGGATGCGGGTGCTTAGCCAATATACCAATAATATAAAAAATTATAATGTGGCAATAAAACATCAACGGATATCCTATTGGGTGACTAAATCCCAATAGTTCCACTTGTTAGATGACATCTCATATGTGTAAGTTGATGTGTATGTTATGATGATGCAAATAATTAACCCCTAGTTATACTATGTGAGAAAGCAAACAATAAGGGTGTTCTTTTTAACACCAGAAAATGAAGTGTGGAAAATTGATGAGGACAACAAGAAAGATATGAAATGAGATAAAATAAAAGGACTGGGAACAAAAGAAATGAATACATGGTATATGCTTTTCCTTTTATCGATTTTCAAATCAAGTAAGTGAAAAATCAACTCAGCAAACCATGATCCAATACAAGTAAGAAAAACTGAACTCTTACCTATAAGGTTAGTAGAAAAGAGATATGGAAAAAATATGAAATGAAAGATAAAAAATGAAAGAGAGCTCACCCATGAAGGGTGATTCCCACCAGGCGTTCGAATGTATGACAAGTATTTCCATGCTTCCTATTTCAGATTAGTGAAAAATAGAGGATAAAATCATGAAACCTCAAAATATGGGAGGGTTTAGGGACCTCTTGATGTGGATGAAAATGGCATGGGCACACAAGAGATGATCCTCATTGTTGCGAATCAAAAATTTGCACAATAGTGAGAACTAAACAGAAAATGTATTAGTGATGGATATGGTGGGATGCATGACAAAATCAGTTCTAAGAAGTGAAATATTCCTAGAAAGGATGCTAGCACACGTGATAAAAATATTTGGAAAATCGGTCTTTGAATGGAAATAGAAATGATTGTATAAATAGAAATCTAATTATCTAAGATCTAATGAATCAAAAGATCTTGAAATGATAACGATAATGACAATACTAAAAACATGCACAAACCAGAGTGGGTCGATGATGACCTAAGTGTAAATTGTACGATCGAAAATGACCTGTTTAGTGATGAGATGAAATCATGGAAAAGTAGAACCGAGATGCTAATGTAGAACCGCATGGACCAAAGCGCAGGGGCACACATAAGACAAATGAATAAGGGGAATAGTAGACTGTGGGGATAAGGAATGGATCAATGATATAGGAATAGTGACAAAGGTTTATTTTGATGGGCTAGGACAGATAACATAAGGTGGTGGAATGAGGAGGAAGATGATAAAAAGTAGGATGTCGAATGTGATGGATTCAACAAGTAGGGGATATGGCTCGACAGAGACCAATCCTATTCGATGGTGATTAGAATATAAGTAAGATTTGGAATGAAGAGAAGAATGGATAGATGGATATGATGAAGATGAAATATGGATGAATGGATAGGAGAATTCCATAAAACACTCGTAAACCTACAAGAAAAGAGAAGCTTCAAAAATAGCATGCTAAAAGGAAACAAGACAATTGATTGATAACCAAATCTCAAGGGATGATGGAAAAGCAACACTCATAAAACCACAAAACAGATTCAAAATTTCCACCCCTTTGAGAGGGGGTGAGGGTGGTTAAATAAGATAGGGAAGGGTCGACGACCACCGGGTCGATCACTAGCAACTGGGATAGACAACTTGCCAAGAGATGTTAGGATAACAATGAATAGGCGAGAATGGATTAAGAAATAGCTAATGGAATACTTTTAGCCCTACATACATGTAAGGGGGTGTAAATTGGTTATGGGAGGAGTAAGAGGTCATAAGTAAGTTTAGGGAATCTTATGGAGGAATATAATGAGGGGTAATGATTAATGGGAATGGGAAGCCCATGGGAATCGAAAGCGACATTAAATAAGGGTGACTAGGACAAGATTAGGATAGTTAAATGGGTTTGGGGTTCATTGAATATTAAGAAAATATGGGGATCAAAATATGGGAATAAATGGGATAATGAGGGAAATGGGAAATAAATAGGATATGGGGGAAAATATGATTTTAGGAGGGAAAGTGATATGTTTAGAAATGGGGGAAAATGAGTGCATTAGGAGTGGACGAAGGGTGAACGCATGGTGAAGGCATGAAGGTGCTGAAAATAAGTGTCTATACATTAGCCCCTTTACCAATGAATAATAATAATATTAGTGACAATTTCATCAATCAAGTATATGTAAAATGAAAAAAATTGATTAATTACTTAACAACCCAATACCATCAACAATTGGAGTATTTATACTTGTCTATAATTTTCATTTACCTGATTCTAACATCAATTACATGAGCTTCCTTATAACAAATTAAAACTATTATCCATTATTTATGGTATCTGTACACATACAATTGAGATTTCATAGACCATGGTTTACACAATGTATAATACTAGTAAACTTTGGTATTTTTCCTTATTCCACCTTTATATCACTATTAGGCACTACTTGTATAGTATTTTGGTGTGCTCTCAAAGAAATTGATTCTTATAGGCAAAAATCTCAATTGATGTATGGATCTTCTATGATATTTCTTCCCATCAAGAAGATTCTCACGTGTCATGTGTTTTTAGTGTCATTTGGAGCTTTCGTGGGCCACATATCTCTAGAATTTCTAGGGTCTCACGCATGCTAGGCATAAAAATTCTTATATTCTCATACATGCCAAGTGTCGGGGTTTCATTAATTCTTTTCACATGCGCTAGTTAGTGATTCTTCTATTCGCCTTGTATGTTGGATATCACTCCATTTTTGTGCATGTGGATTGTTGTAAAAAATGATCTCACACTTCCTTTCTACGGAAAATTATTTTAAATTCTGAAATATAATGGTTTTGATCATGAAAACTATGCATTATAAGCACTTAAACATATTCAATTTTATCAAAATCACATGCATAGATCAAGTACGTGATCATATAGGAAAATCAAAGAGAAACTTAAACAAAATTTTTGTTTTGGAATCTAAATGGGCTAGTGATGTTCAATTAGGTCATTTTCCAAAGGATGTTATCCATCAAATTTAATGAGGGTCATAAAGGACACATGTGGGTCACTATCTGGTTGGTTCACCTTGAGATCTAGTATTTTATGACACCGAGTTGATCACTTTGGGTGAGTTGTTAGTCATTGATTTTTTTGGTTGAGTTAGTAATGATCCAAGTTGGGAAAATTGATCCATATGAGTAAGAGATGAGTTGAACTTGAGATAGATCTCAGATGGTCAAGTTGGTGAGTTGATCTAGGTGATCTAAGTTATAAATATTTTTGGTCGAGTTGATCATTGAGCTATTTTTGAGGTTGAGTTGATTAGAGAAAGTCCCATGAATACGATGTCTCATCATTAGTCCACGTGGACCATTTAAAACCACTTCTAAGACTCAAAATAGGAAAATTCAAAGGAAAATTTGGCTAAGTCCTAGGATTTAAATATTTTGAGATCCTAAGAAATCACATATAGGCCTGAAATTTTGATGTGCCCCTAAAAGAGTCTAATAATGAATAAATAATGTGATTGATCCATGTAGACCAATCATGGGTTATGTTGATCTTGATATCATGAGGAAACATCAATAAAATATAAATATCCCTAACAAGTTACAATGAGACAAAGAACCATGATCTCGAACCCAAATTTGCCCCAAGGAACAGAAAAAATGTGATTGGTCCATGTGGACTAATCATGAGTGTTTGATCGACCGAAAGGCTTAAAGGGCATAAATGGTGTTGAAACCCATTAGAATATGAGAACTAACATGGAAAAGACACATGACATAATTTTTAAGAAATAAATCAGTGGAAAGAGGACTCATCTTTCCAATCAAGATAAGACACGTAGCAAAAATAATCATGAGGTAAATTTTATGGCCCCATGGACATCAACTTTGAAAAGTGTGTTGAGAATCTTTGATTGATTATAACTTCTTATCTAGATCATTAAATTAGGGAAAACTAATTTCATTGAAAATATATTGATTATATCTACATGTTGGGACTAGTTTGGGGTTACTGATAAGGGTTGTTCTAAGCTTAAACCATAAATTTGTATTCTCATCGTCATTTCGGTATGCACTTTGAACTATGAAGAGGATGATTTGTTTACCATAACTTATGATTCTAAGATCCATTTCACCTGCACATGGTTTTGTTGGAAATGGAATGAAAATAGATATATTTTGAGCACAAGTTAATAGGTGATTGTTAAGAGATAAAGGGTATTAACGTGATAACTTGTTTGTAATAGTTTTTGATGGTTTTCTTCATCAAATGGAGTCCAAATCTGTATTATTTTACTTACAAAAGATCCTCATTATTTCATGATGATTATGTATTAAGAAATTTTCTTTTAGTCCCACCAAAATTCAAGGTAATGTATTTATCATGTTTTTGATGAAGAATGAGTTGTATCGAAATGGTCCCAAGTGAAATATTTACATATTTAGACAAATGGAAGCTCTTGATTATCCATTTTTCTTGATTGGTATCCATATATGCTTATCAACAAATAAATATTTGTTTGTTTCCTTTAGGATTAAGGAACATCCATGGTTATGGGTTATTATTGTCACTGTATATGTCTTGGGAATATGTTGGGATTTTGGTATGATCATATCATTCAATTTACACACTTAGGTGAGTGTTTAGAAGTTAATTAGAAGAGATGAGCATGGAATGGAATAATCTACATAATATTTATATAACCTCTTCTCTCCTCTATCAATATATATGCAACTTAAATTCTTATTATAAAGGATCGTCCCCAAAATAAAATTTACTCTTATCTTTTTAGTAATCTTGAAGCTTTTGAGTGTTTTTCATGTCGATTTGGAGATATATAAATGGAATAATATCTTTGATTATGTTTCTATCATAATTTGTATATTTTTAGTGATAAATAAAATTTTGGTTATAGCTAATATATTTCCTTTGTGTTGTGTTTATTATCTCCTTACCTCTCTCGATATTTACATAATTTTTGTGTTTGGAATTTTCTTATTTTTCATATCACTATGTTTAAAAGACTTGGAGTGATTTCCTTATTGCTATGTATGATTTTAGTTGTGGATAATATCTTCCCTCCCGACCTAAATGTTTTCGCTTCAATTTCTCACTCACATTGGGATGGAGATCCATTTCTTTGTAGTTCCATCATGACCATTTTTATTTCATGTTTTTTATTCTCCCACTTTCCCTATAATTCAATAGTTTAGCTTAGAGTAGTGTTAGCATTAGGTAGTTTGTGCAAGATGAATCTTTCTCTAGAGGTATACTAATAATGATAAAAGAGTCCCACACCATGTAATTATTCTCAGGTTGTTGTTGAGATACAAAAATATTCTAACTTTTTGATATTTCACAAGTTTTCATTTTTAGTGCCAACATTTTTTGGCACGCCCGATGGGAAAAGTTTATTTGAGAACTTTTTACCTACTGATACTAATATGTCAAACCATTTATTTTATTATTTTTGTGTTCTTTTTGTTTTATTTACATAATCATGGACAAAAGGATACATGTGATCTTAATTTTCAATAGTTTTGGTGTGTTATTAGTTTATCTAGTTTTTAAACCTTTCTCTCAAGCACTTGAAAACTCCAATGGCTCAAATCAACCCATTTTTATAAAATTTAGACAATTTAATTCATATCCATTCATGTTTTCACATTCTCATAGCAAATCTAAGAAATTTTTATTTCCCTATTTTCAATGCGAGTAGTCCCCTTAACATAAATGTGTGGGGTGAGAACCCAATTACAACTCTCAAAAGTCTCCCATATTTGACAATTTGGAATCATTCTAACCTAATAGATAACCTAAAAAAACATCATATAGTTTTTCTCATTTCATCATATTACCCAAATAAATACATATTTAAGAGTTATGGATGCCTCTCTCAAAGAAAATGCTTTTATTTGGTATAATATCCTTCCATGCAACTCTATTCATAATTGGGATGAGTTTGGTAAATGTTTAGAGAGGAATTTTGGATACAAAATCAACTCCCTGTCACTAATGGAGAAGATAACCATAATTAAAAAAGTATCGATATAATACTTATCTTATTTTAACATCATATTTCAAATAACTTGGGAAAGGATTTCACTATTTGTAACACCGTCATCATGTCTTTCTTTCCTTTACTATTTAAGAGCTATGGGTTTAGACTTAGAAATTATGATTGAGTCTATGTGATGAGTAAATCTCCTAATAATTTTGATATTTCCATATAACCTGAAAGAATACCGATCATGATATGGAGGTTAATTCTTAGCACCACAATGTCTAATCCCCCGAGTTAATCCTATCTTTTGAACATCACTCACCATATCTTTTTGATAATATAGTGGAAAAAGATCTCCTTCCATTGTGAATGATTATGATATCAATTATCTTTAAAAATGTGGCTTATTGCATGATTTTTTAGAAATATATAAGCCTTCATCCATCCCACTTAAAATCTAGGAAGCTCCTCCCATCCCAAACACCTCTTATGCCTTGCAAGTCTCCTTCCTATCTTCATTTATCTAGACCTCCAAATTTTTGTCACTAGGCCTTGAAGATCTATGGTATCCCTTAAGAAGTTCATTTCCTTTATCCAACCTTAATAAATCCCAATTATACAACTATATTGATTGATAATGATAAATTTAACTTTTATGATGATGGAGATAGCTTTTAGACATTACAACATTTAGAGCTTATCCTAATTCCATATCATTCAATAAACTTGGGAGGTTATCATGCACAAGAGGAAATCAAGTTTTATTTATTTCAAACAGCTTAAGTTACTGAGAGGAAAGATAATTTTATGGAATATCGGTTGAATGATACCGAGGAGGAGATTAAAGAGGTTATGCTTGGTAAAACTTGGTCTAAGGAGGTAAATAATAATTAACCACTTGCAATAGTTTCATATCCCATTTAGGTGATCTTCATCGAGATGATGATAAGATGGATCTCTCATATTGGTATGATATTGATTTTGATAGTGAAAACACACATTCAACTTATCAAGTAGTGTGCATCTTAGAAATAAATCGAGAATAAGTCGAGGAGTGACAGTTAGAGCTTGAGGATAAATAAGATTTTCATTATAAGATACAATTAGAAAGAGAAAAATTAAATTTTAAATCTTCCATGTGAGAGAAAATAATGAGATGAACCTTGTACTTTTATTAAATATTTTGATGGGTTAAAGTTATCTATTAAAAGTTGAGTGTGATTATAAATTCTTGTTTCTCATGGTAAACCCCTGTATTGGAGGAAATCATCAAGGAATTAAAAATATTTTAATATTTTAAAATGATGAAGAATGTGTCCATTGATTTTATTTTAAGGATGATTTTAGATCAGTTAACCAAAATAAAAAAATTATCCCATTATCCTTGAGAGTTGGATGTCCAATGAGATACTTCTCTAGGCCTAAGTCACATTTTTTATCAGCCATGCTTATTCTAAAGCATGAGGATGATCTTAAAATAATAAAGAGCTATCCTAGACACGTACAAAATAAATATGATGATCGAATAGAGGTATATTTATAGGATTTGGATGACATTTTAAAGAAAAATAACTTGTATGCCCTTTTTCCACCCCTCTCACTTACAAACCTCATCTCAAAGTTGATCTCATGGTTTGAATTCAAAAGAAATGGGAGTTTCCTTTGTAAACCTATGTGTAGATTTATGTAATATAATTTTGTATATTGTTAAAGTAGGGTTGGCATAGGTTTTTGTAAATTAAGTGATCATTCACACTTTGCATGTTCCACTTGAGACATGTATGATTTCTATTTTGTACATAGTTTTTGTGAGCCTCATTTCATCTTGTGTGGATTTCATCATAAATAAATTGAAGTAATGTGATCTAAATCAATTTGATTTAAATACGACGTCTAATTTCAAATCCTTTTCTATATGGATCTAGAGATTCAAAGTGATAACTTATAGGTTTTGGGGAATTTTTCAACATCATCAAAGTTTTATCTAGAACTTTAAAGATTAGTTTTAGAGAAGAGTGTAATTTAAATGTCTCAAAAAAAATTCAATGAGATTTTTTAAATTTTTAGGTTATATTACATGCCAAATGGATGCACAAGGGAAATAATTTATCCATCTAATAGTCGGATGAACCCTACGAGTCACAAACAAAAATCTTGAAAATGATCTCACACTTCATTTTTGGGAAATTTAATTTTAATTCAAAACTTGAAGAGTTTTAATCATGATAAAATGTGAATTTTAAGCACCTTGGAATCTTCAATTTTATCAAAATCACATGCACATATCAACTCCATGATCATACAATAAAATAAGAGCGAAATTTGATCAAAAACTTGTGCTTTGGCCTCAAAATAGGTTGGTGACTTCAATAATCTAATTTGCAAAAGGATATTAACTGTTAAATTTAATCAGGGTAACATGGGACATGTTTTGGTCACTAGTCACTTGATTCACCTTGTGATTTAGTCTTTTATATCACCAATTTGGATACTTTGGGATATTAGTTTGTCATTGAGTTTTTTTTGTCAAGGGTTATTAACCGAGTTGGGTGATTTGAGTTGAACTCCGAGATACAACCGAGTTGATTGAGTTGAGAAGTTAATCCAGGGATCCGAGTTTGAAAATTTTTATGCCTTTGATTGATCTTCTTGATATAATTATGAACCTAAGTTGATTTGGGAAAATATCCTAAACATAGTGGCCCATCATTAGTCCATGTGGAATAATTATGGCCACCTCCGAGACTCAAATTCTATGAAACCCGTAGGAAAAAAATTGGTTAAGTATTGGGATCATGAGATCTCAAAACCCAAAGAAATAACATACATGCCCAAAACTTAGAATTTCCTTTGAGATATCCCAAGAATAGAGAAATAATGTGATTGGTCCACATCAAAAATCATGGGTCATGTTGAGCTTGATATCATGATAAAAAATTGATTGGATCTTAATGCATACAAGAAGTCATGGTTGAACCCAAAAACCTTGATCCAAACCTGAAGTGACCTCATGGATCCCAAAAAAGTATGGTCGGTCCACGTGGACCAACCAAGGATCATTGTGCTCGAAAAACATGATTGAGGGATAGTTGTGAAACCCCCGAGAATCTAAGAGCCAATTAGTAGAAGACATGTGACATCATTTTTGAGTCGAAAATCATTGGAAAGGGGACTCAAATTTCCAAGTAAGATGAGACACAATGAAAATGATCATGATTTTAAATTTGATGGCCCCTGTGGATGTCAATTGTGCAAATCCTTTTCAAAATATTTTATTGATCATAAGTTTTGATCCAAGTCACGACATTGGAAAAATTAGTCTTATTGGACATATATTGAGATCCATATGTGGGGAGTGATATGGGGTTAGAATTACAGTTGTTTTGAGCCCAAATTATGACATTTTATTCCCATGGATGTTTCATATATAGCCTTTGTAATTGTGATCTAGGGGTCATTTGTTTATCATAACTTGTGATTCTAATATCCATTTCACCAACACATGGGGGTCAAAGCACAATGTTGTGTCCCACTTTGTGTCCCAATAATGTGAGTAATAAGTTGGGTGGGATTGGAAATCGAGGTTGTTCACGTAAACACCCCTTTCGCACGAACCCTCTTGCGCGGACCCCTTTGGGTTCGAATAATTTTGGTAGCACAAAGTTATATATATATATATATATATATATATATATATTTATATAGTTTTGGGTGGTAGATTTAGGGTTTAGGGGGTTCAGGTGAAGGGGGTTAAACTTGAACCCCTTCAAGCAAACCCCCACTCGTGTGAATCCCCATATGTGGCACCTATGTGGCACATTTTGGCACCAAATCCATTGGGAGGATAATTTTATGCCAAAACGTGCCACATAATTAGGGTTAATGAATGAATAAAATTATAAAATTTTAACACAAAATACATAATTTTATTAGCTTTCTAAAAATATAATTTTCATTTTTAAAAATTTGTTTTACTATTTATTTTTTATATTTTTCTAACATATGGTATTTTAGGACAATCAATCATACACAATCAACCCAATTTGAAAAATAGCAAAATATATTAAAAAATGAAAAAAATAAACTTACTATTTGTTGAAGTCTTCTTCTTACCTATGAAAAAAATTCAATTTCAATATAAATCTTAAAATTTATTGGCATAGACATATGTACGCCATTTATTTGAAAATATTTTTACTAAATAATTAATTAAAAATATATAAGTCAAAAATATGAAAATTTGACAGCACCTCAAAATTCAAATCTTGAACATATATCTAAAATTTCATGGTGAAAAAATAAATTTTCATTTAAAAAAACCCCCGAGGACAAGTCATTCCTCTTTTATAACATAAGAAACAACATATGAATAAAATTAAGAAAAAGACCATATTTTTGCCATTAAAAAAAAAAAAACATTTATATGTATTCTACACTCTAAACACAACATTTCATTAGTTTGTGGAATTTCATGAATGTGTACGGTTTTGTGGCTATTACCTTTAGAAAATCAATGAAACTGAAAATTCATGTTTATAAAGGTACAAAACATACCAAAAAGTGGGACATTTTATTGTGCTTTTACCCATGGTCGTATTGTATAGGGTGTGAAAAGAGATTAATTTTGAGTACAAATTAATAGGGATTGGTTGAGATATGGTGGAGATTATCATGATATAGTTTGGGATAGTTTTTATCATTTTCTTGGTCAAATGCAATATAGATATATTTTATTTTACTTATGGGTGGTCCTAATTATTTCATGATTATTTTGTATCACTAAGATGTTGTATGGTCCAAAAACATGCAATGGAATACATTTATTAGGTTGTTGATCAAGAATGAGTTGTATCCAATGGTCCCAAGTGAACTATAAAATTAGATGGATGACGATTCGATTCACCAATTTTCTCCATTGATCTCAATATATACTTATCAAAAACAAATATTTGTTTGTTTTCTTGAGGATCGTAGACATTCATTTTAATAATTCATGCCTTACATTAACACAAATTGTGCAACACTCTTACATTATCCTATACTTTTGAATTTGGCCGATTACATTATCCTAGCCATATTTCATTCATTCTTTCTTATATAAAAAAACTTGTTTACTTGCATAATGGTCATATTATTCCACTAAATTATGATATACTCTCACATATTGCAATCCCATATTTCAAATTACTTACATAAAGATCTAGCACCATAGTGCTTAGAATGGGCCACACCATCTATATGTTATGGATTGACTTGGTGCTTTGATCCCTTTCCCTATAATGATACATTTCTTAATTTTAATCCCTTTGGTAAACTTGTAGTTATCCTTTTATTTGTTTTCCAAATAAATAACACATACATAAGAAATTTATTCATCTCCCATCAAGGAGGGGAAATTCATTCTACTTGGAACATGGCATCCTAATGAGCTAACACTAAGATAAAATCACATGAAAAGATACTTCAAGACTCCCTTGAGCTTCATATATTTTTCATATTTGTTATAGGGTAGTCATCTACTCATATCAACAAGCACAAGAGCCACATTATCAAATTCAATTCAAGATAAGGAAAGGATCGGTATAATTACATGAATTTTCATCTTATCCTATTCTTGTCACTTGTTTTCACCTAAAATTCCTCTTTTCACGATAAGGAATGCCCAAAAGAAAGTATTAGATAATTTCATATGGATAGCTTAGATTATGATTTCGATGATACATTATTGACAAAATTGTTTCCTATAAGTTAAGAAGATTATTCCCTATAATTGTTCTATGATTTTCTTGTTCATTCTATACAATATTTAAAACCTTTATCAAATTAATTTTTTTAATTTCTTTCTATTAATATTGGTAATAAAATATCATATGCACACAAATGGGAAAAATGAAATAAAGATCTAATGAGAGCCTTAATGACTATGTTTTGCGTTATAAGACTAATCTCACTAAAATGAGCAATGTCATAGCTAATTCTGAATTGCAAGATCAATTTTTACAAATCCTTTTACCTCATATCCAATATTTTGTCATATTTGACACCTTTTTTCATTCTATCACTTATGTCATATCCTTTAAGACCTTGAATTCAAGATATATTTTATGTGAAAACTCAAATATAGTGGTCAAACTTCTAGTCAATCTAACGCTAAGTTTCAAAATATATCCAATTTCAAGAGTAAAACTTAATATCCCAGGATGAGGATAAATCCACTATTAATGTAGTGTCTCAACCAATGAAGCTCCAACTTCAAGCTCATCCATGACATTTTACTAAATTTTCACTACCATCTCAAGTCGTGTTACAACTACTAGATAATAACCTTATCTCTCTTTCTCCACCTCTTGAGTTGGGATTTATTCATCCTCAAGGGAAAAAAATTGATGAAAAAACATATTGTGATATCATGTATGCAATGGGAACTCTATAGCTTGATGCTTCAAACTTAAACATGTAATTTAAAATTTAATAAATTTTGATGCAATCCAATGGGATTAGCCTCTATATCTAAACCCAAAAATGATAATGATAAGTTGAAGATATTCAATTACCCACTTCCCAAATATGATAAGAATACATCTGAAGCAATTGATAATCACACTTATCATGCGGTTCCATCTCCATAGTCTACCAATGCTTCTCTATAATTTATTGTTGGTGATACTACTAATTTACCACTAGTCACTACCTTTACTAATGCATACTTCAAGGATTCTTTCAAATAAATACAGGTTCACATTGATACATCTATTAATAATCAAGGTATTAATAATGTAATGATTAATCCTAATTTCAATTATGGCATGTGTTCACTTCCCCTCTTACATTCTATTGTATTTTTCATTATTCTAAATCAAACATAAGTCACCTACCTCTTATGGGTGTATAACTCATTCCATCACCATTGGGTCTCTCACTATTTACATGTCATTCCTTATAACATAAAAAATGAAGCATCTCGGCATGGTCTTAGGTTTTCCTTGAGTTAAATCTATTAGGGATATTCTACCTATTATGCACCAATGTCTCAAATTTATACATGAGCATCAGGTCATCACTATTTAAAATATCCCACCTTAGAACCCTTTACCTATTATTTCTCAACCTTCACAAGTACCTACAACTAGTGCGCTTCCCACTCCAATTAGAATTATGAATATTCCACCTATTATTACCATTCCTATTACATTTATAAATGATAGTCTTATGATTTTTACACAAACTCATAGTACTAGTCACATACTTTTACCATCAGCCTACTAGACCACACAGTATCCTCAACTTTCAATGCCTCGTCACTTACTCTCGGTGTATCTCTAGGTCTCATATTCCACCACATAGGAGTAGGCCATCAAATAGTGTTCTTGGTACAGAGTGCATGCATATGTCTCCTCATATGCCTATTTCACCTTCTAAAGGGCACACCTTCTTAAGACACATGTTCCCTGTGCACACAATCATGAACATGGTTTCAAATGACACTAGACCCTCTACTCATGATAATATGCCTCCTTCATTCATAATGACAAATAGTGGACCTTCACTCAACTTATTATTAGATAAATTATACACTACTCACACACTACGGAGAATCCAAGTTTCCCCTCAATTCTTGATGATACACTTTGTGTATAGGTTCAAATTCACTATTGAGGGAATTACTACACATCTAAACCTCATGTTGCAGACATATACTAGGGGAAAATTTGCTTGCCTCTCTCTGGTTACTAAGTCTTTATTCATCAAAATAACTAAAAACTAATTATTTCCCACTTAGGGTCATCTTTAGATCACCCTTCCTTCACTTCAAAGAATAAGTTTTATATACGCCCTCGAGGGGCCTAAAAATATCAAATATTCATATATGTTACTATTATCTCTCAAAAGTGCACTTGTGTAGAGAGATGGCTGCGCAGCGTTCTAAGCTTGAAAATTTTATCCGTCTTTGGTAGATACAATGGAAACACCTCAGGTCTGTGGGTATACCTATTTTGAGGTGAGTCTCCAGTATCAAGGCCGATTCCTTATTGATGTATCCTAAACTGATTTTTATGGGGTTTAAGGGTAAAAGATGATTATAAAATGAAATTAAAACTAAGGTGATACACCAAACTTGTATGAGGTCTTTGACTGAGTACATGCACAATTAATATGGAATGAATTTCTAATGCACAGGCCAATAGTTTTCTGAAGATAATTAAGGGTAAACACTTTGATGTATTGAGGGATAGAATCACAATAATACCGATAAGTTACACATACACATTAATATCATGCAAAAATTACTGAATTTACAACAGAGCAATATGATTAATCGGGAATTCAAAATTCACAAGATCAATGGAAACATACACAAGACTACAAATAATTGGAAAGGCAGAAAATACTTCACATTCAAATGGAAAAACTAGTAGAAAATTTCTTCAACACTCTTGTATCTAAAATTCGTCCTCTAAAACTCCCCTTGTACTTTTCGGGCACACAATATATAGAAAAATTTATTCACCAACCCTTCCTAAAAATAGAATCGCCCATGCATCCTATTTTTATCCTTTATTTAATAATAAATAAAGGAATAAAATAAAGCAAACTAGTACAAGGAGGCATTAATAGCCTTTGATTACATACAGTCAAACTGAAGTTGATTGTTCTATTTTAAAGAAAAGCATGGGTGAATAATTTGCTAATAATAAATATTTCTTGATGAGCAAGTCTTCTCCTAGTGCATGCAAATTTTGTCCTCTTGCTGATTTGTCCTTTTGTGAAGGCATGCAAAAATACTCTTGTGTATTGAGAAAAATCAAAATACAATATTTGCAATACTTGTAAAAATAATTCATCCAAAAATCCACTTAATGGGGACCACCTCCAAGCTTAAGTTCTAATGTTGACATTCCTTGTCCTCTAGTGATCACATGGATAGCACACTGTAAATCATTTCCAACCCCTTCAATAGATTGTAGTTCAGTAATAGTCTCATCATAGTTTGGCCACTCTTGTGGACTTAGCAAATTACTATGGTTTTAAACACATGACAAGGTGCACTTTGTAAAAGGGTAACCATATTACATTTGGCCACCTTTGAACATACATATAGCATACTATAGTCTGCCACCTTTGATTAATATTGTATTGTATAGTTGGTCAGCTTTGTATTGTGAATAGAATAAGGTGAACACCTTTTGGTTTGATCATTGCACACATGATTTGGTCGACACCTTTTGGAATATTTGAGTTTGGACTATTGTTGGTATGTCAAATGAAAATCATTTTTGAAATAATGAGGGCTGACCCCCTCGCAATGATTCAACCCTCCATGCGTTTTGTCGGTGGTATTTTAACTCAGGTCGAGTTAACTATAACCCTGGTGGTTTGCATGAAAATTGGTCCCTTGATTTAGGCCGTTGATCTCTATACTTTTGATTCATGGTTGTTGATTTTTCTAACCCTCGGTTAGGGTTTCTAGCCTGGCATTTAATGTGGTAGCTATTATCGACCATGATGGTTTTCTTTGTTTTTTGGAGATTGATCCCTGAGCATTGATCTTCGTACTTGTTGAATATGGATCGTTTGATCATTGACCCTTGGTTAGGGTTAGGTTAAGCCAAAGTTCAGGTGGGTGAGTCAAAAAAACTCGAACCTCATCCATTTTTCATTTCACATCTAGTTCGCAGTGAAACCTCGGAAAAAAATTATCGACGTGATTTTCATCTTACGAAGCTTGGCTTCCTAACCAGGTTGACTCTCGTAGCTCGGTCAGTTCTGCTCTGTTGGTTTTCCTATGTTTTGAGTTTTCCAAGAAAGGTAGTTGTGGGTATTTTCTGCCATTGTTGAAGTCCTTAGAACTTTTCCTTCTGCATTAATGGTTTTGAGCTTAGGTGAATCAATATTTTTCTATTCTTCTCTGTTTGAGTTTTCTATGCAAGGTGGTTGTGGGTTCACCGTCGTGATTGATCTCTTGGAACTTAGGATTGTGTTATTCTTTGGTGTTTGAGTCTCTACTTCTTTTGAGCTCTGCGAGGATCCTATAGGTCTCAATTTCTTTTTATTTCTATGATCATTTCTCAGTTGGTTCTTGAACTCTATGTGTGGTCTATTTTTTTCCATGGTCGACCTCTTGGAGCTCGGATTTTTCTTCAAATGAGATCATTGTTTTGATGAAGGATGGTAAGTTTTGATTTTTGAGCTTTGAAATTGCTTCATCATTGTTGTTTTGACTTCAATATATTGATACTTCACTTTTCTTTGCATTATTTGTGGTCACGTGGTTCCTTTGGGGATTCTTGAGCTGAAAATCATTCTGGGTTGCTCCTGCTTGACTCCCAAGTTCGAAACTTCTCATGGGCATATGGATTTCTTGTTTCATCATTCAGTTTCTTAGAGGTTTCGATTGTTCACTTATAAACAATGAGTTCTGTCTATTACTTTGATCTCTTGATACCCATTAATGGGTTTTTCGGTCTCTGGCCAGGAGCTATACCCTTCTCACTCTGATACTGCAACTTGAAACTAATTTCAAATGGAATAATGAATTTTATGAAATAATTCAATATTTTAACTTGGATATGAATGCATTTCTGATTCAAATCTCCTCCACTTGAGTTTGTGTTCTAAATATAATTTAAAGCTCTGTTTACTTGCTACTCGCTTTCATTCCTTATAAATTCTCCCTTGAATCTAGACTATTATACTTTATGTTGCAGAAAACTCTCTTTCTTGATGATCTTTCGAGGGTTTATGACCATTGGCCCTAGGTATCGATTCGAAGCTTGTTCTCAGTCAATCCTTGAGCCTTTTCTGGAAACCCTAGATATTCTTCATTATGTTTTGTATTCCATCTTCTTTGTACTTGTTGAATGACTTTGAATGGCTCAGCCATGAATGTTTTCTTGCACTCTATTTCCTTTTTTGAGCTCCTTTGGGTTCCTTCTAAGAATGATCCTAGAGCATTCTTCATCCTGTTCTTCATTCTCTGGGACCCTAGACCTTCATTGTTTTGATCTCTAAAACTCTGCTCTTGAGGCTAATAATATTTTCTAAAAATTGAAATCCACTTCATACTATCTTAAGTTCTACATTATCATTCAATTCAACCATTAATACCCACTGAGTTTGTGATCTTTTCGTTATTGGTGAAACCACTCGATCTTTTGTAAGTTGATTCCTTTTGGAGGTTTCTCTAACCATTCTTCTTCTCACTGATTTGGTTCATCATGGCTGAGGATGACATTATTTTCACTTACTGTAACATTTGTTCACTATTTTATTTTGTGCATTGTTATTTGTGCATTCCGTAGTGACTTTCTATTCATACTGTAAGCTTGAGATACATACTTGGATCCTCTGAGATTTGACATCTTCTTGATGGAAAGATAGGCTTGTTCATTTGACTCTGGAACTTACAGTATTAGTACTTTGACTATTCTTGATTTCATGAGATCTTTGTACCTTGTATGTGGCCTTCTGGAAGTTGTAAACAGTTTCTCACTCTTGTAATGCCACTAGAAGGCATGAGCCTTGATCCAGATGCTCTGTCAAAATATTGTAGTCTTATTTATTTTTGCTTGAATATTGTACTTCTTTAATGGTAGCATTTTTGTGCACTCATACTTGCTTCATTCTAAAACTCGTAAATTTAAAATGGCTGAAATTTGTTAGATTATCTTGAAACTTCATGTTATTCAATTGTTAAGCTATAATGAATGCTCCAAAGTACTTCAATTTGATGACTGAAAGTGCAGTCCATTTCTTTTCTGTTTAAATACTACATTTCCTTTTATTACAACTTTGATATGCATGCTGGAAAATTTTAAAAATGTCCATTTTACATGGTGAAGCCCTGTCAAAATTTTCCTAGATTTCTTTCTCATTCTATTTTAGTTGTAATCTTATCTTCAGTTAACTTCAACCTTTAAATTCTGATTCTTCTTCTTCAGTTGCAATCTGAAACATGTACTTTTGTCTATAATTCTCCCCTCATTACGTACTACAACTTTTGTTATCCGTAGAAATATTGCTGAACTTTGAATTGCATTCTTGCTTCATTTCAAGTATGTACTTGTCACTCATCCGCTTCATGTACCATATGATAGGAGTTATTGAACTCTGCAATCTTTATCCATAGTGAGGAATGTAAGGCATGATTTATTTATTCTTAGCTACAACTGATTCGCACACTTGAGAAAACAGGTTAGAAAATATTTAGGCTTTTGGCCTCTCTTATGTCCATGTTTTTTCTTTTCTTCTCTTTATTTCTTTCTGAGTGAGTAAATCATGTATATTGTTTGATCTTAAGTAATCTATATCTCTTGTTATTAAGAGATCCATGTGCACAAATTAGGAAAATATAGGAATATGGATTAACCCTGAGCTCGTAACTAATGATTTTCTCTTTTCTATTTTCAGGTACGGTGCTTTCAACAATGAAGATGAAGAGGGAACAAATCTAAAGATGAGGATGCATCAACCGAAAGACAAACCTCAAGGAAATGATGGGTTCACTCATACTCCTTTATTTTCTCTTTCATGCATGTGTACCTCTTATTTCAGTAGTTGTACTTTACTTTCGATTACATATCACGGCTTGTGTGGGAACATTTGAAATTCCCTATGAATAAAGCATTAAATTGTGAAATTGATTTGTGTATTTCTTTCTGCATTTCTACTTTCTGATATGGATTGTATGATGAACTAAACAACCCAATAATATAATTGAATGTCTTAATCATGAAGGAAATATCATTAAAGAATACCTGTAACATCCAGTAATGAACTCTAATTTCTATAATCTGTAGTCTTGATTTCTACTTCAAAACCTAACACTTCATCTATTCTGTAATTTGGTGTCTTCATCAAGACAACACAAGCTGTCCTTCAGGGCCTTGTGTTCTTTTGTTGAAGATAGCATGAAATTACTGAGCTATGTGATTTGTTATGTTTTGTAACAACACACATAGTTGTATATTTCATGTAATCATTAATTAATTTAATAGTAACAATATTGTCTGAAAGAACCTCCCTAGCTTAGGTATACTTCACCAATGCTATCCATCATAACGAAGTTTCGAGTTGCCCATTTTTGCACAAGTGTAAAAATTTTCAACATTACAAAATCCAAAAACATTAAATCTATACAAATATCCAAAATATTTACATCGCTCTTAGTTGGTTGTTTCTATTTCACATTTATATTATTCATGTTGTGCATTAATTATCATGTTAGCTTTATACATAGTATGTTATATCATGTTTATATACACGTGTGTTCACATGGTACATTGAGATGAATACATGGTACATGTGGGTTGTTACATGATGTAGGATGCTTGCCATAATTCTCTATCGGTTCTTTCACAACTACTAGGGACATCCACTTTACAATTTCTCATATGCAGGTTTTATTATTCCAATATTTACTTTAGCTTACCTCATTCACATGGTACATATGTCATTTCATATTATATATTTTTCTAACATATTAATTGTTTCTCCATGTGTAGTCTCTATTTTGTGGGTTATTTCTAGCTAGAATCCTCTTCATACTATGGCTTGTTTCTTCTTTTACCGGGTTTTGCTATGGTTTCTCTTGCTTGTGGATAATTCCTATGTTACTTGATTATTTTTTGTTGGCCTTTAGGACCTCGATTTTCTTATGATATCCCGATTGGTGTCCCATGTATGCGGCATATTTTTTTCCATGTTATGTTTATGTTTCCTTGCATGCATTTTCTTCCACCTACTTTGTTGAATTATTATTGATTGTTCCTAACATTTTTCTAGTTTTTATATTATATTACTATGTATGCACCATGGTATGAACCTTGCACACTCCCCTATTTCTCCCGCAAGAATCCTAAAACACATGTGCACATCAACTATAGGTCATTTTGTTTGGGTTGTGCTCACATTTTTCTACCTCTAATACCCCAAAAATGGGCGGCAACCATTAGATGATATCTCACCCTCATGATAGTTCAAAATCAGGAAGAAAAATAACATGTACAAAATTAGACATTTCAAAGGTTCAAAAATGGCTTAGAAATAGACTTGCGTCATAAAACATACAAGGATAAAACCATATAGAAAATATCGTAGCAGACTGGATGCTATGGCCAATTCTGTACACTTCCATTTTGGTGGAATATTAATTTTTTTATCAATTAGTATAATTTATCATGGACATTTATAGGGTTTCTAATTAGTTTCAATGATAGAATGCATGGTATAGTTCATATTATGCTTTGGAAAAGAGGTACTTACAAGCTAACATTTTCTTGGTACATTTTTCATCATTTGTAAATCAATTGGGTTCGTGTTCATCTATAGTGGAACTTATCTATGGGTCTTGGGAAGTGTCAAGGTGACTATTATCCTCATAGGATTGACTTCCTGTTGTTCATATTTTGTGGAGGGATGTGGAAAACTAGAACACTCCCAATGGGTAAGTGCAGGAAGTTGATGGACAAATATAGGGTCATTCGTGGACGTCATATTGCAAAAAACAACAAAATCTCAACTTGTAGGGATTATTAGCTATACACGCACTCTAAATTAGAAAAATTTATATAAATATGAATCGTAGCATTCAGAATCTAGTTTCTAAAATACTAATTTTTTAAAAAAATGGACAAGTTTAGCTATATTAAACACTTAAAATTATATGACTTAGTTTTTTTTTTTTTGAAAAAACTTATAAGATTGTAGTCCGTTTGCTGAATTTTGGATGACCAAATCTTTTTTTTTTTTTTTTCCTTTGGTGAAACGTTAGATGTAGTTGTCTATCTTAGGATGGATTTTATTTTGTATTTTTTTTTTTTTAATGATTTTTTCCGTGAAAGTGGTCTGAAAATATTTAGAAAATGGAGCACTTTCCATTTTCCCACCATAACTATATAAAAAAATATCGAAATCAATTTTTTTATTTTTTTAACGTGTATAGAATTTGTCCACACTTGGGATGGTATAAGTTTTATTATATTTTGATAAGCGAAACAAAAGTTACAGTCTTAAACATAGACATGAACATTCATGGGAAAAAATATCTTAAAGACCTATTGTTAGTAAAAA
The DNA here is from genome assembly GCA_018340775.1 of Taxus wallichiana var. yunnanensis. Classification (NCBI taxonomy): domain Eukaryota; kingdom Viridiplantae; phylum Streptophyta; class Pinopsida; order Cupressales; family Taxaceae; genus Taxus; species Taxus wallichiana. The sequence goes on from CM031237.1 coordinate 320,036,066, forward strand.
TTTATAAAATGATATTTATCTTATTCTATTCACTTTAAAAACAATATTTCTATGAAGCTAAGAGTCTCCCCTACGCGATGGCACCATTTTTGTGAAATGTTTTTAGTTTTTTAGCATGGTTCAAGTCTTTGGAAGAGCAGATTTGAGGTTTTTGACCTTTTACACTTCATAATGACCTTCCATAGCTTTGGTTGGGGAAAAACAAAGATTTTCCGAGGCTTAGGTTTGGTAGATAGATCCGTGATCATGGTTTATAAAGCACGATCGCAGTTTTTTAAACATAAACTGCGAGTGCACTTTATAAACCGCGATCACGGTTTATAAAGCATGCTCGCAGTTCATAAAGCACACTCGCGGTTCATAAATCATATTTACACACATCCCAATGTCTGAATTACCATGTGATTTTTACTCTCTGAACTTACCGTATGAATTACTACGAAATTCTATCTTTTTCTACACATTTTTCTTATCACCGGAAGCAAAACATCATGGGAGACAAAAATGAAGTAAAAAAAGGAAGTCATTAAGTAAAAAACACCAAACGAATTAGAGGCCAACAAAATTCAAAATGCTGAGCGAATGCGGAAACTTCGTGAATCTAGAAGAGGTTCATCTTTAATCACAACTATTGTAAGCAATGAAGAACTAGGTAATGTTTCTATTGTCAATGTTGAAGTTGAATTAAATACTCGTGATGAAAAAGTTTTTACTATCAATGTTGAAGAAGAATTAAATACTCATGATGTAGCAAATGTTGAAATTGAAGGAGACAATAAAAATGTGAATAAGGAAATTCATGTTGAAAGCGTAGACAAGCAAAATTTGACAAAAACACCTCCTAGGATTTTATATAAGAAACCTAATTTTTTTATTGAAATTGATAAAAGTATTTTGAAACCAATGTCCGACAAATTTTTAAACAACAAATCGAAGAAAAGCCACTAAAATTTGGGATAATCATTATGAAATTTTAAATGATTCCCAAATATGTCAGTTGTTGGTTAGTTTGATGAAATTGATTAAAATGAGACCTACATTAAACACCTTAGGATTGAAAACATCTAATATACGTGGTCAAACCTCTACAATTGTTGAAAACCTTCATGATGTATATCACATTGTTGGTGTTAAGAGATGCACTAGGGATAGTAATATTGTGCATCGTGTACTTGCTACTAGTGTTGTAAGTGAATCAATAAAAAAATAACGTTTGATTACGCAAACAAGTCGAATGTTGCAAGTTAATCGAAAAATTGTAATGAAAGCAATTGAAAGACGTAATATCCTTCAATCACTCAATAATGCCGATTTTTGGGCATTTTCTACTAGAGCACCACGTAAGGACAAAAATAATTCTGATGCTATAAGAGAAGTTATTAAATTTTGGCATGATAATACTAGAGTTTTACCTAATACAAGAGATGTTATAAAACGAAGAGTTGGTTCTACTAATTGTGAACCACATCCAAAGAATTTCTTAGATATGACTCAAACTCAATTTTTTCATAAGTTTGAATAAGAGAATCTGGAAATTAAAATTAGTCAATGTTTTTTTGAAATGTTGAAACCATTCTATGTGAAAATCAACCATGCTCGCACCACTTGTTATTGTAGGCAACATGTTGAATTTGCGATGCATTATGCTAAATTTTTACGTATTCGTTCTAATTTTCATTCTAAAACTATGTTATCTGAATGTGGTGTTCAAGTTCCACCAATATCTTCTAGGGATTTCATTCCTACTATATTTTATGAAAAAGAAGTTGGACAATTTTTTTATAGTCAGGATTGTTTAGATGGAAGTTGTAGTACATGCGGCGGATTACCTAAATTAGAAAGTTGCATCCATGAGCAAATTGAAGGTACAATAGGACATAATTTAGTTGAATTTGATAAATATAAATCAGTTGCATACCAGTTGAAAGATGGAAAAGAGTCGAAACGGTGTGAGCTAGTTACAGAACAAATGCCCATTTTTAATTTATGAGAAAATTTAAGGATGAAATTGTTTATGAGTATGCGAGGCATACACATAGAGCTCGATGGTTGGATGAACAATTCAAGCTATGCAAAGACACATTTCCTATTGGTACTATTGTTTTAGTGGTCGATTTTGCAGAGAATTACACATTGCAATGACAAATGGAGGTTCAATCGCAATATTTCAACTCAAGTACAAGTTGCCATTTTTATGCATATAGCATTTCTACATTCTCCGAAAGTATAGAGAATGATCGAATATTTTTAAGAGAGTACCACTTTTATATCAGTGATGATCATACTTATTCTACTGAATTTGTGCAAGGGTGTTTCTAGTTATTTTATGGAAACTTGTCTGATAGTGACATCCACTTTAAACAACATCATATATGGTCGAGATAATTACACGTCTCGGTTTAAGAATGCACGAATGTTTTATCGAATGAGCATAATTCACGTCAAGATGGGTGTGCAACATATTTGGAGTTTCACTGAGGCTAGACATGGAAAAGGAGAGCATGATAGTGTAGGGGCAGGTGTGAAAAGAGCTCTTGAAAGAGAAGAGTTGAAGTACAAAGATGGTGCTAAATTAAAAATGCAAAGAGCATAGTGGAATGGTGTACTTTTGAAAACATGGCCCGAGGTTCTCAAGAAAATTTCACGGTTTGTAGATATATTTGGTTGATAGAGGAAAAACATATTTCTAACTATGAGGATTGTATGAAACTCATTGGGTCCAGTGATATGCACTCATTTTGTAGCTCGAGACGCTACTTCGTGGTCCATATGGACAAGAAAGTTGACATGCTTTTGTGCATCTTGTATCGAATTTTTCACTGCTGAGTTTGATTCACAAGAATGGGTGGAAGGATGGATTTGTAGGGCTCTAACTCTGCTTCCTAGTTATCAACCTCGATAAGCATTATGACTTGTTTCTGTAGATGAAGTTACAACATCCAAGGACTTTGACAAAATTTTGATTTTGGTGCGACAAGGTATTTATGGTTATTTATTTAATTTTTATATTGAGTTATGGCCATTGAAATTTTAATATGTAATTTAAATTTGAGTTGTTCAGTTCCTTGGTTATTTTTTTGTAGGACATGTGTTTGCAGTAATTGTGACAGAAGACAATGAAGAAGGAACATAATATTTCTCATGTCGTTGCATCGAGGAAAGAAAGAAGTTGACTTCTCCTATTATAGATGGTGAAGATATTAAGTATCCTACAGGGTCAGTGGTAGTTACTGGAACTTGGCTTTGATGGTATCCATTAAAAAACTCCTTTGTTTGGGTGTTTGAAGACTTTGAGACACACAGGAAAATACTCTTATATTCACATCTAGTTCTAGCGACAAATATTCAATTGTATAGATATCGAGGAAGGCCTAATAACAAGATTCTTTGGAAGGTTTGAGAGTCAGATCATGAAGCAATCTTGTTTGCTATTCAGAGTAGATCCAATCCTGATGGTTCATTGGAATGAATTTACAATGCTCATGTTTGGTATATATAATTTCTTTTCAATTTATATATATATATATAAATTTTTAGTTTAAAGATATAGATTTAAGTTTGAATATATTTTATTTTAAATTTGTGTATTTTTCACATATATATAGATAGTATATGGTTTTGATTTGAAACTTAAATTTCTTTGACTAACACTTTTATGTTTAGGTTAGTGGTGTCGAAAAGCTTCCACCTTCACGTGGTTGGCACTGTTAGTAGAGAATTTTAAATTCTTGAAGCTAAGAGAAGCTTTCATTGTTTGAAAAAGTTGTAAATTTTGAAAAAGTCAAGTAAATTTTGAAAATGTTGTAAATTTTGAAAAAGTTGTAAATTTTGAAAATGTTGTAAATTTTGAAAAAGTTGTAAATTTTGAAAATGTTGTAAATTTTGAAAAAGTTGTAAATTTTGAAAAAGTTGTAAATTTTGAAAATGTTGTAAATTTTGAAAACGACTCCTCCCCAAGTGTTTACAAGACCATACCTACGCGTGTGCACCGAAATGAGAAGGAAAAAACCGAGAGAGGCTATTGTAGAGGGTCCCTACGCCGAGGTGTCGGATCAGACGAGGCCTCTCTAGGTGCCACGGAGTCCGAGTAGTCACCCATCGAAGTTGAACAATATTTTGGTCTCAGGGATCTTAAGGGACTACGCCCAAACGAAGTAGCCCGGAAGCAACGACCCTTTCGTGCACCGAAACACACCGCATCCTCTAGGGTTCACCTAGCTACCGAATGTGCGGTGCAGATCGGTTGGGTGCCACGACCCACTATTTGTAAAATATAGCGTTTGACAACCTTACACTGGCTCCAATTGCACTATTTCACGCATTTGCAAACAGTAGGACAGCGAGAGCACCAAATGAGAAGGAAAAAACTGAGAGAATATATTATATAGGGTCCCTACACCGAGGTTTCGGATCAGATGAGGCCTCTCTAGGTTCCACAGAGTCCGAGTAGTCACCCGTCAAAGTTGAATGATATTTTGGTCTCAGGGATCTTAAGGGACTACGCCCGAATGAAGTAACTTGGAAGCAACGACCCTTTCACGCACCGAAACACCACCTCCTCTAGTGTTCACCTGGCCACCTGGATGTGGCAACAGTCGGTTTGGTGCCACGACCCACCGTTTGCAAAATATAGCATTTGACAACCTTACACTGGCTCCAACTACACTATTTCACGCGTTTACAAACAATAGGACAGCGAGAGCACCAAAATGAGAAGGAAAAACCAATAGAGAGAGGCTATTGTAGAGGGTCCCTACACTAAGGTTTCAGATTATACAAGGCCTCTCTAGGTGCCATGGAGTCTGAGTAGTCACCGTCGAAGTTGAACAATATTTTGGTCTCAGGGCTCTTAAGGGACTACGCTCGAACGAAGTAGCTCGGAAGAAACGACCTTGTCGCGCACCAAAACACCACCTACTCTAGCATTCACCTAGCCATCCGGATGTGTCGGTGCATTCGGTTTGGTGCCACGACCCACCGTTTGCAAAATATAGCGTTTGATAACCTTACACTGGCTTTAACTGCACTATTTCACGCGTTTGCAAACAATAGGACAACGAGAGCACCGAAATGAGAAGGAAAAAACCAAGAGAGGATATTGTAGAGGGTCCCTATACTGAGGTTTCAGATCAGACAAGGCCTCTCTAGGTGCCACGGAGTCCGAGTAGTCACCCGTCGAAGTTGAACGATATTTTGGTCTCAGGGCTCTTAAGGGACTACGCCCGAACGAAGTAGCTTGGAAGCAACAACCCTTTCGTGCACCAAAACACCACCTCCTCTAGCATTCACCTAGCCACTGGATGTGCCAACATAGTTGGTTTGGTGCCATGACCCATCGTTTGCAAAATATAGCGTTTGACAACCTTACACTGGCTCCAACTACACTATTTCACACGTTTACAAATAGTAGGACAGCGAGAGCACCAAAATGAGAAGGAAAAAACTAAGAGAGGCTATTGTAGAGGTTCCCTATGCTGAGGTGTCGGATTAGACGAGGCTCTCTAGGTTCCACGGAGTCTGAGTACTCACTCATCAAAGTTGAACGATATTTTTGTCTCAGGGCTCTTAAGGGACTATGCTCAAACGAAGTAGCCGGAGGCGACAAGCCTTTCGCACACCGAAACAACACCTCCTCTAGTGTTCACCTAGCCACCCAAACATGTCGGCGTAGTCGGTTTGGTGCCACGACCCACCGTTTGCAAAATATAGCGTTTGAAAACCTTACACTGGCTCTAACTACACTATTTTGTGCATTTACAAACATAGTAGGACAACGAGAGTACCAAAATGAGAAGGAAAAAACCAAGAGAGGCTATTGTAGAGGGTCTTTATGTAGAGGTGTCGGATTAGACGATGCCTCTCTAGGTGCCATGGAGTCCGAGTAGTCACCTATCAAAGTTGAACAATTTTTTGGTCTTAGGGCTCTTAAGGGACTACACCCGAACGAAGTAGCCCGGAAGCAATGACCTTTTCACACACCGAAACACTACCTCCTCTAGCTTTCACCTGGCCACTTGGACGTGCCGACGTAATTGGCTCGATGCCACGACCCACCGTTTGCAAAATATAGCGTTTGAAAACCTTATACTGGCTCCAACTGCACTATTTCACACGTTTACAAATAGTAGGATAGAGAGCACCGAAATGAGAAGGAAAAAACTGAGAGAGGCTATTATAGAGGGTCCCTACACCGAGATTTTAGATCAGACGAGGCCTCTCTAGGTGCCACGGAGTCCGAGTAGTCACCCGTCGAAGTTGAACAATATTTTGGTCTCAGGGCTCTTAAGGGACTACGCCCGAACGAAATAACCCGGAAGCAAAGACCCTTTCACACACCAAAAAACCACCTCCTCTAGCATTCACCTGGCCACCCGGACATGTTGGCATAGTCGGTTGGGTGCCACGACCCACTATTTGTAAAATATAGTGTTTGATAACCTTACACTGGCTCCAACTGCACTATTTCGCACGTTTGCAAACAGTAGGACAACGAGAGCACCGAAATGTGAAGGAAAAAACTAAGAGAGGCTGTTGTAAATGGTCCCTACACTTAGTTTTTAGATCAAATGAGGCTTCTCTAGGTGCCACGGAGTCCGAGTAGTCACCCGTCGAAGTTGAACGATATTTTGGTCTCAGGGCTCTTAAGGGACTATGCCCGAACGAAGTAACTTGGAAGCAACGACCCTTTCATGCACCAAAAACCACCTCCTCTAGCATTCACCTGGCCACCTAGATGTGTTGGCATAGTCGGTTTGGTGCCACGACCCACCATTTGCAATATATAGCATTTGACAACCTTACACTGGCTCCAAATGCACTATTTCACACGTTTGCAAACATTAGGACAGCGAGAGCACCAAAATGAGAATGAAAAAATAGACAGAGGCTATTGTAGAGGGTTCCTATGCCAAGGTGTCAGATTGAACAAGGCCTCTCTAGGTGCCACGGAGTCCAAGTAGTCATCCGTCGAAGTTGAACAATATTTTGGTCTCAGGGCTCTTAAGGGACTACGCCCGAATGAAGTAGCTCGGAAGCAACGACAGTTTCGCGCACCAAAACACACCCCCTCTAGGGTTCACCTTGCCACTGGATGTGCGAGTGTAATCAGTTGGGTGCCATGACCCACTGTTTACGAAATATAGCGTTTGACAACCTTACACTAGCTCCAATCGCACTATTTTCACGCATTTGCAAGCAAGTAGGACAAGCGAGAGCACTTTGAAATGAGAAGGAAAAAATTGAGAGAATATATTGTATAGGGTCCCTACACCAAGGTTTTAGATTAGACGAGGCCTCTCTAGGTGCCACGGAGTCCGAGTAGTCACCCGTCGAAGTTGAACGATATTTTGGTCTCAGGGCTCTTAAGGGACTACGCCCGAACGAAGTAGCCCGGAAGAAACGACCCTTTCACGCACAAAACACCACCTCCTCTAGGGTTCACTTGGCCACCTGGACGTGGCAGCGCAGTCAGTTTGGTGCCACAACCCACCGTTTGTAAAATATAGCATTTGACAACCTTACACTAGCTCAAACTGCACTATTTTGCGTTTACAAATAGTAGGACAACGAGAGCACCAAAATGAGAAGGAAAAAACTAAGAGAGGCTATTGTAGAGGGTCCCTACATCGAGGTGTTAGATTAGACGAGGCCTCTCTAGGTGCCACGAAGTTTGAGTAGTCACCCATCGAAGTTGAATGATATTTTGATCTCAGGGCTCTTAAGGGACTACGCCGAACGAAGTAGCTTGGAAGTAATGACCCTTTCACGCACCAAAACTACGCCTCCTCTAGCATTCACTGGCCATCTGGATGTGCGGTGTAGTCGGTTTGGTGCCACGAACCACTGTTTGCAAAATATAGTGTTTGACAACCTTACACTGGCTCTAACTGCACTATTTCATGCGTTTGCAAACAGTAGGACAACGAGAGCACCGAAATGAGAAGGAAAAAACCGAGAGAGGATATTGTAGAGGGTCTCTACGCTGAGGTTTCAAAAAGACAAGGCCTCTCTAGGTGCCACGGAGTCCGAGTAGTCACCCGTCGAAGTTGAACGATATTTTGGTCTCAGGGCTCTTAAGGGACTACGCCCGAACGAAGTAGCCCGAAAGCAACGACCCTTTCACGCACCAAAACACCACCTCCTCTAGCATTCACCTAGCCACCTAGATGTGCCAACATAGTTGGTTTGGTGCCACGACCCACCGTTTGCAAAATATAGCATTTGACAACCTTACACTGGCTCCAACTACACTATTTCACGCGTTTACAAACAGTAGGATAGCGAGAGCACCAAAATGAGAAGGAAAAAACCAAGAGAGGCTATTGTAGGGTCCCTATGCCGAGGTTTTGGATTAGACGAGGCCTCTCTAGGTTCCACGGAGTCTGAGTAGTCACCCGTCAAAGTTGAACGATATTTTTGTCTCAGGGCTCTTAAGGGACTATGCCCGAACGAAGTAGCCGGAAGCAACGACCCTTTCACGCACCAAAAAACCACCTCCTCTAGCATTCACCTGGCCACCCGGACATGCCGGTGTAGTCGGTTCGGTGCCATGACCCACCGTTTGCAAAATATAGCATTTGACAACCTTACACTGGCTCCAACTGCACTATTTCACGCATTTGCACCAAATGAGAAGGAAAAAACTGAGAGAAGATATTATAGAGGGTCCCTACGCCAAGGTTTTAGATTAGACGAAGCCTCTCTAGGTGCCATGGAGTCCGAGTAGTCACCGTCGAAGTTGAACGATATTTTGGTCTCAGGGCTCTTAAGGGACTACACCCGAACGAAGTAGCCCGAAAGCAACGACCTTTTCATACACCGAAACACTACCTCTTATAGCATTCACCTAGCCACCCGAGCGATGTTCGCGTATTTGGTTTGGTACCACGACCCACCATTTGTAAAATATAGCGTTTGAAAACCTTACACTGGCTCCAACTGCACTATTTCACACGTTTGCAAATAGTAGGACAGCGAGAGCACCGAAATGAGAAGGAAAAAACTGAGAGAGGCTATTATAGAGGGTCCCTACACCAAGGTTTGGATCAGACAAGGCCTCTCTAGGTGCCACGGAGTCTAAGTAGTCACCCGTCAAAGTTGAACGATATTTTGGTCTCAAGGCTCTTAAGGGACTACGCCCGAACGAAGTAGCCGGAAGAAAAGACCCTTTCGCACACCAAAACACCACCTCCTCTAGCATTCACCTGGCCACCTAGACGTGTTGGTACAGTCATTTGGGTGCCATGACCCACCATTTACAAAATATAGTGTTTGATAACCTTACACAAGCTCTAATCGCACTATTTCACGCGTTTTCAAAGCAGTAGGACAGCGAAAGCACCGAAATGTGAAGGAAAAAACTAAGAGTGGCTGTTGTAAATGGTCCCTACACCGAAGGTTTTCGGATCAGCGATGCTTCTCTAGGTGCCACGGAGTCTGAGTAGTCACCCGTTGAAGTTGAACGATATTTTGGTCCTAGGGCTCTTAAGGGACTACGCCCGAACGAAGTAGCTCGGAAGCAACGACCCTTTCGTGCATCGAAACACCACCTCCTTTAGCATTCACCTAGCCACCCGGATGTGCCAGCGTAATCGGTTTGGTGCCACGACCCACCATTTATAAAATATAGCGTTTGACAACCTTACACTGGCTCCAATTGCACTATTTCACGTGTTTGCAAACAATAGGACAACGAGAGCACTAAAATGAGAAGGAAAAAACTGAGAGAGGCTATTGTAGAGGGTCCCTACACCGAGGTGTCGGATTAGATGAGGCCTCTCTAGGTGCCATGGAGTCCGAGTAGTCACCCGTCGAAGTTGAATGATATTTTGGTCTCAGGGCTCTTAAGGGACTACGCCGAATGAAGTAACCCTGGAAGCAACGACCCTTTCACACACCAAAACACCACCTCCTCTAGTGTTCACCTGGCCACCTGAGACGTGTCGGTGTAGTCGGTTCGGTGCCATGACCCACCGTTTGCAAAATATAACGTTTGACAACCTTACACTTATAAAATATAAAATATAGCGTTTGACAACCTTAAATATGAAACTACATGCCAACAATCTCCCCCTTTTTCATTGATGAAAAACCAGTTATACTTATCCCCATTTTTTACATTAATGACAAAGGCATACATTTAACAACATGTTCTTCATCTTTCTCCTCCTGATAGGATCACCTCTTCATTAGAAACATCAACCAAATGTCTTAAATAAGCTCAAAATCTTGAAATTTCACTCAAAAACTGATTTTAGCCTCTTTTCAAGCATAGAGACACTAAGCTCCCCTGGGAATAACATATGCATGATCTGAACATGTTGATAATCATTGATATTTATCATCATCATAACTTTTCTTTGAGTAAGAGCACCATCATTCACCTTGTAGGTATGCAAAAAAATTCATTCCTCACAAAAGCTTTTTTTTCACCTTCAAGAATCCACTATACTACACTGTACCTAAAACAGTCATCTCTATAGAAAAATGATCCTTCTTACCTTCATCTTTGGGCCAACTCTACTTGTTAGGCACCAAAACTTGATTTAGTCACATGTTTGTAGCCTTCATGTATTGGGAAGAAATAATGCATTCATGACTCATACCTTACTTGTTCTTGGAGAATACACTCATCACAGACCTCAAAAGCCTTTAAATAAACAATGTCCCCCTGAGTGTTTTGTATCATACACATCATCATATAGCTCTATAGAATCTCCTTTTCATATCATTGTAAACTGATTATCATAAAATCATCAACCTTCCCTCCAAATCTAGCTTCATCTTGTCGAAAAAATGCCTTTCTAGCACACGAAATCACCTAGAGTACCTTCAAGAATCTATCATATATGTACTCCTATCAAGATTAGGCATTGAGCATTTTTTTCAAGCACTTTAAGTAACACCTACAGGCATGTAGGTTACAAAATTAGAGAAAATTTGAAAATTTCAAGTCATGTAGCACAATGGACACTAGACAGATACTTGTATTTTGGAATGAAACACACTTCTAGACCTGATTGACCACTTTGAATGCATCATAACATGCCATGGTTGGGCTTGACATGTACACATTTCACCTGTGAAATATTCTTTACAGACAAGTTGTAGCATTATATGTATATACTGATTCAAGAAACCTCAAGTCATAGACCAAACTAGCTACCTGCCTCACTAGCTTATTCTTATAATCATCACAAGAACAATTCTTGGAGCATATTACCAATTTAAGAGTATACTCACCATATTCTTTAAAATAACGCATGCTCTACCTCTTGAAAACATTTTCCATAAGTTATCAGATAATCCCTATAGATCTATTGGTTTGAATATTGCACAAGTGAATGATGCGATATGTGAATTGTTCCAAGACAAAACAATGCAAGCATCCAAGATTGTAAATTATGAAAATACAATCTAGATATAATTAACTGTTTCAGTTTTACAGATCTAGCATCTTTATACCATTGCTCATAAGAAAATATATTATATAAAACACTTATGAGTTATGGGGTGTCGACAAAAATAGATCTCACACACCTTCAAGAAATTAGTACACACATTGTTTAACTCATCGTCAGATCAAAATAGTGCTTGTGGTTTGCAGGTCCTATCTAAACATCTGCATATTGAAACTGGTGAAACAACTAGGCCATTCAGAAACTGATTTGGGTACAAAAACTATTATAATCACAGATCACTTGTTATATAATGAAGAGTGAGAATCAATAGGTACTATAGTGGTTCCAATATAAGTAGGGCCAACATATCATGATCTAAAAAATTCCCTGTCCTTGAATTGGATATTCTTTACAACATGCTCTTAGGGTGCCCATGGATCCATGTCATGAAGGCCATTTTCTCCACCTTCCATCAGTGTATGAATTTATGGCATGAAGGTTAGATAATCACCATCCCAAGTGATCCAGAACCATTCACACATTGTAGAGAATTGCACATTTTTTTCGTGAAACTTCTGAATGTCCTTCATCAGATATTGTTGTCCCATTATAAAAAAAAAGTTATCAAAGAACATTTGGTTCCAAATGTACTCACTCACTTGTAATAAGAAATTTCCATCATTGGTCAATCCCTTAACATTGTTGGAGGCAACATATCAAAAGAATGGTCTAGATGATAAATTAAGTCCTCAACATGCCTTATTAATATAAGATCTCTCAGTGTCTCTCATAACACGTGGAAAACCATGCTTCCAATTCAAAATCACTAGAGATAGATGCCCTAAACCAAATTGGAGAAGTTTATTTCCAGTGGTCTCCTAGATATGAGGAGAATATGATAGAAGATCCCACTATGAGGGTACCTTAGGGTACCATGGCATGATGTCATCATGTCATCAAGATCCACAGTATATTAAAGTCCACTGCATGGTATATGTCATGGACCTTATAATGGATTCAAGGATGCAAAATCAACGCACAAAGAAGGTTCCAGAACCTATTCCCATTCCTTATTTTAAATTGAACTTGAACATGGCCTTGGAATCAGGCCCCATAATGATCCACCTTATGAGATAGACACAACCTATTCAAAAAATGAGGATGGCTCATCTCATTTTGACAACGTGATGCATATTCCCAATGGAGGTCCTATACGAGGATCTTTACTCAAGTAACATATTTCCTAATTGAGTTCTTTTTACCTTGTCATATAATTAGATACTCCATCCAATTGAAAATTTACCCTACTATATCCTGAACCGATAGATTGGAATAAAAAATTTCACATGCCAATTTATTTCTTTGATAATGATGAGACATTTGCAGAATTCATGGGAATCAGGGATTCTATTTTGAAGGGGGATTATAAGAAATATTTTCCAATCAACCTAGATGATTGTGCATACTTTGGATAAAAAGTACAGATGTGTGAACACTTGAATAAAAAGAGTATAAGAAAAATCAAGACTACTTCTGAAAATCCAAGTGCAAGAAAAACAAACATAAGTCTCATAGTGAAATCCTCTTTGAGTCATTAGTAAACAAACAAGACAAAGAACATATAGAAAAATTGGTATATACCCATTCAAAGATGATGATTAACCATGTTACACTGCTTGTTAAAGAACTGAAAAAGTCATAAATATGATTTAACCAACACACACACACACACACACACACACACACACACACACACACACACACACACACACACACATATATAAGAATCAAACAAAGTGTGCTCAGACACACGTCTCTGAAAATATATATGTACATAAGTTCATAATGTATGTGTACATCTCAAACTAAGCACGTGTCATAATGTACATATGGGACCACATGCGGTCGCAAAAGGCTATATATATACAATGGACTATGAATCTACTCATGACCACATATGTACATCCAGGTGGACTATAAATCTACTCATGAAACATCTTCCCTCTCTTCACCCTACTAGAAGTAGCACGTCCACGACCTGGGGATGTAGTGGAGGGAGATGCCACTACGGATTTCATCCATGTGGTCCTAGGTGTCTCTAAGCATGCCTGCAACCTAACCTGCACATTCATAAACAACAAGTTTTTAACACCCAAAATTTTAAAATACATTCAAAATTTAGAAACTTGTACAATTTAGTTAAAATGCATGTGAAATCTTACCGCAATGTCATGATCCCTATCAATTTGTTGTTGACGCATCGCAGGGACAACAATAGACTCACGAGGGGTAAGCTACATACAAATAATTAATTTTCAAATTAAATATTTCACATATACCTACAAAATTTGATATTGTAGATTTAAGTTTAATAAGAAATAATGAACCTCCAAAATTTAACAAATTTAAAAATTGTGTACCTCAGTTAGTGGATCTGCAGATGCTATGGCAGTATCTACAGCAGCCTCCACAGTCTGCATATATGGAGGAGTCTCTCTAGCAGTCATAAGCTATACAAAAAACATGTACAAATCAATATTAAAATCTACATGACAGAGGTCCAAAGCATGTAATCCACGTGAACTTCCAGTAATTAGAAACAAAGTGTAAAGAGATTTACTAACCTGCGTAAAACTCATGTGAGGCATGCCAGTAGCCTCAGTTCCCTGAGCAGATGATGACCCGCCAGGATCCTATGTATAAAAGAGAAAAATATTAATACATGTACAACATACACGTGAAACAAATTATAATAATAATCTAGTGCAATCAAATGAAATTAAAAATGTAAGTTTGTACAACTTGAAACTTACGTTTGAAACATGCCCAGCCGCAGTAGCTAGCATGTCGATGCCGGATGTTTCCTTCACTGGCTCTTGCTATTTAAAATAAAATAAAAATTAGTTTTTACATGTATGACGTACAATCAATATATATATATATATATATATATATAATATCTCAAACATGTGAATTAAACTATTGTATATATATATATATATATATATATTATTTAAATTTATTTGAAATTTACCTATGAAAGACCAATATCAGTGGCACCAGTTCCAAAAACATTCCCCAGCATCTCATCTATAGAAAAGAAATCCTGTGAACCAGCAAATGATGTCTCACCTGCAGTGCATATGGCACCACATGATCCACAGTGGTGTGGTGCACTAGAACTGGCGCCTCCACCAACATCACCAGATGCAATCTGGTCACTATGTTGGGTGAGAGTGTCAGTGAGCTCCCTCAATGCATGTAATGTATCAATCTCCACAACCTCCTTCACTGTAGGAGGGATAACTGAAGGCAAGTGGGGGTTTTGGGGCATGGGGGATCCTAGGCCGACCTACGTGTGCACCACTGGTCCATGCGTGAGAGCCACCTCCTCAACCAAAAAAGTCATAAAAGTCAAAATAATTCGAGACCTCATGGAGCATGAACTCACAATATAATTTCTTCAAAAAATAAAGAGGAACCTCATTGTTTTTGCATGGTGGATAATCAAAAACCATCCACCATCGGTCCCAAAAATTGTTTTTGTGATTCTGTCATCATGGCACCAATGGATTGGGAACCATTTGCAAGTAACTGCAGGGGGACATTGGTTCTAGGGTCGGTAATTAATGCACAAATGAGGTCTTTTCCAATTTTTTTGTCTTTGACGGTCGCATGGGATAGTTTATCCGCATACCACCGCCTACAATCACTTCTAAAGGTGTTCCATCTATGTATTTGGTTGGTTGCAGACTCGACTTCACCAATCAATGTTTGTAATGTATTGGCTAAAGTCATTCGGGATGGATTTGTAGCATGATTTTGTCTTATAGTTTGAATTAGGTTCTTAATGATAATTTTATTTTCTCGAATTCTTCCAATGATATTATCTTGCGTTCCTATTGGCTCAGTGAGGACAGAAGGAGCCACAGGAGGCGGATCTATGTTTAGAGGAGGGTTTTGAGGAATGTTCGGAGGGTTTTGAGGAATGTTCGGTGGGTTTTGAGGAATGTTTTGACGGTTTGCATGATTTCAAGCTTTCTAACCAACTGATAAAACAAGAAAATTGTATACATAAACAAACATTTCAAAAAACCCATGAAAATGAAAAAAAAAACATAAAATGTAAAAAAAAACCTAAAATGCAAAAAAATGATTACAATCGGGAACTTACCTCCTCGTCTTGGTGGCATGGTTGAATCTATCGCTATCCAGAAGTCTGATGAGCAATTTTGAGGTGGTATTGAAAGCGCGAGTGAAAAACGTTTAGGAAAAATTGAGGTTTGAATGAAAAATGAGGAAAATAAGGAGTCGTAGGACTGCTAAATTTTGTCTCAGAGTTACGCAAACGTAGTTTTAGGTTCGGTAATTACCGAACCTATAATTCAGGAACCGCGATTGCGGTTCCTTTATTTCGGGTTTTTATGTCCACGGAATTGTCCACCAACTTGGTGTACTTACCCCAATATAGTTTTTGTCACCATGTGGGGTGTATTTATACTTATTTATATTCTCCTCGAAACATTCCACTTGGGGACTTTGTAGTGCCCCAAACCTCTCACAATCCAGTTGAATGGTGTAAATCCTGACTCCACCATCTTTGTTAGTGCAGTTCTTATCAGATTGTTGCAAATCTCAAAGATTTGAACATCCTAAGAAGCCTTTCAGATCAGTCACATCACTTTCATAATAATGCAAACACTTTATTTGAGATCCAATGGGTTAACCACAGTGAAACCCAAGTTTAAGTTACAAATTTATCATTAATTGTATAGTTGCAGCGAGTGCAGTTTTACACTTTCTAAATAAAATAAATTGATTGTGTTAGGGAACCATGGTAAATAGAGAGCTCTCCTTGATTTCCTAAACATTGTACCATTATGGGGTAAATCAGCATTGTACATGTGATACATCTATAATCCCAATATCTCCTCATTCTACTATATGTAAATTGTGATATGGATATTTTTTAATACTGAAGCTATCTCTTTTTCCTATGATTTGAAAGGAAACTCGTGTCTGCTCTTGGCTTTTTGTTGTATGTGGAAGAAGACGGATATTGAGGCTAAATAGGCATTTATTTTGGTGCAGTATACAACTGTATTTATTTAGTCTCTTCTACTTCGAGCACATGTTCTACTTGTTATTTACCCTTGCAACACATTTTCATTCTTTTCATATTTTATTTATGTGTAGTTATAATGTTAAAAGATTGATCGTTTCCTTTCTTGTTATCCACGTTTTGGACCTATAATATTTGTCTCTTTCACTCTTCCTCTACCTGAAACACCCTTCTTATATTTCCATTCATCGTGGCTATAAAGGAGTAGTAAAAAAAAAGAGAATTCTTTTGTCTGTAAATTTGGGAGCATAGAAGGTGCATGAAATGTCCTTGACAATATGCCTGAGTTAAATGATTTTCCCTAGAATGTAATGATTACAGGATATGTTGAGGGAATATTTTTTTACAAGGCACCATGTTTCTTTAGAGAAATGAAATTTACAAGTGTAACCTAAACACCACAACCCTTGCGCACCCTCTTTTCATCTACAGTCTCTCAACTTGTGATAAATGGGAGTTTTTGAGTAGGACATGGACATCCCCATGAATCATTTCCACTATTTCAACAAATTCAGCCAACAGGTGTCCAACCCAAATGACCATTTCATCTCCACCAGGATTTCCCTACCCATGCCAAAATAGGAGCCTTGGGACATAGCATATATATTCTTTAAATAATTAGTGGCATCGAGTTTCATTAAATGTGGTGGTTACAATATCTTATTTTACATAAACTGTAAAATGTGGAGCCATACAAAGGGAAGGTGATATGTTTGACAAAATATCAAAAGATAATGTGGTTTTTTAGATATCAATGATTATTGGTTGTAAAATATGGGTGTGTTGATATGCCATGAAACCTATAATTTAATGCTTTGTTTTCTGGTGTGCTGGAAGACATGTATGCAAAATGTAGAAACATAAGAAAACAAGTGCACTGTTTGACATAATGCATGGAAGACAAAAATGGTTCCATGGAATGCCACGATTGTTGGATATGCACAAAATGGATTTGTGGAAAAGGAATCGGAAAATTTCAACCAAATTATTTTCACTAGCCAAGATCCATGGAGAAAAATCCCCTTGATGATGTCTCCAACAAGCGTCGGAAAAAGGTATTGCTTTTCCCTTTTCCCTTGCACTAAATCTTGCTTCATAATTTCTAGCATTTTTATAATTAAATGTTGAATGATATGGAATGTAATCCCAACACTTGAAAAAATTATTACCTTGATGTGAACTCTTAAAACATTAAAAAAACAAAAAAATGATCTCGAAATTCATGCACATAGAGCACCACACCCAAACTTACCGCAAAACGAAACTCTTTACATGACCCTAGTAACATGGAACACCTTAGGGAACCTTAACCGAGTTGTTTAAAATAATTTATCTCTCTTGCAACTCGTATTCATAAACCCTCATAACTCATCAATCACTTATGGTGACATGGTCGTTTTAACAAAACACGATTGGTTCCGGCTTACAATTGTCTCTTAGCTTGAGAAAAACTGAAAACCACTACCTCTTACCTCTATAAAGTCAACAAGAGGATTGTAGCCCACCTTCAGTTCAATGAAAACACCTTCAGAAACTAGTTTTACAAGCCAATTATGGGGCCCACTAGTCACTGTATGACAAAAGTTGCTGACGCAAATACAATAATTGGACTCGGAGTTGTCCTTGCAGCTTGAGATCTACTCATCATAATCGAAATCCATCAGTCATGGTGAATTATTTATATATGGGGGTAAGTTGGAATCATAAAAATTCATGATTGAACTTACCATAAGAGTATTTAAGACCCATTTTGTAAGAACTTTTGTTGTTTGGGTCAGTTTTTCTTAACTCACAACTTTAACTCGAATCTCCTTCTAAGAGTCTCATTTGACTTCTGGCCACGTGTGTGACCTCATAATACTGTTGCAATGCTATGTAAAATTTTATTCAATATTTTATCTTGTATAAATGGATTTTGAAATGTATGGTGATTTTATCTCTCCACCCTCTTCTCTCTAGAAACAACTATGATACTTGATTGTTTTGAAAACATAAATGAATTGGGAAATGTGAATTGGTTTGAAATTAAATGCTAATGGACATGAAATGTAATTGGTTATGAGATTGTGAATAGAAAATAAAATTTCTCTTATTTTTCTCTCTCATCCTTTCTCTCTCTAGAACAAAATATTAAGTGCAATTGAATGTGAAAGCGTGAATGCATGAGAAACAAACTCTCTCTCTCTCTCTCTTTAATTGAAAATGTTAAAAATGATGAATGTGTGGATTTATGCTTGAGTGTAGGGGATTTCCATAATCAGCCCTAGGACTAATGCAACGTTAGTTTGGTGTACTAATGAATAAGAGGAATTTTATGGATGTGATATGTTGTAATTAATGAGTTGTCATTGTAAAGTTATATTCATCTTGCAATACATGTATTACCATAGAATAATGATATGTATTGTTGTTCAAAGAATTGTTCTTTGTATATTTTGAAAAGGGAATACCAATGTGGCTATATTTTATAGTGTCAAATTGGATGTAAAGTTGTACTCAATGTTGTACCTATATTATAAAGATATTAAACTAATCCATTGTTATGTTAATTATTGGTTTATTTCCTTAACACCCACAATGATAGGTAGAATCTCATCTCATTAAAACTATCGAAATTAAAAGAATGATTTATAATGCCTATTGTACTTCCTTCCCCATTTGGGTCTTTTCTAGGGTATAAAACACGATCATGTTACTAAAATACTCTGACCTCATTAATTATCTCCTTGTTTTGCACCTAAGACATCTTATTAAGGACATTTCTACCTGAATATTTTAAGAGGTGGTGATTTTACATTGTGAAACCTATCATATTGAGACAAGTAAGGTGATCATGTCTTTTTGTTGTAGGTATGACCATATCATGAATAAGTTTAACCCATACTGCGTAATTTTCCCTTTGTACCCTAGTGGGTGAAAAAATCCTTGCAAGATAGTTGGTGGTTGTACCTACGATTGATCCCTTGTGAGATATAAATTATGTGAGTGGAGACTACATTTCAAATTACTTACGTATTTACCCAAAAATTGAAATAGGTCCTTAGTAGGCTTTTGTAATGCTTAAGATTATCTAGGATATCTCTCTTGCAATATATACTTAATACTTGTGTGTCTAAGAGAAATGAAATGAGTTGTCTTGTGCAAAGTCGTACTCTTTGTAGTCTTAAATCCCTATGTGTTACGTAAGTGTTATAGGAATAAATTTGATCTTAAATGAGGTTATAAAGGAACAAAGTAACCACATAAATGTAGTTATCAATAAAAGGGTAAATAAGATTAATCTATGGAATGCCCGCTACGAAAATGGTACACCTTTGAGCAATGTCAAAACCAACTAAAATGTCATATGTGATCATAAAATGAATGTAATAAAGTAGAGGTCCACGACTAATACAACAACCTAATAAATTGAAAAAAAATATGATGCATGATCACATGCTTTGTTTACATAAATGTGGATTAAACAATGATGCTAATGAAATAATAAAGTGTAGCCTTGAGAATGGGATACCTTCAATTGTAGCCAAGGTCTTGTGAGTTAAGGAAATTGCACTCAAGTTGGACTTGTAAAAGCTAGTAGAACCCTTAGCATAGATAGGAATATATCAAACCTAGGATCACTCAGGAAGTAGAATTTATGGTCAAAACATGTAATTCACATGTTGCTATTGGGAGTAAATCCTTAAGATGATGAAATAGAAGTAGTAGGCAATGTGAAATTCGTCACTTAAATTCAAATTCAAATATTTATAATAGGAACACAGGTGTAATGTACCCTTCCATGTGCAATATGATTGTGAAAATATGAATCCCTAATTGGAGCAATGGATTGTGAATCAAGAATGATACAATTTAATTAGTTAACCTACATAGTTGGTTGTAATAACTAGAAGATGAAAAGAGTGTATTGTTAGTATTAAACAATGCTATGAAATGAACTTGAGATAGGTTTTCTATTGATTTAGTAACCTTCCTTTTTCTTCCTGTGAACTTTCCTCCTTGTAATGAGAGTATTTTTCTAAACCAAGTAAACACGACTCTCTCAAACAAATCCTTAAGTCAAATATTAGAAGACGCATGTGTGTACATACGTTCCTAATCACAATCATGCTATATAAAGTTATTTCCACAAGAGAAATGAGTGAATTCTAAAGAAACCACTATAGGTGAAATGTTAAACCAAAAACATGCAACCTAGTTGTAAAGGAACAAAGGGTCTCATGTTATGTGTTCTTCAGACAATTATAGTCAACTAATAAAAATAGGATTGAAATAAATATTTCACCATGAATAATGATGTGTTGTGGGAAGTGCCTGTGAGTAAGTGTATCTTGTTGTGGGTTGTTGTTGTACCTTGTCATTTTTAGACATGTGGCTTTGATGTGCATCATGTGTTTCATGTTATATATGTGGGTCCATGGTTACACAAATGTATCATGTGTTATACATTATCCTAAGTGATCTTATGTGATGTTATGTATCAAGCAATGTTAGCCAAAAACAATTATCCTATTATTATGTCTATTGTATTTTGGTGTTTAAAATGTGGGCATTATAGACTTATCACCCCTAAGTTCTTCTAACCAGATCTGACACAAAGTTTAGAAAATTTTCAAGTTAAAGTTCGATTTCCTATACTATGCACATTGACCACACTTTTTTCTATGTAGGTACTACTCATCTTGGAAAAACAAACACAAATAGAATAAATATGATGTCCTAACACAAGCACAAGGTGATCCTAGTGAAGGTAAAGTGATTTTAGACACTCGGGTGAATTTTCCTTTAAGAAGGCAATTTTCAATTCCATACTTAAAGGGCGAACGTAGATACTCATTTCAATAACTCATTTTTTCAATAACACAAATTATACAACATTCTTTCACTAGCCCACACTTTCTCAATTTAACCAATTATTTTATCCCTATCTATTTCCCACTCATTCTTACTTGCACACACAACCCGTTTATTCAAATAATGGTGATATTAATTCATGAAATAAGGTAATACCATCACATATCAAATTCTAACTTTTATATTTATCACACATGCATCTAGGACCATAGCATATAAAAAGGGCCATAACACCCATATGTTATGCTCCATCGTAGAAACTTTGGTCCCTCTTCCTCCAATGGTACTTTTCTTAATTTTATTTCCTTTGGTACACTTCTATTTGGATTTTTGAGTTTTCCATATCGAGTACATATATAAGCAAGTTATTCATATCTCATTTAAGAGGGAATTATATATCCTTGATCCTAAGATTCCAATGAAAAATACTAATAAAAATCAAAAGTAAATATACTCAAATACTCCTTGAGATCCATATACTCTGTATACTCATTCTAGGGAAGTCATACACTCGGATATGCAAGCACAAAAAGAACATTATTAAAGTCAATTCAATCTAGGGAAAGTTTTTAAGTAAAATTACATTGTTGCAAGGTCATGTTTATAAATATGGTTGTTTACATTCTACATATCACATGTTATGTGAGAATTATGAGTGGTTTGATCACATTTTAATGGTGCACATGGGTGCCCAAACCCCAACTAAATTTTGTTTTTCAGGACTCCACCATCATTTATGATTTTAAATATTTGATTGGTTGTGTACCTAGCATCACATAGTGTTGAAGATACAAATCACATACAGGAGAAAATAAGGACGTAATAGACAAACCTAGGATGTTTCAAGAGATGAAAATATAGAGGGAAAAGGTCATACAAAAAGGGCCATAGTGGGGGTACGCTTTGGGCCATACCATACGCTTTAGTCTAGGAAGATTTGCATGATACCGTTTCCATGGTGTAATTTTGTCATATCATTTCCAACCTTTTCCACTCATGAGGTGGGCCTACATCAACATATAGTCTAAATATCAACTAAGTCTTCTTCTCCTTCTCATTGTTAGTACTTTGTTGCATTTTCTATCATTATTTAGATTTGTTCAATGATTATTCTTGACATTGATAAAATTATCTTTATAAACTAATAGATTATAATAATCTACCATCTCACATTATCCCTATAAAGTTTAACCATTTAGGTTAAATCACTTGCACAAATTTTGGGAGTTTCATATACCACTACATCTTTCTCAATGTGGGCATGCACCTACTTTGAGCTTTATACATATTCTACAAATAGAATAAATTAGCATGGGGATTATCACATGACCCCACTTTCTATGAGACATGACATTCTTTATGGGGTCTTATTAATTTCCCTTGATATTTATGAGATATGAAACTACAATGAGGTCATACATCAATCCTTACCTATATAAGCTAAGATTTGTTTTTGAAGTATACCAAATTCAAAATTCTTTTTGTAAGCTACAAAATAAAATAATGGGTTTAATTATATTTGAATTTATTTATATATTTCTATTTTCCGGCATATGGGAGAACTACATGAGTTTGAGGAAACTTTTTGTATTCTTTATGTAGAAATCTATCAACTATTAGTAAATGGTAGCAATCAACCTGAAATTCTAACCTATTGTTAGGTTTCTCCTCTTGGTTTTTTATAAATTATAAGAATATTCAATCATGTACCAACTTCATTATAGCATTCTAGTTTCAAAACCATAAGTATATGTACAAGGAAAGCAACACAAGAAAGTTGAAGTTTGTACAGTCACTTCTAGAATGCTTTATATCCACAAAATAGGTTCAAAAAAATATCTAAGAAGTTTTTATTGAAATTATTTAATATATTTTAACATATTACTCACTCACTAAAATATCTCAACTTTATTAATCATCTTACTGAAATTCTACACATCTTAGATTGTTTAGCATCCCGAGTATCATGTTTCATCATTTTCTAGTCTATATAATTGAGCTCGTTTCATTTCTATGGCCTAATAATTAATTAAATATATTTTAGTGATCAATAACATATAAATATCAAAATTTTAATTGATTCATATTATATTAGGATTTTTATGTATTAGTTTTAATTAATTATGTTTCATAGTAATGCATTAAGTATCTCATTGTTGTAATTATATGCATAGAGACATGTGTATTATTTTTATTGTTTCATTTGAGATATTAATTTCTATAGACATGTGATCTTAATTTGGAATTTTTACCATTCCTAATAGAATTCGATGAAAATATTGTAATATATTGGCCATCTGATGGATTTTGGAGCCCCATTTTTACCCAAAAATATTTCTTTGATCCCGATATAGTGGTGTAGCTAGATAGAGGCTACATATGAAAAATCATTTAGGAAATTAAATATATAATTGAATAGAGTTATTAATCAATATAGTACATGAAAAATACAAGATAAGTGTCTTTAGATTGATATCTCTCATTTATTTTTCACAAACATGTTTAAGATATTGACATTTTTTCAAGGTTTCTAGTTTAGGGACTTTAAGGTTTTGGGTTACAAAACAAAATGTCTTACACTTTACGATTTGATTATTGGGAAGAACTTAATATTATACTTGTGTTTTTTGGGTTTTTATTTTAAGATTAAAATTTTCATGGTTTTAATTTCTTTTAGGTTTAGGGATTTTCAAGTTTTTAGTGTTAAGTTTTTCTATTTTTTATGGTTTGAAGGTTTTTAATTTTAACACTTTCAATTTGCATAGTTCATGTTTTAGGTTTATTACTCCCTGTGAGGGAATTCTAGATCAAAGTATTTTTAAAAGTGTTTCCGCATTCGGGGATTTTGGGTTTTGGATTTTTTTAGGGTTTTAAACCTTAAAATTTTCGAGTTTAGGTACTTATTTTTTTCATTTGGGGTTATTTAGGTTTTCGATTTCAAAGGTTATTTATTTCAATCACTTTTTTTTTTTTTAAAGGTTTCGAAGGTCAATATTTTTGGGTTCATGGTTTTCATTTTTTAATAGTTGGGATTTGAGCCTCAATATTTTGATGTTTTTATCTTTTGAGCTTGACTAAAATGTTTAGACTCTATATATTATTATTTAGTCCATCGATCCAATAATGTTATACCACATTTAGGTTTCATGTTATTGATTTTGGTGATATTTAATTGTTTAGTATATTTAAAGGTCTAAATATTTAGGGTTTTGGTTTTAATCATATTTGGCTTCTAGATTCTTTGAGTATAGTTTTCCATGTTTTGGGTTTATAGTTTTAGTTTTCAAGGGTGATTTATATAAATTAAATTTTTGAACTTATAGAAATTTGGGGTGAAGAAGAATGTTTGGGATTACTATTATTAGGTTTCAATTTTTGGTTTTGCAAGTGTTAATATATGAGCTTCAATATTCTTTTAGCATTTTTTGGTTTCATTATTGTGAGTTTTAGTTTTTAAGGTTCTCTTTTTTGTGTTGTAAGGGTTTTAAGGTTTGAGTATTTTATGTTTTGAGTTTCTCCTTTCAAGTTTTACATTTTGGGTAATTTTATGTCAATCAATTTTTATGAAAAAAAGGTTTTCAAAACAATATTTTCAATTCTAGTTTTTGTTTTATAAATTTCAATGCTTTTAGGTCTGGATATTTCAAGTTCAAATTTTTATTTTTGATATTTTTGGTTGTCATTTTAAGGTTTTTGTTCGGGATTACTTAATATTAATTTTTTTAATTGGTTTTTAGGTTCTTGATTTTTAGGTTTCTTTATTTGGGGTTTCTAGGTTTTGATATTTAAGTTTTCAAGGTTTTAGAATTGGAAATTTCGAGTTTTTAGTTTCTAGGTTTCTATTTTTCGTGATTTTCAAGTTTTTAGGTTTAGGAATTTTGTTTTTGGGTTTGATTTTTAGGGGTGTTTTATATCAGTCTAATTTTTCATGTTTTTGGGGTTTCCTTGTGTTGATGTTATACTTGTGCATTCAAGTTTGCTTCTTGAAATATCGTCAAAAAAAAAAAAACTCTTACATAAGTTAGTGTAGCTTATTTTAGTTCTCTCCTTTTACAAAGTATGTATTAAGGGGGTTGTTAGTATATATTAGAACATACACATTTTTAAAATTATAATATGCACTTGTATTATACACGTATGGATTAAAAACATATGGGTGTACATCATTATCTATACATATATGTAATGATATATTTATAGACCTTTTATAAATAAGAATATATTTAATGATTATCCTCAAAGAGTTTTCCCTAAATATAGACATTCCTTCTTGGTATGGATAAAGGTAGATCCATAGGATTACTATTTATTGCATTATAGATATGAGGTGGGTTGTTGAACCTCTTCACATCATTCATTATTATATCGGTAGTTTTTCTACTTTTTATCTATATTGTTATAATATTTCACATGTGTGTACACAAAATCATTTGTGAATTTATTGTGATTTTTCAATTATCATGGGCCCACTATTGTACTCTAAAAAATAAAATTCTATAAGATTTTCACTTAATTGCATGGATGCTTTATATCTCTTCAAATCACCTACTCTTTAGGTTCATGTGTTTTACACCAAAGTTACATCAAAGGGACCTTAATTGTTTTACCACTTTTAGAGATCCTTAAAGAGAATTGAGTTATTTAATTTCATTTAGAACATCCCAAAAATTAAGCTTTGAATTTTTTTCATAAAAATGGAACTAAAGAGGACCCAAACCATTACAAGGTTGGCATTTTTGTAAATTTTCACATTTTCGAGAAGATCTCTTAGGTTTTCCTCTATTTATGGAATCCCGACTTTAACAAGCCATATATTGGTCAAACAATTTTATTTTAGAGAGATTTTTTTCGTCATGATTTATTTATATATTTTTGTAGTGGTATACCTAAATTTGGGATTTTGTGTTGTTTTGGTTATTCATAGTTTTTAGATTCTACATGGACTATATTTGAATTTGTAATAAATTTCACATACAAAATAATTCCATCATGAATATTTTTAAATACGATTTTTAAGATGAACTTAGTGGTGTAATAATGTTTCTCATTTTATGTTAGATATGTTAGGTTGAACCATTTATCCAAAGATGATGTCAATCGGTTGGGTTAGAAACAACTCTAGGGCATTTACAAAGTGAGCACAAACAGAAAGTTTACATTAAACATTATATTTTATTCCTTAAAAATCCATATGACATCCATAACAATCAATTCTTGATGGGATATTCAATATGTAGAGCTATAGGAGTGTGAAAAAAATAATCCTTTTAGATTCTCTTTAAAAATTCCCACTCCTATTTTTGGCTCTCTCTCAAAATCGGGTCTCCATGTAGGTATTTATAGACATTCTCTGCCTAAAAGGAATATAAAATTCCTTCTAGAGTCTTCTCGCATTCTTGCTTAAACCAAAATTTAAACTCTAGTGCATTAATGGAATCAAACTACCTCAAGCATGGTAGATGAGAGAAATCCACTAGGAACGCTACGTTATTCCTAAGATGTAATCCTTTGTACCCACTTCTCTATCGTTTTCTATTTCCATCTATTTCTTCACGCATACTCCACTCCCCTGGTAAAAATGTTACGTGTCCCTTTTTCATCATCCAAAGTATTTGATTTCCTAACTCTATCGGTTCTTCTTTCAATTTTTCAAGCATTAAAACTTCACCACTCTACCCTCAAACCATTCTAATCTAACTTTTGTGCACTTTCTTTATCATCCAAAACGTCAAAATATATGTAATCTTTATATTTTTGTTGATTCTCCCACATCAAACACCCCATAAAAATAAAAGTGATCTATGTATCACAAGTTGGGACCTAGAGTATGTCAAGCTTACTAAACTCTTTCACACTTATCCATGTTGCGTCTTCCTCTGTACATTCTTTTCATTTCACTTTATATTCTCTACACTCATTTCCTTGTTTTCCTAGTCAACCTCGGGACCCGTATGATCTCAATTTCCTCGGCCTCCTTTTCGACATTTTCTTCCTCTAATCAAAATTTTCATTGTCTTCCATTATATCTTCATATAACTTCATGGTGCTCGGTTCTCGGTATCAATATATCCCTCAAGAAATTCTTTTAAATCTAAAACATTAATTATTAGAGATATATCTAATCCTTTTATAACCTCTAGCTTATATGCATTTGATCCAATATTTTCTATTATTTTGCACAACCCAATTTTGTATTATTTTGATCCAACATTGATTTATTATAGGTTCCCAGGAAGCCTCTCCTTTTGTCAATGTGCCATTACTTTGTTTCCCTCTTCAAATTCCTTGATTTTCTCCCTTTATTTGTGTGTGCCTTATATTCTTGACTACTTATTTCCAACCTTTTTCACACTTCATCATGTACAACACATATATATTCCATATATTCCTTTACTTCTAAAATTCAATTATGGAATATTTCACACAAATCATTGACTCCCCTTAGAATTTTCCCATTAACAATTTGGACAAAGGTTTTTCCTATGCTTTTATTAAATGAGTCATTATAGGAAAATTTAGATTGTGCCAACATCATATCCCATTGTTTTGGCTTGTCTCCCAATAAGCTAAGCAAAAATTACCTAAACTTATGTTGACCACTTATGATTTCCCATCTATCTGTGGGTGGTACCTTGAACTATAAGTTAAGCTGTGATACCAATTTTATCCAAAATATCCTTGAAACTCGAGTATCTATTTTTGAAATTATGTTCATGTAGCCCATGCAATTACGCAACTTCTCTAAAAAATTGATGTGTGATGCTCGATGCATCACTAGTCTTCTTGCGTGCAAAAAAATGCACCATTTTCAAAAATCTATCGACTACCACAAAAATGGATTTTTTTTTCCGTGTCCTTAGAAATTATGTACAGAATCCATGCTAACATATTCTCGTGATCTTCTTGGTAATGGTAAAGGCCAATATAACCCTATGTTTTTTTCCCTTTGGCCAATTGACAAATTATGTGTCTTTGTATATATATTCTCACATCGTGCTAATCCTTGGACAATAGTATTATTCCTTCCATTGTGCCAAAAAAAATTCACCTCCAAAGTGACCTCCTCATCGTTCACCATGCTTTTCCCTAATAATAATTTCACATATTAACCCTTTCAGTATGCACAACTTCATTCCTTAAAATAAAATTCCTTCTTGAATAAAATAATACAACCAAGGCATCTTGTCTACATGAATTGGTTCTTGGCATGCTTCTCATGTTTCCTTAAAATCATTGTCTTATGCATACAACTCATTCATGGTCTCAAATCCCATATCTTCATTGTGCATTTCTATCGCCGCCAACACTCTCCTACTTAGTGCATCGTGACTTAATTAGAATTTCCATTATTCGATTTAACATAAAAGAGTAACTTTACATGAACTCTACTTGCATTATGTTTCTTTGATTTAATTTCACTTGGTTATTGATAAACTACAATGCTTTATGATCGGTGTAAATAAAAAACTTGTTTGGTAACAAATAATGCCTCCATTTCTTTAATTTCTAAATTTTCATATAAAAAGATTGATCATAGGTCGAGTATATCCCTTTTGCATCATTCAAATTTTCACTAAAATAAGTTATGGGGTGCCCTTATTAGCTTAATATTTTTACAAAATCTATTCCACTTGTGTTCTGATCAAATTTGAAATACCCTCTCAAAATTTAACAACACTAACATTGGTTACACTATAATCTTCTACTTCATTTCCTAGAATTTTAACTCCACTTCTTTCATCTACATTTACTCCTTGCGATCTCCTTCATTTTCTCCATGATCATTGTGGATATCCCACTGAAATTTCTTATGAACTTACAATAAAAACTCGCTAAATCATGAAGAGTTTGCACCTCCCTCACACTTTTCGGGAGGTTCATTCAACTATTGCGTGCACCTTTTCGCATCAATTCACAATCCTTCGTGAGATATCACAAATCCTAATTATATCAAATTTATATGCATAAAGTTATACTTTCTTACATTCACTATCAGTTATTCTTCTTGTAAGCACTTCATTACATCGAAGATGCTCGGTGTTCTTCTTTGATCTTACTAAACACCAATATGTAATATAAATATATTATCACAAATTTTCCTAATAAATGTCTTAAACACCTCATTCATTAATCTTATGAAGGTACTTGGTGCATTGGTTAACCTAAATGGCATGACCAACCACTCATACAAGCCTTCCTTTGTTTGTAATGCACTCTTCTAATCATCTCCTTCTCTAATGTGGATCTGGTGATAACCACTCTTTTGATCAATCTTGGAAGAATATTGTGCACCACTGAGGAAATCCATTAGATCATCCATCTTGGGTAATGGGAATTTATACTTAATGGTAACCTTGTTAATGGATCTAGAATCAACACATATGCTGACATTCTCCTCCTTTCTTTGGTGTTAGAACTACATGTGAGATATAGGGACTCAAATATTCACATAATATTCCTCTATCAAGAAATTTATTACACTTTTATGTAAACTTCTTCATTTCATTCTAGGTCGTCCTATATGCTTCCTTTTTGGTAAAATATCTCCTAGAATAAATTCTATTTGATGTGATATTACATATACGACAACAATTCTAATGGTAACTCCACCACAATTCATGGGAATTATTTTAATATCTCACATACCTCTACTACAATTCCCTCCTTCTTCCAAATCTCATGCACTTCCTTGGGAACTAGTGCATAACATGTATTTTCTCCATCAACATTTTACAAGAATTCCTTTTCGATACAAGAAACACCCTTACACATACGTCATTGTGCACTTCTCCTTTCTCCTCATCTTTTAATGGGCACATGTTAAGTTTACACCCATCTTTCTCTATGTGAATGATATGCATGTGCCCATCATGGATATCCTTCCTATCATACTTTCATGGCCTTCCCAATAGCTGATGGTAAACATCCATTGGCATCACAACACATAATACCTTGTCACAATAATTTAAAATTTGGAATTTCACAAGTATTTTCTCTTTCACAAGGACCTGGTGCCATTTTTTATGCAAAATACCTTGTATGGGTTGGGATGCGCAATCCTTTTCATCCCTAATTACTCCACAATTTCTCAGGAAAAAATGTTTTCTATGCTCCCACTATCGAGAATTACCTTGCAACACTTTCCTCCTAACGTGAAAATGGTCTTAAACAAGTTTTTCCTCTACACAAGATCCTCTTCTTTCTATGACATCTTCAATAATACCTTTCTTATCATCAGGGCTTCTCCACACTCGATATATTAGAATGTTCTATTGATCCCATGTATTCTACATCTCCATGTGTTAGATGTAATCCATCTCTTGTGCCTTTACTCGTGACTTAATTTTTGCATTAGGACATTCAATTGTGTGATACCTTATTGTTCCACACTTAAAACATGTTTTGGAGAATCCTCTTCCCCATCCTCGACTAAATCTCCCACATCCTCTTGAAGAGTATGATGCTTCATTACTCCACACACTATTTTGGGATAGTGTTTTTAAACTATTACACTCATCTTCTTGCATCTTGTTATATCCTCAACTACTTCGAGGTCCTCTAGTGTATATTTTGGGTCCCTCTTCTACCTACATTCTAAATTTTGCATGCTAATTTTATTTCCACCTTCAAGGCTAACTCATAAGATTCTTCCACTATTAGAATGCAACAATGCTCAGTTCTTCCTAAATTCCAAATCTCAAGCCATTAACATATCATGTGACCTTCTCCAAGTCAACTTTTGTATGTCCAAAACTAATCATGATGTTGTGGAATTCTTCCATGTAGTGTTTCACTATATGCCTTAAGTTTTTCAATTTCTTGAACAATCTCATTTGGTAATCAAATGGTAAAAATTGTTCCTCATTTTCATGACCATGTGATCTCGGTGCACTATCTTGTCATTTCCCTTCCTTCATCTCTCATTATTTATATCCTTCCACCACAATGCCGCATGTTCCTTAAAATTGGTTTTCACTACTCTTACTCGTTATAGGTCATTTTCTCTTCCAACTTGAAGTATTCTGCATAATTGTCAACCAATCTACAAATTCTTCATGGTATAACCTTCCATAAAATGAGCGAACATCCATTATCAGCCCATGGGCCATCTTTGAAATTTCCTAAAGAAAGTGTGCTTCTACTTGCATCTATAGCTTCAAATTCTTTTTGCACATCCTCAACAACTTATGCATTACATGCATTTCTTCTTCTTGCTTCACCTTCATCATCATTTTGTGCATCTAACACCAAAAATCCTATTCACTGTCTTCCTCAATTCTCAATGAATTCAAGTCTTGTCCTTACACCTCCTAGCTTTGTCATTACTTTCTCAAATGCTCACATGATAGATGCATTTTTGCATTATCTATGCCCACATTGGAGGCTCTTCGAATGGCATCTTCTCCATTTGACTAGTTTCCTCACATTCACCATTATACAAGCTCTTTAGCTCCCAACCTAACTCCAAGGTATACAACCACACTCTAATACTAAATTTGATGTCAACCACTCGGAGTCGGAACAATCTCGGGACATTCTACTTACCGCCTTTCCTTCCCTCGTGTTATGTTGCATCGGGCGATACTTTCTTAAGGGGAGGAGAATGTAATGCCCCAATCGATGTTTCCCGGTTACGCTTCGATGAACCTATGGATAAGTGTGGAAGGGTTGTGTGTGCTCCCTTCGACCATTAGCTATTTTCGATCTTGTCGCAGAGAAGGAGTAGCATCTTTCCTCTCCTTCTTTCCTCCTCGAGTCATTGTCGCCACCCCTAGTTATGGACCTTGTAGCGTCCTGTATGATTATCCTATTAAATTAAAATAGTGTTCTTTCTTTATCGATATTTCTTGTTGATTGTAAGTAATATGATTAATTATTATTATTATTATTATTATTTTTAGTCATAAAAATAATAATAATAATAAAATAATGATAATAATAGTATTATAAATTAACTTTCGATTGATGATTATTTGATTTTAGTGTCAATTTTTATCAATACTATTATTAATTACCTTTAAGATGTTCTATTTTATTATTGATCATTCTTTAGTGTGAGCCTCGTTTCGCATAAAGAAATAGTTTTTTCGTTGTGATGCCATGATTGGATGTTTCCTGTGTTGCCGTTAGAATGCCAACCACTAGTTCCTTCCCTTGGTCGTTTAGGCCTGCAAACATGCTTGTCTTTAATCATTTAAATTAAAGGAGAATTTGATTTTCCTTCCACCAACTTGCTATTCTTTATGACAATTCTTTTTCTCCTTGTTTGGTGTATGCTTATTGGCTTCCCTCCATCATGTCTTTCTATGGATAGTGGGTGCGTGAAGGTGACTTGGAGTGGGATGCCTACCCTCCCTATTTTTCTCTTTATGGCCATTTATTGGCATGTTTGGCATGAGAAAGTGGGAGACAATATTTTATTCCTTTTTGGGGCCTTCTTTTGAAGTTGTTGAAGTGTTTTTTTCCTTATTGTTGGCTGACAACATTCATTTGGGTGGTTGTCTCATTATTTTTTTGTCTTCCCCAACTTCCTGCTACAACTTGCAATTAGTTCTCCTGATGTTGGCCACTTTTTGGATATCATTTGTTCTTTCTTTTCCTTCTCCTTCATTTTCTTTTCTCCCTTGTTTTACCTTTTTCTACTCCATAGGCGTGTGCATCTAGATCATTAGCAAGATATTTCTCCCGATGCTTAGGATTTCATGATGGTGGAAAGTGCATCTGCCCTAGCTTTGAGGGTAACCTACTCATGCCATGTTGATTGGCAGCGTGGAGAATTTTGGTGTGAAGCCTTATGTGGGACAGCGTGTAAAATTCTTGAAGCTGGCTACATGAACCTTGGGGAGCAGTTATTGCTTGCTCTTAGATTAGCAAGGTCATTTTTTTTGCTGGTCTTGTTGTGCATATCATGCAGTCGTGTAATTTCTAGACCACATCTCTTTGAAGCACTTTGTCAGGCAGTTCACCTTCCTCTTGTATTACTCTCCTATGTTTTGCATGTAATCCAAGGAGCTGTAACTAAAAGGTGGGATGAGCAGGTTGGAAAATGTTTGCTGGTCATATATGGTGGGATAGGGGTATTAGATCAAGTCGTTTTGTGCACAGATTTCTATCATTACCATCCAAGAGATCACTTTTCCTTCAGGATATTGTAAATAAATGTTTTGGGGACTCCATACCTTGTCTGTAACCTGCTTGTGCCAAACTTGGTTGTGAGAAGAGTGTGGTGTCATCACCAATCCGGCACTATGATAATTATTCAGGGAACTCCTCGTCTTATGATTATTTACTAATGCACAACCTTTATTTTGGTGGATGTAATCTGAAAACAAAACAACAAACATAACACAAGAATACCATCGACTATGATAAGACGGAATGATGACAAATCTGAAATATCAAAGTAAATTATAATATTAACATGAAATTGTTACAATCTCACCCATGAGGTACTTCAAGTGTTATTGAAATTTCATTTTAGGAAAATTTGAAAAGGTGAATTATTCGGAGTGGGTGACTGTCCGTTTACTTTTTAAAATATATAGTATATTTTTTTGGGGGTCGGCTTCGCCTTCATTTGAAAACATCTCCTATAAAAACCTATGTGATTCCGGTAGTATACCTCTCAAGTAGCTTACCAAATAGCTTTACCAAATTACCAATATCGTGAAATTTGAACTC
The DNA here is from genome assembly GCA_018340775.1 of Taxus wallichiana var. yunnanensis. Classification (NCBI taxonomy): domain Eukaryota; kingdom Viridiplantae; phylum Streptophyta; class Pinopsida; order Cupressales; family Taxaceae; genus Taxus; species Taxus wallichiana. Next base: position 320,070,122 of record CM031237.1, read on the forward strand.
GCATACCCTCGAGCACCGAGATTCATATTACCGTTAGCTCGTGATTGTTGACGCGCGACAAATGAAAGTAGTGGGTGACGCGCGACAAGGGCATTATTGACGCGAAAAGAGTCAGACCGACGCGACGACAAGACTCAAGAGTCAGATCGACGCGCGACAAGAGTCATGATCGACGCGCGACAAGACGTGCGGCAAGACTCTGCTTGATGTCGCAATCGACGCGCGACAAGAGTCAGATATCGACGACGCGACGACAAGAACTTTATCGACGCTGTATTGACTTGGGCTGATGAAGTGACGCGCTAGGAAGTGACACGTGAAGAGGAAGGGTTGACGTGACGTACTGGGGCAGAGTCGACGCGTGACCTCGCATAGCTTCACGCGCGACAAGACCTCGAGGTCGGACAGAGTCGCTTCTTGGTTCTTTTTTGACGACGCAGACTCTTTTTCGTAATAATGGAAGGTGCCACCAAAGAATACGAATAACCTAAAAGTAAGTAAGAAATCTCTTTAAATCACTCTTCAAGTATTTTGGAAACTCATGGATACAGATATTGTAAATACCAATCATATAGATGCCACCAAAAAGAATCAAAATACCGATCGTGTGGAAGGTATTATTGAGGTGGACATGCATTCCGCACAAGATCACACCAAACAAATGAAACCTACGATAATATGCCGATCTTGAAGATATTGTTCCCGCTGGGGTGCAACTGTATGCAGCTAGATATCACAGATATAAACACTCAAAGAAAATGGAAGACATAAATCAAAATCAAACTCTGGTCCAAGAAAGAGGAAACCAGTGATTGTGATATTGCTCAAAATTCTACTCAAAAAGTAAAGCATCAAAACGAACAAGAATATGTGGACCATTCGCGTAACATACAAGTTTGATTGGGCAGCTAAATTTCCATTTATTGAACCTATACAATCCTCTAATTCTGAAGAAATCCCATGTGAATGTACATGTACAATATGTACGTGGAAATTGGGAAAGCAACAAAAAATGCAACTGAAGCTGGACACTATAGAAAAACATTGTGGAAAACAATATTTAACTGTAACGGGGGCGGATGGCCAGAAAATCAAAACACATAGGTGGAAAACTGAAAAGGAGTGCATGCATGTTAGATACGCAGCGGAATATGAGGCAGAGCGTAAAAACACACAGACATCCGTTGAAAAGGGAGGAACGATCACATCGCATATTGGTAAGATGAAAGAAACAAATCTACATGCAAAATTCATACAATTCTCTACTCTTTTTCAAATACTTAAAAAAGGAAGAGCGATGTCGGATTTCCTCGATTTCAAAGTTTTGTATCAATTTAACGGAATCTTTGAATGTACCTCGCCTCATTGGTCCGAGAGTAGTGGATGGGAAATGGCAAAATGCCTCTCGATGATAGAGAAGGAAGATTTGAAAGAGAATGTAAAAAAGCAAACTTTATCTCTCTTTCAATTGATGAAGTGACAAAGAATGACAACACCGCATGGGTATGTATCCACATCTATACATTAGAAAATCATATAAGGACACCTCATCCGTTGGGTGTTATGAAAATGGTTGAAAATCGCAATGCTGAAAACCTATATAAAATAGTTGTTTCTCATTTGAAAGATGTGTTGGTATGACTGATTATGAAATTGCTACGAAGTTGGTATGCGCTGGAGCAGATGGTGCATCTCATCATGCAGGTCACCGAACAGTATGTAATGTGTTAGATTACAAACAACAAAGTGGCCCCATATATGCTACCAATTCACCGTATGGCTCACATAATGAATTTGGCGTATAAAATGGTAAGCAACCACGAAAATGTTGCTAAATTAGAAGACCTCATAAGAGAACTTCATGCCTATATGTCAAGCAGCCCAAAGCGTTTTCTCGAGTTCCAAAATTTGCAATTGGAATTACAGATGGCAAAAACTTTCAAGGATGTGGAGACTAGATGGATATCTTTGTATGAACTCGCATGCAGAGTTCGTGAGGAGTATCCTTCATTGGTTGGTTCTTTTCATGCACAAATACCGCCATGATGTTGATAGGGCAAGGGACCCGTTGTTCCGCTTTAACCGATTTGGAGACATTGCTTACATTGGTTGGTATTCTTCCAATGTTAAAGGAGATCAATACACGATGAAGCATGCACAGGTAGATTAATCTATATTGTGGATTTTATACGGATGAGGAAAATGGTATGTCAAAGTCTTGATATATCAGACGTGCTCCCGTGATAGTTTTGATGCACCTGTTTTTGAAAATTGGAGAGATTTATTAGATCTTAAAAATCCTAACACCTTTTTGAGATTTAATATCCACGATCACCTATGCATCTCTCGTTAATGGGAGGGAAATACCAATGCACATTTTGCAAAAACGTCAAGATATTACAGATCGGAACGAGAAGATGTTCCCGTGACACGTAATTTGTTTGAGTCCGTGATAATTGAAACCGAATAAAGCTTAAAAAAATTTCAGAAACCTTGTCATCGAAATTAGGAACGTTTTCAGTAAAGATAAAATTCTCGAAGCCATGGGTGTGATGAATCAATTTTTGGAATACGTAAGGTGGCCGTGTGCAGATTTTGTAGAAGAAGCATTTCCATAAATCAATGGGTACAATAATGGAACAATTTACAAAGACGTCGAGCTCAAGGGTATGTAAATCACAGGTATATCGAATGCCGATTTATTAAAGTCTCAACCAACAAATTTTGCAACAACAATGAGGAACCAATATAGGAATTTAGATCAACCTTCAAAGTGGAGCTATTACAAGGTCGTGGCGAGGAATCTATCAAAGTTCTATCTTACAAGAAGATATCGTTGAATACTTCGACTATATGAGTTATGCCGCATAATGATTTTGGGGTCTCTGTGGAGGATGAAAGGGTTTTCAAAGGCATTGTCATTTATAAAATCAAAACCGAGAAACAAAGTTGGATAAAAATGGAAAGTTGCATGAGGTGTTACGCTTCTCGATACTCCTCGAAACCTTCCGCTTGACAGCAGCAATTGCGCACCGGAATTCCCTTTGTGAAAGAAGAGGTGTAAATAATACAGATACAAGTACAAATACTCCCAACCTTGAGAGTGTAAATGGCTCTTCGTCACATTCTACGTAAGACAACATCGACTTTGATGAAGCTATTGATAATGGATTGTTTCAACTTTAAGTAGGTATCTTCTTTATCTATCTTTTATTTTTATCATTAAAGATGTTACAGGTCTATATACTAAAAATGTCAGGCAATTCACCCATCTATCTACTAATCCATTTCTCGTGTTGGAATTTTTTAAAACACAGATCTAGCTCATTACCAGTGGCAGTGATGATTTCAACTTTAAGCAGGTATCTTTTTCCCCTTAATCTTATTGTTTGTTTCTATTCATTTTTTGTCACAGCAATTGCTCACTGGAATTCCCTTTGCGAAAGAAGAGGTGTAAATACCTTGAGAGTGTAATTGGCTCTTCGTCACATTCTACAGAAGACAACATCGACTTTGATGAAGCTATTGATAATGGATTGTTTCAACTTTAAGTAGGTATCTTCTTTATCTATCTTTTATCTTTATCATTAAAGATGTTACAGGTCTATATACTAAAAATGTCAGGCAATTAACCCATCTATCTACTAATCCATTTCTCGTGTTGGATTTTTTTAAAACAAAGATCTAGCTCATTACCAGTGGCAGTGATGATTTCAACTTTAAAGGTATCTTTTCCCCTTAATCTTCTTGTTTGTTACTATTCATTTTTTCAGCTATGGTTATATTTAAAGATGTTACAGGTGTATGTATTTACATTTAGTTAAATACAATCTTTTTATTTTTGAAAACGGGTTGACATCCGTCCGAGGAAGTCACATTTCTGACCGACAATGTCAGCAACTCACCCATCTATCTACTAATCCATTTTTTGTGTTGAATTTTTAAGACAAAGATATAGCACATTACCGGTGATGATTTCAATTTTAAATAGGTATCTTCTTCAACATAATCTTATTGTTTGTTACTTTACATTTTTTCAGCTCTTGTTATCATTAAAGACGTTACAGGTGTCTAATTTTTATATTTACATTTATTTAAAGATATTGTTGGTCTATATATTTAAAGATGTTCATTGCACTTCTCAGATCGATAATGTCGTGCAACTCACCCTCCATCTACAATGTCATGTTACCCTTGATGATTGCAATACTCAAGAGGTAAGTTAACCCGTAGCATATTTGCAATTATGTTTAATTTCTTACCAGTGATGATTCTTTCTTGATTTCATAGAATTATATTTAATTTATTTTTAAATACAAGTCCACATAAAATTCGAATAAAATTCACATAAAATTCGGGATAAACAATACATCATCCTCATTATCATCATCTATCATTAATTATCAATTATCATCATTCATCATCTACGTCCACATACAATTCATGACAATGCAAGTAAACAAGAAACATACATATAATTCATGATAATCAACATCTAATGCAATTAAAATTAAAGATTGTATGTAAATCCATATAATTAAATTCAAAGACCATAGTACATACACAATAGACAATAGTAGAAGTTTTCAAATTCATTATTTAAAGTTTCCACAATAATAAAAGTTTCTAGTTTTCAAAACCCTCTTTTTCTTTATCCAATTCTACTCCTCTGCACTATTCCCCAACGGCTTCTTCCACTGTGGCTGTACCTCTTTACCAAACACCAGAAATCTCCATGCAAAGAAATTTGGATCAGCCGCAGCGTATAAACTATCCTGCTGCCAATAATTTTCGTAACGACTAATAATCTCATTGATAAGAACCTTAGCCCTTCTGTCCCATTCTATAAGCTGATTGATATGAGGAAGCATCTCCATCTTTCTCATCAACCCACACAAAATCTTTTTTATGCTTGTCCAGATCTATGAAATACTCCTTGCCCTCTTTAGAAGTACTTGTGCCCAAACCGGGAACCCTGTATGGTCCAAGCAACAAGTGATACATAATCAGCAAGTGAACAAAACCATAACTTGAAAACATATAAAGAGAGAACAAACTAGCATTACTTTGTTGTACTATATGGTCCAGCCGGTTATCGATCCACTCAATGATTCTCTCCAAGCTTCATACTCAGGAATTGTGTAGAAAGATAACACATTTCCATTTTTGTGAGTTGCCTACATCAACATGTGCCGACATTAGACATGGAGATACATAACATCTGGAGGCTTAGAAAACAAATATAAAAAGTCTCGAAACACAACCAAATATACAGGGGGAACATTTACAGAAACTAAACTGCGCTATACAAAGATCATGTACCTGGTCTGTCATTATCATCAGATGGCCATATCTTAAAGATTTAATGCTGTCATATATTTTATCTTCCTGTAGACCAAGTATTTTTTTTCTATTTACTATCTCTTTATTCTCCATTTGTTGGTGAGTGGTAGCTTCCCAAAAAATAGATATTCCTGCCACCTGATAGGATAAAGATAACTAAAATAACAAAAAATTAAATTGGAAAGTGATGTCGAAACATGTCACAATACTACCAAATTCAGTATTCACATTTCCCTGATTAAAGGCACAAACACTTACAGCGACTGCAAGAGCCTTGGCTGAGTCACCCTCCGTTAATATTAAAGTACATTGATCAGAATTCTTCCCCCCTGCTTGATTTGCTTCATCAGGTTTGGGAACATCAATTAATTTCCTCTTCTTGGTTCCATCAGTTTTCTTAAGATCTTTTTTTTGTTTAAACTTTTCCACTGCACTCATCAGGTAAAACAAACTTACAAAGCTCATCTTAGACACTAGCATTGCAAAAATTACATGTACTCAGAAATGCTACATATTAGACACCACGCCTGGATATATGGACATGGGCTAAAAATGTGAAACAGAATAAAAAATATGAATTAAAACGAGTTATACTTACAATCAACATGGAAACCAAACGTTGATTCGAGAAATTTCTTTTCTTCCACGAGTGTTGCCTTGGTTGTAACAATTGGTAAATTCTTTTCTTCCACGAGTGTTGCCTTGGTTGTCACATAAAAAATGCCATCCTCTGAATTGTAGGATGACAGAAAGTAATTCAAAATATCCGGATCTGTTTCGAAATGGGGCATATTAACGATATGGATGTGAGGGCATAAGGGACATCGATTGAATTGGATTCTCTTGATTTTTGTTACTGAACTTGCAGTTGGGAAGCATTGAGACCTGCAAAAATTCAAGAGCCGGAAGATGAAAATGAGAAAATGACAGGTTGAAGGGTATTTATAGGCTAAATAGGGCGTCAATGGCTTCACATGACGCGCGTCAATAGATGCCAGTGACGCGCGTCAATAGATGCCACTGACGCGCGTCAATAGACGCCATTGACGCGCGTCAATAGATGTTACTGACGCGCGTCAATAGATGCCAATGACGCGCGTCAATAGATGCAATGACGCGCGTCAATAGATGCCAATGACGACGCGCATCAGATGAGTGATGCGCGTCAATAGGTCCAATAGGGTGGTCGCGCGTCAATAGGGGACATGACGCGCGTCAATAGGGGCCAGTATCCAAAATTTAATGGAATTCAAAGTTTTCACCTCTTTTGCAGTAGAGGAAATTCCCTTCATGTTTGCAATGCAGCCAATTGAGATGAAGATTTCAAATTTATCCCCAGACCAAAGAAACAAACAGTGATTGGTGTGTACTTGATGATGATAGGGTCTTGTTTAATAAGTTCATAAAGAAACTTGTTTGAGATGAGGTACCAGTAAGGCACTCTTGACAAAATTCACACAATGTTATCTTTTTAAGATGATCCAACCTTGCACTCTTGACAAAATTTACACAATGTTACATTTTTAAGATGATCCAACCTTGCACAGAGAACGTTATGTTGAGCTGTAAATTTTTTTTCAATATTTTAGACACTTGATTTTATAGATTGTACTTCAAGAAGATCATGATTAATCAATTCAAGGCATAGAAATGGGGGAGCTTCAAGAAAATTGTCTTCAAACATACACTTGAACATTGTATCTTCAGCAATGGAAAACAAAACAAGGTGGTAGCAGGAATTTTATACTTTGATACTCATTGCACGGGTCAACCAAGTATTTCATCAGCTCAACAATGATAATTAGAAGAAAGTAAAAACAACTTTCCGTTACACAACAATTTTGATCACTTTACCCTTATTGTATCTTTCAAACCTTCTTGTAACTAATACGATATGTAAACAACCTTATTGATCTATGATCGTATGCACCACCTTACAAATTTGAAAAAAAAGAGATTTTTTAATTCAACAACTGCAAGAATCAGTCCCGAAGAGAGAATCTCAATATGTGAATCCTATACAACATATTTTACTATGATCATGTTTGCAAAATTCAATATTTTCTTATAGACTCAAAATTATTCCAACTTATAGCCCTTATCAAATATAAAAAAATAATCCACGCTATTCTTCACCCTTATCAAATATAAAAAAATGATCCAGTTCTTCAACCTATGAACTTCATATATACAGACTTTGGTTAATTCACATGGTTATTCCAACTTTGGTTAATCTAGCCTCCATAGCCTCCATAATCTACTCTACACAAAACAATATCCATGATAAAAACCATATTTTTAAACCATGCTCTTGATTATTTCCCAAGCTCTGTAAAAAGAGATTACGCACTAATATAGAGGTGAATCTCTTTAAAATAGAATTTTCCGACACCATAATTCTATTAAGGAGAAATCCTAAATAGTAAAGATCTGTTTACCAATGTTCTTTTTCCCCAAAGACAATTTTCAAGATAATTAAAGTCCCACATTAAATTGATCATCGTCTTTCATCATCATCTATCATTGATTATCAATTGTCATCATTCATCTACGTCCACATACAATTCATGACAATGCAAGTAAACAAGAAACATACATATAAATCATGATAATCACCATCTAATCACCATATAATTAAATTCAAATACCATAGTACATACTCAATAGTAGAAGTTTTCAAATTCAATATTTAAAGTTTCCTCAATAATAAAAGTTTCTAATTTTCAAAACCCTCTTTTTCTTTAGACAATTCTACTCCTCTCTCTTCCCCAACGGCTTCTTCCATTGTGGCTGTACCTCTTTCCCCAACACCAGAAATAACCCCTGAACTTATAAGATCTTCAGCAGCGCTGTCCAGATTTTTTAAAATTCTTTCTTCTTGATTTGTTGCATCTCCATGCGACAGCAAATTTGGATCAGCAGCTGCTTTGGCTTTGAACAATATGTCAGGGTCGAGACCATGCTCTTTAATTATCCGCTTTAGTGTATTGTTTTGTTTGTTAACCAAAACAATACTTTGCTTCAAATTTTTTTGTCGTGGATAAGTCGTTTTTGTTTGTTTCCAAGTGAACTTGTAAAACCTTTGCCTGACTCTTCAAATTTTCATATTTCAACTGCACAAAAAGAGTAATGTCAATTCAAAATATTAATGTAAATTCAAATTTTCAAATTAAAAAAAAATGATTGTTTGAATGTAATAGTACTTACAACCGCTCTATCTCTTTCGGCATTTGCGATTGATACCAAATCCTTGTCCTTGGACCATTTGTTAAAATATGCCTGGGCCTCGGCACTAATATTTTCCAATTTGTTTAGTGCCTTATCTAAAATGTCGTCTTTATAGTTGTTGTTAAACGTGACAGTCCCACATTTTACTTGGGTAAGTAAGGAATCCATCTTCGCAGGTTGATTCTGGACTGCAGCGTATAAACTATCCCGTTGCCAATAATTTTCATAACGACTAATAATCTCATTGATAAGAACTTTAGCCCTTCTCTCCCATTCTATCAGCTGTTGGATATGAGGAATAATAAACTCACTGACATGGGATTGACAATCATTACCTATTAAGTTCTCCAAAGGAAAAGGTGGGAACTCTTCACTATCTGAATCTGATGCAGACGATCTTGCGGGAGAAGAATGGGGGCTTTCACAAAGATCAACTGCTAATTGTTTCTGCCTTTGGGTGGGCTGATCCTGTTTTTGAAAAAATAAATCAAGATTTAGTTAAATAAATTTAAATCAGAATGTAATTCAAAATTGTAAAGCATATTAAAATTGAAATTTGAAGTATACCTTCTGGCCTTGAATCATCTCGCGGGTATCGAAAAAACCAGTTGGGTCATTGCTATCAATGCCCAAATAATCTTCATCTAAATTTATATTGTTCAAAACAGATATGCCCGTTGCACTGGGCAAGCCACCAAGTGAGAGAGTTGGAATTCGAAACGAGGAGGCAAGGTTTAGTGTCCCACTAGGGGCCGGAGCAAAAGGCATGCGTTTACCAATGTTCTTTTTCACTGAAGCTCTGGTTGGCATTTTAAAAATTAATGGTTGAGTGGGAGTCGGTGCCGTGGTTTGATCATGACTGACATGTGCTGAAAAGTATAAGAAAAAAATGAAACATATTAAAACAATTCATAAAGTGAAAACTACGAAATTAAACGTACTATAGAAAAGTTGTACCTTGTTGTCGAGGGGTTGATTTTTTTGGTGCTACGGGTGGCCTTGTAGGAGTTGAACTCAGTGGCTGTTCAGAAGATATGAATGCATGCGACTGTATGGAGTGAGTTGGGGAAGAAGGTTCCAAATTCCCTGCAATTCATCAATATTAAATGTTGTCAATTCATTTGGTTAAAATTTAAATTGAAAAATAAATATGCAACTTTGGAATTTGTAAATAATATATGAGAATGTATTACTTCTCTGGCGTTTAACGAGTTCAAACGCTTGAGGGTTTGGAGAGTGAGCTTCCATTTCAGATTGGGATTCCCCCGAAGCCTCCGCGTGTTGTTGGCCTCTTCCTCTCGATTGCTTCTTTTTTCGGGGAAGGGCTTCAAGATATCTTCTCTGCAAAACATTAAAATTTAAGATTTAATAACTGTGCAATGTAATGACGAAAATTGTAATACAATTACAAACTAAATAGTTTATACCTGTTGTTCATCAAATGGAATTGAGAATTTCTTCAAAGCCTCATCAGAGCAAGTAGGAATTTCTTTATGTTTTAAATTTAAAAGTGCCTCATAGTAGAAGCCGAGGAGATAGTTTGTTGAATAAATGAAAGGTTTATCTGAGAGTTTTGAATTTGTTATGTCAGTTCTTATTTTTTTGGATAGATATGTGCACCAATCGAATTTATGTTTTGAGATAGTGGCACAAATATATGCAATGGCCCAATTTGGTATATCCGTTTGGCGACCCTGCAAAACAATTCTGGCTTGAAAAAATGAAATAAGTGCAGCAAGAAAGTGGTGTGCAACTGATTGTGTATCTACACCACGCCTGGATTTATTGACATGGGCTGCAAATGCCAAACAGTGAAAATTACTTTAAATTTATAACAGCAAATTGTATCAGAATAAAATACAGATAAAAAAATAAGAATTAAAAGGAATTATACTTACAATCAACATGGAAACCGTACGTTGACTCGAGAAATTTCTTGTCTTCTTCCACGAGTGTTGCCTTGTCAGAATAATTGGCAAATTTCGATAGAAGGCCAAGAAACCGATGTATGTCATTTGCTTCAATAGTGAATTGGAACATTTGGCCATCGGTCAGAGTCACATAAAATATACCATCCTCTGAATTGTAGCATGACAGAAGGTAATTCAAAATATCCGGATCTGTTTCGAAATGGGGCATATTAATGAGCCCTGTAAATTCACACTCTTCCATTATAGCTTGATATTCTGAAGACATCTTTAAGGCCGTATGGATGTGAGGGCATAAGGGATTCCTGTAGTTGATCTTGGAAATCGATGGAGTTGGATTCTCTTGATTTTCTTGCTGAACTTGCAATTGGGAAGCATGTGAAGTCGACATTGTATTATTGCGTCTTTGTCGAAGATTTAGACCTGCAAAAATTCATGAACGGGAAAACGAAAACGAGAAAATGAGCGGCACAAGGGTATTTATAACCTAAATAGGGCGTCACTAACCCCTATTGACGCGCCAACAGTTTACATTGACGCGCGTCATTTGATTTCACTGTCGCGCGTCAATAGAATAGAGTGTCGCACGTCAATTGAAGATAATGTCGCGCGTCAATAGAAGACAATGTCGCGCGTCAATAGAAGATAATGTCGCGCGTCAGTAGAGGATAATGTCGCGCGTCAATAGAAGATAATGTCGCGCGTCAATTGATGATAGTGTCGCGCGTCAATATACGATGATAGTGTCGCGCGTCAATAGATGATAGTGTCGCGCGTCAATAGAAGATAAGTGTCGCGCGTCAATAGAAGATAGTGTCGCGCGTCAATAGAATATAGTGTCGCGCGTCAATAGAAGATAGTGTCGCGCGTCGATAGAAGATGGTGTCGCGCGTCAATAGAAGATGGTGTCGCGCGTCAATAGAAGATAGTGTCGCGCGTCTATGGTAGCAAGTTACTTCGTGTCACTAAAGAGATGAAAAATGACGCGCGCCGCCGTCATTCTAGTAGACGCTTCGTTGTCGCGCGATGGTCAGCTTATCTAGTGTCGCTAAAGTGTCGCGCGTCATTACGAAACAAGTGTCGCACGACATTGACACGCGCCATTACAAACTAGTGTTGTCTTCGGACGCCACCGATGGAGCCTTGAAAAACCAGTGAAAATTTTGTTTTTTTATATCACAAATTCACCTTTGTAGGGCCCATTAAATCGGTTTTGGATATTCGCTGTATTTTCCACCTTCAATTTTATAGGGGTGTCTTAAAATAGATGTACCAACCTTTCTTTTACTTGAATCACTTTCATCCATCCTTTCATTTTTCATAACTCTCATAGTGGGAATATCAAACTCAATAGGAAGAATCTGGATCAATGCCATAGGCCAACCTGAAATGGGGAGTATCCTGTTGTTGACTTTGATGTTTCCTATATGCCCACAATCTTTGCATGAATCCTTTTATCCCACTTATGTACTGCAAGGCCGCATCTTTTGCTAGAATTTGACACAACACAAAATTTGTTCGCTCCACTCGTCCATTTGTGCTTGGCTTGTATGTTGTTGCATTCCCGTGCTTAATAGAAAATTTATTGACTAGGGCTTCTAGTACCTCATTAATGAAGTCGATTCCTTGATCTGTTACAATTTCTAATGGACAACCAAATCTGGTGACAATGCGTTCATATATGAACCTTGCCACCTCATCCATGGAAGTTTTTTTCAATGTCCTAGCTTCAACCCACTTGGTTAAATAATCTGTGGCAACTACAATATACTTATTTTGGCATGAGGTAGTTGGAAGTGGACCTACAATGTCTATTCCCCACTTTTCAAATGGACCAAGTGGAAGAATAGGACATAATGGAGCTGATGAAGTCTTACGGTTACCATGTGTTTGACAAATATCACATGTCTTACAATAATTATAACAATCTTTAAAAAGAGTGGGCAAAGTGATAACCGCATCCAAGATCCTTCTGCTTTGTAAGTTGTCCAGAAGTTCCCTCCACATGTACCATTGTGGAATTCTTCTAGTAGTTCCTTCCCTTGATCACGTCCAACTACCCTCTTGATTGTCCATCGGGTCCTATTCGAAATAATACTCCATGCAGAATAGAATATGGACGACTGGCTTGAGTAATCTTTCTCTTAGTATTTGCATTGGCACCATTAGGAAACTTGAATTCATTTAGATAATTCCAAATATCTATGTATTCACTAGGAATTGTGTCAAGGGATAACAATGCTACATCGGGGAAATCATCATCATCACAAGATGATCCTAAACCATCATAGGCTCGAGAGAGTGCATCTGCATTGACATGCTTCTTTCCTGGCCTATCTATAATATCAAATTCAAATTCTTGTAGCAAAATTATCCATCTTGCTATCCTCCCTGATGGGTTAGGCTTATTGACAATATATTTTAGAGCCTGATGATCTATTACAACTATAAATTTTTGCCCTAGCAAGTAATTTCTAAAATTCTTTACAACAAAAATGATAGCTAGAGCCTCTTTTTCAGTTACAGTATAATTTACCTCAGCACTGCTCATTTGTCTGCTCCCAAAGTAAATTAGATGTTCATTCCCATTTTCATCCTTTTGGCTCAAAGTACTTCCTAGTGCTGCATCTGAGCCATCGTGTACACAATGAATGGCTTGCTCCAATCTGGATTCTTCAAAACAGGTGAAGACACCAGGGCTTCCTTCAATTGTCCAAAAGCTTCATGCGCCTTATTTCCTGGTTCATAAGTAACATCCTTCTTCAAGAAATGGGTTAGTGGCTGTGCAATATTTGAGAAATTCTTGATGAACCTTCTATAGTAACCCACATGGCCTAAAAATGATCTCAACTTACTTCTATTAAGAGGAAATGGTAAATCTTTGATTTTTGAAACTTTATCAGGATCAGTACCAATACCATCTCTGGATACAACATGCCCTAACAAAACGCCTTTAGAACATCCAAAGACACACTTTGTAGGGTTTAGTGAGGCTTGTGATTCATCTAACCTTTGAAATGCTATCTCCATCTTAGTGCAGGTGGTCCAACTTGCTCCCATAGATGCAAAAATCATCCAGAAATACTTTGATGAAGGTCCCAATGTAGGGTTCGAACACCCTATTCATCAAACGCTGGAATGTTGCCGAGTATTACACAACCCAAAAGGCATAACTCTATAAGAAAACGTTCCCCAAGGAGTGGTGAATGTGGTCTTGACTAATCTTTTCTGCTATACTGAGACTTGGTTGTATCCACTATATCCATCAAAGAAAACTATAACACTCCTGGCTAGCTACTTCATCCAAGATCTGATCTGAGAATGGAAGAGGGTAATGATCCTTCTTTGTTGCCTTATTGAGCTTCCTGTAATCAACAAAATGTCTAGCTTCCCATACTTTTTTATTGAGATCACAATGGGAGAAACCCATTCGAATTTTCCACAAAGCAAATATAAATCCCGCATCAAGCAACTTATCTATTTCTTCTTTTGCAGTCTTGGAAAAATTAGGATTCATTCTATATGGCATTTGCTTTATAGGCTTAGCACCATCTACCAACTCAATAGAATGTTCTACCCAACTTACTTGACGGAGTTCCTTGTAATCAAAAGTGAATATGTGTATGTACCTTCGAAAGAGCTGGAGGTAGGATTCCTTCTCACTCTCCATCACAGCATCACCAATCTTGATTTGTTGGAGACAATCATCAACTTCTTCTTCAGATAATTTTATGGGGTCATGAGTCGATGTGACTGGAAGGATATCCATGACTGAAACATCAACCTCACTTTCTTCATCTTCAGTGTCCACTTCACTGGTACTAGAGTAATCAGAGGATGTCCAATCATTAGTTTCATCACTTGAATCCACAGGTTCTGCCTTATGATGTCGAGGGATCACATTTATCTTCACCCTCTCTCTACCACGTCCAAGTGTCATGAAGCCTTCATTCCAGTAGTTTCTTGCATGAACTCTCCTTAGCCATGGTCTTCCCAGCAACATTGGGTACGCAACAGTACCATTTTTCATCACCTGAAATTCTACCACACATACAACACCCATAATAGATATTGCCACATTTGAAACTACACCTTCTAGTTTAGTTTTTCCCTTATTTAATGACCTTAACATAAGTGTTGAAGGGCGATCAATTTTTAACCCCAACATATTCATTACAGACTCGGTCATTACATTAACTGCAGCACCTCCATCAACTAAGACATCATGAATTGAAATACCATTACATAATACCTCAGCTTGTGGAGCATAGGGATTCACCCTGCCTCCAAAACAGGGGACCTCAACCTCCTTCCTTCGGCGAGCATTGAGTCCACTTCAGCTCCCGCCTCTTCTCGAATACATAGCCAAGAGTTGACCATATGTAATATTTGCAGGCCTTTTGGATAGATCTTCCAAGATGGAGTATGGTCCTTGCCCCCGTGAAATCGAAAATCCCGCACACCCTACTTTCTTCTCCTATGTTTCTTACTAGTTTCTCCTTTCATATTCTTAGGATCATTTCCATCTTGATTATCTTTTTTTTTCTTTCTTTTTGTTACAAACACATCTACTTCATTATTTCTGCTCTTATCTACTACATCAAAAGAATTCATGGTGTTTTTACTTTATCATTATCTCCTTTACCGATGTAGAAGCTCTATCCGGAAAATTATACTTATAATGACCCTTTTTATAACAACCATAACAAACAACTTCAAAAATATTTCTTTTTGGACCTCTATCTCCTCCCTGAGAACTAAATTCTTTTCCTTGAAGAAGATTAATAGTTAACTGACCCATCTTTTGAGTAGATCTTCATACTCAGTAGATGTACTAGGAGAAAGATTTGTGCTCACCGAGAGTGGTTGTGGATTCTGGAGCAAAGGTGCTGGTGTAGGTTCTACTTTAGCAACAATTTCTTTGGGCTCCTCTTCCATGCTTTCTTCTTGCCTTCTTGCAATCTCCTTTGCTTGTTCAATGGTAGTTGGGCGGTCATACTTCACTCGTTGTCTAATCTCTGGCTTCATCCCAAGAATGAAGTTCTTACATAGGAGATTATCCACGCCATTCATCAACCCATCCGCTAATCCTTCCTTCCGGATCTGGGCATCGAGCTTTCTCCTTAGCTCTAGAACACGAGCATGATAATCCCTTATCTTCTCCTTCTCTCCTTGGGTTAGCTTTGTGATATCGATCATGAGATCTGCATATCTTTGTTGTTCACCAAATTCTTCAAGAAAACTTTTAGTTAATAAATCCCATGAGTTTTTCACATTATCACCTAGTGTTTCAAACCACCTAAGGGCTGAACCATCCAAAAAGGTAGGAAAAAATTCAGTCCATTGTTCACTTCTTATAAGACCATTACAAATACAAGATCGTTTAAACTCTTGAATGAAAGAGGAAGCATCTTCATTAGATTGGGCTAAAAAAAAAGAATCTTCCCCATTTTCAAAAGTAACCACAGTGAAATACCAACCCAAAAGTACAATCAACAAGACTTATGTGCACCAATAATTAAAATCACTATAATAGAAAATAGAAATGACCATGGTAAACTATGGTAAAACTTGACTTACTACGGTAAAAACTGACTTTACTGTGGTAAACACTATTCACATAAAAAAAGTGAAGTTATCATGGTAACTACTATTCACAAAAGGTAAAAAGTGACTTTAATGTGGTAACTACTATTCATGGCAAAAATGAATTTACCATGGTAACTACTATTCATGGCAAAAATGACTTTACCATGGTAACTACTATGCACAGTAAAAACAAGGTTACCCTCCAATTGATTTTTGACTAAGTGGGAATATCTCTCCGCATAATCCACAATTAACGAGGAATGGTCCCAAGAACGGAACCAAAATGTCATCACCAATCCGCACTATGATAATTCTTCACCGGGAACTCCTTGTGCTATGATTATTTACTAATGCACAACCTTTAGTTTGGTGGATGTAATCTGGAAACAAAACAACAAACATAACACAAGAATACCATCGACTATGATAAGATAGAATGATGACAAATCTGAAATATCAAAGTAAATTATAATATTAACATGAAATTGTTACAATCTCACCCATGAGGTACTTCAAGTGTTATTGAATTCACTTTCCTTCCACCAATACTATGGGAGAAACTTTACAATTACAACTCTTAATGGCTTCTTCAACACACCTTTAAACTGATGGCTTCCTTTACACACTTCATACAATATTTCTCACTACTTCCTTCTATGCTAAATGAGGGGGGTGGCCTCTTTATTTATAGAAATTCTAGGTTTATCCATCTTATCTCTAAGATAGGATAAGAAATCCACTCGACGAATCATATTTCATACCTTAACTCTTATCTCGTACATGTAAGCTTATCTTTTAAGATAAGATAAACCTTATAATTTCACATGGGTTCCACATTTTTAAACTTTTTACAAATAAAATACACAAAATATTTATGACCTCACTCCTTGTCCTTATTACCAATATAATATTTCTAATTCCTAATCATGTAGACCCTACTTCTCTACTTATCCCAACTTTGACATTTTAACATTACCGGACCACTTACGACAAATATTTACTTTTTACAACATTCCTATTGTACTTTGACTGTTACCGTACTCTACATTATTGGTGGCACCGTACTGATGGCACCGTTATCTTCTATCAGACGCTACTACTAATTACACTTAACAACATCCTATTCCTAATACATACATTAATGAAATAGAAATTACGGAGGAAAATTTTAGTGTCGACAGGACCCCCAAAAGCTGGATGACATTGGAGTTTGGGCTTGAGATATTGTTGGAGACCCTGTTTTGCATGTGCTTGAATGTGGAAGCTTAAATCAGGCACGATATGCCTTATACCCTTGAGTCTTATGCTGTTATTTAAATGATTCATTAAATGACCCTGCTCTTCATATAAATGTCTCGTGTGATGGTTTTATTGTGTGGTTTCTACTTCCCTTACTCTTTCATAATTTCTAGGAGGATATTAGTTTCCGGCATTAGAAATGACTATGTTGTTTGAAGCCTCTTATATTGTTTTTTGAGTTTTAATAAATACCAGTTGGGTCAACTTTGTTCTTAATATTAATAAAAGAAAGATGGGGGTCTTATAATGAAAATTCCTAGTTCTTTTTTTTTATGGTCTTACAAGTTGGATGCTTTATCAAACATTGTTGTTCGACTCAATTTTATAGTGCCTATTTTCGGATTCTTGTTTCGGTTCGTAATCCGTCGTTTTGGCTCATGTTGGGTATTTGTGAAATAGTAATTGAGCACTGTAAGTGCATAGTGTATAGGTGAATGATGTTATTTCTGTCTCTATCATTTTCTTTTAGTTTGTTTCAGGTTCTAGTTACCCTTCTCGGGTCGGCTTAGTGTGTGCTTAACTTGACTGATTTTTGAATTGAACCAAGTTGGTATTACTCTAAAACTGGGTTAGTTATTTTTTTATTTGTAAACCCCTCAAAGAACTATTTTAGTCTTCAAGTTTCATGCGTGATCATCATAATTTGGTAGCAGTCCCTATTCATCTTTTGGAGATTCTTGTCTTTGGGATCATCTTTACTCCCTTGGTGATTGTTGTATGTTTTGAGGAATGTAGTTGATCTTACGGAATGTCTCCTTGAGATGATACTCACATCTTTAGGATAGCTTAAAATGTCAGAGTAAAGACTCTTGTTCGTACCTTGATTTTGTCTCACATATGTTGGAAGATGCGAGATCTACTTGATCATTATTGAGGAAGTTTTCAAATCTTAAACTGGGATCTTGGTTTTATGCATAAGAAAGTACTCTACGTTTTTCTCCTTAAAAATGTTTAAATTTCATTCTCCTGTAGCTTAGAGGTTGGTGTATTTGGAAATTCATTGGTTGACTGGTTATCATGATGCTCATTGTGATACGACCTTCTTGTTGTCATTTTAGTAGAATGGTTATGTGTTGACCAGATAGGTTTGATGTCAACTTGTTGTTGACGATAGATCCTTTAGAAGCTATGTATCCTATGTTGTGTTCTTGTGAATGATTGAGTAAACCTCTTGTAAGATATATAATGGTTATGTTTGGTGTTGTCAAGTTTGTTCTTTTCTTAAGGCATTCTTTTGGATTAGAAACATGGTTTTTGATAGTAGGATTGTTAGGATAGTATGTGGCCCATGTTGGGTCATTTGTGCATTTCATCCATTTTTTTAAATTTATTTATTCTGTACTGACATAAAATTAATTGTTATAGGCACAAAATCTTAATATTATTAAGTCATTGTGTTTTTAGATCTTCTCGTTTTGATTGATGGTTTGGGAACTGACATAGTGATATAGTGAATCTTTGGCTTGGTGAACTAACTTAAACTAATGGGGATAGATCATGTTTTGAACTAATTCTTTTCTTGTAACTGGTTTCTTTTCGAAATGTTATCATGTTGAAAAGATGGTCATTATTGTGATATAGGTGGAATTAATTATGATAGTGTTATCCTGCAAAATTGACAAGGGCAATGTACAGTAACCATACCAAAAATTCTATTTTGGCCCCTAAGGAAGTCTGTTAACGTTCAAAATGGTCCAAAACCCCCTTTTGAAAATCAAGTTTTTTAGAACTTAGCCATTTTCAGCTTCTTTAACTGGGCGCAGAAAATGGTGTGTCAACACTCTAAAAAACGTGCCTTTTTGAACTAGGCACAGGAATTCTTGTGTTGACATCAAGGAATCTACACCCACTCATAAAAACTAAGGTGCAGAAATTGTTATGTCAACATACCAAAATGTGTGCCCCTTAGAAATCCCTTTGGTGCTAGAAATGTCATGTCAACATCATAAAACATGCGCTAAGTATGTGCGCTAAGGTGCTGGAAACATTGTGTTGACACCATGAAATGTGCACTGAGGCGCAGGAAATGTCATGTCGACATCAACAAATTTGCACTAAGGTGCACTTTTCCTTGTGTCGACACTCCCAAAGTCATGCCAAAGGAAGTTGGTGAAGTAATAAATGCTAGTTTTCCTATAAATAGACACCGACACCTGTCATTTTCACGAATTGAAAATTGAGAAAAGTGTTTTTCTCTGTGCTGTCACCATCCCCGTCACCCACACGTGCCATTTTTCGAGCTTATGGACCCCAACGCCGTCGTCCTTCATTTTTATAAATCCGAGGTAAGTGGCTTATGCCATCCTTGTTGTTGTTGTGGTTTTTGTTTTTGGTTATGTTAGGTATTAAGGGTTGTTAAAAGATTAAATCTAAAAAGAGGAACCTATCAATCTATAACCAGCTGAAACCCCTTTTTCTCTCCTTCTAGATCTACAAATCTAGAAGGCCCCTACCTTTAAAGAAACCAAAGGCCATATTTCCTTGCTTACTATCTTGTTGAAACCCTCTCTTTACCATTTGACAAAACCAAAAGAGAGAAGAAATCAAAGAAATTACAAAAATCATCAAACCCTTGGCGCACTGTCTTTCCATGTTACACCTCCACAGTCGCACCTTGGCACACTGTACGCCCAGTGTAACACAATCTTTTTCGCCCTAGCTTAAATAACACTTAGCATCTTTTTGAGAAGCACAGGTGCATCTTGAACAACATCAACATCTGCATGTTGTGTGTTGCTAACCCAGCGCGCGCGCCTAACCCTTAGGCGCACTGATTTTCCTTGCAACATCTTCCAAAATAACACCTTGGTGCACTTAAAACACATGTAACACAAATGTTTCCTGCACCCCACCAAAGTGAAATTTCCTTAGGCACAGGCGCATCTTAAACAACATCAACACGCCATGTTGTGTGCTACAAAACCATGCCTCACGCCTTATCCTTGGCGCTGAAACTTTTCATGCAACACCTTGCAAAATTGTGCCCTTTCTAAACTTGGCGCAACTTTTCTCCTATGAACACAGCGCAACATTTTTCATGTTGACATCTTCCTAAGCGTGCCCAACATTTTTAAGTCCCTGCATCATGTTGTTAACCTGCGCCTTACGCCCTAAGCCTTATAATTGCTAGTTCTTCATTCTACAAGATTTCATTAGGAATAACATGACGGTTGACATGGATCTTCTGTGTTGGACCTCCTTGATTCTTCTTACAGAACAACAACATCCATCTTTGAGCTCACACATGTCTTCATTAAGCAAGATACCAACTAAATCCAAAGCTAAAGCTAAGCGGTAACAAGAGATGAAGT
Source organism: Taxus wallichiana var. yunnanensis (assembly GCA_018340775.1). Taxonomy (NCBI): domain Eukaryota; kingdom Viridiplantae; phylum Streptophyta; class Pinopsida; order Cupressales; family Taxaceae; genus Taxus; species Taxus wallichiana. The sequence continues at coordinate 320,090,820 of CM031237.1, forward strand.
ACTAATATCACAAAGTCGAATGCCCGACTCATATACGTAACGCTAACTTTGACATTAGAGACTCGAGCTAGGACATATTGACATGGATGATTTCTAGGTGAGAACCAACCAGGTAAGTAGTGGCCCATGGATGAATAAACTAGTGGGTAGTGGTTTACACTTTGCGGTTGGGTCTGCTAGTAAGTAACCGTAAATAACTAGTTCATCATGTTGGTGGCTCAGTGTTATAACAAAGATACTAGATGTGTCAAAAATAAAGAACAACAGCCCATCATAGACCTCACAGCTCATCACTTCAAAATGATCTTGGGAATTCCTCATCATAGGAAATATATGGAGATAAGTCTCGAAGATTGTAAGAAGGCCTAAGATGACAATGAGGATAAATGCATGTAATTGATGAATGAGCTTTATCTCAAGAAAAAGAAGCCGATGAGCAGATGGCCACAAACCATCCACCGTAGTGACTTCGATGAGGAGTTTAGTGACACAATCACCTTCTTAAATAGAGTATTTGGGCTCCCGATGCCCATTATTTCCACAAATGGATCTTTGAAGTATCTGGAAACCATGAACAAGAATGTGCCGATCAGCATTTTGGTGAGGGTGAAATCGTCAAAGCAACACCATCTCTCAATAGCTCCAACAAGTTCTAACAACTAGGAAGTTCTACACGAATTCCTATGTTGTATATGCTGCTACGATAGTAAGGGATTTCGTAGGGTTAGCTCAAAATGAGGTATGGCCCTAAGTCAAGATATTCAAGTTCTACCCAAAGTGAAGCTCGAGGCCAACATCTCCCGGTTCTCTAAGATTAATGATGCCTTCTTCTATGAGGTAATCTACTTGCTAAGGATGAACATGAGACACGGTCGAGACCAGCCCGAGTGTGATTGCTTCCATAAAGAAATGGGGATCATTGTTCACATAATTCCCCACATTCACATACCTCGGAGTGTGGATTTGAAGGTGAACCAATGAAGTTGCCAAGGTTTGCAGGGCCAAAGCTAATCCTCTTGGAGTTATCAAGGCAACTAATCACGTATCATGAGAATTGCATGAAGAGAAAGAAAGGAGGAACTCCATTCCCCCTTTTAGTTGGCTGATACACCTACCCCACACTAGCCAAAGCATGGGAGATATATGCTGAGCTAGAATTGCTAAATTTGAAGCACAACTTCCCAGCAAGGCTGACCTTCGACTGCCAGATCTACCTCCCAAAGGTAAAAATTGATCCCATCCATGTCCTTGAGATTGAGGACATTTAGATCGACCGACACATGAGATAGACATCGTGCAAAAGGATCACTCCCAAGCGGCTCTGGAAGAGATCGTCCATTATGGCATTACTATTATCCCAAAGGAATTCCAAGAGACTGACAAAGAAATTGATTAGGTTTACCTTGACACAGATGGTGATGATTGGCCATTCATGGAGATCGACAGAGCCAAGGCATCGAAAACCATTCAGGAAAGGGTTAAGCCCATGTTGCAACACACCAAACATTGGTGCAAACAGAATGGTCTCACCTACCTTGGAGTATATTTCACTACTTCTCCTTTAGGAAGAGCACCTCCAAGACCAGCCCATGTGCCGAAAGGAAAAGGAAAAGACAAGGAGGGAAAATCAAGTAAACAAGAAGAAGCTCCTGAAGGCCTTCCTTCTACTTCTAAGAAGCAAGTAGTCGACCTGGTATCTCCAGGTAAAGAAGAAGAAACAACAGATGTTTCAACGAATACATCCACTTAGGATGTTGTCACAACTACAACTACCAAGGTACCCATCGTCCCTTCTTCCATTTCCTCTCCTCCTCCTGTCATTTAAGCATCTATTCCTATGGATGTGTCTTCTCCCCTTCCTTCCTCCCTTCCATCTCCCACCTCTTCCATCTTCTCCTCTCTCACGGATCTGTCACCTAGTGTTCCCTCCATCTAATTACAGATCCCTTCCGTTTCCATGTCCTTTTCTTCTCTTGTAGTAGCTCCAAGACCCACATGCAACAACGTGTTGGACTCCTTGTCGATGCCATCACCAAGTGTTTCAACACACTCCCCTAAGGCCTCTACATTTGCTTCCCATTTCACTATCGTTTCTTCTTCTATTCCCTCTACTCCCTCTCCCATAAGTCTTAGTTGGATCTCTGACCATCTGGGCCAGCATAAGAGAAAGGTTCCTATTGCTCCCATGGACTTCTCCGTCATTCGAAGAAGGGACCTAAGAAGCAGAAAGTGATAACTTGCTTTTCTAAGAGAACTTCGAGGGAGAGAGTCATGGAGATTGCTTACCCAGATCCCACTAAGGAAAAGAAGGATCTATCTCCCACAGACTTCACAGTGACTCAAGTCACAATGGGGACCTCATCTGAAAGCCTGCAAGGGGAAGCCTTGTCTGCAGTAGATGCTCTCTACAAAAAGCTCCAAGAAGCAAAAGAGGAGAAGAGAATACTCAAGGAACAAAACAAACATCTCCTCCAAGCATTGCAAAAAATGGGCAATGCTCCTCCTATGACTACCACCGAACCCATGGAAGTTCTTAGTATGGATAAAATAAATGAATATGCTAATATTGGTGAATAAGGTGCAACAATATCATCCTGGATTGAGTGAATCCTCAGAGATAGTGAGGAAATGATTAGGAAATTCACAGTGCTCTACCAGGATATAGATCAAGCAAATAAGGAGCTACAAGCAGTAGTAGGTTCCCTCTCCGAGGAGTTGGACAATGCCAGGTTGCAACATGAAACATTCCAAGCAATGGCTAACTACTTAGCCGACAACCTATTGAAGGTCGGTGTCATCGATCACCCATGGGCACATAATAAAGCTCTCGTTGCATTAGATTATTGGGTTGATCAAATGGAATATATCTGGAGAGGATAGATAAAATCAAGGATGAAGCCTTGGATGCACGATACAACATGGAGCAGATAGTTACAAATATGTCTCTAGGGATGCTCAGTGAATCGTTCACCTTGAGGGAAGTAGATGATACATTTCAGTGCTTCAAGGCTATAGTCACTCAAGGTTTGGCACCAGAGGTCACTTTCGACCGAGAGTCAATCAATAACCTCTTGGCCTACCATGATTTCATTGGCTTCTTGATCAATGCATGCGAGGAGTTCACCAGGCTACCTGACAAGCTCAAGAATGAGAAAGAAACTTGTGAAGTCATTGGTGACCATTTCAAAGGTCCAGATCATGATCAACTCCAAGAAATGATCAGAAATTTTATGGAATATCGAGCACAATGTCATATCGTTTCTCCTGATCAAAAGCAGGACACCAAGTTCGAGCAAAGGGATGATGAGGAGTAATGAGGAGTAGTTCCTTCTCTTATGTATGCTTTGATCATTTTTGTAAAATATTTAAAAATCTTGTTGGCATTTATGATGACATCATCCATGTTGCACCATGGGATGTTGCCATCAAAAACTTGCCCCAAAAAGTCAACTTTTGAATTTTTAGATATTTTGTAAATACCTTGTAAGATATTTTGTAATTAGTGGTTGGTTTTCTTTTGTCTTCTTTCCTCCTCTTCTTCTATAAATACTTGAATACTTGTTGTATTCAAGGTGGACATTTTTGTATGAAGGGAGAAGTGAGGAAATAAATACTTTGTGCTTTCTTGTAATGTGAAGAAATATTAATACACGTATTCGACTTTGTGCTCCATATGTGTGTTATTTGCATCGATATTTCTTAAGTTAGATCTATGTTTTTATTCTCGTTGGATTCATTCCTACTATTGTCATTTGTTCATCAATATTGCTTTAATCATTTATGCAAGTAAGTTTGTCTCTGTTTAGTACTAGCCCAAATCATAAACCTTCTAACCTTTCCATCTTGGAATCCATTTCTTTTCTTCCTTCGATCTACCCTCCTCCGTTCCTTCCTTCCTACTATTCTTGAATTTCGTTGTTGGAACTACCTCTACTAGGATGAGATCCCAAACCCCCTTAAGTTAGAATAGTGTAGATTTGCACCGATTCTGCTTGATAGATTAACAATAAACCAGTTTCACTTTCTGTCTCAAATAGGGCTATGCCCTACACACTGCTGGCCTGTTTCCCCATGACTTGCCCATACGACGGATATTTGGACTAACAAATAGTTTATTAACTTCTCCTATGAGAAAATGATACTCAAATAGAGCTAGTGCCTTCTTTTTTTGAATCTGACATTTTATCCTTTTGGACAACCTTTTTATTACTCTTGTTTTGGACACTTGGATTATTTTCATAAACAACAATTTTCTTCTTTTAGAAATAGTTAGATAATAACACAATGTCTTAATGTTATAGCATTTATCATGCTCAGTTCTCACAAACTGACTCAGGTGGATAATTGGTTGCAGATGGCTTATGTGAGTAGATAAAGGAAATATTTGTAAAGGTTTCATCTTTTTGATTTATGAAGTTCCTTGTACGTATGTCTATAGTGTTGTAAATTTGGAATGGTGTTGGTAACAGATTTTGGTGCCTCTTGCCTTGGATTTTTTGGTACTTGTGAAATGAAGTTGTCTTACCCCTTTTTGGTAGCAAAACTTGTAATCATCCTTATGAGGAATAGAAATCGATCATCACCTTGTTATGTGTATTTTCTTTATTATATTATTGCAGTCATGAAAATGTTGTAGTGTGGCTTAACTAATTTTGTTACCTTCTTGTTCTCATCCAAATTTCAATTGAATATTTTGACACCTTTGGATTGTGTGCCATGTCAAGTAGAAATGTTATAACCATGTTTAGTTTCCTCGATGAGTAATGGTAATTTCTTCTTCCGGGCATAAAAATTTCATGTTTAATAACCCTCCATGGTATCAGTACCAATGTTATTCTAGGCATGTTTTAGTGGTTGGGAATCCTTTTCTAAAGATAATCAAAATAATGAAATAAATTGAATACATAGATGAATAAATAAATAAGATAATAATGAAGTTATACTTGGTTGATAAAATTAAGAGTCTTTAATTGGAAATAAAGTGGTTATCTACCGGTGTAAAATAATCTACCCTCACTAACCTTAAGCTACGAATTAAACTTTATTGTCTTGGTTGTGAAATAATAAGTATTAAAAAAAGTAAAATCATTATTGGTTTTGGGCTTATAGTTATGTCTTAGTTAGTAGGGGATTTTGAATAAGAACACTTTAAGTCTAATGCTTCCATTTTGGGAACCCCTTGTGCATCCCTTAGCAAACTTAATCAAGAGAATGCTAAATGAAGTTTTTCTTCACCCAAATCCAGTTGAACTCTCAAGTCTCATTAAAAGACCGGTTATTAACTAAAGAGATCATGATGATGAAATAAATTGACCTTCTCACTTTAAATCTTGCCATAGTATATTGTAATCTTCTCTTAAGCATGGTTAATAGTTGATTCTTGCACAAGGAGGTTGTAGTTCTGAAACCTTATGGCACTCCACTTCAGTTGGACCTTACACCCATCGCCTTGTGCAAGGGAGGTCTAAATCAAGATTCTGTAGCTTGTGTTGGTTTAAGATAATCTTGTGGGGATTGGTTCACCCCACCTCCCTTCTAGTGTTAACCTAATAACTAATCAATCCAATAATTGTCACATTAAAGATGATCCTCTTTTGGAAATTTTTACCCAAGCCTAATGTCTATAAGTATAAAAGAAATGATTTTAACCCTTGTAAGAAAAATTTTATCAAACCAAACTTGAATCTCCTAGAACGTAAGATAGATTTTGAAGGGTGTGTTTTAGTAAAATAAATAACCTTAAGAAGATGTTCACAGTGGGTTGAATCGAACTGTAATTATTTACATGTAGTTGGCTTCCTTATGATGTCTTGTCAAAGAGAAAAGTAAACTATCCGGATGGGTCTTTGGATGTTCTATGTTGCCTATGTGGTCATAGTTGTGTTAAGTTGTTCAAAAAGTTAGTTCTAACCTTTGTGTCCTCCTGTAATGTCGTTTTATCCTTCGAACAAGTCAAAAAACAATTATCATGTATTTTTTTCTTTGTTGTCTTGTGGGTATGACACAATGGGCATTACATATACAACCACACTCTAATACTAAATTTGATGTCAACCAGATTAGGTCGAGAACAATCTCTAGACATTTTTGAGTAAGCATAACTAAAATTTTACCTTTAACCTTAGATTCTATTCCTTAGAAAGCCATACATCATCTTCACTAATCAATTTGGATTGGATATTCAATATGTAGAGCTACATGAGTGTGATAAAAATGAGGCTTTTATTCACTTCAATTATTAAAAAAAAATCCCACTCCTCCCTCTCTCGGATCTCTTTCTTCGAATCGGGCCTCCAAGCAGGTATTTATAGACATTCTCTCGACAAAAAGGAAATTAAAATTCTTTCTAGATTCTTCTCTCAATCCCACTTAAACTAAAATTCAGACTCTAGTGCATTAATGGCGTCTAACTACCTCAAGCATGGTAGTTGATAGAAGTACTCTAGGAATGCCACGTCATGGCTGATATGACATCCTTTGTACCCACTTACTGTGTCTTTTTCTATTTCTATATATTTCTTTGCACATACTCCATTCTCTTGATTGAAATATTGCATGCCCCTTTTACCTAATCCAAAATATTTGAGTGCTTCGATCTATCGGTTATTATTTTGAGGTTCCACACATTAATAGCTCCATGCTCTATCCTCCAAACCATTCTAATCCAACTTGTGTGTGCTTTCCTTGTTATCCAAAATGCCAAAAGATATGTAGTATTCACGTTTCTGTGATGCTCCAACATCAAAATATTAAAGAAGTGTCCTCTTTAGGACAAAGATTGTTTTATCACACTCTAGTTTTTACCATTAATTTATCATTTAAATGTGTTCTTTGTAGAGTATAAATATTTTTATCATAGCAGTATAGTGAAATTTCTCATTTGCTAGCATTTGCCAATCAATATTTGATACCACTACACAGATGTGATACACATTGAAACATCAATGTACTAGGATTCATATTAAGGGTAGGTGTACTTAGTTATATGCTTCTTAATAAACTAACTTAGAATTTTGAGAAGAATATTTGTTCCACTCATGTAGATAATCTAATATATTTTTTTCATTTTTCATAAAATATACCTTGAAATTTATTTTCATCAAAAGTATAAACATGCTTCAACAAAGTAAATTATCTTTTTTTGGAGTTATTTATGCCTTGAAATATCCCTTATGGGATTTTGCACAAAATATATGAAAATTGCAAAAAAGGACAACAAACTAAATAAAATCAATATCTCCCAAGATATCCACTCGAATTACTTGAAAATTTAAAGAGAGCTTGATATTATTATAGAGGACATAATAAAACTATTTTTGGAATTTTACACAAATTAAACTACTGCCAGAAAAAGCACAACGTGCCCTAGACAACTGGAAAACTTCTGAGGTTCGTTACTCTCTAAATACAAGAGAAAAAATAAGGGTCTTTGGAAATAACATTGACAGATATAGGAAATAATATTTCCACCTTTAGATGAAAAACCATTTGAAAAACCCCAAATAAAGGGATGGAAGTACCTCTTGGAATGGGGTTGGAAAATGATGGAGGCCTTCAACGTGCTACCACGCCCAGCCCAAATGGCTGCCATGAATCTGATCTGGAGCCCCTCTGATTATCTTCCCCAAATGCCCCAAAACCCTCAAAATCCTTCCTCTGAAACCTTTGATAATGTCTCTACCACACAACCCTGAAAGTGGCTCCAAAATGATAAACTAGGGTAGATCTCTCACTACCGAAGAATGCCCTGCTAGCTAGGGATGGGTCTCTCACCACCGAAGCTAGGGTCCTGTGGGATTTGACTCCACAAGTTGTAGATGTGCAACAATTTTGTGACGTGAAGGAGGCTAAAATGTAAGTGACAAAAGTGCCTTTCCTTTCTCTCCCAGACTCCTTATATACTTCTCCTCGAAAAAATGAGCCCTAATAACCCTAGGTGCATTTCATTCCATGGAGGGGCCAATAAAATAAAAGTAACTAAAGTTATTTTTCCTTTTTGAGTCGCCATGGTCCCAAAGTGACCCCCAAATGCAAAACTTGGATATTAGAACCACGGGGCCCCTTCCCAAAAGCTCCCAGCGTCCACAGACCCCTTGGGTATGTCCACGGTTTGGACTTGACTTGGCCCTTGGGCCTTTTGGCATAGGAAAGGGGACATTACAGAAAGGGGACATTACAAGTCCTCCCTTCCCAAATTTTGCTTGTCCTCAAGCAAATGCAAATTAGGATGCTACAAAATCTGCTCTCCCTCCCAAGTAGCATCCTCAGTGGCGTAGTCCCTTCCATCGCACCAAATACTTGGTGATTACTCTGCTCTGAGCCCCCTCTGTCTCTCTTCAATAATGGATTCTGGTTCCAACACCAACTTCCCTTCCTCATCTAGTGGTGGTAACTCTGTAGATGGTACAATATGTGGTCCGAGTGCCTTCTTAAGGCATGAAACATGGAAGATATTATGTATCTTACTGTGCTCGGTAGCTCTAGCTCATATGCAACTGCCCCAACTTGACGAACTACCGGTATGGACCATAAAATCATGGTTTCAATTTCTCTGCACCCTTACTTGCAGTGAGGACTACCTATATGGCTGTAAACGTAGGAATACTAGATCCCCAACCTCAAAAAGACCTCTCTCTTGTCTGTGTTCGATATGCATATACCTTATGTTGATTTTGTGCCTTTTGAAGATTCTCTCTGAGAGCCTTCAGAATATCTTGGTTCTCCTGTAACCAATCTCGAGCTTTGGGAGCTCGGCTATCTGGTAATACCAAATCTACAAATGTCTTGGCATCGTACCCATACAAGGCTCGGAAAGGGGTCATACCTATGCTCATCTGGTAGGTGGTATTGTAGCAATACTCACCCATGTGTAACCATTTAATCCATGCCCGCTGGTGTCCTGTCACATAACTCCGCAAGTAGCCTTCTATCCACTTATTGACTATCTCTATCTACCCATCTATCTGTGGGTGGTAGCTAGTGCTAGGAGTCAACTCTGTACCTGCTAGTCTGAAGATCTCCTGCCAAAAGGTGCTCATGAAGATCTTGTCCCTATCACTGACAATATTTTTAGGCAACCCATGTAGCCTAAAAATACCGGTATAGAAGATTCGGGCCACATCCATTGCCTCGTGCCCCTTGGGTAGGGAAAAGAAATGAGCATACTTAGTTAACCGATCAACTACAACATAAATGCAGCTATGCCCATGCACCAAGGGAAGCCTGTGATAAAGTCCATAGATATGCTTTCCCATTTCTATTCGGGAATGGGGAGAGGGTGAAGTAATCTGCTGGAAAAGACTGCTGGATTTGGTTTGCTGGAAAACCATACACTCTCTGACATGATTAAGGACATCGTCCTTCATCCCCTTCCATGCAAATCTCTCCCTGATGAACTTGTATGTTTTGAAATACCCAGGATGTCAGCTAGTGGTGTATCATGTACTTCTTGAAGGATCTTCTCCTTCATTTTGGATCCTGGTACAAGGAAAATCCTATCCTTGTAGAAAATGAGATCATCCACTACTTTGTATCGGTCGTTCTGTATAATACCATCCATGATCTCACATGGAAAACTGGTTTTTGGAATACTCAACAAGTATATGAGCCTTCCAATCTGCTGAAATCTCAAGACATAGAACTAAGCATAGAAGTGAGGTAAGGCCTCCTAGATAAAGCGTCAACAACAATATTATTCTTACCTCTAGTGTACTCTATGTCAAAGTCATATGTTTGCACCTTGTTCACCCATCTTTGTTGGCGATCGTTGAGCTCTTTCTGTCCCAAGAAGAACCTCAAACTTGTTGTGATCGTATGAACCACAAATTTGTTGCCCACAAGGTATTATCTAAATTTGGCCAAGGCATGCATGATGGCCAACATCTCCTTGTCATAAATTGAATACCCTCTCTCCATGGGTTTCAATTTCTGACTCTCATAGGTGATGGGATGCCTATCTTGCATGAGAACTACCCCAACACCCTCTCTGATGCATCACACTCTAGAATGAATGGGTGGGAGAAGTCTAGTAATGCGAGGATGGGACATGAACTCATCACCTCCTTGAGGTGATCAAAAACTTGTTGTGTTGCGTCTGACCAAGAAAAATCCCCCTTCTTGGTCAAATCGGTCAATGGAGCAGTCAACCGAGAGAAATTCTTCATGAACCTCGGTAGTATGTGCACAACCCCACGAATCCTCTCAATTGTGTCAATGTCCTAGGTGGTGGCCAATCCAGGATTGCCTGTATCTTCCCTCTATCCACCTTCACTATACCCCACCAATTACATATCCCAAGTATAGAAGTTTGGTCATGCCGAACTCACACTTAGAGGCTTTTGCATATAATGAATTAGCTTCTAATATCCCCAATATCTCACCCAGGTGCCTGATATGGTCCTCCCAAGTCCTGTTGTAGACTAAAATATCATCAAAGAAAACCAATACAAACTTCCACAAGTGGCGGTTGAACACATGATTCATGCAAGACTGGAATGTAGCTGGAGCATTAGACAATCCAAAAGGCATCACCAAGAACTCAAAGTGACCGTAATGGCATCTGAACGTTGTCTTATGCACATCCTGCTCCCTGACTTTGATCTGATGATATCCAGAACACAAATCTATTTTGAAAAATAGATTGCACCATGTAGCTCATCCAACAACTCATCAATGCGTGGTATGGGATACTTGTTCTTTATTGTCTTCTTATTTAAGGCACGGTAGTCCATACACATCCGCAGGGTCCCATCCTTCTTCTTCACCAATACCACCGAAGAAGCAAAAGGGTTGGAACTCGGTCTAATATGCCCCATATCCATGAGCTCATGTATAGTCTTCTCGATCTCATCCTTAAACCATTTGGGGTGATGGTAAGGAGAAGTGACCACCGGTCTAGCATCCTCGAGCTCAATCACATGCTCAAATCCCTATCTGGAGGTATGCTAGAGGTATGTCACCAAACATTGCACTATGTATATCCAATAGGCCCTGTATATCCACATGGTACTCTTGTTGTCCATCCTCTGATTTCTTGGTGAAACCAAACAATGTACTACCCAATCCACCCCATCGTCATGCCTATAGATCCTCTCGATCCTCTTGGCCGTAACAACTGGGGTGCCCCTGAAGATAAGCCCCTCAAGATCACATTCCTCCCTTCGGACTTAAACTTCAGCTCCATCGTCTGGAAGTTAGTCCGAAACTCACCAAGGGAATGGAGCCATTGTACCCCAAGCACTATGTTGGTCTCTCCAATACCAACAATATAGAAATCATTGGTAATTGTATAGTTACCCATCGTGATGCTCAATTGGGGAACCCGTCGTGTGCATCTCATAGAATCTCCATTGGCTACAACCACGTTGAAGCCCTCAAATTCCTCTGTCTGTAACCCTCGCCTCTCAACCAATGAGGCATCAATAAAGTTGTGGGTTGCCCCACTATCAATGAGTACCACCACTCGTTGTCCTGTACAAAACTCCCCTAACTCTGAATGCCTTGTACCTCGGGGTACTAGACAAGGTGGTGATAGTCTCCTAGGGGAAAGTCTCGCTATCCTGCTCAACACCCACACTATCTAATGCCTCATCATCATCATCCTCTAATCCTGTGTGTCCAACTCCTCATCACCATCACTCTCCTCGAAGACCTCTATGAATTGGGCCCTCCCTCTACCCTTGCAATCGTGTCCTGGAACCCAAGGTGTGCGGAAATTGAAACATAGTTTCTTTCACCTCAATTCCTCCTTGTCCTCTCTAGATCCGAATGGTCTCAAGTTGTATCTTTCCTAGGTGGAGGTACCTTCGGCTGCGAACCCTCGGTTCTAGAAGGGAAACCCTTAGGCTGCACTCGAGATGGAAACCTCGACTTAGGAGTGGATAACTCCAAGTCACGAGCTCTCCTAATAGCCTCATGCAACGAAGAAGGCTCAAATGCCCTCACAAATCCAGCGAGAGCGTTTCAAACTTTGTGAATAGGGAAATCAACCTCATCTCTGTAACATCAGGTACCATGACCGATAGTCTCTAAAAATCGGTGATATACTGATCCATGGAACCGGTTTGCCTCAAATGAGTCAACTCTCTAAAATACCTGTCGGGGTCCCTCTTATCAAATCTACTCACTAGCCTCTTTGTGAACTCTTGCATAAGTCATGATGTATATGTGTCCTGTGTAATCAACCCATGATGCCACCAATCATGAGCATCTCCCTCTAGATGTAAGATTGCAAACTTAATTGCATCTTCCTCATGCATAGGATTCAAGTCGAAGTATGTCTTCAACTTCTACACCCAAGACTATGCAGTACACTTCTTAGAACCATCGAAATGTGGAACAGAAATCTATCCCAACCTCCTTTGCATCTCTAGTACTTGTGCCTGGTAATCTCTCCTAGGCCTGTTGCCAATCTTCATTTTGCAATATTCCTGGAATGGCATGTTGTCACGAAAGCCATCACTTAAGGTCTAGTACCTTTCCCAACAAGACTCCTCATCTACAATATCCCCTGGTTATCGTACCTGTGAAACTTTGGATCCTTCAAGAAAGAAGGTTCGTGAAACCCCAGAGGCCTGGTAGAAGAATGGGGGGACCGTTGTCCTGAATGTCCACCCTCACCTCTTTGACCATATTGTCCCCTATTGCTATTTTCTCCTCTTTCCGCATGAGTATCAAACATGTCTGTGCTAATCTCTCAGTGAGCTGGCTCAAATAGAGATTGGTAGTCTCTTGTTGCTTTACCATGTTGGTGAACAATTGTTTCATCAGATCTACCCCTATATCCTCATTGTCTTTGTCCCCCATCTTTCAATCCCAACAGGCTGGAGAAACAACTGCTCTGATACCACTGAAATATCCCTTATGGGATACTACTTAAAAATGCACAAAATATATGAAAATTTGCAGCAAAGTAAAATATTGATTTATGCAGATTTTTACAGTAAGGACAACAAACTAAATAAAATCAATATCTCCCAAGATATCCACTCGAATTACTTGAAAATTTAAAGAGAGCTTGATATTATTATAGAGGACATAATAAAATTATTTTTGGAATTTTACACAAATTAAATGCTTGCCAGAAAAAGCACAGTGTGCCCTAGACAATTGGAAAACTTCGAGGTTCGTTACTCTCTAAATACAAGAGCAAAAATAAGGGTCTTTGGAAATAACATTGACAGATATAGGAAATAATATTTCCACCTTCAGATCTGACAACGGCCAACTGGAAAACCCCCAAATAAAGGTTGTAAGTCACCTCACTTGGAATGGGGTCAAAAAATGATGGAGGCGCCTTCAACGTGTTGCCACGCCCAACCCAAATGGCTGCTGTGAATCTGATCTGGAGCCCCTCTGATTATCTTCCCAAATGCCCCCAAAACCCTCAAAATCCTTCCTCTGAAACCTCTGATAATGTCTCTGCACACAGACCTTGAAAGTGGCTCCAAAATGATAGACTAGGGTAGATCTCTCACTACCGAAGAATGCCCTGCTAGCTAGGGATGGGTCTCTCACCACCGAAGCTAGGGTCCTGTGGGATTTGACTCCACAAGCTGTAGATGCGCAACAACTGTTGCACGTGAAGGAGGCTAAAATGTAAGCGAAAAAGTGCCTTTCCTTTCTCTCCCAGCTCCTTATATACTTCTCCTCGGAAAATGAGCCCCAATAACCCTAGGCGCATTTCATTCCATGGAGGGGCCAATAAAATAAAAGTAACTAAAGTTACTTTTTCCTTTTTGAGTCGCCATGGTCCAAAAGTGACCCCCAAATGCAAAACTTGGATATTAGAACCACGGGGCCCCTTCCCAAAAGCTCCCAACGTCCTGATATTGTGCTTTTCATAGATTGTCAACATACTTTATAAAATTTGTTAAATTGATATTGATTCTTGTAGTTCTCGAATTTTATAAATTACATAATAAAGGGGACAACAATACATATTAAAACATTCACATTTGTATAGTCTAAAATGCACATATGTTATACACTTCATTAATTAAGTATATTTATATACATATCATTATCCATACATATTTAAATTCAAGAACAAATGAAAATATATTGAGTTTTTATCCTCAAACTATGTTAGTATATATTGAGTTTTTATCCCTCAATATAGATATCCCTTCTTATAATACTTAACCTCCTTAATTATCTACATAATAAGTCAATATTATGGGTAAAGGTAGATACAAAGGCTTATTTATTTGTATTCTTCATGTGAGGTTGACCATTATCTCTTTCGTATTTGGTGCTCGACACTAAAATTTTCCTCCGTAATTTTTATTTCATTAATGTATGTATTAGGAATAGGATGTTGTTAAGTGTAATTAGTAGTAGCGTCGATAGAAGATAACGATGCCGTCAATAATGTGGAGTACGGTAAATAGTCAAAGTATAATAGGAATGTTGTAAAAGTAAATATTTGCCGTAAGTGGTCCGGTAATGTTAAAATGTCAAACTTTGGGTAATTAGAGAAGTAGGGTCTACGTGATTAGGAATTATAAATATTATATTGGTAATAAGGACAAGGAGTGAGGTCATAAATATTTTGTGTATTTTATTTGTAAAATGTCTAAAAATGTGGAACCCATGTAAAATGATAAGGTTTATCTTATCTTAGAAGATAAGCTTACATGTACAGATAAGAGTTAAGGTATGGAATATGATTCGTCAGAGTGGATTTCTTATCCTATCTTAGAGATAAGATGGATAAGCCTGGAAGTTCTATAAATAGAGAGGCCACCCCCCTCATTTAGCATAGAAGGAAGTAGTGAGAAATATTGTAGGAAGTGTGCGAAGGAAGCCATCAGTTTAAAGGTGTGTTGAAGAAGCCATTAAGAGGTGTAATTGTAAAGTTTCTCCCATAGTCTTGGTGAAAGTCAAGTGAAGTCAATAACACTTGAAGTACCTCATGGGTGAGATTGTAACAATTTCATGTTAATATTATAATTTACTTTGATATTTCAGATTTGTCATCATTTTGTCTTATCATAGTCGATGATATTTTTGTGTTATGTTGTTGTTTTGTTTCTAGATTACATCCACCAAACTAAAGGCTGTGCTTTAGTAAATAATCATAGCACGAGGAGTTGCTGGTGAAGAATTATCATAGTGCCAAATTGGTGATGACATTTTGGTTCCGTTGCCAGGACCATTCCTCGTTGGTGGATTTTCTGGAGAGATATTCCCACTTAGTCAAAAATCAATTAGAGAGTAACCTTGTTTTTACTGTGCATAGTAGTTACCATGGTAAAGTCATTTTTGCCATGAATAGTAGTTACCATGGTAAAGTCATTTTTCTTTGGAATAGTATTTACCGCTTGATAAAGTCACTTTTTACCATGAATAGTATTTACAAAAAGAACTTCACTTTTATCATGAATAGTGTTTACCACAAGTAAAGTCAGTTTTACATGAGTAAGTCAAGTTTTACCATAGTTTATCGTGGCCATCTCTATTTTACTGTAGAAAGGTGTAAAGTCACTTTCTAGTATAGTGATTCCAATTATTTGTCCACATAAGTCTTGTTAATTGTACTTGTGGGTTGGTATTTCACGGTGGTTACTTTCGAAAATGGGAAAGATTCCTATTTTTTCAGCTCAATCTAATGAAGATGCTTCTTCTTTTATTCAAGAGTTTAAGCGATCTTGTATTTGTAATGGCCTTATAAGAAGGGAACAATGGACTAAATTTTTTCCTACCTTTTTGGATGGTTCAGCAGTTAGGTGGTTTGAAACACTAGGTGATAATGTGAAAAATTCATGGGATTTATTAACTGAAATTTTTCTTGAAGAATTTGGTGAACAATAGAAATATGCAGATCTCATGATCGAGATCACAAAGCTATCCCAAAGAGAGAAGGAGAAGATAAGGGATTATCGTGCTCGTGTTCTAGAGCTAAGGAGGAAGCTCGATGCCTAGATCTGGAAGGAAGGACTAGCAGATGGGTTGATGAATGGCATGGATAATCTCCTCTGTAAGCACTTCATTCTTGGGATGAAGCCAGAGATCAGACAATGAGTGAAGTATGACCACCCAGCTACCATTGAACAAGCAAAGGAGATTGCAAGAAGGCAAGAAGAAAGCATGGAAGAGGAGCCCAAAGAAATTGTTGCTAAAGTAGAGCCTACACCAGCACCTTTGGTCTAGAATCCACAACCACTCTCGGTGAGCACAAATATTTCTCCTAGTACATCTACTAAGTATGAAGATCTGCTCAAAAAGATGGGTCAGTTAACTATTAATCTTCTTCAAGGAAAGGAATTTAGTTCTCAGGGAGGAGATAGAGGTCCAAAAAGAAATATTTCTAAAGTTGTTTGTTATGGTTGTTATAAAAAGGGTCATTATAAGTATAATTGTCCAGATAGAGCTTCTACATCATCCGGTAAAGGAGATAATGATAAAGGAAAAGCACCGTAAATTCTTTTGATGTAGTAGATAAGAGCAGAAATAATGAAGTAGATGTGTTTGTAATAAAAAGAAAGAAAGAAAAAGGTAATCAAGATGGAAATGATCCTAAGAAGATGAAAGAAGAAACTAGTAAGAAACATAGGAGAAGAAAGTTAGGTGTGTAGGATTTTTTGATTTCATAGGGGCAAGGACCATACTCCATCTTGGAAGATCTGTCCAAAAGGCCTGCAAATATTACATATGGTCAACTCTTGGCTATGTCTTCTGAGAAGAGGCGGGAGTTGCGAGGTGGACTCAATGCTCGAAGAAGGAAGGAGGTTGAGGTCCCTGTTTTGGAGGCAGAGGCAGATCCCTATGCTCCACAAGCTGAGGTATTATGTAATGGTATTTCAATTCATGATGTCTTAGTTGATGGAGGTGCTGCAGTTAATGTAATGACCGAGTCTGTAATGAATATGTTGGGTTTAAAAATTGATCGCCCTTCAACACTTATGTTAAGGTCATTAAATAAGGGAAAAACTAAACCAGAAGGTGTAGTTTCAAATGTGGCAATATCTGTTATGGGTGTTGTATGTGTGGTAGACTTTCAGGTGATGAAAAATGGTACTGTTGCGTACCCAATGCTGCTGGGAAGACCATGGCTAAGGAGAGTTCATGTGAGAAACTCTGGAATGAATGTTTCATGAAACTTGGACGTGGTAGAGAGAGGGTGAAGATAAACGTGATCCCTCGACATCATAAAGCAAAACTGTGGATTCAAGTGATGAAACTGATGATTGGACATCCTCTGATTACTCTAGTACCAGTGAAGTGGACATTGAAGATGAAGAAAGTGAGGTGGATGTTTCAAAGTCATGGATATCCTTCCATCACACCAACTCATGACCCCATAAAATTATTTGAAGAATAAGTTGATGATCGTCTCCAACAAATAAAGATTGGCGATCTTGTGATGGAGAGTGAGAAGGAATCCTACCTCCGGCTCTTTCAAGGTACATACACATATTCACTTTTGATTACAAGGAACTCCGTCAAGTAAGTTGGGTAGAAAATTGTATTGAGCTGGTAGATGGTGCTAAGCCCATAAAGCAAATGCCATATAGAATGAATCCTAATTTTTCCAAGACTGTAAAAGAAGAAATAGATAAGTTGCTTGATGCAGGATTCATATTTGCTATGGAGAATTCAGAATGGGTTTCTCCCATTGTGATCTCAATAAAAAAGAATGGGAAGCTACGCATTTTTGTTGATTACAGGAAGCTCAATAAGGCAACAAAGAAGGATCATTACCCTCTTCCATTTTCAGATCAGATCTTGGACGAAGTAGCTGGCCAGGAGTGCTATAGTTTTGCTGATGGATATAGTGGCTACAACCAAGTTCGTATAGCAGAGAAAGATCAGCTGAAGACCACGTTCACCACTCCTTGGGAATGTTTGCTTATAGAGTTATGCCTTTTGGGTTGTGTAATGCTCCAAAGAACATTCCAAAGTGTTTGATGAATAGGGTGTTCGAACCCTACATTGGGACCTTCATCAAAGTATTTTGGATGATTTTGCATCTATGGGAGTAAGTTGGACCACCCGCACCAAATGGAGACAAAGCATTTCAAAGGATAGATTAAGCACAAGCCTCACTAAACCCTACAAAGTGTGTCTTTGGATGTTCTAAAGGTGTTTTGTTATGGCATGTTGTATCCAGAGATGGTATTGCACGATCCCGATAAAGTTTCAAAATCAAAGATTTACCATTTCCTCTTAATAGAAGTAAGTTGAGATCATTTTTAGGCCATGTGGGTTACTATAGAAGGTTCATCAAGAATTTCTCAAAGATTGCATGACCACTAACCCAGCTTCTTGAAGAAGGATGTTACTTATGAACCAGAAATAAGGTGCATGAAGCTTTGGACAATTGAAGGAAGCCCTGGTGTCTTCACATGTTTTGAAGAATCCAGATTGGAACAATCCATTCATTGTGTACACTAATGGCTCGAGATGCAAAGACTAGGAAGTACTTTGAGCCAAAAGGATTAAAATGGGAATGAACATCTACTTTACTTTAGGAGCAGACAAATGAGCGGTCTTTGAGGTAAATTATCTCAGAATGCTGAAAAAGAGACTCGCTATCATTTTTGTTATAAAGAAGTTTAGAAATTACTTTCTAGGGTAAAAATTTCTAGTAAATGATCATGTGCTCTAAAATATATTGTAAATAAGCCTAACCCATCAGGGAGGATAGCAAGATGGATAATTTTGCTACAAGAGTTTGAATTTGATATTATAGATAGGCCAGGAAAGAAGCATGTCAATGCAGATGCACTCTCTCGAGCCTATGATGGTTTAGGATCATCTTGTGATGATGATGATTTCCCCGATGCAACATTGTTATCCCTTGACACAATCCCTACTGAATACATAGATATTTGGAATTATCTGAATGAATTCAAGTTTCTGATGGTGCCAATGTAAAGACTAAGAGAAAGAGTACTCAAGCCAGTCGTCCATATTCTATTCTGCATGGAGTATTATTTCGAATAGGACCTGATGGACAGTACAAGAGGGTAGTTGGACGTGATCAAGGGAAGGAACTACTAGAATAATTCCACAATGGTACATGTGGAGGGAACTTCTCTGGACAACTTACAACAAGAAGAATCTTGGATGCAGGTTATCACTGGCCCACTCTTTTTAAAGATTGTTATAATTATTGTAAGACATGTGATATTTGTCAAACACATGGTAACTGTAAGACTTCATCAGCTCCATTATGTCCTATTCTTCCCCTTGGTCCCTTTGAAAAGTGGGGAATAGACATTGTAGGTCCACTTCCAACTACATCACGCCAAAATAAGTATATTTTAGTTGCCACAAATTATTTAACCAAGTGGGTTGAAGCTAGGCCATTAAAAACAACTTCCATGGATGAAGTGGCAAGGTTCATGTATGAACGCATCATCACCAGATTTGGTTGCCCATTAGAAATTGTAACAGATCAAGGAAGCCACTTCATTAATGAGGTGGTAGAAGCCTGTCAATAAGTTTTCTATTAAGCACATGGGAAGGCAACAACATACAAGCCAAGCACAAATGGACAGGTGGAACGAACAAATTTTGTGTTGTGTTAAATTCTAGCAAAATATGTAGCCTTGCAGGTACATAAATGGGATAAAAGGATTCATGCAACATTGTGGGTATATAGGGCAACATCAAAGTCAGCAAAAGGATACTCCCATTTCAGTTGGCCTATGGTATTGATCCAATTCTTCCTATTGAGTTTGATATTCCCACTGTGAGAGTTATGAAAAATGAAAGGATGGATGAAAGTGATTCAGTAAAAGAAAGGTTGGTACATCTTCATTTACTGGAGGAAATGAGAAAATACCAAAGGATACAAGCCATAAGAAGAAAATGAAGCGAGAAGGAATACTTTGATCAAAAGATCCGGTGGTCTCCATTTCATGTGAATGACTTGGTTTTAGTATACGATTCCGATACAAAAAAAGAATACAGAGAAATTTTCTTCCAAAATGGATGGGGCCCTACAAAATAGCAGTTGTGCATGAAAATGGTACGTACCGACTGGAGGAATTGGATGGCACTCCCATTACGAAATGGGTCAACCACGACAAGTTGAAGATTTTCCAAGCACCATAATAGTCTACTCCGAGGACGGAGTAGAAGTTAGGAAGGGGGAAGATGTCGACACTAAAATTTTCCTTCGTAATTTCTATTTCATTAATGTATGTATTAGGAATAGGATGTTGTTAAGTGTAATTAGTAGTAGTGTCCGATAGAAGATAACGGTGTGCACAAGACGGTGCCACCAATAATGTGGAGTACGGTAATAGTCAAAGTACAATAGGAATGTTGTAAAAAGTAAATATTTGTCATAAGTGGTCGGTAATGTTAAAATGTCAAAGTTTGAGTAATTAGAGAAGTAGGGTCTACGTGATTAGGAATTAGAAATATTATATTGGTAATAAGGACAAGGAGTGAGGTCATAAATATTTTGTGTATTTTATTTGTAAAAAGTCTAAAAATGTGGAACCCATGTAAAATGATAAGGTTTATCTTATCTTAGAAGATAAGCTTACATGTACAGATAAGAGTTAAGGTATGGAATATGATTCATCAGAGTGGATTTCTTATCCTATCTTAGAGATAAGATGGATAAGCCTGGAAGTTCTATAAATAGAGAGGCCACCCCCCTCATTTAGCATAGAAGGAAGTAGTGAAAATATTTTAGGAAGTGTGCGAAGGAAACCATCGGTTTAAAGGTGTGTTGAAGAAGCCATTAAGAGGTGTAATTGTAAAGTTTCTCCCATAGTCTTGGTGAAAGTCAAGTGAAGTCAATAACACTTGAAGTACCTCATGGGTGAGATTGTAACAATTTCATGTTAATATTATAATTTACTTTGATATTTCAAATTTGTCATCATTACGTCTTATCATAGTGATGGTATTTTTGTGTTATGTTGTTGTTTTGTTTCCAGATTACATCCACCAAACTAAAGGTCATGCAAAGTAGTAAATAATCATAGCACGAGGAGTTCTGGTGAAGAATTATCATAGTGCCGGATTGGTGATGACAGTCATTAATATATTGATTTTTATTATACCTTGAACATATTAACGTCTACATTGTTTTAATATTTCATAGGTACGCACATGTAATATGGGTGAATATGTTAAGGTTCATCATTTTCATATTTTTACATTTGGATTTTAAGATTTTCCGATTTTAAAATTTAGGGATTTTGAAATTTATGGTTTAATGCTTTTTTATTTTTGTGTTTTTCAAGGTTTTTAGTTTTGAGTAGTTCATTATTGAGTTTCTTCATGCAAATTTTTGGTTTTAAGGATATTTTATATGAGTCGATTTTTTTATTTTCAAGATTCTTGGAATCGGAATTTTGGTTTGGGGTTTCTAAGTATCAACATGTTTTCAAGATTCCGTCATCTAGGGATTTCAAGTTGTATAGTTTTCAAGTTTTTGTGGTTTTATTTTTGGAGGTTCAAGTTTTGTGTTGTTTAGGCTTTAAATGTCCTTATATTTCAAGTTTTTAGGGTTTTCAAACTTGGTTCTTTCGAGTTTTACGTTAATTGTTTTGCTAATATTTTTTATATTTTCAAGTCTATTATTTTTGTTTTTTTGCATTTTAATTTTAGATTTTGAGTTTTAGGAGAAATTTATATCAATAAAAATTTACATTTTCAAGGTTTTCATATTTTGTATTTTCAAGTTTGGTGTTTTCAAGTTTTTCATATTAAAGTTTCAAAGTCTTTGGAGTTTTGAGGTTTATGTCTTTTTAAATTTTTAGTTTCTCATTACATTTTTTTTGGAGGGAAGCGGGGTATGGTTAGTTTTAGGGGTCCCAATTATCACATTTCAAGCTTCACATTTTAAGTTATGAATTTCAAGTTTTAGAGGTAATTTATATAGTGCACTAAACATGTATTTTGTTTAGTAAATGCGACATTGGTGTATCATTTCCCCATAAGGATAATTATTAGTAGTTTATTTTTCAAATAGATTTAAATATCAAATCATCGAATTACTTTAAAACTTCTTCAGTTATTATTTTAAAAACATGTTCTTACAAATAGATTTTACCCTTGTGGAAATGTTACTTGATCTGTAGAAATTTTATTTATTAAAAAAATTATCTTTACCTAATTTTATTGAACACTTGTGATTCTATGTTATGTGTTAAGGTTTTGGGAAACTACATATTAAATTTTGAAACTAATATTTATTGGGTTATATTTTACAATATATAAATTACAAACTATTAAGTAATTGTTTTCGATTGTGCACGTTTTTTTAGTATGAGATTGTCTAATTGTTATGGGGTGCTTTTTTATGTTTTTATTTGGATTTCAAATTTTTCCTTTGTTTTTGTACAACTTTGACATTTTTAAATCCATTTTCTTCTTTGTGTTTCCCTTGTTTCTCTTTCTTTCTTAGATTTTCTCGCATCCCCTACCTTTTGTTTTGCTCTTGTAATTTTTATAAAATAGTATTTACATAATTCTTATTCTTTCCTTTTGTACTTTTTTACACCCTTTTTTAGAATCCTCAAGGTTTTACGTGTTCCTTTTTCAATGTTTCCCACTTTTTAATGTGGTAGTTTGCATGTTAATATTGTCTTAGTTTGAATTTAAGAAGTCTATAAATTCATATTTATGCATTAGTCCATTTAGAAAAAATCACATTAAGAGATTGATTACAAAAGTGATATTGAATTTGTAAGAGAATAATTAATTGTTTCAAAATAATTCCCGTTTCAAAATTATATTTCAAACATATTATACTACTTATTGTATACATTTAATAGAAAAAAGTTGTATACTTGCGTGTCCCAAATTTCCTATCGACTTATATCAATTGTTGATTTCTAAATTGCTTAAAAATATAGGGGTGTGATAATAATAGAGGGATAACACATTATTTCATTAAAACAAATCCATTTTATATAGATTTTATATGTTTCGATGATGGATTGTGGTTTTATAGAAGGAGAACCACTTTCCAATGCTTCATAGAAATATCATGAAAATCAAGATTTGTTTTTGGAGCCTAAGAATAAAGGATTTTTTTTTTTAATTTGCATTTATAGATATGGTCCATTTATGTGCTTTTATATATAGTTTTGGTTTTTTTATCTCTAAACTTGTGTAATTTTGGTTAGGTTGGTAGATAGGATTTTGTTTTCTAGGAATTCTTGTAGTGGCTTTATAGAAATATATATTTTTTCTATTGTTTAGAACTATATGTGAATTAGTGATAAGTTGAGTATTATTCTATGAAACCGTGATTCTCTTATCCTTACAATAATTTTAATCATTACAAATATTCTTAAATTTTCCTATACGTTAAATAACTCAAAAGAATTTTTTAACTAAGCTTATTTTGTATTATATATCTTAATCACACATAAATATAAAAAAATATGGTAAGTGTTTTAACTATTTTACACCTAAACAATTGGTATTTTAGAATATAGAATTAAACAACCATTAGATATGTATTATATTTTATAAGTAGAGTTAGTCAAAACATAAAAACGAATAAAGGAATTTGTTGTGGATCAATATGACATTCTTATACAATTTATATGAGTGAAAAATTATCACTAGAATATGGAAATGGGATCAAAAGTAATTATTAACATGTACTACAAATTCTAATGTCTAGAAATATACATAGGTCATGTTCATGGGTTCCTAGTTATTTTAATGGGTAAAGGGTTTGTCGGTACCAATTTTGCACTGAAAGTGTCCTTCTTATTCATTTTTGTATACAAAACAAATTAAAGGGATACAAACTTGTCATGGGTTACTATAATATACTTGTAATTGTTGGTATAGGTTCACCTTTATTTTAGATTTTGGATTTTGGGTTTGTGCATGTGCACTATGATATGATAAGACATAATTGGAATATTTGTTATTCAAATCCTTACAAAAACTCAAACAAAAATGCACATTAAAATTCCCTGGGAATGATTCATCTTGATTGGTCCCAAAACATTCCATAATGCATATGAGAGTTTTATTACATATAAATCCCCAAAAAATAATGTCATCTCACATGTTGTGTAATGAAATTAATTAGATAGATATTAATATAGCAGTAATAGAACACCAAAATTTATAGAAATGATCACAATGAATTATTCACTTGGGGAAATATCCAAACCATAAAAGAAGGAATAGGTGCTCAATATGATGATCATATACCAATTATTAACTCTTGTATATACCATGTCATTTTATCCAAAGCATTAAGGATGACCTACTAAGCATATGAAAGCATAAATAAATGTGATATGACATGATAAGAGATCATGTTAGCCACAATTTGGACACACATATCCTCATATATGACACAATATTAAGGACATAACATGACCCTCCCTTTCAAATCAACATTATCCCCAATGTTGGTAATTTTTGGATATTTGTACATGAATTCTTCATCTTCGCATGTTACATTTTCAATGTCCAAATTATTACAATTGATAGATACTTTGTAATGACCCTTGTCCTCAAATTCGTAGTTTTTTTTTGCAATATTCCTTTGCATTATTCCTCATCAATCTTGGGTAACACTAACTAGGAAGACACATTCTTCAAGCAAGAAACATGGAAAAATTGACGTATTATAGTTGACTAAGGAAGCTCTAGATAATATGCCACACTACCAATTTTTTTCAATGCTTGATAAGCTCCATAATATTTAGGTGAAAACTTGTTATCCTTCTTCTATTATATCAACAATATTTTCTTATATGGCCGCAATCACAAAATAACAAAGTCTCCAACTTCAAATAGTCTCTCACTATAGTGTTGATCAACTTTGTGCTTCATGTGGCTTTGTATCATTGCCAAATTATCTTTAAGAGTAGGAGTACCTCCTATTGGTGCTAAATGTACTCTTCAACTTCTATCACTTTAGGATAAACCCTCAAGTTAGAGGTGAGTTATGGTGGATGGTAACCATATAATGTAAAGAATGGATAAATTTTGGATCTTGGAAGAAATAAAGTGTTATACCACCATTCTTTAAGTGATAGCCACTAAACTCATTTATTCTACTTATATGAAGCAAGGAATAGAATATAACCCTCCAAATATTTGTTTACTACCTCAGGTTTTCCATCATATTTGGGATGATATGATCATTATGAGCTAGTATAGTACCAAAACATGAGATTAAATCAGTCCAAAATTGTTAATAAATATAATGTCACAATAACTAACTATAATTTTGGGTGTACAATATAACTTATAAATTATATCCCTAAAATATATGATGATTGTACTTGATGTAAAGGGATGTGAAAAGGGAAAAAATGGGCATATTTAGTGAGTCTATCCATAACCACCGTAATTATAGTCTATCCAAAACCACCATAATTACACTTTATATCACAAATTTAGGAAATCCTTTGATTAAATCTATGGAAACATATGTTTGTCACTCATAAGGAATAGATAGAGGTCATAAAAGACATATCATATTAATAGGTTTTCCCTTACTACGCTAACACACTAAATATTCTACCAAAATTTTTGGACATCACCTTTCAACCCTTCTCGAAGAGATTATGATTAATTTTGTGATAAGTTTTTAGGAACCCAAAATGGCCACTCATTGTAGAAACATGGAGATACAAGAGAACCTGGATTTTAATTGTATAATTCTTACATATATTTGTAAAATGACTTAGCCATTTCAAGGGGAAACCTACAAACCATAGAATAATAATAAAGTGCTCAATATGATGATCATATAGTAGTTACTAAATCCTATATATACCCTACTATGTTATGCAAAGCACCAAGGCTGACCTACTAAACATATGAAAGCATAAACAAATGTGATATGACATTATGTTAGCCACAAGTCAGCCATACATATCCTAATATATGGCCTATGATTAAGTGTGTATAATATTTATCTCATAGCCCTATATGATATGCAACAATTTAAATAGGTAATGCACTTAGAATTTACATTTACATAGCACAAGACACTTGGTAATAAGAAAATTTTCATATTTGGCTCATTGAATACTCCAAGGTTACTCTTGAAATATTTAGGATTAGCATGAAGAATTTGACTAATAATACTCATGGTGGTTTCTTGAATGTATAGATCCTCTATGGCTTTTTTTTATATATGATTCCTATCATCAATTTCCTACCCAAATATGGCTGAAATTCACTCCTAATGAGAAAAATAAATCCACAAATTAAAATGGTGTATTCAAAACTTACATATAACCTAATCAATGTATTATAGAGGGAAACCACTTGGTTTCTTAATAATTCTTGTAAATTAATTTTTCAACTAATGATGTTCATAACTTTGCAAGGATTTAGTGTTATGAGTGTAGTAGTAAAATATCTTGAATGAATTATTTAACTAGCTCTAATATAATTATGTATATGGAAACACACTTACTCGCACTTAGACTAGACCTCGCTGCTACTATGGCCACCCCTTTGGCAGCCACGTAATCTACATAAAAAGTGGCATCTAGGTAGTTCTTACAGATCAAATCAGCATAGTAGTCCCACTCTGCCCGCACATCATCATAGTGAGCCACCAAAATCATCTCAGGTAGAGGAGGTGTTGTAGGTGCTCCCCTCTACCTACCAGAATGAGCCATCACTGATAACTCTGCACCAGATATGGAAGGCCCTATGATCCCTAAGGCCTTCCTCAATGAATCCCTATGACCCTTGTACTTGTCTTTGTTAGCGGAGACCTGTACAAGCTATGCACGGAGACTATCCCGCTCCCCTACTACCATATCTCTCTCCACAATACGTCTATCTCTCTCTGTAATGAGGGTATCCCAAACACCAAGAATATCATCTCACTCTCTTTGATATGCCTCTCTCTCTTCCTTCACCATGGCCTTCTCGGTTGTCATCACTACAATAGCAACAACTAAGTCATCATCTCCCTCCTTCTCATGATCAAAATATTTATCTACCACCCGTACCTATGATCCTCCCTTTGTCCATGCACGTATTTGTCTCACCCATTGCATATCCCTCTGTGCTACTCGGGATATATTAAATCTCCTCAAAGTTAGAACCCACAATGTCATATACTCTAGGGTAACTACCGCATCATCAATTTCTATAATCACTCCCTCCTCATTAGTGCTTGTAGCCCTTGAAAACTCAAATATAGTGGTACTCTTGTCATTGTTTCTGCGATGTATCGAAATATTTATCCTCTAGTCTATACTAAACAGGACTCACTGGGAACTCCCTATACTAATCCAAATTTCCTCCAAACATGATCAAAGTGAGGCATCTCGTGCTCACCCACTCTACATGTCTAGAGCCACATAGGATGATGTAAATGAAGTAACTTCGAGGATACTTAGGTTAGGTAGATAAATCCATATAGGGCCTTCATATAACATTCCCCACCTATAATCCATATAATAAGTATCGTAGAATCTTGTCTATCTCCTCTTCCCCGCATGACCCTTGTTTGACTTCCATCTCATGAAACTAGGGTGTTGATCATCAACGCCCCATGGAAACTCTGTTGGTTGAGAAATAACAATGTGATCTAGAGCTCAAGCCTATAAAATAAAACCAACAACTATACCATAATGTTTGTGAGCCCTCCAAGCCCACAACTCTCTGAATGTCTAAGAAACTAGGGTAGGTCCCCACTTAAACATAATATGTTTCTCCATCATCTCACCATGCAACCCCTCTCATCATCCACAGTAAAGTGACCACTCCCAAAATCTGATAAGGCATAACACATGATGGCCATCATAATCATGGTCACCCATACTCAACCTTTTATCTTAAGTGAATAGACATGACCATAAGTAAAACCCCTGAATCATATCTCATATCTCGATGTCCTGCAGCATCTTGCCCATATAATCTCATGATCACACCATCTCTCTCTGCCTCATTAATAGTATACACCACCACCCCACGAATTGGAAATCTCAAGATGCGGTGAACATCCTTGAGAGTGATGGTCATCTCTCCTATAAGCAACCAGAAAGTGTTGGTGGAAAATTTCCACCTCTCTAACAATGCCGATCAATCACGAACATCTATAGATTTGTCAATAATGTCTTATAACACCGAAGCTAACAACCTCTACATGATCCCAATCATCATCTGACATATCAGTCCTAACCTCCTCCAAGATTAATGGAATGTGGTCGTGAATGTTCAATTCTACATCCACTTGCAAAAATGAACAGATCAACAATTAGAATAAACAATAAAAAAAATCAACAATATATCAAAAATTAACAAAAAGCACACATCAATCCTTTTTTTTACACCAACAACATCTAAAACATCCTTGACTCCTATCAAAAATTAAAAGTGTCAAAAACACGGTGAAGAACCGGTGATTCATCTCAATCACCAATGATTTTTATTTGAATTACGGGTGATTGCATCAATCACCAAGTGATTTGGATAGGCACTTGTATGCCCCAAAAATGGAAACAAAAAGCTAATGTACCCAAAATCAGAAAAAAAAAAAAAAAAAAAAAATGAAATCAACTTACCTCATCCATTGGTGGTTTTCTTTGTCTACTAGAGGATGTCATCACAATCAAATCATTCAAAATTGATTGAAAATAGTTAGAAATTATTCACGGATCATCTTTACCTCACGGTTAAAATAAAATATAATAAAAGGGTTGGGTACTTATATACCCCACTTTTACCACAATCTAATTGTCAGCGTTTATGCCTAAAATCGTGGGTAATTCTCCTAAATGCCAATGATTCACCTTGCTTCTAGTAACCACTATTATTTACATCCTTAAGCATAACAAAGCACTCCTTTTGCACAAGTGTGTCACTTTTAAAAAACCCAAGTACCTTGGAACATATAAAACTTTTGAGACTTGTCATACGCCCATGAGATGCGTGCCCTTTGACCCCCATCACTTGACTCTTCCATTAAACTAGTCTACTTCACATATCACACATCTATAGGTGTAAACCCCTTGGTTTCCCTATTAAGCCTATCCATTGGTGGAACACATTTTTTTGGTACCCCCTTGGACTAAGGTAACCTTTAAAAAATGAAACACATGCAAACAACTCATGTTTCCTATAGCCGAATCACCCATACAACCAAAACACTCTCGATCATTTTTGTCTAATGCCTTGCTAAGACGTCAGACAAAAAGGGGAAAATGTAGACATGAAAAATATACATGCCTCATCCCCACACAAATAATTGAATAAATATACCTATCCACATCTTTATATCATTTCACAACCTAAGTCCTTCATTTAATTAATTCAATTAAAATCATCATCACACCATTTAAACGACATCCCTAAACCTAGGTCATTATCCCTACACCCTTTAAATTAATTAATTAATCACTCACCTCACATCCCCCTCCCATAGCTAATTAATTAATTAATTAATTCACATATTCCACTTCACCTCTATACTTTGCCACGTGAATTCATCATGACCTCCTAGTTGAGTCTAAGTTACCTGGGAAACCTTCTAAATGTATCTCTATACCTATCCTAACCACCTCTATCCTCATCTAACCTCACCCCACTTATCCCTATGACAAGCCCCTACTTCACACTAGTTACAACTAGTTTAACTAGGGAACCTACCAAAAATACTCCTTATCTATCTTAACCAACTTAATCCCTATCTTAACCTATAAAACTACACATCTCGACCTCTCTAATTCATCACACCATAATATCTCGAAATCCCATAACACCAAACTTATAATTAGCAAGTTTTTCCTTTCATATCTCTCCCAAACTCCAACTAACCAAAAATTCTTGTGATTTCCTCGGTAAATGTCGATGATCTATATATCCAGTTTCTGCCTCTCTTCGGGACCATTCATGATCATCTAGGAGAATTCAAGAGCATTATCAGGTTTCATTCAAGCTTATCAGTGTCATTTTACATCCATCTAGAACATGTTTCCAACCATCAAGCATCTTAAAGCCATTCTAAATATCATTCATCATCCACCCGTAGTCACTATCAACTTCTTTTCACCCACCATCAATCAAGGTTTGTTAATGTCTTGTAGTTCCAGTTTTTTCATCTTAAACTTGTTTGTCTGATCATTTCTTATCTCAATTTCTCATTCACAAGACCTTAATTTCATATCAACTGATCAAATCTCTCATTTTAGTAGTTTTTCTAAGTCTTGCATAATCACCTATGATCCCTAGAATCACGTGTGTTTCCTAAGATCACCTGTGTTTCTTGTGTATTCTATTTCTTTTACGTGATGATTTTGTTCAAAAGTTATTATCAATTACTTTATCCATTGTGTTACTAATCTTATGTCAAGCATGGATTTTGTTATATGGCCATAGGTGGACCTAACCACCCAATCACCAACATCAAATCTCTATTGATTGTTCAACATCCTCTTCATTAGGAACAATATGATCTACTGCATGACCTAGAGTTGTGTGCTATCCACGCAGCTCCTATTGATAGTTTAGAGTCTACCCAGAGAATTTGTGAGGCCTTTGTTGAGTTATGGGAGGCTTACTAAAAAGTGTAGCACATCCAAGCCAGTCTATCTTGGTTTGATTTTCAACACAAAGTGGGATTCAACATCCTTGAAGATTCCAATACCGAACCCGAATCCGAATTGGGAAGTGAAGTTAAATTTTAAGATTCCGACTCTAATTTTGCATGCCGATACGACACTAAGGAGTATTCACACTTATTCATAGAATTCTACATTGAAGAGATCAATTTTTACTTCTTTGAGGAGGATGATCAATCCTATTCAATGGGATAAAATTTCTCCAAGAATTTGGACACCGATCTAGGTTCCAATTTTGATCCCTAACTTATTTCTTTTCATATTATCACCATCACCTAAATATCTATAGTAAAATAAATAAATCATGGAAAGATTAACACATATTTCCATATATCATATGATGTATCTCATTTTCATAAAATAAACTTAACTTATTTATAAAGAGGGTTGACATCCATATAAGGAAGTCCTTTGACTTCTAGGAACTGGGCTTTTCTAGGAAACCCGCTTATCCATATTACCAATCCCGTCTTGTGTAGTGTTTGTGATTGGAGATTAATTCACAAAAGAGGATATTGATCCATTCTTCCTTAGAGTGCAACAATGAAACATCCATCAAGCATCATCAGTGGGTATCTCAAAAAACCCTTCATATTCGAGGTTAATCCAATTTTATGTCATTATATTATCAATCCAGTAATAAAGGTAGAATTATCATCAACAGTTTGGCATGCCCGATAGGACTGTCCCTCTGGTTCTCTTGCTTCATTTCATGAATAGAATAGTATCTAGTTTTCTGATTCTCTGTGTGATAATCACCTGTGATTAAACCGATCACCTGTAATTGGGCCAATTTCCTTCGATTTTCCTATGTGTTTTTCTTATAT
This sequence comes from Taxus wallichiana var. yunnanensis, assembly GCA_018340775.1. Taxonomy (NCBI): domain Eukaryota; kingdom Viridiplantae; phylum Streptophyta; class Pinopsida; order Cupressales; family Taxaceae; genus Taxus; species Taxus wallichiana. Next base: position 320,122,192 of record CM031237.1, read on the forward strand.
ATATTCCCTCACGCTTTCTTTTTACTTCTTTATTTCTCGCTTCCTATTTTTCCTAACTTGTTTTTGTGGTCTGAGCTTTTTGAAAGGACCGTTCACTAGATTTCCAGATTGCTTTCTTTGAAAATTTGCTAAAATTTTTAAAAAATAGGAGCAATCTCATGGTAAGTCCTAAAACCTTCCTTTTGCTTTTGGTTTTGCATATTTGTTTGATTATCTTCATCGAAAGAAACATTTCATATCGGGATGTTAAAATAAATAATTTACATCCTTCTTGTTTCACATAGTCTAATTAGGAGGAAAATTTGTTGCATCTACTTGTTCTTCCCCGACACACAAGAAAACGACTTATAAATCTAAAACACATTCAAACAACTCCCACCACGGTGTGGCGATTGGGATTTCATCACCCAATAGGGAAACCGACTTGGTGTTCTAGCTGAGTATAATCTCATGTATGTCGGTATATATTGGCTCAGCACCTGACTCCCTTATTGCAACGGGACCATGAAGTGAGGGGTAGGCCCCAATATATACACCCATGTCTGCAGCTATATAGAGTTGGGCCTCATGTACGTTTAGGTATATCGAGGAATATACCCTTAAACATTCTTAAAACCAACCATAGATTACCATTTCCTAGGAACTTCGTTAACCATCTTACACATTTCACTCTTTCATAATTAATCAAGATAAATATAAAACAACATTTTTCTTGCTTTTTCCTGTTGTTTGTAAATCAACCCAATTAGTTATTTTTCATTTTTAGGTGTTCGTATGATTTTTTACCATGGTACTTACTAGAAAAAAAGCTCACAATATAACTTTTGAAAACATGTCCACCCCACTACCTATATCATTTTAGCAACATGTTCCATTTTATACTACACCATTTCCTACAACATTTTCTACACCAATGCAACAACAAATCCCATTTCATCAAACAATTACATCCTCCCCCTTTCTAACACCCAAAAGACTTGGAATGAATTAGGGGATAACTATAATGAATAAATGAGGCAACTATACGATGGAAAAGTGACAAGTGAGCATGGGAATCTACAAGTACCCTTTCCTCGTACCCGACTTCCGAGGTCATTTCAAGACAGCCGGTGAATGTTGAATGTGAATGGATATGTATAAGCTAATTGGGTAATCTTAAATCCTCAACACACAATAATGGAATCTGCAAATCTAAGGTGAAGAAGGCCCTCCTAACCTGGATTGGTGTAATGGCTCGTTTGGATATAATGGTTGTTCGGAGGCTCCAATCAATGTTGAGCTCTGTCGAGATCCTATTTCTTGGTTGTTGGATACATGGGAAGTGACCTGTGGGAGCTTCAGTATATATCTCTAGACAAGGTCATGAAAGTAGTGGTAGGTCATTTTAGTGGGTTTTGTGGTTAGCTATGGGTGGTTTTCTAGTCTAGCCTAGAAAATATTGGATTGATTAGTTTCTATGTTTAATACAGAAAACTATGCTATAATATCTGGCGGGAGTGGTGAAGATCTAAACACCAGCGTTCGCAAGTTGGTGTCAATACTTGACTAATTTTTAGGCCCATTGGGTTGTGGGACTTGGGGATCACAACCATGAGTATGTGGTTGTTGAGGACTTGTTATGGTCATGTGAAGAATCAATCCCTTCTTCCGACTATCTAGTAATCGTATGCCTTTTTAGCTTCTACATTTAGAACTAGAAGTTGTATGATTTTCTCGGAGTACCTAACAGGTGTTCTGGAAACTTGGATATGTAAGCTAGTGTCTATATCAATGAGGAGGTCTCTTGCGTTAGGTTGTAGAACCAAAGGATCGCAACCAAATGTTTGTTCTCATTCAAACCCTTGCACGGTCATTCAGGTGTTTTATCAAGGCAATCTATAATTTGGATGGTTTGACCAGAAGTTGTAAGCTTTGTCGTCTTTAATGTTTAACCCTCTCAGTTGCTCACTAATTACTTGTAAGTTTGTTGTGGCTCGAAAGACCTGTATCCTAAGGTCCTGATCTATATCAGCTAAAGTCATGGGTAAATTTGGTTGAGGTATTATAGGTTCAAATATATACTCTCTAGGCTCTCTAGGTCATGTGATTGTCATACAAAGATGATTCGACCTCCAACTAACATTAAATAAACTGATTACAAAAGAGGTATTTACACTATGCAAGCATCTTGTTATTTTTGTATTTTTCAATGACGTATTTTAATGAAATTGAAGAGAAACTACTCTAGTATATTTATAAAATGGACAACTAATCTAGAAACAAATGAAAACAAACAAAGTAGCCTGGTATGGCTATTTTCCTGTGTAATTATGATTTTATCCTAAATATCTAAGCAACTAAACGTATTAACTTGAAAGGCTCTCGATCCTACCTCAGAAGTGAGGAATGAATCATAGTTTCTTAGAAACTATCAATCCCCACAACTTCCTGGTGATATCGAGAGTGAACTTTTAACTGAAATGAAATAATTCACTACTTTATTTGATATGTTGTAACTAGAACTTTGATAGCTCAAACCTGGTGTTTACAGAATAGTGGTAAATCCAGTTGTGTGTGATTTCATCCCCTCAGTGTGATCTCCTCGTTCCTTCGTGTCCTTGTGAATCCAGAAAGTGTGTATAAGCATAGTATAGAAGATAGCGTTCAAACAATGGCATCTTTGGATATAGACTGAATACAATGTGAGTTGGAGATGGATAGCGCAAGTGAACAGAGCTTGACTATGTAATTCCTAGAAGGATTTACTGCAAGAATATAACACAAGTGTACCAAAAATTTCAAAAGATATTCTTGTGACAAAACAAAACCTGTAACTTTAATGGATTGTAGTCTAGAAATGAAGCTATTCTATGTTTAAACTGATTGTATGTAGTAGCAATGAAACAAGAAGATGATATGACCTCCAAAATGCCAACAATGGAAGTAAAACCTGAAACTAACAAAATTCTAAGAAAGGAATTGAAAAAATGAACAAGAGAATTGAGAGGATGAGGGGCCATTTGTTTGAAAACAAACCAGCTATTTATAGAATTCCCATTCACCAAAGGGTAACTTGGAATGGAACTCTTTTACCATTAAACAATGGAGAAACACTATTACAGGGAACCAAAAACATAAATACAAGCTAAGGCGGTTGAGAAAAGATAGTAAATGTTGAAAATTTACACAAGTCACGATCAAAGGAACATGCTGGAAAACGTGTGAAGGACCACACACCTAGCATAGGGCGGCGGTTTCATTACTAAAGTTCAAAATGCATTAAAAGGGGGGGCAAGGGATAAAACAAAGCACAAGGAACTTGGATAAAGCATTTGGGATGCTAACATATACTTCGTGAGCTTCTCTGGATCCCAAACACCTTGTGAGGTGACCTGTATCATCATTGGGGCATGTGTAACATCGTTCGGTGGTGCAGTACCCTAAATTTTGGGTACGTACATATTGCCCCCTCGAAGAATTGTTTTAGCCATGAAGAGGCGTAAAACGGTGGGTCCGAGTATGGCGGTCCCAAAATGGGAAGCTAGAAATTATACCTGACACACCCGTGTGTCGAAATGATGCCATCCAAATTCCCGCTACCTGTAAAATGAAAAGAGGACTCAAGTGTAGATAGATAAAATAAGTCAAGAAAATAAATACTAAATTAATATGAAATGAGGACTTACCATTTACATGGGGATAAGAACTTACCTCCGTCGGCACTCCAAACCTGTGAAAGGGGCATTCAAAAATGAGTCAAAACACTATATATATATATATAACGGGCTCATTTTCCTATTCATTTGCACGTGTTGATTTGATAGTTTTTGAGCTCTGGGACCCACGGTGATGGTTTTTGATGAGAGTATAGTCAAAACATTTGTGGTGAGATAGCGATCATGCCTCCGAGAGCGGAATGTCGACCCATGAGATCTCAGGTTAGTTCTTCTCGATTTACTATTTTTGCACCCAAAATGTTAAAATGTCAAAATCTTTGTCTTGGGGGTCATTTTTAGAAATGCTAGTGTTAATAGGGTCACTTAGGGGGCACCTAATGGGTAGGCTTTTGTTTTAGTTAAAATGGTCAATTTTTGCATTTTTGAGCATTTTTAGGGCATATGACCCATTCGAACTTGCGGACAAGACCGCCACCTTGAGCAGGGTGGCGGTTACGGGACCACCGCCTTAGAAGGTGGTGGTTATGGAACTGCCACCGCCCCTGCATAGGGCGGTGGTCCATTACAGAGTGTTAAAACAACACTTCACTTAACTTTTTTTTGCATTTTTAGCATTCTTGCATGTTCTTAATAGTTTTTCCAATGTAATTTTGGTACTAACTTACTCCTTTTTGCATGTTTTTGGGTGTATGCAGAAGAAGGAGGAGTACATTAGATGGAGCCGGGAGAGGGAGTGTGATTGGCTCTTGGTAGTGTTGGAGGCACTCTCCCAGGTAGAGCGGGATACTCTCCAGAGGGCTGGTATATGGAGGATTGCATAGGTTCCTCATGTTGCACCTACTAGTCACATATTGTGTGACTTGTTTTCTTATTGGGATGTGGATTAGAACACCTTCCGATTTTAGGAGTTAGGGGTGAGTGGTCCATCACCCTGGAGGACGTTTACCATATACTGGGGGTTCCGATTCTTGGGCGGTGGTTGTCTCTTAAGATAGTAGTATCTAGATCACAAGTGGTTCAGTGGGCCACCTACATGGGAGATGTGGTTATATCGATGGGGTCAAAGAAGGGCGTGAGGATCCACTCTATTATTGAGTCAGACATTCCCTTGCTCCGTAAGGCCATTATGGGCATCCTTGCATCTAGACTGATTGGGGACAAGGGAGGGGACACTCTCTTATATTGCGGGGCTCCTATTATTGCCCAGATTGAGGACCATGGATGTGTCTACGCTTGGGGAGAAGATATCCTGGGACTACCTACCATGATTTATATAGGGTAGTCTGTTTACAGGGATAGTCACTGAGCCATCCGACTCTTGTCATGAGTTGGGTGTATGAGCACATGATCCCATATGGGGAGAAGAGGTGGAGGATCCTGGGGCCATCAGGGACGAGGTGGACAGGGATGACAGTTCTTAGAGCACCCCACCAGCCTAGTTGCTTCCCTGACTACTGTAGACATGGAGGCCACTCCTTATCAGGCCATGGTAGGGGTATGGGGAGAGGAGACCGTTACTTTGATTTCCTATCAGACCACCGGCCAGTTGATAGACAAGGTGGGGAAGCTGGAGATCCACCCCTTTGATAGAGTACCACAACAGTTCGGCCTCCCTATAGCGGCATGCTTCCTCCGGTGGTGCCAGTGTATAGGTCTATCCGCAAGGCTCGGGGAGGTCCTAGAGGCTAGGGGTGGACCATTGTTACACCCGACACTCCTATTGCAGCTAGGAGGGTGGTACATGCACGAGGGAGAGCTGGTGCTCCTCAGGCACCCTTACTTGGATTGCTTTGCCGGTCTCGCTCATAGCAAAGTTGATGAGCCTATTGACATGGACTCCGAGTCTGAGGAGTTCATTGGGGGAGAGACTAAGGAGGAGATAGAGGACATGGAGATCAGTGAGATGGGTGGGGGATGAGAGTGATCCTGAGTGGCATGACACCTAGGAGATCCTAGGCCGAGAGGGCAGAGTGAAGCACGAGAGAGGGTGACTCTAGTTTTAGAGGAGTTACTCTCTCGGGACCCAGGTGGAGATGGCGAGTCTATTTGCAGGCTGTCACATTACCTCGACATGGGTGAGGGGCACCAGTCAGTGGTGGCATCAGTGGTGGGCGTAGATCCTAGAGATCCTTCTTGGAGGCTTGGTGATCCTAGTGAGTTGTCACTCTTCTCCTGACATTTGTTTTAGTTAGAGTTGTTCTAGTTTGTTGTTTCTTTTTATTTTTCTTACTCTTGGTTTTATCGTTGATCATTTTCTAACTTGTTTTCTCCTTTGTTTGTAGTGACTGTTGATGAGTGGCGAGACTTGATTCACCGAGTGTGTATCGATACCCTACTTCTCCCCTCAGAGAAGACTCATGCTGAGCTTTCCGTGGATGTGGGGGAGCCCTCAGTCAGCCGGCAGGCACACTGATGTTTTTTCCTCTGTTTGGCATGGCGAAGATTATGACTTCTCTCCACACGGAGGTGGCTGGATATAGGACAACCAAGTGCCTGATGAGGAGGATCCATTCTCGTAGTGAGACAACAACTACGGGCATGACCGTGAGCCCTCAGTGCATTCGAGAGTGCCGGCGTAGCCGGAGTCCTAGGCGTGGCCGCCATGCACCCTCTGAGGGATCCCATAGGGATTGATAGACTATTTTTGTAGTATTTTGTCAGATGTTTATATGAGTGTTTTTGTACTTTCCGGGCTCATTGAGTGTTTTGACCATGCCTAGTGCATGATGGCATTGTATACGAAACCTGATTTGTATATATATATCTTTGGATCTAAAATCTTGGTATCTTGAATTTTGTGACTCATTTTCTAAATGTGTTTTTAGATGTTTTTAGAATATTTGCTTTTCATGTTTCTAGAATGTATGTAATGGAAAACAAATGATAGTAAATAGAATGTTTTACTTGATATGTTTTTGTAGTGCTGATATGAGATGATACTAACATATGGTAGTACTGAACTTTTGAACTCTTTGGGCAATGTTTGTAATTTATTCTTATATTGGAAAAAACATGATGAATGCATAGTGATAAAGAGATGAACTTGCCCCAATATCAAATCCACGCAACTAGTAAGATGTGAGGGCTCAACACCAAGAGTTAGGAAGGGCACAAGTTGTATGAGCTTGATTGAATGGAATGATGAGAGACAGACAAACCAAGAACAAGAACCAAATTTTGACCTACACACCCACCCTACTTAGAACTACAACCAAGCTTAGAAGGCCACTTACTTTTCAGTTTATCTAGATCTAGATTCATAAATGGCAACCTGGTTGACAAAATCTGGTTTTGAGGATTTGATCTCTTTGGAATTTGGATATTTGTATATTTGCTTTCTCTAATAGAGGTGAATTTGTGTGTTTTTATCATACCAAGATTTGTTTGTTTGTGTGACTGGACCCCCACACCTGCCTCACACTGCTAGTAAGAAACATGAGTTTGTCACCAAAGGAAGGATATAGGCGAGTAAGGGCACTTATTTCCTTTCCCAACCTCACATCACCAAGAAGAGACATTGGCTTATCACCGAAGGTTGATGGGGCAAAGAAGTGTGTAAAATAAAATATTTTGTTTTCTTGGTGCTTTTGATTTCATTTGATTTTGAAATTTATGATCTATGACTTTGGGATATCCTTTCATTCCAAGATATTTTAAGAGGGATAGATGTGACACCAAGAAGCTTCTAGAATAGACCATGGGCAAGGAAAACTTCACCTAGTAGAAAGAAAGAGCAAAGCCAAGTATGCAGGTCTTGGTATGGTTTTCAATGCTTGTCTGTTGAAATTGATGAGAAGATTTGAAAATATTTGATGATGTTTGAAGAGATGTGATATGAATACTTTTGCCAATATCTTCAGAAATTTGTAACTGATTGTTTTAAGAGTAAGCTCCTGGACTATCATTTTTACGGAATGGATAGAATGAAGCTGTTAAGAGACTAATGCAATGTAAGTAGCTATAATGTACTAGCAATGAATTTGGTGTTTTATGCGTAAAACCACTTAAGATGCAAGGAATTGATAGTTTCATCGAATTCCTCACCTTCTAGTGTGCACAAAAGATATGCACCATTTTCGTAGTCCTTCATGACTCGGTATGGGCCCAACCATTTGGGCCGGAACTTTCTTCCTTCGCCGGTTTTCTTATCGATCCGGTTGTCTAGTCTTAGAACTAGATATCCTTCATTTATTTCTCACTCATAGACTATTTTGTTATACTATCGGCACATCCAAACAAAGCATAGGCCCTATGCCACTATTCGGTGTTTAACTTTGGCCTCGTCAAGGCTTTCTAGTTGAGAGAGGCGTGCCTCCCTGTAAGCTTCTTCATCTAGAATCCCTTGTAATGAGATGTAGAGACTGGGTATTTCAACCTCAAGTGGGAGAAATGCTTACGCTTTGAATACCCGGTGAGAAAGGAGTTGCTCATGTTGGTGTTCTTATTGAGGTTCGATGGGCCCACAAGGCCGGATATAGTTTTAAATGCCAATCTCGTTTATTCTCCTTGACTGTTTTGAGGAGAATAGCTTTCAACATTTTTTTGTCGCTTCAGCCTACCCATTGGCTTGAGGGTAGTAAAGAGAGGTCATGTGATGGTTTATCTTGAACTTGCTACATAGCTCACAAACCTTTTCATTCTTAAAGGACGTGCCATTATCTGAGATAATGACTTGTGGGACACCATACCTATAGATAATTTGGTTTAAAATGAATTTGGCAATCACCGAACTTGGTACGGTGGTGAGAGGCATGGCCTCCACCCATTTGGTAAAATATTTCATGGCTATGATTATAAAATTATGGCCATTGGTTGATGAGGGAGAGAATTTCCCTATCAAGTCTAGACCCCACATGGAGAAGGGCCATGGAGTCGCTATTGGTTGCAGGGATTATGTTGGCATGTGAATTTCATGAGAGAATTCTTGGCATTTATGGCACTTACGCATAAACTCCATTGCATCATGCTCGAGAGTGGGCCAAAAATAGCCCATCCGATGTATTTTGTGAGTGGTGGCGTGACCACCGAAGTGGCCCCCACATATCCCATTGTGGGATTCATGAAGAATCCTCTTGGATTCTTCTATGTCAACGCATCTTAGAAGCATGTCATCGAAGGCTCTATGATAGAGTACTTGGTCTAAAACAACATATTTAGCGGTAATAATGCGTAACCGCCTTCTTTGTTATGACGTGGCACCTTCCGGGTATGTATGGTCCATGATAAAATTGATGATATTAATATACCAGGGACATGTAGAAATGGGGGGCCTGGTTTTGACAAAGTATATGCACTCATCGGGAAAGTCTAGATCTACTAGCTCACCTCCATCTAGTGGATTGTTGCTAACTTGATCTTGCAATAATTTGTCCTTTAATATATTTTTGGTTTACAAATGTTAACTCAAATTCTCCCATTAAGGTTATGAAATGGCCAGGCTTTTTAGATAAAGATCCTTGTGTTAGAAATGTTCATAAATGGTCTATCTTTACAATGAACCTTGTTTCCTGGTTTAACATGTAATGCCTCAAATGTTTTGTTGTAAAAATTATGGCAAGGCATTCTCTCTCTACCTGTGTGTAATGTGTTTCATAATCGAGCAACGTTCGACTAATGAAATAGATCACACGTTCTCGTTTGTCATCATCTTCTTGAGCCAACATGTAGGCCAGTGAGACATGAGTGGCTCATGAGTATAGGATCAAAGGGCAGTCTGGCTTAGGAGGCATTAGTGTGGGTGGTGACAACAAGAAGTGCTTAACTACTTTGAAGGCCTTGTTGCAATCTTTGGTCCAATTGATGCTATAATATTTCTTGAGTAGATTGTTGATTGGATGAATGGAAAAGCTTAAATATGGGATGAACCTTCGGATTGCACTGAGTTTCCCAAGAAATGACCTGATTCCAGACTCATCCGAAGGTGGGATCATTTCGAGAATAACCTATATTTTGGCTAGATCAACATCAATCCCTCATGAAGATATAATGTATCCTAGAAGTTTGCCTCATGTTACACACCCCGAACACGCATTTTTCTAGATTTAATGTAACACCATACTCAATTAGTCATGAGAGGATGATACGGAGCACTTCTAGATGATCACAGCATTTCTTGGCCTTGACCAACAAGTCATCCACATAGTATTCCACAATTTTATGGATAAGATCGTGGAATATATAAGTCATTTCCCGTTGATACATAGCTCGGCATTCTTAAGACCAAATGGCATGACAACGTAACAATAAGTTCCCTAGGGAGTTATAAATGTGGTTTTGGCTTGATATTGTTTAGATATTTTAATCTTATTGTATCATGAGAACCCATCCATGAGGGATAGTAGTTCAAATCCAGTTGTTGCATCAACGATAATGTTAATGGATGGTAATGGGAAATCATCCTTGGGACAAGCTTTGTTAATATCCCAAAAATCTATACAAATGCATATCTTCCCATTCTTTTTTAGGATGGGAATGATATTAGATACCCATTGTGAATAGTCGATGGGCTTAATGAATCCTACTTGGAGAAGTTTTACTACTTTCTCTTTTACCATGAGAGCCAATTTTGGCTTCATTGGTCTTGATTTTTGTTTAATTGGCTTCGCATCTGGTTTAGTGACAAGATTATGTACCACGACTTGTGGTGCAATGCCCATCATTTTGATGTTATTTAAGGATTTGGGTGTGTATTTATATCTCCTCCGAGGAGTTAACAAGGATCCCAACTTCAAAATTCTTGGTTCTTCCTCCTGTTCCAATATTTATATCAATGGTTTCTTCTATCAAAGAAGTGTTACCTTCTTCAAATTCGGGTGGGGCTGGAGGTAACTCTAAGCTTTCTCCATTTTCTATCTCGTTGATATCATGATCTTTTTGTGGAGGAGACTCTACCATGGGATTTCCAAGTAGGAAGAGGAATTAGGTATTAGGGAAAGATCAACTATACAGTGAGCAAGATGTAGCTCTGCATAGGCATTCAGATATTCGAGAGTGACTTTATCATTGTCAAAGTGACCTATGAGAGAAACATCATCCTCAGCTTCTCCATGAGCTAGGAGTGAGTTTGTTGGTATTTTATGCACTAATGGTTCAGTACGAAGTGATACCATGAAATTTGTGTCCAAAACTTGTTGTTTGGGGTGAAATGGGAAGCTGAGGTTACTATTGAGTCTGCGAGAAGGTTCTGCTCTCGTGGGATTGCTTTAATTGATATGAAGTTGAATCCCTTGCTTAGATCTAACACGACTATTTTGTATAGTTGTAAATGTTCAACCCTAGTTTCATATACCTCAGAGACTTGGTTTGTGACTAGTTACGAGTCTCCTAGCACTCTAATGTTATTGACACCCATTCTTTTAGCTAAGATGAGGCCAAGGAGGAGAGCTTCGTACTCAGCTCTGTTGTTTGTACATTCAAAGTTTAATTTGAAGGTGAAAGGTAGGATCTTTCCCTTAGGAAAAGTAAAGATCACCCCGCCCCAGCTCCAAAGTGACATCTAGCTCCATTATCATGGAGAGTCCAATACTTGCTTGGAAAAATGGACGTTGGGATATCTTTCATATTTGTTTCTTCTGCTTCGGTTACTTCTACCATAAAAATTCGTCTGATGGAAGAGGATCGATTCCCAGGGTGTGTCCTATACCCATGGAATCAAATGGTAGGAGAATAGGTAAGTCTTTCTCCAGCAACTCAACAATTTTTGCGGTAGTCTCTAGTGATACTGATTTTATAGCATTGGTCTCATTTTTGAGTACTGGAATGTCTTCGGTTGGATTTGTAATTTCTAACTCAGTGGTGGGTATCAGCTTTTCTTTTGGTTGTGAATTAGTTGGCTTAACAAGCTGATTTGTTGGGAGTTCAAACTTGGAATGAACACCTGGTCTTTTCTTTAAATCAGCTAGGTGTATATAGAAGGGTTTTGGGTCACCTTGTGCTACGAATATTTTACCTAAGTGTAGAAATCTTATTTCTTGGAATACCGTGGAAGGGATTGCCTTCATGCGGTGTATCCATGGATGACCAAGGATCATATTATAATTGGTTTCCCGATCTATAATATAAAACTCAGTGATGACCGTCTTGGGTCCTAAAGTGACCAGTAAAACTATGGTTCCAATTGAATTAGCTTTGAGGTTGTCATAACCTCTTAGCGTATTTCATGTTGTGGAATATTTTGTTTCTCCATATCCTAGATTTTGAAGGAAAGTGAAGGGGACTATGTTGAATGCCACCCCATCGTCAACCATTGCATGTTTAACATAATTATTGTAGACCCAAACTTGTAAATGTAAAGCTGGGTCGCCTCTTCGTGTAATTTCAGCATGTCTGTTGGCATTTTGCTTATATCGAATATAAATTTTGTATCCCTATCTAGCTACCCCAGAGGATGAATTTCAAAATCCACATGGTTTACTTACGTTTCTATAGGTGGAGCGATGTTAATTAAATGACCAAGGCCTAATGCTTCTAAGAGAGCAGCTCTATGGGAGGGAGAGTTTTCTAACAAATCCAAGAAGGATATGTGCAAGAAGGTTTTAGTTAAATAATTAATTAGATCATAGGCACCTATAGGTTTTAGCAATGTTTGTTTAGTGTTGTTTGGCTCTAATGAATAACTTAGATTTGGTTGAGAAGAATAATCCCGTGTTCTTGTTATGGTTTATATGGGTATCTCGGCATCTAACTCTACTAAAACAACTATCTTAGTTTGAGGTCGAGTTCTTAATTGGGGTGCGACTGGTGGATTTAATGAAGTTGAAGCTTCATGATCATGGTTTCCTGTCATGACACCCTTATTTGTTCCATTAGGATCTAACATGTTGTTGTTAGAATGGTTTGGGAGCGGGTCATTGAAGATCTTGAGGGATGCATTTTGAGGGGAAACTGCCCCTACATAAGCGTTTGGCATGGGTACTACAGAATTTGCTAAAAACATATCTATAAAGAGTTGTTTTTGATCTTCTAGCAAATGCTGCATGAATTTATTGTATTCACGACAAGTCTTAGTATCATGGACTTGAATCTTGTGGAAGCCACAATATAGATTGGGATTGTAATTTTGAGGTTGTTGATTTAAAACTGTTGTGGCCCGAAATTTGATAAGGTTGCTTTGGTTGTTAGAGTTGAAATTTGGAGAATTTGTTGCCTTTGGTTTTGACTCGAGATCTAGTTGGGTTTTGATTTGGTCTTTGTGTCTAGACTTGTCACTTTGTTGTTGTTGTTTCTTTGCCATGGTCGATGATTAAAATCCACCGCATTGATTGTTGGGGTAAAATTATTATTTCTCTGATTATTAACAGTGGTGGCGAAACATTTACAACATTTTCCCTTCTAGCTTGGTCAGTTACTCCATCGGTTGTGATGCCGTGGTTCTTGTTAAGGATCTTAGGTCCTTGATTAACATTCCCAGTATTAGGATAGGCCGTGGTGTTTTGATTGGGAGTGGTTAATTTCCCATTTGTCCCATATGTTTTATGACCACTATCAATCATTGCTTGGTCGATTCGGAGAGCACTTTCAAGTACTTCATCGTAAGTTCTTAGTGGGAACTTCTGGACTTCTTCTTTTATCTCTCTATTGAGTGAATTAAGGAATAAATCACCTAGTTCCATTTGATCCATATTTGGAGCACTCGCTGATGAGTAGAGAACCACACGCCATCTTTGGATAAAATGAGTAGCAGATTCATTGTGTTCTTGCTTAATATGTAAGAATACCCTGATTCTCATTCTTAACAATTTGTTCATATCGAAAGCTTTCATGAATTCTAACATGAGTTATTTAAATGAGTGTATCGAGGCTTCATATATTCTGTAATACCAATCAAGGGCGATACCCTCTAAGGTCTTGGGGAAGATCTTAGCAACAACCCCATCCCAAGGGAGTAACTCCTGTATGGCTGTGGCATAGGCCTTAATGTGTGCGTTTGGGTCCCCTTCCCCTTTGTATTTGGGTAAATCGGGAAGAGGTCTTGGAAGCATAATGCTTCATATGGTGAAGTCTAGGGGATCTTTTAAATATTCTAAATAATTCCCTACTGCGTAGGCCTCGACCATTGATGGGGTTTGCTGAGGGGGTTGAGGTGGAATGGGTTGTTGATATGGCATAGCATATGCGTTTGTAGGGACATAAGGGAATCCCTGTGGTTGAAAGAACATCCCGAGAGAAGAGAACATGTCTCCTTGTGGTGACTTTGAATAAATGTTTAAATAAGGAGGAGCATTATTGGTATAGGTTGTTTGGTGCCAAGTGGGAGGTGTCACATTTTCAACCGGAGTGGCATTTGAAAACACTTGTCCTCGTTGGTGTTTGTTGTGGATAATTATAAGGATTTTGAGGAGGCATGCCTAACATGCCTATTCCTGTAAGGAGGTCAACTTGACTAGGGTGATGTAGAGGGTTAGGGATTCCCGCTTGCCCAAAATATGAATTTTGGTTTTCTTGAGCAAGTTCTAGCCCTCTAACCTTCTCAGCTAAGGCTGAAATGACCTCCATTGGTGAAGACACAGTGCTTTTCCTTAAGGGTGTTTGTTGTATGGCTTGAGGTTGTAAGGGGGTATGATACCCTACTATGAACTGGTCATTACCCTGCCAAGCTTCACCGAGTGTATTTCCCATAGGTGTAGTTGTGGGGGTGTTCTCCTGGAATAGGGTATCAGACTATATTTGTAAACTCCCTATAGGTGGATACATATTTTGGAAGCATTGTTCACTTTTAGTGAAGCGTGCTAAGTACTCCTCATCCAAAAAGGGGAGTGTGTCGATTGTCTCTTCGATCTATGGTGAACAAGACCCGAGGAGATGAAGTGGATTCTCTAGTAAATGTCATATTATTAGATCTTGATGGCTCTGGCTGTTGTGTTTGTGCAAACTAATCAAATTCCTCAATTCAGAATGAAGAACTAGAACTAGTTCTGTGAGGGGGAGTTTGAGATGACAAGTAATTACTTGAATAGTTATCAGCCCACAAAAAAAGTGAGGGTGATGGTTGTCTATTTGTTTGACTATAGTTGACTTTGAGACCTGAGAGAGGTCTGCCATGTGCATCATATCCCAACATATTTGGGGGGTATATGAATACCTGCAGTATAATGGGAAAGAGCGAAGGTGGATGGAGGAGGTGAAAATAGAAACATGAATATTAGTTTGTTTCACATTGGGTTCACCAATTTTGTACGATGGAAAAGTGACAAGAAAGCATGGGAATCTACAAGTACCCTTTCCTCGTACCCGACTTCCCGAGGTCATGTCGAGACAGCCGTTGAATGTTGATGTGAATGGATATTTATAAGATAATCGGGTAATCTTAAATCCTCAACACGCAATAATGGAATCTGTGAATCTAAGGTGAAGAAGTCCCTCCTATCTTGGATTGGTGTAATGTCTCGTTCGGATATAATGGCTGTTCGGAGGCTCTAATCGATGTCAAGCTCTATCAAGATCTTATTTCTTGGTTGTTGGATACATGGGAAGTGACATGTGGGAGCTTCGTATATATCTCCGACAAGGTCATGAAAGTAGTGGTAGGTCCTTTTAGCTAGTTTTGTGGTTAGCTATGGGTGGTTTTTCGGTCTAGCCCAAAAATATTGGATTGATTAGCTTCTATGTTTAATACAAAAACGTCTTGCTGTAATATCTAGCGGGAGTGGTAAAGATCTAAACACTAGCATTTGCAACTGATGGGTGTCAATACTTGACTGATTTGTAGGCCCGTTGGGTTATGGGACTTGGGGATCACAACTGTGAGTATGTGTTTGTTGAGGGCCTATTACGGTCATGTGAAGAATCAATCCCTTCTTCGACTATTCTAGTAATCATATGCCTTTTCAGATTTTGTGTTTAGAACTAGTAGTTGTATGATTTTCGAGAGTACCTAATGAGTGTTTTGGCAACTTGGATACGTAAGCTAGTGTCTATATCAATGAAGAGGTCTCTTGCATTAGGTGCGGAACCAAAGGATCACAACCAAATTTTGTTCTCATTTGAACCCTTGCACATTCATTCAGGTGTTTTATGAAGGCAATCTATAATTTGGATGGTTTGACCAGAAGTTGTAAGCTTTGTTGTCTTCAATGTTTAACCCTCTCAGTTGCTCACTAATTGCTTGTAAGTTTGTTGTGGCTCAAAAGACCTGTATCCTAAGGTCCTGATCTATATCAGCTAAAGTTGTGGGTAAATTTGGTTGAGGTACTATAGGTTCAAATATATACTCTCTAGGCTCTCTAGGTCCTGTGATTGTCATACAAAGATGATTCGACCTCCAACTAACATTAAATAAACTGATTAAAAAGAGGTATTTACACTATGCAAGCATCTTGTTATTTTTGTATTTTTCAATGATGTATTTTAATGAAATTGAAGAGCAGCTACTCTAGTATATTTATAAAATGGACAACTAATCTAGAAACAAAATGAAAACAAACAAAGTAGCCTGGTATGGCTATTTGCCTGTGTAATTATGATTTTATCCTAAATATCTAAGCAACTAAACATATTAACTTGAAAGGATCTCAATTCTACCTCAGAAGTGAGGAATGAATCACAGTTTCTCAGAAACTATCAATCCCCATAGCTTCCCTGGTGATATCGAGAGTGAAATTTTAACTGAAATGAAATAATTCACTACTTTATTTGATATGTTGTAACTAGAACTTAGATAGCTCAAACTTGGCGTTTATAGAATAGTGGTAAATCTAGTTGTGTGTGATTTCATCCCTCAGTGTGATCTCCTCATTCCTTCATGTCCTCGTGAATCTAGAAAGTGTGTATATAATAGCATCATCGAAGATAGCATTCGAACAATGGTAGCTTTGAATATAGACCGAATAAAATGTGAGTAGGAGACGGATAACGTAAGTGAATGAATAGAGATTGACTATGTAATTCCTAGTGGGATTTATTGGGGGAATATAACCCAAGTGTACCGAGAGTTTCAGAAGCTATTCTTGTGACAAAATAAAACTTGTAACTTTAATGGATTCTAGTCTAGAAATGAAGCTATTCTATGTTTAAACTGACTGTATGCAGTGGCAATGAAACAAGAATTGAAATAAGAAGATGATATGACCTCCAAAATGCCAACAATGGAAGAAAAACCTAAAACTAACAAAATTCTAAGCAAGGAATTGAAAAAACTGAACAAGAGAATTGAGAGGATGAGGGGCCATTTGTTTGAAAAAAAACTAGCTATTTATAGAATTCCCATTCACCAAAGGGTAACTTGGAATGGAACTATTTTACCATTAAACAATGGAGAAACACTATTACAGGGAACCAAAAACATAAATACAAGCTAAGGCGGTTGAGAAAAGCTGGTAAATGTTGAAAATTTATGCAAGTCGCAATCAAAGGAATGTGTTGGAAAATGCGTGAAGGACCGCCACCCCGGTAGAGGGCGGTGGTTTCATTATTGAATATCAAAATGCATTAAAAAGGGGGAAAGGGATAAGACAAAGCACAAGGAACTTGGATAGAGCATTTGGGATGGTAACATATTCTTCATGAGCTTCTCTGGATCCCGAACACCTTACGAGGTGACCTGTATCATCATTGCGGCATGTGTAACATCATTTTGTGATGCAATACCCTACAATTTTGGGTACGTACAATAACCACTCTTAAATTCCCCACATTAATATCATAGTCAAATCTTTCATAAATATAAACTAGAAGAAACAGAACACCCCTTTTCTCCTAGTTCTCAACTAGAGGCGTCTGAACCTCCTTTTTATAATAGGGGAGACCCTATTTTTGAAGAAATGTTAGATTCAAATCCTATTGCTCTTAACACTTATCTAGAAACTAGGAATGTTCAACTGCAACCATTTACACCCCAACCAATTCTATACACTTATAATCCTTCATCTTCCATTGCACGTCTCATCGATCAAAATCAAGAACCGGTCATCTAACAATTGTACCCATACACTTCAAATCAATCTAGAACATCAAATTTCAACCAACATGAAATCTCAAACACCAACTTCCCTATTCCTATTAACTAATCTAAAACATCAAATGATATGTCTTCTACTAGTCAACCTGAGACATCTGATGTCTCTTCAATCCCTATTTATGATCTTCATATGATTTCATCACAAAACACATCTACTCAATAATTTACATCTTCACCAAGCCCTTATATAGGTTCTACACCTCCCCTAAGAAATACCACCACTTCCTCATCTACCCCCCTAGTCTCTTCATAGGTAGAAACACCTACATAAATTCCCATATCCTTTTCCACTATTGTTTCTTCATAACTAGTTACTAGCCCCGTTCAAAACATAACCATGTCTATCCCTACAACTACACCATTAGTCAATACTAGTGTCATTTCTAGTACTCACCCTATTTCACAACACATACCATAACCATCACAGCCGCTAATCCCTATGCCACAATATACACCTCTTCAAAAATTCCACAACACACAGTAGACATCAGCAAAACATTCTATAAAAAGCACCATCATATGTTGCCTCTGCCATTTCCTTCCAAAAGTTACTTTAATATTCACAACCATCCACTTAAACATCAATACCATTGTAATACCAGTACATACAATCATCTCAACCCTTGAATTCCCAACAAATTTTCCCATGCCATCAAAATATCTCACAACAAAACATCCCTTTTCAACAAAATATACCATAGAAAAATATCTCGCAATACAATGTACCTCGATAATACATATCTCAACAAAGAATTTCACAATATAACATCTTGCAATAGAATTTACTTTACCAACAGAATTTTCCTCAATAATAAATTCCCTAAAAATAAGGCATTTCTTAGTAGTATTAGGCATACTCACAACCTAGCTAGTTTTTATTCCAACCCGGATTATCCTCACAAAGAACAAAATCAACCCGATCATTTTCAAGCTGTCTTAAACCGCATATCCGGTCTTGAATTTTATTCATACTCATCTAAGAATGTTCTCTCCAATGACCAAATTTGCAATAATCCTATTCACCCTTCGGTCTTTGTATAAATCATATCTACCTAAGCGGGAATTTCTAAAGTTCATCAAATTTTACAACAAGGAAGATCCCCAACAACACATCCATGCATTTTGTCATTCCTGATATCTAATAGCTCATGACCAAGACCTTATGCTGAGGACCTTTCCCATGTCCCTTGTTGGTCCTACCTTGGATTGGTACAATAGCATTCCATAACATTCCTTATTCTCCTTTGCACAAATTGTTCAAATTTTCTTAGAACACTTTTCCATAAACATAGCTTGTAAAGTCACTATCAATGACCTATATGCCATCAAACAATTCAAAGACGAATCTATTGCCGATTTTTTCACCCACTAGAGAGGTGTAATTAATCAACTATCCTTTTCATTACCACAAACAAAATTAATTGAAGTTTTCTGTTGCTCATGCACCAAACATATTTCATCCACATTACAAATCCAATCATTTCAAAATTTTGATGAGGATTTCACCATGGCCGTAGATTGGAATTACGAGCTCTAGAAGATAGTCAGGTCAAGCTTTGTCTTAAGAAACCAAAATTTGAATTCCCATCTAAGTCATCATCCAACCCCAATAAGTCTAAAACATCTGCCAATGCCATCATAGTCAAATCTACTCCCAAGGGAAAATGTACTACTAAGAGCTCTCGTTAACAACGTAGCTATACACCTATAGGAGAGAATTATAGTGCATTTTTGATAAATTGCTTACCTCCAAAATGATGTCTCTCCCACCTATTCGACCCATCGACACATCAGTATCTAAACCCATTTGGTACCGAGATAATGACTATTACAAATACCATAGGGTTAATGGACATGACATTGAAAGGTGTCACATGTTCCGTAATGTACTCCAAGACTTGATCGACAAGGGTGAACTCCACTTAGACAATCCAAATACACCCCCAAATCAAAATCTTGACATATTTAAGCAACCTTTTCTAAATCATATCTCTTCTTCAGATCAACCAAAAATAAACACTGTTCATACCATCAATACAATAAAAAATATAGATCCTATCCCTAAACCCACCTCGTTTCTTATTGAATTGGAACCTGCATAATCAATTCTAGTATCCAATGAGCCTACAAAATCTTCAACTAATGAGAATATTACTAAAACTATTCCCACATCCTCATCACACGCCATTACTTAATCCTTACTTGTATCCTCTTGTCCTCCCTAAACTAAACCGAATCCACATCCGATAAACACACCAAAACACCTTCTACCTCAAGATAATCGGCCCATCTCGCATCCTCATCAACTACATCAAGTTCATCTAAAACCACAAAAGGGCCTCATAAACAAGGTATTATTTAGGTCTTAAAATCCCTCAATATGTTTTTCCAAATCAAATCCCTTTGCATGGACCTCATTCCCTTATACTTTCAAGGTCAAAATCCACCTACCAAGCCCCTACATTAAGTCCATATCCTACACCTATCACACAATCCAACTATCATACACAAACCATTCCACAACAGACATCTATACCAAGTCCTCACCCTCTACCCATCACACAATCTAACTATCCTCACCAATGACCACCCATATAGGGTCTTCTTCCTCCATCCGTTGTGGCACCTAGAAAACCTCCATGACCAAAAACTAAAAAGCGTAGCTAAATTTTTACCTCCTCCCCGGGAAACATAGGAAAATATTTGGGGTGTTATGCCATTGTCTTAGAAGACCTCCTTCACCGAGTCACTTATTATTCTACCACCTTCTATGTTTTCGATCATTGAGGATGGAAACCTACACAGTATGAATTCAATTTTTCTCGTGATTACCATAGAACATGGGGCCATTCCATATAGAATTGTAGGGCCTTTCACTTAAAAGTTAAAGAAATTGGAAATTCACTCTTCCTTCCTTCTCAATAAAACACAACACCAACATTAAAATTGCAATCATCAAAATCTAAAGAATCCATCCCCAAAGTGCCTACTCATCAAGTTGATGTTGTACGCATCACTACTCATTCAAAAAAATTATGAAAATGAGTCATCTGAGCCTAAGAAAAGTAAAAATTGCATCGTTATATCTCCACCTCCCAAATTATTAGCTTCATCTGATAAAACTAAGATATCTATCTCTTTAGTTCTTGGGGATTCTAATCAAACATCATCATCCAAAGCCAAAATCTCAATACAAGAAAAAAAAAAACCCATTTTACTATGATACAAAAGGCTATTATCTAGCAATTACACCAATACCTCATCATGATGTTAATTTATGAACTAGTTTAAACATCACCTTTTCACAAACAAGCTATGATAGAAGCCCTCCAATCCATAACCATTCCAGCTAATGACCATGTTCCCTTCACAAATTTTATGGGTGCTCTTATAACATCTCTGCTATATAATTAGAACCATATGAAATTCCCTCTCTCAGACAAGAGGACCACGATCTACCACTCTTCATTACCACTCAGATCAATGAAATCTCCATCAAAAGGGCCATGATTGATAGTGGTACCACCATTAACATCATATCCTCCCTCGCATTTTATCAACTTAAGTTACCCAACACTATTATCCCTCAAACTCCAATCGTATTATGATCCTTCAATAACACTATTACACCCATGCTAGAGATTGTTATTCTACCACTCAAATTTGTTGTTAAAACCCCACCAGAGATCTTATACATTATAAAAGGAGAGTTTCAATACAATATGTTATTAGGATGCCCTTATATATGTAAAATGCATTGCATTCCTTCCACCCTCCATCGTTGTCTCAAATATGAACACGAGGGTCATACTTTCACTATCCCCATTGACCCAAATCTTTTCATTGATTGTTACATGATGTACCACCCAAATGACATCCTTATACCTAAATCCACATCTTAGTCATCTGATGAAGCACCTACTAGCACATATATCCCTTCTTCCAAGCTACCAAATGATTCCTCTCTCGAGGAGGTTGGAAAACACACTACACTCGGGAGTACCGTCTCCTCATGCTCAAATCCATACCTTCACCCAAAACATATGGCCACCTTAACAAAAAAACCCATGTATGAACCAAATGTAGGAGATATTATCTCTTACGGTCTTTCTTAATTAAAAAAATCTCGTTTATGGAAAAACTTGATAATCTTCCATCCTATGTTATCAATCCTCACCATGCCATGCCATTCACATTAAACTTTAAATCCCTTGATAATCCAAACTTCACTCGTATGTATCTTCATCACTGTGCATGGAGAGGTTTTAGCCTTGGTCATTATGAACAGGGAATCCATGACTTAGCCATCATGTGTTCCCTTAAATCCTATGAGAAAAGTGGTTTAGGTTACAAAAATTCCATCTCTAGAATATGTGAAGCCACTACATCCAAACTTGCTACGTCCATGTCTATTTTCAAACTAGAACCATCATCACCGATAAGCCCTAAAGATCCTATGGACATAGACGACACTGTATCCATCCCACCTAACTTTTTTAAAATCAATGTTATATCTTTAGGGCCACTTACTTATCAATCCAATCACGCCACTAAATCTTTACCCCTTATTTGGCTAGAAATGGTTGATGAAGATTCACATATTGTAGATATCCTCCAATGCCAGGAGGACCAGGATATCCTTTCCCATATGGGAGTTGAAGACAACTTTATTTATAAATCCCTTCCATTGGACACACTAAATCTCCTAAATGAACCCATCCTCGACATTAACTTAGGCACCCCTTAGGATCCTCACATAGTTAAGGTTGGTCAATATTTAAATTGATAAGAACTATATGATTTCACCTCTTTCCTAGAAAAATATTACAAGGCCTTCACCTGGTCATACAATGATATGTCTGGAATTGATCCTAACATTTTTGTATATAACATAGTCACATATCTCGATGTTAAGCCAATTAAACAAAAACTTCATAAAATGCATCCCCGTATAGCTCACTTTGTTAAGGAAGAGTTACAACACCTTTTATCTGATAACTTTATCATACCCATTGACTATCTACAAATGAGTCTCTAACTTCATTCCCAAAACTAAAGCTTTAGGTAAGATACACATCTACACAAACTTCAGGGATCTCAATCTCACCTATCCTAAGGATGATTTCCTCTTATACACATATATCATCTCGTAGACTTAATAGATGGCCATGAGATGTTTTCCATCATCAATGGATTTTTAGGTTATAATCGATCCTCATCACCCCGGCGATCATATAAAAATTATTTCATAACCCCTTGGGGAACCTTCTATTCTTGTGTCATGCAAGTTCATCTTAAAAATGCAGGGGCTACTTATCAATGCACTATGACATAAATTTTTCATGGCCTCATCCACAAGATTATCGAAGACTACGTTGATGACCTTCTAGGAAAATATAAATCACAGAAAGACCATCTTGATGTCCTTGAATCAATATTCACTTGTCTCATCTAGTTTTTTCTTCATCTTAATCCTATAAAGTGTGTTTTTGGTGTTCTCATTGGAAATATTTTAGGATTCATCATATCTATCCAAGGCATTGAATTTGACTTAGAAAAGGTTATATAAATCATTGAAATTCCTCCACCATCTAATCTTAAACAACTACGTAGCCTCCAAGGTAAATTGCAATCAATTCGACATTTCATATCAAATTTTTTTGACCATTGTCAATCATTTCACCATCTACTCTGCAAGGATGTAGAGTTTCATTGGGATTACGAGTGCCAAAAACCTTCGACAAAATAAAACAATATTTATTATCACCTCATGTGCTTACTCCATGATGCAGCCTAGAATTTGCTATATGAAACCCATAAAAATCCGGGTGTAAGGCTGGCACATCACCCACTGAGCTGAGTGCTCACCGAAGCACACAAAGGTACCAGGCCCCTCTTTAGAGTTGCTTGTGTAGGATGTTAGTGTAATGAAGATACAACATATTTAGAACCATAAATAAGCATAAACATTCCTGAGCATATTCCAAATCTAGATCTTAGAGAATCATGAATTAAACGATAACTATAATAAGATTAACCATGCAAGAACTAGTTATAGTCATGTTTAAAACCATTATCCATCCAATATACTCCATTATATTAAACACTAAATTACATAGAAGCTTCTTACATTACAAAGCATCACCATAAGTTATGTGTGTATCAGATCCAACAACATAACTCTACAATAATTCACTATTCATCCTCTCTTTAACTACACAGTTCACTACATATTTATAGGGGTGGGGACTTTCCTTCACCACCTATGCACTTCCCAAAATAGGTCACATGCTGATAATAGCCATGTGCCTTTACAATACCATGCACACATGCAAGTGTGCTAATAATAGACATCCTATAGTTAACTGGAAGAAGTAATCCTATTATTATCTTGAACTCATGCATGGTGTTTATCAGATGCTCATTCCCAAAATAAAATTTGTGTGTCCACAAGTCTCCATCCCAATGTTTTCTCCACACGTTATCTTCTAAAAATAGCCGGCATCCATGAAAATGGCTAAGTCCCAAATCTACTTGTCCTGGCGCGCATTTCCTTCCTTGTCCTTCGCGCCTTCAAGTATGTCTTGTTCCCATGCATAAATTATATGACTTAGGACAATATTGTATGCTCAACATTACCCCACACTAAATTACATTTCCATCCCAACAATGGGGATTATTTTTATGTTCCCAAATAATATAATGAATCACTATACAAAAGAATAGACCTTTACTTTGCAACACATTCTTCTTTAACTCGGGAGGATCAAATCTGGAAATTATATTTTAATCTTAGCCTCCAATGTATGCCATTCATCCAGCGTGGTCCTTGTCTTCTCTGGAATGTCTATGGAAATGGCTTCCAATTCATCCTAAGTAATCTTTTCCTTCTCATTCTACAGTACTTGGACAACATTGGCCATAACAGTCATCATTCCCTCTAGAAGATCCATCTTTCATGTTATGTGCTTCCCAATCTCATATATTCTCTCCTTATGTGGATCTTGGGCTGCTGCAAGGGCTTCGTACTTCCTGTTTCACTCTTGCAAATATTTTTGTGCATCCCAGTGTATCATCCTTCATGGCCTTCAGAACATCGTTATCTTACACCAGAGTGCTAATCTTTATGAGTGCTTCTGGTGCCACAAAAATATTCATACATTGGTTGGATTTCTTCATTTTATCCTTCAAATTTTGGAGCAACACCTCATAATTTAAAATTTTCCTAACCACAGAGGCCATTACTCTTTCTTCTTATATTTCAGGATCCTTTGGCATTGACATTTAAATTGGTCCACCTTCTAACACCAAATCAACCAATGTGCACACATAATGCATAGCCAAAGGAAAATTCTCAGGTACCTTAGACTCAAGATGAGGCCTTGCTTTTAGAACGTAGTCACCAATTTCTTCTGCCATGCTAATGAAGGCCTCATTCTTCTTCTATTTTAGGTCCTTTTCTCCTTTTAAATGTGCTATTTCTGCAATATATCCTGCTAAGTTGTATATTTCTCCTTGGAACATTTTCTTTGCAGCATAAAGCCACATTGTATTTACCTATGACCATCTCCCTTGATCATTTAGCTTGGTGAGAAGATGCGTAGCTGCCTACACCATAGGGTACTTCCTCAATCTATAGATGTCCATTCCGCATAGACCCTTGGTATACCCCAACTCCTTGCTTGTGGCTATAATTGTTGATTTATTAGTCAAATCACTAACAATGTCTATCCCTGTGCCCTTCAATCTTGTTAATGTCATAATTATGGCCGCTATGAGCCTAACCCTCCATTCGGTGAAATAGAAGAAGTCCTCATGGAATCTACTCATAATCCATTGGTATAAAGGTTCATATTTTCCAAAATATGGGAGCTCATACAATTTATAAACTCCTACCTACTTAAGCAAATTTTCCCTAGCATCATCATACATTGGCATATTTTTCATTTGTCTGCTTATTGGTCTTCTTATTTAGTAAAGTGTCTAACTCTCCCTTGTTATCAATGGTGCGGTGGTTGTAGTCATTTAATTTGCATCTACGGATGTGGGAATCCCAATCTTGTCTGACTATTACTCCTTCCGGGTACTGCATCTCTGAAAAATTGCTCTCGAGAGAAATTTCAACCTCAACTTCCACCTTTTTCTTTCCTTTTGTGCCTATTGCAAGTGCTTTCTTTGGTGCCATCATAAAAATCCTACCTTTTTTTTTTTGTGTCAAGTAATTTCAAACCCTAGCTCAAAATCATGTTCCCTAGCTCGAACCCACGTGCCTTAGCTCCTTCTCAAGGCTTCTGATTAACTCAAACCCTTCACTAATGGGGATGCAAGCCTTTTCCACAAAAAAAATGCTCTCCAGGTCTAGTTTTGCAACTCTCTACACCTCAATAGAATTTACTTGGCTTGGTTGCACTTAGATTGCTTGAATACTTGTGATTACAAAGGTAATTATGAACCCACATCACGTCCTTATATAATTTTTCAAAAATTTAGTGCATTTATTGCTCCTTCACCTACCAACAATCCTCTCATTAATTGACCATTTTAAAAATTTCTGAAAATTTTTGTGCGATATAATTTTGTGCCCTAGCTATAACCTTCTAGCATGCCTTCCTACCCTTTGGCTACAAACTTCTGTTCCACACACCTCCATGCATTGAGTACCTCGCCATTGTGCCTTCTCATAGTAGTTTCCATGACCGTTGCTTACCTCATGTTATACTATCCCTTCATTCATTTCCATCTATGGTATTCTTTAGAAGTAATCTCCTTTCTAATGTACTCCTTTCCATACTTGAATAACACCTGTAACAATTTATTCTCATATGTACCCATTTGTGAATAACAAATAATAACCACCCCACACCAATGGTATGTGCATTCCTTTGCACATAAAAATACTTCAAATTGTAATTAGCTTCCAGCGCACAAATGCGCTTATTACACAAAACACCAAACTAAATTGATAAAGCATAACAACGAAGAAGGAAATACATAAATGGGAACCTATAATAAATGGGAACATTTCCTTACTAAAAACACCAATAAGACATATTTATAGTCGGGATTCAACATTCCATCAAGAACCTCTAACTGGAAAGCACTTGATTCAATTGTATGAGTGATAACATATGGTCCCAACCAATGCACCTTGAGCTCGCTTGGATGGCACAGAAACTTATAATCATAAAGTAGTACCATCTGTCTAACCTCAAGATTATTGTCCCTAATGTGTCAGTCATGCCATGCCTTTTTCCAGGCCTTTTCCTGCTTCTAACTCGATTGTGCTATGGTATGCCTCTCATCCAATTGTATTAACCTATCAATTATTTATTGTAACACTTTCTCATTAGCTAGACCTCCAGCGCATGTATTACACAAAGAAGGTAACATGAATTCCATAGGAAGAACTTATTCTACACCAAACACAAACTGAAAGGGTGTGACCTTATTAAACCTCTTGTATACATCGAAACTTTATCATCCCAATATTTCCTTCCAACATCATAAACATTTTTCACCCCCTCGGCTCAATATCTTGTTAAAGGCCTCAACAGTACCATTTTCCGAGGATGATAGGGTGTAGTCTTGTGGTGTGTAATCATAAACTCATCCAGTAATATCCCGATTGTCTCATTCAAAACATGTGTACCCCTATCACTTGTCAATCTTAGTGGACACCCATACCTAGTGAGAACATTTTCCCATAAAAACTTGGCTTCGTGTATCTATTGTACAATCCTTTATAGGTCTTTACTTCGGCTACCTTGTAAGATAATCTGTGTAAGTGATGATATAACATGATCCAGTTCTACACGCGGATGTTAAAATAGGACCTACAAATTCTATAGCCTATTTCTCAAATGGCTCTGCACTAGAAATAGGCCTCAAAGGAATTTCAACTCTTTTCCAAGGCTTTCCAAGGCACTGATAGTGATCACATGCCTTGCAATACTCTTTACAATCCTTGTACATGGTCTCCCATCATAATCCAACGAGTAGGATTTTACACTTGGTGGCGTCACCTACATAGTGCCCACTTACAATACCACCATGAGCCTCTTCCATGATATATGTACACTCATGTTCTAGTACAAACCTACGTAATACTCCATCGTGACCTAGTTTGTATAAATATCCATTGATCTATAAAGGGTGCTACGTGAATTGCAAGTTATTTCTTCTCCAATATCCTTGCATAAAAAGACAACAATATCCTCTAATTCGAAAGGCGCGTGATGTAACCTATAAAATTGTGCATTTGGCATTGTATCTTCAATTTCTCGCACATCCTCCCTTGATCGAATTGTTTATAAGTGGTGCGGGCTAGAATTACTTTTACTGGTTTTAAAACAATTGTGAAATCAAATTCTCGAAATAAGAGCATCCATCGACATATGTTCCCCTATAAAATGGGCTTATTTACCAAGTATTTCAATGCCATGTGATCAATATAGAATAAAAAAGGTATTGTTAGCAATTACTATCTAAATTTATGCATCAAGTAGGTCATCGACAAGGCCTCGCGCTCTATTGTTGTATAATTCTTCTCTGCATGAGTCAACTTTATACTAGTAAAACAAATAATATGATCTATAATAACCTCTCCAGTTGAGCTAACACCACACCAATGGTTGTGCGAAGCATCCACATGTACATGAAATGGTTAGTTCCATGAAGGAAAGTGTAGAATAGGCCTTGTTGTAAGTCTCTCATTCAATGCCTCAAATGCGCACTCCTACATTTCTCCCCAGATAACGTCCCCTTTCATTTTAATAACTCTTCTAGGGATGCAGAAATATTCACATATCCTTTGATAATTTTTTTGTAATACCATGTGTGACCCAAGAATCTGTGCACCTCACTCTGATTGGTAGGCTCTTATAGGCCTACAATAACTACAACCTTAGCTAGATCCACTAACAAACCTTCCTTATAGATGATGTGCCCTAAAAAATTTCTAAAAGGTGTAGCAAACACGCACTTCTTGATGTTTAAAGATATGCTTAACTGTCTACATATTTCAAAAATCAAGCGCAAATTATCGCAATGATCCTTAACAAGTCCATACACCATCCAATCATCCAAGTAAACTTGTAGGAAGTTGTGAATAAAATCTTGGAATGCTTGAACAACTATGCACGAAAATACAATAGATGTATATTTTAAACCTAAGGGCATTACACTATATGAAAAGCTTCCCCATTCATGAAATTCATCTTTTCTTGATCCTCTGTGTAATTATAACTTGGTGATACCCAAAGAATCCATCTAAAAGAATAAACTTTGTGCCCTCTAATGCCTTCTAATATTTCCTCTATGAAAGATGTAGGAAAAGAATCTATCAAACATGCAACATTCGGTTCCTCGTAATCCACACAAATCCTAATCCAAAAATATTTCTTTATACCGATCACCATGGGGCTAACCCACTCTAATTCCTCTAGGGGCTTCATGATGCTAAATTTCAACATTTTGTCAATTTATTCCTTAACTTTGATGTGCAAGTTAGGGTTCTGTTGTAAATATCTCCCCCCCGGGTAGATATAGACAAATAGAAGAGTATGGGAAATCAAAGAAACTCAGACCCCAAAATTTATTGCGTTGGCGCAAGTTAGGAAAGGATGTTAACACAAAAATGGATGTGCCAAGGCACAGGTAAAGGGTGCACAACAAAGGATGTCGACACAAAAATGGATGCGCCAAGGCACAGCTAAAGGGCGCACAAAAAAGAGTGTCGAAACAAACATGGATGCGCCTTTGGCGCAGGTGAGAGAAGGTGTTGAAATGAAAATGGATGCGCCCTTGGCACAGGTAAGAGGTGCACGATAGAAGGTATCGACACGAAAATGGATGCGCCCTTGGCGCAGTAGGGAGAGTGTCGACATGGCGAAGTCGTGCCTTGGGGCACGTAAAGGGCATATAACACAGAATATCGACATGACAGAATTCATGCCTTGGAACATGTAAGGGTATGTCGACATGAATATGGATGCGCCTATGGCGCACCTTCAGGAAGCACAACATTTTGAGCGTTGACAGAGGCGGCCCACCCCGGATATTCAGACGGCCATAAATTTTCATAGGGAGCTCGGATTCACACAAGGTTGGACTTTTTGGAAAGCTTACGAGGTCCTCTATCTAACTACGATTGGATATCTTTAATTGGGTGGGAACAAGTTCTTAAAAATGCAAAATACAGTTCACCACTTTTTAAGTTTGCTAGGGTTCTCACCTACCACCATAATGAGATAAATTAAATGCAACCTGGAGGTGGTTGGGGTAGATTTGGATTTCCTCTCTCTTCCCTCTCTCATTCTTCCTATAAATTTTAAGGAGGGGCTTCTTTCTAAAGGTTGGACATTCTTGTTTTGCCCCTCCCTTCTTCTCTTTGGCAGGTGAATTTGTGGAGTTCAAACCTCCCATTAAAAACTGTAATGCAACTTTGCCTCTTGGCATTTTGTAGTGTGTTGTATCAATATTTGGAGAAAATAATGCATGTCTGTGGATTATTCTCAACCCTCTCTATGTTCATTTGCATCCTCTTGATCTTTCATTGCAAATTTGGTTATCATTCATGATTTTGCATTGCATTTTTATGGTTTGTGTTTTTGGCAAGACAGTGTTCTTCATTCTCTGCATCACCTTTGTAGTTTAGGTTTTATTTTATGCATCTTCTTACCTCGTCTCCTTGGAAAGTTAGTTTAGGTTTTGAGTAAACCTCTCTGCAGTTTTACGTGTGCATCGAACAGAGGAATAGGAACCGGCCTTCATCAGGAGAGCTTTTCCGTTTTGCAAGGTCCCACACTTGGGAAAATCTCCATGTTATGCAATCACCTGAGAGTCTCAACCCATCGAGTTGCAAACATTGGGGTCCCGTGATTCTCCATCAATAGGTTCATCCTGTAAGGTCTCTCCCACCAGAGCTCCTTCCTTTAGCTTAATATTCATCTCTCCTAATGACTCATGAACTTCTTTTAACTCATGGTATCCCCTAGGAAATAAGTCCCGAAGATCCCGTAGTAACTCAATTATCTTTTCCACTTCAGAATCAGTCCAATAATCTATAGAAATCTAAAATTGGTTACTCAATTTTGTGTCCCCTATGTTCGCTACTGTTTCTATTCTTGGGTAACCCGGTGCACTTTTATATCACTAATTCTCTCTTAGGGTATTAATTAAATATCTAATTTAAATGCCTGTCCTAAGTTTGTTCCACCCCATTATATTTCACCCATGGATAATTAAACATTAACCATGTAATTCTATCTTCTATATTCATTTCATTTCTACTTATTCACCCCATATCACTTCCCAACCTCCTATGCTATTATTATCCATCCATCCCACTTATTTCTCCTCTCTTGGAACTATGCAGTGGGATTTTACCCATATTTGAGTTAGAGGGATAATATTCTTATCCTCACAACTCAACCTTTTTCTACCACTTTGGGATTTTATTCCCTAATCGGCACGGATTTTTCTGAGCAAAGCAGTGTCGATTTTACCTAGGTCAAGACCGACTATAAATACACTCCCGAGCTCGGCTCCGGTTAGATGGTAGAGACTTAAGAAATAGTGAAAAACTTGAGTGAATCTTGAAATTAGCAATTGAGAGAAAGTGAATTCTGTCTAGATCAATTCCAGAGAGGTGCACCATTATTCCGCCCGCCTAATATTGATATCACTTGGGTTCTTCAACCTCCGGGTGACTCCATTTCTCCTTCTAGCCAAGGTGGAACTCTACCAACCTCTCTCGTAGCTCCCGGTCTCCACAATCCAATCATCATCGGTCATCAATCAATCTTTTTGTGATTTCTTCCGATTGGCTTGACGACCCATCATCATCAATCGATGCCGATTTGTCCAAATCGGCACCACTCCAAACCATCGACGCGTCGATCATTGTATCGATTGACACCGACTCACTGTAGAAAGGTATAGAATCCAAGTGACACAATTCATCTTCGTTTTTACAATTTCCTGCTTTCTTTTAGTTTCTGTTGTTGTTTTTACATTCTGTCTGCAACTTAAAATCAGAAAATCTAAACATTTGCTTACATCTTTTATCATGTATGCCTTTATTCTTAATTGAAAACGTGAATTGACATCCACCGAGGAAGCTAATCGCTTCTCGGACCCACTTTTCGGGTAGTTCACCCTTATATCTTCTAACATCATCTTTTTTTGTCAAGTATTTGTGCATCACAGGTTTCTTAGATCTACTCCATAGGATTGCTCATGTGCGCCCATCTTAATTCCATCAGGCTTTCTCTCCATCTACATCTTTGAATCTTGTCCAATTAATCAGGTATCAACTTTATTTGAGTTTTTCAAGGTTTTTGTGTTTAGTTTGGTGCATTAACTTGGACAGGTAACAAGCGCAGAAATTCTTGATCTACATTCTAGCACGCTTGGTGGGACCCCACCAAAGTCCCTTATTGGTAAGTTCATCTCTTTTCCAATTTTGAGCTTTGTTCTTTTTCTTCACTGATTTTCATCAGTTGCTCTTAAGCATTTCCTTTCATCGTTTTGGTCTTGCTTCTTTCATTTCTAAATTTGCAAAGTTAGGTCCCTTCTTTTTTGCAAATCTCAATTCTAATTTCTATTTCTAAAATTAGTAAATTCTTCATTTGATTTCAAAGCTGCAATTTTTGATTCATCTCTTTGTGTAAAATTGTCATTTCCTTGAAATTTTTCTAGTTTCTTAAAATAGAAATTCCCTTTCCACTAGTATCTTGTTGGATTTGTTTGCATGTTTTGCTTAACCCTATTTTGCGGAGTGGTTTTCTTGTTCGCGGGATTGTTTGAGGGGAAGATCTCAACAACGTGCTTTTGAAGTCCACACACCTTGGAGAGCTAAATCTACAGGTATTTCTCTTTTGTGGTGTTTTCTCCTTTTTAAGAACTTAAAAAGAACTTGTTTGTTTGTTTTTATCACACTCAAACACTTCAGTTTTGGTCCTTAAAATGAATTAATCACATTGGGAAAGAACTTGTTTGACTTGTCTTCATTGAAATCAAACACTTCAGTTTTAGTGCTTAAAAAGAACATTTTCTTTTTCATTCCTGTTGTATGTTCTTCACCTAGTTCTCTAAATAGGTTGGAAAATTGATCAAAATCGGTAGTGACACTATTTGATTTTTTATTTTTCACCCTTGCACACAAAGCCAAAATCACTAGGTATAAAGCATTTAAACAAAAACTCCTTCCCTGGCCTCACCTACTTGGAAGTGACATCCAAGAGGAAGAGCCTACGTGGTACTCGGGCCGCGCTATAAATTCACGAAAGTTTTGGTATATATTAGCAAAGCACCCGAATCCCTTATCGCAGCGGTGTGTGAAGTGTGGGGTAGGCCCTATATCAAGCCACGTACTAGTCTTTTACTGAAGTGCCTTTGGGAATCCTCACCAAAACATTCCCCAAACCATCCTTAGTTTGGCCAATTGAGTAGTCCCCATTCTAAAAATCCTTCCCTAACATTTCCTTTCTTAAAAGCACAAAAATTTAAAAGAGATAATCACCTATGCTGCTTGAATTATCTGTGCATTAATTAGGTTAATCTCTTTCTATGTTTGTGCTTGTTTATGATGGTCATCACCCAGTCATAATCTAGAAAAATGGCTCAACTAGCCTCTTCCTCATCTGAGACCCCCGCTAATGTGGATGTTTCAGCACCCCTCGGATCTTATTCGGGACCACTATTAGTTGGTTCCCCATCTTGGTCGTATAATCCTTTCTATCATCCTAAAGCAATGCCATCACAATTGGATTCCCCCATTCCTTCATAGGTGTCATCTACTTCTGATATAGAGTATGTTCCTCATGGAGATCTTGAATTTCAGGCACTCCTTGATCAAAACTCAGTAGCCCTTATGGACTACTTAATGCATAAGTCTACTTGAATATCTGATCAGGGACCGCCGATCCAGCAGGTTTATGATTATTCTCATGAGCCATCCTGGGCTTTCATAGAGCAGTTAGCATGGTTCTTCTCACCTCGAACCACGAAAGAAGGTGGTGCATCTATGCCTCTTTGTCTTCCACCAACCATGTTGACTAGTTCTCAAATGACCCTACCTATACCTAGTGCCACAGCTACCTCGGCTATCCCCCAGCCTACTTTGGAGAGGCCCTCTTCTTCAGCTATGATGAGTGTGTCCACACTCCCACAAATTGTTGTTAATTGTTCTATGCCGTCTATTGTGTCTTAGGGTCAAGTATATCTCTGTGAGCCAACCCCCTCCTACGAGTCGGCTTAGTTCCTCCTCATCTTCCAACTAATCTTTCTTTCAATGCTCCAATGACAAAGTGATGTTTACCCATAACTAATCCAACAGCTTAAAAGCCTCATTAAAAGTTTGTTTCCCACCATATCAAATCAAATCAACACCCACATTCCTCAATCCATTCGATTCAGTCGAAAAGTGTAGGAACCCACCAATCACAAGCTTCATATTTCATTCAACCACATTTCTCTCAACCACTTGTCATCTCACAACATGTTTATACTCATGCTCCTTCACACCAAATACCTTGCAGTGTTACCTGTAACACTGGTTATTCCTCTTATCATCCTATTAACCACAGATGAATCCCCCATTAATGCCTCAACAAAACATACCATTCACTTCTCATACGGTACTTATCAACATGCCCCCTCCTCAACCTAATGTCGTCCAACTTCTTTTCAAGAAAATTACAAACCTCAAGCGTCCACCAAAGGGGCTCACCCTTTATACTCTTTTGAAGAAGTATGTAATGAACCGATTCATCCATCAGTGGCTTTTAAGCCTTATCCTCCCCAATGGGAACTTCCTAAGTTCTCAAAATTTCATAGTCGGGAGGATCCTCAACAACACCTCTGCAAGCATTTAAGCATGCTTTCTACCTTATAGTCTAGGACCAAGAGCTTATGCTTCGTACCTTTCCTATGTCTTTAGTAGGGCCCACTTTAGACTGGTACAATAACATACCCCAACACTCTCTATTTTCTTTCTCTCAATTAGCCTAGATGTTTGTTGAAAACTTCTCAATAAACATCACACATAAGATCTTGATCATAGATCTTTATAACATTCATCAATTTGATGACGAGTCTATTGCAAACTTTGTCGCTCGTTGGAGAGGAATAATAAATCAATTGTCTTTCTCCCTCCCTCAATCTCAACAAATCGAGTTGTTTACTCAATCTTGCACCAATCATATTTCTTCCACTTTAAGGATTCAAACCTTTCATACATTTGAAGAAGCCTTTATGATGGCATGCAAACTTGAGTCTCGTGCCATCAAATAAGGAAAGTTAAAAATTCACTCTAAGTCTAAACCAGATTTTTCTCGATTTACAAAATCAAACCCTTTCGCTTCTAACAAAGACAAGAATCAGGGGTCCACAAATGCTATCACATAAAAACATCACGATCTGATAACACTTCTAATCAAACACCTCAGAGAGACTCTTCATCTTCTCGAAAAGGACCTCCATCATCTCGGTCTTTTACTTCATTGGGGAAATCATATACTTCTATTTTAGAAAAATGTTGGAAGTTCACATGATCGAACTTCCTCCTATTAGAAATTTTGATGATAACCAAGAACGACCATTCTGGTATTGTGAAAATGACTTCTATCATTATCATAGAAGTAAAGGCCATGACATTAAACGATGTCAGACCTTCAAAAACCTCATTTAAAAATTTATTGATAAAGGCGAGCTCATTCTAGATAACCCAGATGCCCCCAAATCAGGAACTTGACATTTTTAAACAACCTTTTCCAAATCATTCCCGAACAATGATGCTTTGGGGTCTCAAAAACCAAACACACATACTATCAGCTCCATTTCTACTGATAGTTCTTCTTCTAATTCTGAACCATCCACAAACATGTCAATTGAATCAGAACTTCCTTCCGCTCCTTCAAATTCTGAGATTCCACCATCCTCAGATGGTCCATCTTCGAGTCTTCCTTTGTTGTTAGAAACAGAGTCATCTCCCTCTACCTCTCTATCTGATCTTCCACCTATACCTGAGATAGTGTCATCTTCATCTATCTTGTCATCAGATATTCTTTCGGTGCTTGAGTCATTTACATCCCTTCAAATTTCCACTATGGATACTTCTACTTCTATCACTCCCATTTTTTCCATGACCATGCCTTTGGTTAACATACCCATAGTTGTACCAACTTCTATGCCTTTGGAAGTGTCTTCGATCTTAACTCTTCCTATCTCTTTTCCTACAATAATTACACCCACAATTATTGCATCTGAAATACCCTCCCCACAAGAGGCTACTTCTTCACCTACCTCTTCCACCATCAGTGCTTCCTTGCCTATTAAGGAAACATCTAAAGAGATAGCATTGACACCTATACTTCCGATTCTTGGACTCAGACATAAACAATTGGAGTTTAAGCCTAGGGTTATAACATTAGTATCTTCTCCTTTACTTCCTCTGAAACAGTTACAATCATGTTTCGATTTCTAGACTCAAACATAAACAATTGGATTTTAATCCTAGGGTTATAACATCAGTATCATCTCCTTTACTTCCTTTGAAACGGTTGCAATCACCGTATGTGGTCGAAGTTGTCACCATCCTTGAAAATGGAAAACCAATATTTCAGACCATCAAAACTCTTGGTGCCCTTCCCAAAAATCCCTCTCTTGTGCCTCATAAAAGATTGGATTTATCCACTAAAAAGGTGTCTTCTTCTACAACACCATCTTCAATGATGCCTTGTAAATTGGATTTACCTACTAGAAAGACGTCACCTCTTTTATCAGAACCATCATCTTCGTCACCAAAAACCAAAGCACCTTTTGTGCTGCTATCAAATCTATTTTGGGAGCTCCTCCCCCATCTAAATTAGTCTTATCTAAATCATCATCTATTTTAGCCAAGCAAACTTCTTCATCTCTCGAAGACTAAAACACTTGTCATGTCTTCGTCATCTTCAAAATCTATCTTAGGAGCTCCTCCTCCACTAAAATCAATCTTGCCTCACTTGCTTCCATCTCAAGCACCTAAGGATGCTTCTCCCAATGTTCAAAAGAGAAAATAGTCCCTAAAAAGACTGTCAAACTAGATATGCAGGCTCTTTTACCTCGGTAGTCTGCTAAGACTAAAGAGGTGCCTTCTTCACCTCTATCCACATCTTCGTCTACCGGATTCTATACTGAAATCCTTTGCCAACTTATCCAATCTTCATCTATATCTCTTCCTCCAATCAAACCCTATAATCCCAAAGGAGTAAAACCTTCATGGTTCAACTCTGATTTGATTTGTGCTTACCATCGCACTCCAAGTCATGACACCGAGGGATGTAAAGCCCTTCAATCTATCATTAACAACCTCTTGGAAGAAAATGATCGCTTGTTGGAGGAGTAGGAGGAACAAGTGTCTCCTATCATCCTAACTACATCGAGCTTGAACGGTCTATTCAAGCCCCCAATTCTACTGATATCACTCTAGATGATTTTCTACCTTCTCAAATTCGACGCATTCGTATCGCCACTAAAACCCAACGATACGATAATCCTTCATCTTCTACAGCCTCTCAACCACAAGTCATTATTTCTGCTACCCCTAAAGGAGTTCCTCCTTCCTCATCGGCCCCGAGACCTCGGGTCTCTATTCGTGCTTCACCTTGGGCTTAGATTCCTGTGTCAGTTGAGGAGAGTGTTATGAAACAACTCACCCATGCTCCAGTCAAAATTTCTCTTTTTGACCTCATTCAGTCATCTCCCCTAGCATCGACAGGCTCTGATTGATAATCTGTGTCGTATCGTGGTGAATTTAGATGAGCCCCAGCCTTTCGAGATGGTTTTTGGATTGAATAGACCGTCAACTACCATCTCCTTTGAGGATTCTGAAATTCCTCCCCTTTCTTCTAAGGATTTAGAGGCTCCTCTCTTTATCATAGTTCAAATCAATAACACTACGTTAAAACGCACTATGATCGACAGTGGTTCTGTACTCAACATCATTTCCTCCCACACATTTGAGCAACATAAGTTACCAAAGAGCGTAATGTCACCACCACCTTTTTCCCTTCAATCATTTAACAACCAGCTAGAGTTACTTTAGGAATTGTAGTCTTGCCCATTCGGGTAGGCAAGAAACTTCTTCACGAGCTTTTTTACATTGTTGAAGGAAAATTCCACTACAATATGATCCTCGACACTCCTAGATATGTACAATGAATTGTGTCCCATCAACCCTCCATCGATGCATAAAATATCAATATGCGGGAAAAATCTATACTCATCTAAGAGACCCTTTTCCGTCCGCACAATGTGACATGACCACAGGGTCTGTCCCTCCAAAGGAGAATGCTGATTCTCTTGATGAGGCTTTGTCCTCTTCCATACCTACAACAAAACTACCAGATCTACAAAATTTGGAAGATATGTTGCAGCATTTTTCACTAGGAGAGCTTCCCCTTCTCTCTTTTGACACCCATCTCAAACCTAATGAGTATGGTAGGCCAGAAAAACAACCTGAATATCAACCAGATCTTGGCCGCATCGTCACCATTGGTCTACCCAATCAATAGAATGACTTCATCTATGGTGGTCTTGATACACCTCATTATCATCAGATTCTCCTCCTAGGGCCAAACCCTATTCGGCAAGGTTTGATTATCTACAGAATCCCACGTTCACAAAAACTTATCTATATCGATGCGTGTGGAAGGGATTTGGCCTGGGAAAGTATGAACAGGGTGTGCATGACCTCGTGTCCATTCCAACTCTTAAACCACATCAAAAATTTGGTTTAGGGTTCAAACTTCTCTCGAAAGCCACCATCACTATTGTTGTTGAGCCTCTTTCCATAGAGGAACCATCTTCCACATGACACATAGGTTGATGTGGATGACACCATTTCCATTCCTCCTAACATTTTTTTTAGTCAATACCATTTCCTTAGGTCCATCGACCTATAAGGATAATGAAAATCCACTTCCATACCATTAGTCTTCCCTAAAATAGTCAAAGATGACTCTCCTACTATCAATACTATCCACTATTCAGATGATGATTTTGTCCTTACCTATCTAGGGGTAGAGGATTCTTATCTTCCTAAAACCATTCCTTCTGACACATCTATGCTTCTTAACGAAGCCCTGTCCGACCTTAATATAGGGACTTCTGAAGATCCTTGCATCATTAAGGTTGGCTAATCTCTTAACCCAAAGGAGTTAGGAGACTTTGCCACCTTTCTTTCTAACCATTGCCAAGCATTTTCTTGGTCATATGAAGATATTTCGGGCCTTGATCCTAACAATGTGGTCCATAATATCGTTACTTTACTAGACATCAAACCAGTTAAACAAAAACTACATAAGATTCATCCTCGTGTAGCTCTCTTGTTAAAGAAGAGTTGCAGCGCTTGCTTTCCGCAAACTTCATCCAACCCATTGATTATCCAAAATAGGTTTCAAATTTAGTACTAATAACCAAAGCTACCGGGAAAATTCAAATTTTCACTGACTTTCAAGATCTTAATCTTGCTTGTCCAGAAAGACGATTTCCCTCTACCTAATATCGACCAACTTGTGGACTTAACTGCAGGTCATGAGATGCTTTCTCTTATGGATGGTTTCTCTAGGTATAATAAAATTCTCATTGCACTAGAGGATAGGCACAAGAATTCCTTCATCACTCCTTGGGGGATTTTCTCATTATCGCTTCCTGCCCTTCAGTCTTAAGAATGTGGGGCGACTTATTAACACGTAATTACCTACATCTTCCATGACCTCTTACACAAAACTGTAGAAGATTACATCGATGAAATCCTCGGTAAATCCAAACACCGTCAGGATCATCTTCTCATCCTTGTGCCTCTCTTTGAGAGACTCATTCATTTTGTCTTCGCCTAAATCTGTCTAAATGTGTGTTTGGCATTCTCACTGGTAAACTCTTAGGATTTATCATTTCTATTAGGGGTATTGAGGTCGATCCCATAAAAATAAAGGCTATCATCAAGATGCCTCCTCCTTCCAACTTAAAGTAGCTCTGTGGTCTTCAAGGACACCTTCAATCAGTGTGTCATTTTATCTCACAGATTTCAGACCATTGTCAACCTTTTCATCATCTCCTCCATAAAAACGTTCATTTTGAATGGGATGAGCATTGCTAAAAAGACTTTGATGATATCAAAGCTTATCTTATTTCTCCACATGTGCTTACACCTCCACGCAAGGGGGAGCCATTATATATTTATATTTTTATGATTGACCATGCTCTGGGAGCCATGATCTCACATCGAGATGCTAATGGTAAGGAATAGGCTGTCTATTATATCAGTCACACTCTTCATGAGTATGAAACTTGCTATTCTGAAGCTGAAAAGTTATGTTGTGCTCTCTTCTTCGTGACTTCTAAACTTCATCATTACCTCCTTAATCATAAAACTTACATTGTTACGAGTGTTAATCCACTCAAGAAAATGCATGCAAAACCTTATCAAAGTGATCGTATTACTCGTTGGCTCATGATCATGATAGAGTTTGACCTCAAGTTCATCTCGCAAAAATCTATCAAGGGTCAGGATATCTCTACGATCAATTAGCGATGCCCTTCTTCGACACTCAATTCCCCACCCACAATTCCTAGACAAGTACATCTAACACATCGATTTCAATCTGTCTCCATTTAGAGTAAAACTCTTCTTTGATGGTTCCAAGTGTTAGCAAGGGGGAGGCGTAGGTTTCATCACGATTCCTCCTTGGGGTGCAGCTATCCCTGTCACACACAATCTTAACTTTGAATGTACCAATAATATGGCTGAATATGAAGCCCTCATTTTAGGTCTTCAAAATTCCATTAATCTCGGTACTCGCCATATCGACATCTTCGGTGACTCTAAGCTCATCGTTAATCAAGTCACTAGTGTCTATCCTTTAAAAATGATATCCTTCAAAAATATCGTGATATCATTCTCTTTCAGCTTCAATCTTTTGATAAATTTACTATCCAGGATATTCCTCGCACTACAAACCAATTTGTAGATATGATGGCTTCTTTAGCCTCACTTATTCCTCCATTCACTGAAGACTCATGACTTTATGTGGTTGTTCAGTGTTTAGACCAACCATCTCATCTCAGGTAGTTAACTTCGATCAACGCTATCACAACTAACACTCAAGATGAGTGGTATCAGCACATTTTTGATTATCTATCCTACTCAGTGCTTCCTCCATATTTGACTTCTAATGGCAAAAGATATTTTATCCAATGCGCAAACCGCTATACTATTCTGGGTGGAATCCTTTACAAACATGGTTTTGAGGGTATTTTTCTTTGGTGCCTCAAAACCCTTGAATCATCTAAGGATATTCAAGAGGTCCATGACAGTATCTGTGGTGGACACTTTGGTGGTTTGGTCGTGGCTAAGTGCATCCTACATTTAGGTTACTATTGTCCTTCTCTTAATCAAGAATACTTCAAGTACATCAAGAAATGTGTTAAGTGTCAACAACACACTAATCTCACACATATCCCTAGTCAGGATTTGTAACCTACAGTGAATTTGTGGCCTTTTTCACAATGGGGTCTTGATCTCGTTGGTCTCATCAATCCGCACTCTTCGCAGCAACATCACTCTATCATTACTACCATAGAATACTTCACTAAATGGGTGGAGGCTATTCCTCTTTCATCGACCAAAGCTAAACCTATCATTGATTTTGTCTATCAACACATCATTTGTTGCTTTGGTGTTCCTCATAAACTCGTTATAGACAATGGAAAGTCTTTCAAAAATAAATATTTGCAGAAACTTTGTGACACCTTCAATATTAAACTCAGCTTTTCTTCTCCATACTATCCACAAGCTAATGGCCAAGCTGAGGCTTCTAATAAAACTTTGCGTAATATCCTCACAAAGGTAACTAGTCAAGCTAGTAGGGATTGGCACTTACACATCCCTTTTACTCTCTCTAGGCTTATCGGGATCGGCATTCGCACGTACCCCTACCAGTGCTACTCCATTCTCTCTCATCTATGGGTCTAAGGTTGTCCTTCCTTTGGAAGTCCAGATTCCCTCTCTTCACGTCTCTCTCAGAGAGTTTGTCTCTGATGAAGACTATTATCAAAACCATCTAGCACAACTTGAGTTGTTAGATGAACGTCGTCTCAACACTCTTGAACATCATCAAGTCTATCTTGAGTGTGTCAAGTGTGCTTATAACAAGCATTTGCAGCAGCATGATTTCCAAGTTGGTGATCTTGTTCTTAAAGAAAACCAAAATGTCACTACTCTGGAATGGAGTCAATGTGGTAAGTTTTCTCCTAACTAGATGGGACCGTACATTGTCACTCATAAGTACAGGTCTAGGGCTTATCACCTATCTTCCATGGATGGTATACCTAAAATGGAACCTCTTAATGCTTTGCATCTAAGGCCCTTCTATTGTTAAAATTTATCTTACATGATCTTAGTCACAAAATAGATCTTTCATCCATCTACAACCAGTCATGCATTTCGTAGTGATTTAGAACTATGTGGTTCTCCATGTTATTTATTT
The DNA here is from genome assembly GCA_018340775.1 of Taxus wallichiana var. yunnanensis. NCBI lineage: Eukaryota > Viridiplantae > Streptophyta > Pinopsida > Cupressales > Taxaceae > Taxus > Taxus wallichiana. The sequence continues at coordinate 320,164,335 of CM031237.1, forward strand.
TATATACCTTAAATATGAGTACCACGGATCTACTCATGGAATTTTCCTTATGGATTTGTTCCTTCTCATGGTAGGAATACCTTAATCACTACTTCATCTACCCTAGGTGTTCATCTTGATCAAATCCACTTGGGGCATGAGTACGTGCTTATATACGTTTTCTTCCCCTCTATCTGATCTATCTGGTCTAAACTCAGCTTCTTCCAAAGCTAAAAAAAAAAAGATGTTATCCTAGTCCCAAAAGATAGACTGATCCCTCGAAGGACAGCTATCCATGCCTTATCAAATAAAATAAAAATGTAGACCATTCCTCAAAGGATGGTTACTATCAAATTCACAATACAATACCACTCCCTTGAAGGATGGTTGTTTTTTTTATGGCATTTTGAGCCTTTGCAGTAGCAAACTTACTCTCTCAGCCAGTTTGTTTACTTATTAACATCTCTGAAGACTTCCCGTATCGATCAGTCTTTCCATATCTAGCAAACTACCCACATTGATCAATTTGCTTTTCTATCAAAAGAAAAATCATGAAGCTATGATGTGAGACCTTTTCGATCATATGGAGACCCTGTTTTCCCCATATGAGTGCGTATTTAATCCTTCATGTGTTCTGATGAGATGCATACTTATCTCTCATCCTTATCTACCTCCTAGATCTGGTTTGTGACTAACTAGTGTCAGGTTTATTTTATCCATGTCTATGGCCTTGTGTGCATCATCTTTTGATTTACCATCAAGGTCTCTATTTATGGTCGGTTAGGGAATAGCTTATCATTATTTTTCCTATCTAGGTGTAGTGATTTTTATTTCTAAGGGATAAGATCATTGCATCACTTTCTTTTCATCAAATCAAATGGACATTACTCATGTTCATTTGTTATTTATCCAGTTAAATTGACATTTAACATGTTAATTTAATCAACCAAATCTATCATCTATCTATGCTCATCTTATCTACTTCATCTAAAAACATCAAAGCAACATATATTATGTGGATCCATCTATCCATATCATTTAGTTGAATTAATGTCTTAACATGTTAATTTAATCAATTATTCATCCATGACAAATCAAAATTAAATCACATCTATCTATCTGTATCTATCAAAGTTAAAAGCATGAGTACAATCACATAACACAAAGATATATATATATATATATATATATATATATATATATATATATATATGAATGGCTTTAAATCAAGTTTGTATACATCGTATCAAAATTCCTTCAAATTGAGGCTACATCAGTATCTCTCTACAAATCATATCTCTATATAGTAAAATCAGATAAGTGGAACACACTATCTCCTCCTCCCTCCTCAGCACGGGAACTCTCTCCTGACCAGGACCTATAGAGCTGGAGGTGCCCACAGTCATGACCCTACAACCTCCTCGGTCTCCCCCGGTGCTCGCACCCTCTAATGCACCGCCGGTAGTGGCTGTCGTTGTCCTCCTCCTCACTCCGTAACAAGGCACATCTGGGGCATGTTGTGTCAAAGCATCCTCGTAGTATCTCACCTCGGTAAGGAGAGCCTGATAGGTACTCAGACTCACCATGCTAGGTTCTCTCAATGTCACTGCTGCTGGTGGTGGTCCTCCTCTATATAGCACCTTGTGCCCCTGACTTTGATGTGGTGCCTGTATCACCATATTTGGCCCTGAGGGCCTCTCTGTGTCTGTGATATCGATCCCTCTGCTAGATCACTATATCCCACTCCTGGCGAGTGGTGTCTCTCTCCTGTATCATGGTGTCCCTCTCCTCTCTTAGAGTCCTAATCTCCTCAAGAGCAGTCTGGTGTGTCTGTACCAAGGTAGCATGCTCTCCCTACAGTCTCTCTAGCTCCACCATTGTATCCTCCTCGTCTGACTCCACAGACACTATGAGATGTCATGGTAGCTCCTCGTGATGCCATGTCATGGTAGCTCCTTGTGATACCATGCCTCATAGCCCTCATCTACTCTACTCATCATCATCATCATCTGTGGGAGGTAGGGCCTCCCTGAGTGGATCTATTGGGACTAGTATCGGTAGATCTGTCTCCCTACTATCCTGTCTATATGACACATATACAGTTAGAATAATCTGTATCAATCAAACTGTCTCATCACCCATAAAAATGGGACCCACTCTAAAATCTCTAGCCTACAGCCCCTGACCACTCTACTGCATCTCAGCTCCACTAAGTGGGCATCCTATCTCGGCCCATGTAGGATAGACCCTATATGGCCTCCATATCACCTGTGATGGTGTCAGAGTCTTGAATCTCTAGGCATACCACTCTGATGATCTCCCTGTATCTCCAGGGGCCATGTCTACCGCCATCATCAAAATCCATAATCAAGGGCTCCCTCTGCTCTTGGCATCCATGGAAGTCCGGAAGGTCTAATCACTGATATATGCTTGTAAGCCCAATAATGGAGTACAAAAATGACATCTATCCCAGTCTACCTACCTATGGTATACATCCACAACTCATGATATATTTGTGCTAGTAACATGTCCGCAAATGCAAATACCTACATGAACTCTAAGATATCACAGAAACACAGTCAAGAAGGAGTAGTGGAAACCGTCCACCTCTGAATCTAGTAGTGCATAGTATGATATCGCCATCTGGATCAAGGCTATCAGTCTACTCCTGGGGTCATCCTGCCGATACTATGAGGCTATCCTCACAGCCCCGGACACTATCTCTACATCATCTGCCATGTCCCCATATAACCGCATTGTGCAGGGCCCCTCTCTCGCTGCTCATGTGGATTAATCTCTATCAGGTCCCCTATGATCGGTAACCTGAGGATCCTGTAGATGTCTTCATGGGTGATAGTCATCTCACCTGTTTGAAACTAAAATGTGCATGTCTGGCTATCCCACCGCTACATCAATGCTCACATGAGCTCCACATCTCGGGGTACCTGTTGGTAATAATGGAAACCCCTAGTCCGGCTTACTCTAGATGGTGCCACTCAAAGCATCTATCACATTTGGTAGTATAGTCTCCAATAGCTCGGGAATAGCATCCCACATGTGTAGGACCTCTCGTGCCTACATCACATCAAACATCGTCATTAGGTTCATACTTATTAAAATCAACATCATTAACATTTCATCAAAATATTTCTCAAAAGCTTCCAAATGTCTAATCTTTCCCATCGGTGCCGACTCATTTCCATCGGCGTTGTTCACTTTACAATTGACACCGATTATATTCCAATCGACGTGGATCACATAATAATCAGAGTGTACCAATTTTGTCAATCGACGCCGATTGGAAGGTAGAGCACCAAAAAACCCCCTTGCCTCCTACTATAAAATTACACAAATGTACAAAGCTAAGGGAGGACCACTTACCCCTGGCCGTGTCCTCTTCCTCTTCTAACCACTCCCGGAAGCTTCCATGTTGCTCAAATTCAACTTTTGAATTTTTCTAAATCAATCATCACAGTGCAAATGAATCATTACCATTCACCTTTTCTATATTTATAGGTTTTTAGAGTGGTTGGTGCCGATTATTTTGGTCGGCATTGATTCTTTTGGTCGACATCGATTAGGTATGAGTCGATGCCGATTGGAGCCCATTGGGGCCGATTGGGTATATTTTGATATATTTTCCCATCTCATCACACCAGGACATGCTTCATTCTCGTCTGATTATCCTATCTTGTGCATGTGTCACCTGTAACACATTGTCACCATCATTGAACCTTTATTTTGTACTTGTACCTTTTTGCCTTACATTGCCTCACACATGTGTTTCTCGTAGCATGGCTTTGCTTTTCATTCCCCTCTTGGGACATCTCATCATTATATATTTTGCATGTGCCACCCATAACACACTTTTTCTACCTAGTCTGGCAGCATTTTTATTGTAAAGTCCACTATAGTGGCCATGTTTCGGTTTCTGTTGTAGCTCTCCTCTCAAGGCCATCACTTCATCCTCCTTGTCTAGGCGTTGATGCTTGGCTTGTTTATTTGATCATTGTTCTGACCTTATTTTCACCTTTAGGATCATCTATTTGGTGTTATCACCCATTCCACTTTTTCCCCCTGTACATGGGTAACTCGTGTTTATTTTGCAACCTAAAGATAACAGGTCTATAGGCTCTAACATCGTCTCGTTCGAAGGTCTTCTAGTTTTCCCTACGAATGTGTCACTCTTTGGTTATTACTATTTTGCAGTCACCTTTAAGTCACCAGTCTGAGCCACTAACGTCATCTCATATGAAGACCGTCTAGTCTGCCCTACCAATGTGAGTTCGTTAGGTTGCTACCTTTTTTGTTTTTTGTGTGCGTCATTAATGATCAGATCTACTCCAGACATCTAGCTGGGGCATCCTCTCTTCTATTCTTTTTCATCTACCTTTTTCAAACTCAAGATCGGTTGGATTTTTTGGGGCCACCCCATCCCTAGTTTGAGGGGGAGCACATCATCAATATTCTTTCGTTTCTTCCAACTCCTTGTTTTTGTCTCGTAGCATTGCTTATCACAAGATACTCGACAAAAAGGGGCAAATGTAGACACCTAAAATTGGTTACTCAATTTGATGTCCCTTGTGTTCGCTTACCTGTTCTATTCTCGGGTAACCCAGTGCACTTTTATATCACTAATTCTCTCTTAGGGTATTAATTAAATATCTAATTTAAATGCCTATCCTAAGTTTGTTCCACCCCATTATATTTCACCCATGGATAATTAAACATTAACCATGTAATTCTATCTTCTACATTTATTCCATTTCTACTTATTCACCCCATATCACTTCCCAACCTCTCATGCTATTATTATCCATCCATCCCACCTATTTCTCCTCTCCTGGAACCGTGTAGCAGGATTTTTCCCATATTTGAGTTAGAGGGATAATATTATTATCCTCACAACTCATCCCTTTTCGCCACTTTGGGAGTCTGTTCCCTGATCGGCACCGACCGTTTCTTGATCAACACCAATTTTTTGGAGTGGCGTCGATTTTACCTCGATGGGTGTCGAATATAAATACATGACCTGAACTTAGTTCTAGTTAGATGGTAGAGACTTGAGAAATAGTGAAAAACTTGAGTGAATCTTGAAATTATCAATTGAGAGAAAGTGAATTCTATCCAGATCAATCCCAGAGAGGTGCACCGTTATTCTTCCCGCATAATATTGATATCGCTTAGGTTCTTCAACCTCGGTGACTCCATTTCTCCCTCCAACCAAGGTGGAACTCGCCCACATCTCTCGCAGCTCCCGCTGTGGTCTCCACAACTGATCATCATCATCGGTCATCGGTCAAGCTTTTTGTGATTTCTTCTTGGTCGATGATGATCCATCATCAATCAACGCCGATTTTTCCAAATCGACGCCACTTCAAAACCACGACGCCGATCATTGTATAATAATCGACGACCGGTCTGCAAAAAGGTACAAAATCTAGGTGACACAATTTCATCTTTATTTTTACAGTTTCTTGCTTTCTTTTAGTTTCTGTTGTTGTTTTTACATTCTGTCTGCAACTTAAAATCAGAAAATCTAAACATTTTCTTACATCTTTTATCATGTACGCCTTATTCTTCATTGAAAATGTGAACTGACATCCACCGAGGAAGCTAATCACGTCCCGGACCTGCTTTTAGGTAGTTCACCCTTATATCTTCTAACGTCATCTTTTTTTGTTAAGTATTTGTGCATCACAGGTTTCTTGGATCTACTCCATAGGATTGCTCGTGTGCACCCATCTTAATTCCATCAGGATTTCTCTCCATCTATGTCTTTGAATCTTGTCTAATTAATCAGGTATCGACTTTATTTGAGTTTTTCAGGGTTTTGTGTTTAGTTTGGTGCATTAACTTGGACAGGTAACAAGCATAGAAATTCTTGATCTAGTTAATCCCCAATTTTATCCTCCTTAGGTTCAACATCTGTGTTAATGTTCACTTTCTTGGTCTTCATAGGTTAATGATAGGCACACACGTTCTTATCTACATTGTCTAACACTTCATGCGTACCTACTTGAATGATCGATATCCATATTTTCTACTTCTTCATCATCCACTATGTAGACCATCTTTCCTTTTTATTTCTCATAGTAAGAACGCTTAATTAGTGTGGCATCTATCTCTTCTACTTCATCAAAATGTGCTCCTAAGTCTACCTCACCAAATAACTCCTAAATGAGTTCTTCAACCTTTGCACTATCTCCCATAGTTAAGCACTTTATAACCCTTAATAACTCTTTTGGAGGTGTAGTAGATAAGTAGTCAAAAGTATGGGTTATTCTTGTAATCAAGTCATGTAAATTTCTAGTCTCCTATACGCTTCGCATATAAATACTAGGCTCGTGCACAACCTTGTAAAGTGGAATAAAGTTTTTACACCCAAAGTGAAGGTGGTAAAGCTTCCTACCCCTCTATCCGATTCTCTCACACTATTGAATGTGGTTTTGAACAAGTTGATTACCATGATTACTTCTTTTGCGTAGTTTTGTATAAGTCTTATGTGACAATGCCCTCCTAAAAGGTGTGATCAAGCCCCCAACAAACAAATTTTCATGTTGGATTGCATGATTATCATAATAAATTTTAGACAACAAGTTGTCTTGAAATGGGCATTATATTCCCAAACTCTCTCAAGATTTCCTCTTAATATCCTCTTGAACGCGCTTTATAATATTCTTCTCAAACTCGTGGATATGAAACTCTTTAAGGAAAGCATCCTTTAATGTTGCATAATCTACACTCGGTCCGATCAAGGTCAAACTTTATGTACCAACTATGTGCGCATTCCCGCAATGTAGTTGCAAATAGACTTGCCTTGTGCTCAAAATTCATGAATCCTTTTGTGTGCCACATTATCTCACACATGTGCATATGTTCAACAAAGATCTTCTATGCCCCTATACTACTGAAGACAAAAATACATATCCATGTAAATATTCTGGGGTTGGTGAAGACTCTACCCACTTGATCCAGAACCTCATGTGTTACCTCTACCTCCAGAACCACCAGAACTAGAGCCACCTATGCCCCCTGATCCTCCACCTATATCCGGAAGTGGACAATGGATGTACTTCCTTATGTCCCAACAGTGGTACTAAACTAAACTCCTACAGTCTATGAAGTGGTACTACTCCTAGAAGTGAGTCCAAAATTTTGTGTGCTTGAGTTTTGTGTTGACGATGCGCCTGAAAAGGTACCTCCAAAAATGAAGAAGATTTTTTCCTTGTCATAGATGTATCTACTATCTGACTTACTCCTACTCTTCTACTACCCAAACTAGCTTGCTGACTAGTGCTTATAATAGATACTAGAAATCCAAGTGCAAGGGCTAGGTTTCCAGGTAGATTCGGATGTACGTCCCCATCCCAAAGTTATCTCTACCTAAGCACACTCCCATGTGATTTCAAGGAGGATTCACTATTATGCTTGCAAAAATGGGGGAGTTCCAAATGCTCTAGCTCCACGACTCTTGCGTGAGTTTTAAATACTTCATGAGTGATTTCTCTCCTCAACGCCGTCTAATTTACAATATCACGTTACTTCTCTATCTCCCTCTCGTGCACCTCATTATGCTTAATCCATCTTTTCCTCTCTCGCTCTCTACCTCTCTACCGCTAGGTCCGCCATCTTTCACCAAACATGTTCCTACCCCGTGCATGGTCGGGGTTTAGTTAGCCATCAAATTTTCTTCCAAGTTTAGGGTTACCATCAAGATTTTGATCACTAATGAAATTCCTTGGAAATAAGTTCCCCTTAGATAATGTAAAAACTAGAACATAGCTACCTCTAGGAAAGAATAAGTGGAAATTGAGTACTCCAAAATATAGTTATTCAAAACACCATAGAACCAAGTATCCACAACGCATGTCTAAATTAGATAAGTATCATAAAGGGCTTGAAATTCTTCCTACCCCTAGACAAGTGTGTAATAACTCCAATTCCTTTTAGACACATAAGTAACAAGCCACTCTGCATAACTCTACCGGAAAATAGCAAATAAGCTCTCATACAAATAGTCATACAAATTTTTCTCCACCCACACGCGTGTGTCAAACTTTGATCTAGTGTTGAACCTCTGAGTGTACTCTTCTTCCAGATCCTTTATCCACTCCTCAACACTTGCTAAGGTAAACTAGTATGTATTCATTGCAAAAGAGGTCTCGCAACGAAACCAATGATGCAGCCTAGAATATACTATATGAAACCTAGAAAAACCTGTGCGCTAACACATCACCCATCTTGAGTGAGCGCTCACCTAAAGCATGCAAAGGTACCAAGCCCCTCTTTAGAGTTTCTTATGTAGGATGTTAGTGTAATGAAGATACAACATATTCAGAACCATGAGAAAGCATAAACATTCCATAGAGCATATTCCATATCTAGATATTAGAGAATCATGAATTAAATGATAACTATAATAATATTAACCATGCAAGAACTAGTTACAGTCATGTTTAAAAACATTATCCATCTAATATACTCCATTATATTAAACATTGAATTACATAGAAGCTTCTTACATTACAAAGCATCACCATAAGTTATGCATGTATCAGATCCAGTAGCATAACTCTACAATAATTCACTATTCTATCTCTCTTTAATTACACAGTTCACTACATATTTATAGGGGTGGGGACTTTCCCTTCACTTCCTACGCACTTCCCAAAATGGGTCGCATGATGATAATAGTTGTGTGCCTTTACAGTACCATGCACACATGCAAGTCCACTAATAATAGACATCCTATAGTTAATTGGAAGAAGTAATACTATTATTATCTCGAACTCATGCATGGCGCTTATCAGACAATCATTCCTAAATTAACATTTGTGTGTCGTGAAAGTATCCATCCCAATGTGTGCTCCACACAATATCTTCCAAAATATCCCGCATCCATGAAAATGGATAAGGCCTGAATTAGCTTGTCTTGCGCGCATATCCTTCCGTATCCTTCCGCGCCTTCAAGTACACCGTGTTCCCGCATGTGAATCATATGGGTGTCTTCTCCTTAGGACATTATTTTCTACTCAACACTCCACCTCATCAAGGAGATCCATTTTATCTATACATATCCACTTCATAACATTCTCTAGAGCTATGCTCACCCATTGTGATAATCAAGGTATTGAACAAAGTTGTATATTACATTATCTCGCACAATCCATAAATATGAAACATGCTACAATGAAGATGAAAAATTATGTTGTGTGTTATATTTCACCACGTCGAAACTTCGACATTATCTCCTCAATCAAGACATATGCCATCACCATTTTTGATCCACTTGAATCATGTACTCTAAACCTTATCACAATGATCATATCACTCGATGGCTTATGCTCATCACTGAATTTGACCTTGAAATTATATCACAGAAATCTATTAAAGATCATGCCAATTTAGTTTGACTCACTCGATGCATCCCTTTCGGATAATCAACTCTCTCATGAGTTATTTCTCAATGAATCCATCAACAACATCAACAAATCTGATGTTATCCCTATTAAAATTATTCTCTTCTTCGATGGCTCTAAATTCCAAGACGTGGGGGACTAGAATCATTATCATACCTCCCTAGAATATTCCACTTCTGATATCATTCAAACATAACTTTGAATGTACTAACAACATGGAAGAATACAAAGAATTAATGATGGGATTAAATACCATTATTCTCTTAGGTCTCCACATTCTAGAAATATATGGAGACTCATAACTTGTCACCAATTAGGTTAAAGGATAATATCAGTGTAAGAATGAAATACTTTAGAAATATAAAGTTGTTTTTGAATTCCTCCTCGGCACATTTGATCATTTTACCATTCAAGCTATTCCAAGTTCTTCTAACTAGTTTCTTAGATAATATGGCATCTCTCGAATCCCTTATCCCTTTTGAAACAAAAAAAGAGAGGATAAAAACAAAATGTTTGTAGTTTTTCAACATTTGGATCAACCTTCACATCAAAATGAGCTACCATATATTAATTCCATTGACAATAATCCACCTGATCTATGGTACACATAGATATATGACTATCTTGATGAATGTAAACCGACATCAAACTTATCACTTGATGATAAACAATCATTTCTTCAATGCGTCACTCGCTTCATCATAATAGGTGGTATCCTTTATAAATGTATCTTTGATGGTTTACTATTACGATGCCTTAAATCACATGAATCAATTAAAGCAATCGAAGAGTTCCATGATGGCATCTATGGTAGTCACTTTAGTGACAATTCCATTGTTAAACGTGTCATAGAGCTAGGGTATTACTAGCCTACCATCAACAAAGAAAGTTGTGCATATGTAAAGAAATGTGTTCAATGCCACTCCACTTAGATCTCATTCACATCCCTAGTCAAGAACTACAACCCTCTAAGGACTTATGCCCTTTTCTCAATGGGGGTTAGAGACATCATGGTGCTATCAATCCTAAGTCATCCCAACAACATCATTCCATTATCACAAAAACTGAATACTTTATTAAATGGGTCGAGGCCATCCCTTTAATCTTGATAAAATAAAGTCCTATCATCAACTTCATCTATCAAAATATCATATTTTATTTTAGTATCCCGCATAAAATCGTCACAAATAATGGAGAATCCTTCAAAAATAAAGAAGTTAAAAATATCTCGTGATACATTCAACATCAAATTTAGTTTCTCATCACCATATTATCCTCAAGCAAATAGATAGGATGAGGCATCTAACAAAACACTTAATAAAATACTTATGAAGACATTAGATTACATAGGTAGGAATTGACACTCTAAATCTTGAATCTCTCGGGCTTATCGAAATAAAGATTCTGCATACCCCATGTGGTCTACACCCTATTCTTCCATCTATGGCCCAAAAGTCGCCCTACCCTCAAAGTCTAAATTTTTTCACTTTGTGTATCTCTCAAATATTTTATCCTTGATGAAGATTATTGTTAATGCAAATCTACAACACCCCAAAATGACCTTCAAATCTATAGTTCATAATTTGGTCATTTAGTGTGATTGCACAACATTGAATCTTCTCCAAGGTGTGGGACCTTAAAAGATGAGAAGATTCTCTAGAGAAAGGTAGTTCTTACTTCTCTATTTAGGTGTATGCATGAATTTTGCAGAAGTTTAATGCTAAATCCTACTCTAAATTCCAAGGAGACAAAGATAAAGGATGCAAAAAAAGAAATAAAACTAAGTAAAAATGGTGATACACCAAAGGATTGATGAACTTATTTCTTGTAAATAAACAAAAATCATAGATATTTAGCACTAAGAATGCACAGATTGCCAGAATGTAATCAAATACTAGAAAACAATGATAAACGCATGAGAAGATTGGAAGATCATTCACAAAACATGCATTACCATTCCCAAATTTGATATAATGCATTACATCGCGTAAAGGGAAAAATGTATCACAGGTTCTATGGAAGGTCTGAAACTCCTCAAATTCACGTGCCAAGGGGAAGAGGGGATTCTGCAAGAACAAAATGTCCAACCCTTTACAAATGAGTGAAAATTGGCTTTTAATGGCGAAGCATAACGAAGGGAAAGCAAAAACGTGGGCAAATGATTTTTATCTTCAACCACCAACAAGACTCATTAAAACAGCAAGGGCACCTTCAAAAATCCATTTTTCGATGTATTTGACCATACTGGAGAAGAAATGAGTGCCATACTTCATCAATTTTGGTGGTTGGGGGTCGGTTTTGCATTTTTTCCGTGCTAGAGGAATTTCTTCATTTTTCTCCCACAAAACTCTACCAAAAATCAAAATTGAATAGTCCATTGTGTAGATAATTTCAATAGCTTTCCAATGACACCAAAATTGAGAAAAAATGAGCTCTAGTTCGAAAGATATGGCCCTCTGAAGATTTAGGGAAAAACTGGCAAAATTAGGGCAAAAATGGGTTCGTGGGCCAAAATTTGAATTTTTTCCTCTTTTTTGAATTTGGGAAAATTTCCCAAAAATTCCCCATGCCCCGCCACTCTGCTACCACATGGCACACTCTAGTTTCTCTATGGGTTCAAACAGTCATTTTTCCCCTTTTGTGAATTTGGAAAATTTTCCAAAATTACTCCGCGCCTCGCGCTCCGGACACATGTCACCACCTAGCTGCTTGGTGGGGATGCGCTCTACTTTTTACCTTTTAGCCATTAGCCACTTTGGAAAAATTTCCAAAGTCCTTCCACCACTTCAACCCCACCACTGATAGGACATGTGGTGGCTTCTCATTGCTCCGCGGCTTCGCTGATTTTTCCTTTGACCCCCTTTGACCCCAACATCAAAAACTTGAAGTCCTTCCACCGCTTCAACCCCTACCTGCCACGTGGCGCCCTCTTATCTCCTCGCGGGATTTTGGGCCAAAATTTTCCCCTTACCCCTTTTGATTAGAACACTAAAACTTTAACTTCCCCGACGCCCACCGCTCCACCATGACACGTGGCATCATTGCATTGGTTGCGGGCCTTCCCAGGAAAATTTCCCCAAAAACTCCACCGAGCCATAACTTTCAAAATATTTGGAGTTAGGAGGACTTCTTTACCTTTCTGGAAAGGGGAAGAAAAATCCTATCTGATGAAGCCATCTCTAGGAAATTTTGAGTGCTTTAAAGTTGCAAAAATATTCCTGCAGCAAAAGGAAGGAAGAAAGAAGGCAAGTTAACCAAAACAAGCATGGGCTTATTTTGGATATCAATTATTTCCAAGACCTCTTAAAGACAACTTGAATTTTTGGATGAAAAGTGTTTAACATCCCTTGAACATCATCAAATCTATTAAGAACATGTCAAAGAGCATGACTTAAAATTGGTGATCTTGTACTTAAATAAAATCAAAATTTCACTACATTAGAATGGAGTAAACGTGGAAAGTTTTCCTCTAATTGGATTGGTCCATACGTTATTACTCACAAGTATGGGTTAGGAGCGTATTGTCTCACTTCTCTTGATGGGGAACCTAAAAAGGAACCTCTAAATGCCTCACACTTGTGGTCTTTCTACTGTTAAATAATCGATCGTCATGACATTAGTTACATCTAAATCCTATCACTTTGTCATAACATTGTAATGATTTGAAAGTATGTGATTATCCATCGACATCCTAAATATACCTTAAATATGAGCACCGTGGCTTTGTTCATTGCATCTTTCATTTCAAGTTCCTTCCTTTTCAGGAACCTCTTGAAAATAATTACACATATCACATGGCACATGTGTTACTCCCCCTCCTCAAAATGGTTTATTAGGTTTTTCCTTAACTCAAAAAGTATGTAAAAATCATTTGGATACTCCTTTCATTAGAATATAAAAATATAATAAATTGATTCCATGAAGGAAAAGTATTCAAAATTCTAAATCATTATAAAAATATAAAAATGTAGACTCATCCCTCGAAGAACGGCCATCTTGTGAAATTCAAATGTCAAAAATGTAGACCATACCCTTGAAGGATGGATACTTATGTAAAAAAGGATCTTGTATTGATTAACCTTCAAAAATACATCAATATCAAATGCATCCAGGAAAATTTTCGTGCATTCATCAACTTTCCCATTATAGCAAGCTTCTCATCGTAATTGTTTTGCTTCAAAATAATATGTAAAGTCTGGGAAATTTTCCCTATGATCTTTTTCCCCACAATGGTCTACATACACAAAATCCCTTTCGTCATCCTTGTAAAGCACATTCACTCAAGCCCAAAATTCTATCATGATTTGTGTAACTACCCACTGATAATCTTATTTAACATGTGATAAGGCCACAAGTGCAAGCATTTTCAAAACCCGTTGTGTATAGATCAAGTCCACAATGGGGTAATCATTTCATTTTTACCTCATTTTATTTAGTTACATTTTTGATATACCATATTTTAGGGTCATAAGTCATTTGGATCAATTAAACATTCAACCACACTGATTATAGATAACTAAACATGTTTTTCTTCTTTATAGCCATCTAAACATTAGCACATTTGAAATAAAATCATATAACATATAACACATGTAAATCAAAAATACAACATAAACCATAAAAATCATCATCATCATCATATATATATATATATATATATCAAATTCTAGTATACATTGTAATCAATGTCCAAAAAATCAATATATATCATCGTCATAAAAAAATGGGATTCTATGAGCCTATGTCATCATATACATCAAAATCAGGTAGTAAAATCTACATCTCCAAGTACTATACTAACACCACCCTCTCCTCCTAGATTATGTGTTCCTATAACAACACATTTGTCTCCATCCCATCTAGGAGCACTCATAACTACTATCTCACCATTGACTCTCTCCTCACCACCATCTACTCTCTCCAGCCTCCAAGGTGACAGTCCAACATTCACTGCACTCACACTAGGCCTTGTTGTTGTTGTGGTTGCCCCTTTGGAAGCCATGTAATCTACATATAAAGTGGCATATGGGTAGTTCTTGATGATCAAATCAACATAGTAGTCTAGCTTTTCCCCGCACATCATCATAGTGAGCCACTAAAATCATCCCAGATGGAGGAGGCACTCACAAGCCATCACCAATAACTTCGCACCAAATATGGAAGGCCCTCTAATACCCAAGGCCTTCTTGAATGAATCCCTATGACCCTTGTAATTGTCTCTGTCAACAAAGACCTGTATAAGTTATGCATGGAGACTATCTCGCTCACCTACCATTGATCTATCTCCACAACTAGTTCATCTCTCTTTGCAATAAGGGTATCCTAAACACCTAGAATATCATCTCACTCACTCTCGAGATTCTTTTCTCTCTCACTCCACCATGGAATTCTTTACCTTCATCAATCTAATAGCAACAACTAATTCATCACAACCCCCTCCTCCTCATCATCATAATATGGATTTACCACCCCTACCCGTGCTCCTCCCTCTATCCAAGCACGTACTCATCTCACCCATTACACATCCCTCTATACTACTGGGTTCTATCAAAGATCCTCAAATCCAGAACCCACCATGTAGTATACTATGGGTAACCCCGCATCATCGATCGTTATAATCACGCCATTTTCATTAGGGCCTATAGCCCCTGACAACTTAGCAATAGTGGTAGGTCTCATCACTACTTCCCACGATGTATCCACATCTAAATCCTCCCATCAATACTAAACAAGCTCATCGGGAACTCCTTATCCCAATCCTAACTATTGCCGAACACAATCAAATATAAAAGCTTGTGCTCACCCGCTCTACATGTCTAGAACCACATAGGGTGTTGTAAATGAAGTAACTCCTGAGGATACTCGGTGCTAGGAAGGTAAATCCAGATAGGTCCTCCATACATCCCCACATGTAATCTAGACAATAAGTCTCTATAGAATCATGTCCATCTCCTCTTCCCCAAACAAACCATGTTTGACCTCCATCTCATGAAACTAGGAGTTGATCACCAATGCCCCATGACAACCCTGTTAGTCAAGCAATAAAAATGTGCTCTAGAACCCAAACATGTAAAAGAAAAACAACATTGATACCGTAATGTTTGTGAGCCCTCCAGGTCCATAACTATCTTAATGTATAAGCAAGTAGGGTAGGTCCCCACTCAAAAATAGTATGTTGCTCCATCATCTCGGCCATAACCCCTATCATCATCCATGGAAAGTGACCACTCCCAAAATATAGAAAGGCATAACACATGATGGCCATCATAATCATGGTCATCGTACATAACCCTCTATCTCAGGTGAATAGACACGGCCATAAGCAAAACCCCTAACTCATATCTGATGTTTGTAGCATCCTCCCCATATAATCTCTTCATCACACTGTCTCTCTCTACCTTAGTAATAGTATACACCACCTTCCCATGAATCAAAAATCTCAAGATGCTGTGAACATCACCGATGGTAATGGTGATCTCTCCTATAGGAAACTAGAAAGTGTTGGTGGAAATGTTCCGCCTCTCTAACAATGCCAGTATCAAGACCAAACATCTATGGATCCATTTGTAATGTATCGTAACACTGAAGCTAACAACCTCTACATGAGCCCAATCAGCATCTGACATATCAGTTCTCATCTCCTCCAAGACCAATGGAATACGGTCAGGAATGTTCAATTTTGTATCCACCTGCAAAAATAAACAAATCAACAATTAGTATTAGCAATAAAAATCAACAACGTATTTAAAATCAACAAAAAAGCACACATCAATCCTTTTTTTACACCAATAACATATAAAACATACATGACTCATATTCCCTTTATCAAAAATAAAATTGTCAAAAATACAGGTGAAGCGCCAACGATTCATCTCAATCACCAATGATTCTACTTTGAATTTCTCGACAATTGCATCAATCGGTAGTGATTCTATCTAGGGAACCCGTACACCCCAAAAACAGAAACAAAAACCTAAATCTACTCACAATCACACAAAAAAATGAAATCAACTTACCTTGGCCATTGGCATTTTTCTCTATCTGCTACAAAACACCATCATAATCAAATCACTCAAAATTGATTGAAAATTCTTGGGAATTATTCTCCAGATCATTTTTACCCCGTGGTTAAAATAAAAGATAATAAAGGGGTCGGGTAGTTATATACCCCACTTTTACCACGATCCAATTGCCGATGTTTTTGTCTACAATGGCATGCAATTCTCCTAAACACTAGTGATTCACCTTGTTTTTAGAAACAATTATTATTTACATCCTTAAGCATAACAAAGCACCACTTTTACACAAGTGTGTCACTTTTAAAGGACCCAAGCACCTTATAGCATCTAAAAATTTTAGGACTCTTCATACGTCTATAAGACGTGTGCCCTTTGGCCTCCCATCACTTAAATCTCTAGTTAAACTAGCCTACTTCCGCAAAAACACATCTATAGGTGAAAACCCCTTGGTTTCCCTATTAAGTTGATCCCTTGGTAGAACACTTTGTTTTGGTACCACCTTGGACTTAGGGAACCTTTGAAAATTGAAATAATTGCAAACAAATAGGGTTTCTTATAGTAGAATCACCCATACAACCAAATCACTCTCGATCATTTTGTCTAATGCCTTGCTAAGATGTTAAACAAAAAGGGGCAAATATACATACAAAAAATCTACATGCCTTGTCCCCACATAAATAATTGAATAAATATACCTATCCACATCTTTACACCATTTCATGACCTAAGTCGTTCATTTAATTGATTCAATTAAACTCGTCGTCAAACCATTTAAATGACATTCCTAAACCTTGGTCTTTGTCCCTACACCCTTTAAATTAATTAATTCATCACTCACCTCACATTCCCTCTCCCATAGCTAATTCATTCATTCATTCATTCATATATTCCACTTCGCCACATGAATTCATCATGAATTCCTAGTTGAGTCTAAGTTACCTGGGAAACCATCTAAATGTATCTCTATACCTATCCTAACCACCTCTATCCTCATCTAACCTCACCCCACTTATCCCTATGACAAGCCCCTACTTCACACTAGTTACGACTAGTTTAACTAGGGAACCTACCAAAAATACTCCTCATCTATCCTAACCAACTTAATCCCTATCTTAACCTATCAAACTACACATCTCAACCTCTCTAAGTTTTCACACCATAATCTCTCAAAATCCCATAACACCAAAGTTCTAATTAGTAAGTTTATCCCTTCATATCTCTCCCAAACTTGAACTAACTGAAAATGTTGGTGATTTCCTCAATTACCGACGATCTATGTATACCATATTCCCTTCCTCTCTTCAAGACAATTCATGATCATCTAGGAGAATTTAGGAGCAATATCAGATTTCATTCAAGCTTATTAGTGTCGGTTTGCATCTACCTAGAACATGTTCACAACCATCGACATCTTGGAGCTGTTCAAGCTCATTCATCATTGAACCGTAATCACTATCAACTTCTTGTCACCCATCATCAATAAAGGTTTGTTATTTTCTTGTAGTTCCATTTTTCTTTATTAAACATGTTTGTATAATCATTTCTTATCTCAATTTCACATTCAAAAGACCTTAATTTCTTATTAATGAAAAAATCTCTCATGTTAGCAATATGTTTAAGTCTTGCAGAATCACCTATGAACCCTAGAATGTCTGTGTTTCCTAGTACCACCGGTGTTTTCATGTATTCTATTTTATTGTACAATCATATTTTGTTCAAAATTTATTATCAATTACTTTATCCATTATGTTACTAATATTCTGTTAAGCATGGATTTTGTTAGATGGCCATAAGTGGACCTAACCACCCAATCACCAACATCAACTCTCTACCAATTGTTCAACATCCTCTTCACTAGGATCTTTGGCAAGACATAGAGTTGTGTGTTATGCATGCAGCTCCTATTGACATATTAGAGATCATATTTGAGTCCACCCGGAGGATCCGTGAGGCCAGCGACGAAGGCTTACTACGAAGTGCAATGCATCCAAGATGACCTAGCTTGGTTTGAGTATCAACACAAAGTAGGATTCAACATTCCTGAAGATTCTGATACTGAACCTAAATCAGAATTGGGAAGTGAAGTCAGCTTTATAGATTCCAACTTTTATTTTACACGCTAGTATGACACTAAGGAGGAGTATTTAGACTTCCTAATAGATGAATACATTGAGGATCTTGATTTGTAAATCTTGGATGAGGATGATCCCACCTATTTAATGGGATAAAATGTATCTGAGAATATAGACACTGATTTGGGTTCTAATTTTGAGACCGAGACTTATTTCTTTTCATATTATCATCATCACCTAAATATGTATAATAAAGTAAATAAATTGTGGATAGTTGATAACGTATTTTGATATATCATATGTTGTATCACATTTTCATAAAATAAATTTAAGTGTTTTTAAAAGTGGGTTGACAACCATATAAGGAATTCCTTTGACTTATGGGAACTAGCCTTTTCCAGGAAACCCGCTATCCATATTACTAATCCCATCTTGTGTAGTGTCTATGATTGCAGATTCATACATAACCATATATTCATATTGATCATAGTTCACCCAACGGACATAGGTAACCACATTACATTCACCAAGGCCAAAATAAATAATAGAGCCGATGCATCAATGCGAGATAAGACTCATGCATCGAAGCCCTAGCTATGCTTTCCATATTACAAAAATTGTCATAAGACCCATCCCCCCTATGCTATCCATATTTATCACTCCTAGATATGTTATCACTCCTCTTAATGAGAACCCCAACCCTCTAGAACCTCCTATTATTTTTGTAGATCTTTTCCCTTCATTCCCTCTATGTTGATCCCTCTTCTCTCCCTTGATAGCCCCCTTTTCTTCTACCCGAGCATCTCTATATATAGCTTTAGCATCCACCATGCCATGCCTTCCTTCAAGAGTAGATCACTTTCCAAGTGTCCATGTGGTCCTCAATGGAGCATGCTTACTCTGATCCAAGAGCTCTCCACTTTTTGTAATGATGTCTTTTGGATCCTTCCATCACATGGAATATTCCTTTCTTGGTCACCAAGTCGCCAGGATGGCACCTTATCCACTCCGCATGCTTAGTTGGGTCATGCTTTCTCGTGTGCTTCTTGGAATGCCGAATATGGCTAAGTCTTGAAACCCTTTTTTTTTTCTTGCATGTGCACCGTGGTTTCTACTAAACCCTTCTAAAACCCTTGTCTATGCACTTTTCCCCATGCACCCTTCTTCATATTGGTCCATGCATGTGCATGCATGCCCTTGGGACTTAGTCAATATTCGAGGCCCAACATCACCCCACACTAAGCTTGTTCTCCATCCTGGAAACATCCTTCCTTCAAAGAATAAAGAATGGTGGGACTCTGAATAGTTGGAACAAATAATGAAGGAATGAAGAATGGAAGAATTAAAGAATGGAGGAAAGAAGAAGAATATGTTTTTTTGAAGGAGGAGTGGGAAATCCTTCCTTATATCTGCCTCAATCTTCTCCAGGCATCTACTTCATTCTGTGCTTCCTGGAGTAGGTCACCCACCAGAGTGCTTACCTCATCAAAACTCATCTCATCCCCCTTGGCACCCATTGTATCAATGATCCCTTCCAGTTTTTCCAAGGTCATCCAGTGCATCCATCCTATGGGTGATCTGGGGATATAACTCCTTCACTAGTTTTTGATCGAGCCTCTCAGGGTCTCGATGGCTTCAGACTTCTTCTCCACCTCGGCTAGGATCTTATCCCATTCTTCTCTATTCCCCTTATTCTTCTCCTGAAACTCCTTGAGATCTGCTTCATGGGTGGAAACTAAAATGCTTGCCACTCTATCTCTATCCGTGTAATTTTCATAAGCAGCTTTTAGCTATCTACGTGGCATATTTTACAATAGTGAGGAGTTTGGTGTACCGAGTGACTACCTCCACAAACCTTCAGCTTCTCCTCCTTCTCTTGGCATGTCATCCAGTGCCTCTTCTACTGACTCTAAGGTGAGTGGTCACCTTTCCATTGTAAGGATGTGAGTTAAATCTTCCAAGCATTGCAAGGTTGATTCATATTTTTTCTCGGGTGGTGCTAGGTCTGGATGCTTTAAGATAATAACATCTGTAATCATTTCTACCTTCTTGTAGACCTCTCGCACCTTTTCTTCTCCTCCTATAGCTCACGCCTTAGTTGTGTTGATCAACTCTTCTTGCTTTAGGTCCTTGTTCTTTTCAACTAGCTCCTCCTTTTTCTTCTCCAATTCCCCTTCTAGGAATCTCACCCGGTCATTCCTTCTGAAAAGTCTTGCCTCAACTTCCACTGAAACCTTGTTGAGTGCATTATAGACTTGTTCATCAGATAATTGTTGAGCATTTACCAGTGGGTTTATCCCTTTTTCCTCTGGCATCTTCATCAGCGCCCCTTGGCTTACTTTGAACTTAGGCTCATCAACGTGGGACTCGAATGCCCAAGATAACATCTTCTGGTTCATGGGTATGTGCCTTCCTCATCAAATGAAGACATCGCCAGGAGTTTTTTCTATTGGCATAGTGCTTTGGAAGTGCGTGTAGCACTTTGTTTGGATCATTGATATAACCCATTCCCTACCCTTGTGCTACAACCATACTCTTCCCTCTCATGTGCGTGCCCTTGGAAAGCTCACCGCTAGGTTGGGATCCCCTCCCATGCTTCCATGTACTCCTTTCCAATGCTCTCATCTTCTATTTCCTTGAGTATCTCATTTGCTCTACTCCACCTCTTGCTCTACTAACTTCTTGATTATGCCCACTACTTCTCTCTCTGTGGCCTCTTCTATCTACTCCTTGGTGAGGTTGGGGTCCTCTGTCCTTAGTGTTCACCTCCTCGCTAACCCCCTTTCCTTGGGCATCCTCCTCATCTCCATTCTTCTCTTCATTTCTTCTTCTTCTTGAATCATGTACATCATACATGGGATGATTCTGAACTTCTTCATCCTCATCATCATCCTTCTCACCCCTGTAGGCCTCCAAGCTCTCTGTCTCCTCTGAGTCTGCCTTCCCGCTACCTTTGTTTCTTCCTAGCTGGGGATTCTTCCTCTTCCTTAGTAGGTGATTCCTTCTAGGTGACTCTTCTTGTTTTGGCACCTCTTCCTCAGGTGTCTTCTCCTTCTCCTTGATGGGAGACTTCTTCTTCGTGTGCGTAGGTGCTTGGCTTGGTGCTTGACTCTGGTGTGCCCATAGATTGTGTTATCTACACACTTGGTGCTTTCTTTCCCATGCTTATTTTCTCAGGGTCTCTTCCCTTTCTCTCTTCTTTGGCATGGCCTTCTTCCTACTAGTGGGATCCTCTAGGGATGGAGACATCATTCTCAAGTAGGTGCCCTTCTCAAACTTAGGCCTGATGTGCAAATACACCCTCATTGCGGTCCTCCGAAAATTGGTAGCATCAAGGGTTTCATCATCTATACTTCATGGGAGACATACTTCTCCACATACACGTGTGCTTCTTTGGGTATATGAGCTTCCTGTGCAGCTCATGGTGGTCTGGTCCACTTGCTAAGGTTGAACCTTAGCCTTTTAGCTTCCTTGAAGTGGTTGACCCCTACTTGGAAATATTGTGCGGTGAAAGAGAAAGGTAGTTTGCACCATGGACTTTTGGTCCCATCTATCAAAGTGAATCTACCAATGTAGAAGTGTTGGTATATAACAAACTCAACCTCTCCATCTACTAGCATGGGAAACTATTTGGGTATTCTCCATTCTTCCCTGAATGCATCACATGCATTCACTTGTACCATTTCTCAGGTGTGCCTTGTGGGTGGCCATCATGGTATCGCAAGTATACTTTTCAAAATATTTTTGCGGGTGAGGGATCTTCATCTGGATACTCCCATACAAACTTTTCTGGCCCATTCGGGCACTCCAATCTCTGAGAAGACAATGGTGAGAAGGACATTCCAAACATTATCTTATCCCCTTCTGCTGTGTTGTTGATGATCTCATCTGCAATATAGGTGGACAGGTTGTAGATGGTTCCTTTTGAAATCTTCGGCATACATTCAACCATGCCTTGTTTACTTGTGTCCACCTCTCTTGACCATTTAGCTTGGTAACCAAGCAAGTGCATGACCATCCTCATTACGGGGTGGGGATATCTATGATATCAAAGTAGTGTGAACCCTTTTTGTAATCATAGGCCTCCATAGTCTCCTTGATGGCCTCCTTATCCTCCAAGTCATCATCTATGGAGTCCCCTTTGCAAACCAGGCTAGTAAACTTTGATATGAGTTGAGGAGTTATGTGCATTTTGTGGCCCACAAAATAGAAGTGGTCCTTGTGCATGCATGACATCAACCATTGGTATAACCACTTGGGCTTTGCCAAAATAGGGAAACTCATAAAGTTGCAGCAACCCAACCTTTCCCAACTTCACCTTTACCTCATCATTTGTAGATCGACATTCCCTCTGGTGTCTTCTTGTCCATCGGATACCAGTTCAATGCCATCTCTTTCTCATGATGCTTGTGTGATGATTGTAGTCTCTCATGGCCATCTTCCTCACATGGGATACCCATTCTTTCCCAACAACACTCCATCTGGGTACTGCATCTCTGCATACCACTCCTCATTGAAACTCATGGTGGTAGTAGTTTGTTTTCCTTTTCCCTTGCCCTTTTTGGTGAAATGGTTGCCTTCTTTGGTGCCATTTTACTTGTCGGGTTAAAACCTAAACTCTTCTTGCTTCTCTTCCTTTCTCTGCTCAATCTTGTGGCTCAACTCCATGAAAAATCCTTCTACTTCATGTGCCCTAGCTAGAACCCTAACCTAGAAAAATTCTTCCACAAGATGTGTACTCCTCTAAAACTTTCTTCCCTATGCCCATGTACTCCTTCCACTCTGGTTCGAGATCAGCCTAGTCATGTACTCAGATCTCTATGATTCTCCCTTCACACAAATATTTCTTTGTGGATGCCCTAGTTTGCAAGAGCTTCTTCAATCTCGTAATGGCAAGGTAAAATAATAATGTGCCGACTTCATACTTATAGCTTTTTTCTCTTCTCTGACAATAAATGTTATGCCACCCACCAATCTACTTAGCATTAAATGTGGATTTTTCCACTAAATCCATCCTTAAGTGCCCTTACCCATGTGCCCAATCTACGTGAAAAACCTTCTACAACCTTTTACGCAAAAAAAATCCTTGACGATTTGAAGACTCTTTGCATGCATGTCTGTAGGCCGAAAGGCACTTCTTTTATCCTTGACCTGATTTTTCCCTCACCTACCTCATGTTGTTCTTGCACTTCTTATCCTTTGTACGTGGTCTTTGTTAAGCTATCTTGACACCAAAAATTCTTTTCCACCATTTCCCACATGCATTCTTCTATCTTTCGTGCCTTTAATCCTTCAATCCAGGCCATACAACTTTACTACCAACTTGTATTTCACTTGCACTACTCACCCCACACTAAATCAAGATGTGTGGTCCTCTATGCACATACACAACCTTTTGAAAGTAATGTGGTTATTGGCACACAAGGTGCAAAAAAAACAAAAAAAGGAACAAACAAGAGAAAGGGAAACACAAGGAAAGGAAAATGCATAAAGGGAAATCCTAAGCTAATTGGAAATACTGCCTTATTTACAAACACAAGGAAGGTTTATTTATAGTAGGGATTTAGCCTACTCCCATTGAAATGGCTAGGTAGTTTCATCCCATCTAGTGCTTGTAACTAGCATGCACCTGACTCAAGGATGTATGAGATGATGTATGGGCCCAACCAATGGACTTTCAACTTCCCGGATGGCGTAGAAACTTGGAATCATACAAAAAAACCATCTACCCAACCTCAAACTACTTATTCTTGATATGATGATCATGCCATGCCTTTTTCTAGCCTTTTTAGTCTTTTGACTCCATCTAGCAAGTGATCACCTTTCATCCAACTACATTAACTTGTCAATCTTTCCTCGAGCAGTGCTTTCTCATCAGCCAATCCTCTACATGTGCTATATATGATGATGGTAATATGAATTCAATTGGAAAAATAGCCTCCATGCCAAACACCAATTGAAATGGTGTGGCCTTGTTCAACCTCTTGTAGGTTGTCTTGTATGCCCATAGAATGGTTGATACCTTGTCATCCCAGTCTTGTCTTCCAACATCACAAATTTTGGTCAATGTGTGACTTAGTATCTTGTTAAACACCTCAGTTGTTCCATTCACTTGAGGGTGATAAGGGGTAGTCTTGTGATGGGCCACCATAAACTCTACCAATAAGATCTTGACCATTTCATTCAGAAAATGTGTTCCCCTATCACTAGTTAAACTCAATGGACATCCATATCTATTGATTATGTTTTCCCATAAGAATCTCATTGTTGTTGTTGTGTAATCCTTTGTAGGTGTTTGCCTCTACCCATCTTGTCAAGTAATCAGTGTCAAGTGATGATGTAATGTGAGCCAGTCCTTTCGTGTGGTAGGTGAAATTGGTCCTACAAAGTCATTTTCCCATTTTTCAAATGGTTTCATGCTATATATCGGTCATCACGAGGCATTTCATCCCTCCTTCTAGGTTTTCCAAGGTGTTGGAAATGGTCACAGGCCTTGCAAAACTCAATACAATCTGGTAGATACTTTCCCACCAAATCCCTTGCCATTAGAATCTTTCCACGTGGTGGCATTCCTGCATAGTGTCCTCCTACAATCCCACCATGTGCTTCCTCCATAATTATAATGTGCTCATGTTCTAACACACATCGGCGTAGAACCTCATCACATCCTAACTTGTACAAATCTCCACTAATCAACATGTAGGGTGTGACGTGTATAGCCAACTGCTTTCTCTCCAAATCCTTCATTCCTTTCTGAGTGCCACACCCATTTTAAGAAATAATGCAATATCCTCTAAGTAGAGGGGGTGTGTGCCACAACCTAAATAGTTGTGTCATGGCATGGTATCCTCAATGCTCTGTGTGTCCTCCCCTAAGTCAATTCTTGATAAGTGATCAGGTCTGAATTACTTTTCCTAGTTTTACCACAACTAAAAACTCAAATTCTTGAAACAATAGGACCCAACGACATATGTGCCCTTACAAAATGGGCTTATTTACCAAATATTTCAATGCCATGTGATCTATGTAGAATATAAATGGTGTTTCCAGTAGATACTTCCTGAACTTATGTAGTGTAGATCATTGATAATGCCTCGTGCTTAGTAGTTGTGTAATTTTTTTTGTTGGTGTCAACTTCCTACTGGAAAAACAAAGGGGTGATCAATAATCCCCTCACCTAGGTTGTGTTAGTACTTCTCAATGGTTGTCCCGAGGCATCAACATGCACATGGAAAGGCTTATCCAAGAAGGAAAATGTAATATGGGTGCAGTGACAAGCCTATCCTTTCAATGTGTCAAATGCCTTCATGTTTGCCTCTCCCTAGTGAAAGGCACTCTTGTGTTTAAGTAATTTTTCCAAGGGCATGGTGATCTTGGCATACCCCTTAATAAACTTCTGTAGTACCCCTGTATGCCCAAGGAATCCACACAATGCTTTGATTGGTAGGCTCCCCCAATCTCACAATAACAACCTTGGCGGGATCCACCAACAAGCCTTCCTTACATATAATATGCCCCAACAGGGTTCCAAATGGAGTAGAAAAGACACATTTCTTAATGTTGAGGGATATCCTCAACTACTGACATCTCTCAAACATCAGCCTCAAATTGTCACAATGGTCTTTTACTAGCCCATACATAGTCAGTCATCCAGGTAGACCTGAAGAAATTTATGGATGAAGTCTGGAAGGCTTGTACCATGATGCGTGAGAACACAATAGGCACATTCTTCAGTCCCAAAAGGCATGACCGTGTAGGAAAACTTCCCCATTTAGTGGTGAAATTTTTTCTTCTCTGGTCTTCCTTTGCAATTCTAACTTGGTGGTACCCTGAGAACCCATCCGTAAAAGAATAGACCTCACTTGGCTACTCCTTCCAAAATTTCTTTAGTGAAGGGGGTTGGAAAAGGGTCAATGACACACATTGCATTCAAGTCCTGTAATCAACACAGATCCTTATCCTTTCCATCCTTCTTAATGCTTATGACCATTGGACTCACCCATTTTGATTCCTCCATAGCCTCAATGATGCCTGATGTTATCATCTTGTCTATCTCCTCCTTGACCCGTACATGCAAGTTTGGATTCATCGATATGGTCTCTTTCGAATCGGGCATGCACCTTCCTTCAACTTGATCCACATTTCCCCCAAGGAGTGGTGAACACCTTTGAGCTCATGGTACCCATGTGGGAACAAATCTTGAAACTCACACAAAAGGTCAATGATCTTAGAAACCTCTTTCTCTCGACCAATAATCCCCAATGATAGCTTCCTTAGGTTCTACCTCAGAACCAATGTTAACCTTCTTTGTTTTAAGGGCTCATGGTAGGGTGCATGCCTTCTCATCAGCATTATCCATGACTTCATGTGTACCTTAGAATGGTTAACATCTAGATTCTCCATTTCTTCTCCATCTATCACATAGACCATTTTCCTTTTTCTTTTTCAATGCATGCACATGTGCTCAAGTTGTATCTCTTTAGATTCATCTTCATCAAAACATGTCTCCAAACTAGGTTCACCCAATAACTCCAGTATCCTATCTTCTTCCATAGCACTATCTCCCATAGTAAGGTGCTTGACCACTTGCAATGCCTTATCCACTGATGGCTTTGTACTTTGATACTCAAAAGCTTGAATGAGATCACCGCTAACTCTGCCAATTCCTGTTTGATGGCGTGTCTCTGAGTGAATATACCATGTGCACATGCACACACCTTGTAAGGTGGAATATAACTTATGTACCCATAAAGAAGGTGGTAAATATTTTGTGCCTTCCATCAGGCCTTCTCACATGCTTGGATATGGGAAGAGGTGGGTTCTTTTCCATGGTAGTCTTGGATAATAGTGGGTGTGTTGCTTCTACAGAACCTATAGAGAATGTGACTCTTACCTCAGCCACTCTAGAAGACTCTCATGATGTGTTTCCCCCCATGCATTTGCAGTCCTGAGCAAGTTATAACTGAGCATACTTCTCCTTTCGTCCTCATTTCTCCATTGAGCCTCCATCTCTCACAAGAAATCATCAGGGCTTTCTCCTCAGAGTAACTTGGTAGCTTCTTCCTTCCTAGGTGCTTGACTGAGTGCACCTTTGTCACCCTTGTTACAGATCCTCTTAACTTGTCACCCAATTAACTCATAGGTCCTGTGTGCCCAATTGTCACATGTTATGTTGGTTGTATCACTCATGACTGAGCATCTTCAAACTGGATAATTCCTTATAGGATGAATTACCTCAGGGTCTCTAATAGAGCACACATAGATTTTATGTCAAGGACTTCTTCTCCTAAGGGCTTAGTATAGGGTGTTGACTTCCCATATGTTAAAGGGATGATGACCCATTCTTCCTTGTTCTTGAAACTGATATACCCCTTGTTAAACCATAGGTGGCATTTTTTTGTAACACCAAGGGGCCCAAGTAATGTTGGAAAGTTATCCACCTCGGCTAGCACTAGGACCTTGAAGTCCCTAGTGAACTTGGCCCCTTGAATAGTGATAATTGCATCCTTCAAGACACCAATGGGCATTTCCTTTGTCTTGTTCACCATATACAACACATTTGAGGATGGTTGTAGTGTGGGCCTTCCCATTTGATGTCATGCATCCAAGGTGAGAACATTGACTTCTGCCCTGTGTCGATCAAAATATTTCTCAGAAGCCATCCATCTACAACAACATTCAAGGTTATCTCTTTTTCATAGTCAAGGCTATGGGGAGGAAGATTAGCATGCAACACTTGCCTCTTGCTCTCCTCCAGCATGTGGTACCTTCTCCATAACCACTCTCCTAGCAAGGGAATGATATTCTCTTGCCTTAACATCTTGCATACTTCCATGACCTCATCCAGATCCTTCTGTGGAGCCTCAACATTCTTCCTTTGTTCAACTTACCTTGACTTCTCCTTCAGACATTGGATCTCTCCTTGTAAACTTTGAATCACATCCATAGTCTCTTGATATACCTCTTTCTGATGAGTAGGTCTAGATACTTTCCATGTACCACTTCTTCTCTCGTAACTAGTGTTCTTTTCCTTGGTATCTCTAATGTGCGTGTGACCCTCCACTGTGTGTCACCAGTATAGGTTCTAATCTTGACTCACGTGCCACTCTTGGCATCCATTATGGGTTCGACCTTCTTTATGCTCACCATCCCAGTGCCTTTATCCTTTCGGTGTTACTGGCTCATGTGTTCAAATAGCTTAGGGACACTCCTCATACTTATGTTTCTTTCCACACCATGAGCATTGCAATAGATCAGGACACTCACATTTATAATGCTCTATCGACCCATAGTTATAATAGGTTCCATGTGGGAACTCACTTCTTCCCTCCATTGTAGTTATTGTGACCATGAAATCCCCATGAAACCTCTTCCATGTGCTCCTCCATCCGTGTGTCCTTCATAGTGGTGATCATCATCCTTGGAACTACTTGCAAGGCTAGTTTGGCACACACGAGATCAATGGCATCATGAATCTAGTCAATCAACCTATAATCCTTGGTGTCATGGGTCGTAGAGGTATAAATCTTGCAATAGCAAGACACATTCTTATGGATCACGTGTTACTGTCAGTAGAGGACACCTACTTGCATCATGGTCCCCATGGAAGATTTCATAGTCTTTCATCATGGCGTGCTGACTTTTTAGGGGGAAACTATCTTTTGTATGCCCTTCTACTTCACAATATGTGCAAAGACCACTATGAGCCTCATGCGTTGAGTTTGTGGATAGTTTCTCCAATGCTTCAGCCATTGCAGCAATTTGAGCCTCAAGGAAAGGGCTAACACCAATATCAATGCTCCCAACACCTCAGCATGTAGGGTAGCCTCAAGGCCTCACGTGGGTCTGTGAAAGTCTTGTGTGATAGTGCTCTTCTAAATGGTGTTATCAATCCTCCAAAAACCATTGAGCATGTTGAGAAGGGTGAATGTCATAGGATAGTTTTGACAAGAGAGTTTTGAACCATGCATCATACTCCCACACACTCTCTTCCATTCCTTGTTGGATTTCTTTAGAGTGTTGATGCTCTTTTTTCTCAAACTCAGGGATATGGAACTCTGTTAGGAAGGAATTTTTTAGTGTAGTGTAATCCACCACCTATCTCGATGGGGTCATACTTTGGTACCTACTATGTGTGCCCTAACATTGTTTTTACAAATTGACTCACCTTCCGCTCTGGGGTAGTGATCCCCTTCACGTGCCATAGTAATTCACACTTGTGCACATGCTCTATAGCATCCTCCAATAATACTGTAGTCTGGTAGGTGCAATGACATCTCAAAAAATACTTGTGGAGGTGGTTGAGGCCCTTTCCCACCTGACCCAGAACCTTGGTTTCCTCCTGGTGTTTCCTCCACCACAGACCCACTAGACCCACCAAGTCTTGTTCCTCCTGACCCACCAGATCCTCCTAGATCACTAGGCCCACCAGGTCCTCCGGCTCTACACCACCAGATCCACTTCTTGTAGCCTGAAAAAGGGCTGAAGTGGTCATGCCTAGTGTTCCCAATGTCCCCTTTGAACTGCTGCGTACCCGATGGTTTGTGATATTTCCCCATTTCCAGATGTGTGTCCCATACCACTTGTGATACCCAAACTTTGTGTACTTGCACCTTGCCCAAAAATTCCTCCAAACACATAGGAATGGTTTTTGTAGCCATAGATGTCCCAAATGAGAAGTTATATCTCTAGGTGTAGATCGGTTACTCCCTCCGATACTAACTAGGTTAGCAATGCTTATCTCTTGATCTTGGAAAACTAAGTGCCAGGGGTTGGTCACCTAGGTGGGTTAGATGCACTTGACGATGATCTCTCCTTTCTTCATGATGAACTCTCATTAGAAGTTGAAGGGGTCTCTCTCCCATGCTTTCCGAGATGGGGTAGCACAGACTGCTCAGGTTCCATGTCCTCTGCGTGAACCTCAACTCCTTCCCATAATGTCTTCCTCCATAAATCCATCACTCCTACAACCTCATGTTGTCTAGCCATTTCCCTTTCATGAGCTTCACCATACTTGAGTCATCTCTCTTCCCTCTCCTTTTTAGCCACAATGTCCACCATCTTCCTCCACCCTAGCTTCCTCACCCAATGCTCAGAGAAGCTTAGCCATGCCATAGGGAATGCCTCCAAACTTAACGTAATGACCAAGATCTTCATAGCCAATGGGATAACATGTAAAAATGATCCTCTAGGTTCCCTTAGGAACTCAAACTCAACAATCTTTAGACAAGAATACGTAGAAATGGTGTATTCTAGGGTATAACTAGTCAAGCACTCCTCTCCACCAGTGATCAACAACATGCGTCCAAGCCAGATCTGCATCTTGTAGCCTTTGGTAATCATCTAGGGTCCACACGTGTGATCTATAGTACCAGCTCGATCTGGATGCATATGTTGAAATCCATTCATACAATTCTACTGGAAAACAAAAAAAGAAGGTCTCATACTGACTCATGATACAGGTGCTCTTCTACCCATCTGCGTGCATCAAACTCAGGTCAGTACTAAATCTTTGAGAAAACTCATCCTCCATGCTCTTAAACCATGCTTTGACACTTTCCAAGGTCAAGCACTCTATCATCACGCATCAAAAGGAACCAAGATGTAGTCATTTCTCACAACTTTAAAAAGAGGTCCAGAAATGGAACCAAGATGTAGTCATTTTTATGTCCTTAGAATAACCTTCTAATCCCATGCGCATCGGCCTATCACCCAGTGGGCATTGGTGCTCTCACCGAGGCATGCGTGGGTGTCGAGCCCCTCCTTTATGTGAGTTTTGTGAGAATACATTGCTTAAGGACAAAACTTAGATGCAAAAAGGTAAAGGACCATGCATTCATTCGAGAGCCTAGGATGAGTTATTATATCAATACATTCATTCAGAATCAAAAGAAACATCATACAGATAATAGATATGATCCATAACATAAAGAAATGGCACTAGGGTTTACATCCATGAACATTATATTCTTAGAACAGAACCATATATTCATATTGATCATAGTTTAGTAACCACATTACATTCACCAAGGCCATAACATGCCAATGCATCAATGTAGATAAGACTCATGCATCAGAAGCCCTAGCTATGCTTTCCATATTACAAAAATTGTCATAGACCCATCCCCTAGATATGTTATCACTCCTATAGTCCTCTTAATGAGAACCCTAACCCTCTGGAACCTCCTATTATTTCGTAGAGCTTCACCCTTCATTCCCTCTATGTTGATCCCTCTTCTCTCCCTTGATAGCATGCCCCTTTTCTTCTACCCGAGCATCTCTATATATAGCTTTAGCATCCACCGCCATGCCTTCCTTCAGGAGTAGATCACTTTCCAAGTGTCCATGTGGTCCTTAATGGAGCATGCTTACTCTGATGAGCTCTCCACTTTCTGTAATGATGTCTTTTTGGATCCTTCCATCACGTGGAATATTCCTTTCTTGGTCACCAAGTCAGGCTGGCACCTTATCCACTCTGCATGCTTAGTCGGGTCATGCTTTCCTCGTGTGCTTCTTGGAATGTTGAATATGGCTAAGTCCTAAAACCCTTTTATTGGTACATTTTATCCCCATAATTCATGCAACCACTTCCTATATATTAAAGCGGTGGTTGATAAACCCATCAATATGGATACTTGTTATGCTACTAGAAAATATAAGTGGTCTTATCCCATTATTGTTGTAGGTTCCTCAAACATAATTATTAGTAAATCCATATAAACCCCATTAAACTATATTATTTTCTCTATAAATGATTAGCCTAACATATCAACAATGAACATATATGATGTGTAAAGAAATAGGGATGAAAGCATGGTTGAGTATTATAAAAATGGTCTCGAGAACTCTAAGATAAGAGGGTTCTTATAATCAAGAGTCAATGTAATGAGTATGAATGTGTGTGTGTGTGTGTGTGTGTGTGTGTGTGTGTGTGTGTGTGTGTGTGTGTGTGTGTGTGTGTGTGTGCGCGCGCGCGTGCCTGTAGTTCTTATATCTTAAGTAGACTACATGTATTAACATTCTAAAATTAATACCCCCAACTATAAATATTATTATTGTATCACCTTAGGAAATAAATGTAATTTATTTATCTTTCCCCAACTAAAAGTGACACTTTTCATCATGTGGATCAAAAGAGGAAAGGAATGTTTGTTCAAAAGGGAAAGGTATAAGGAAGAACATTGCATGAAATTCCAAAACATGTTACATGGGGTGATGGATTAGGACTAATGGTATCATAGAAATAAAATGGGGTATGTTATTTAAGAGGTGGAGGTGTTAAGATAGAAAAGTGAATCGATAAGATGGAAAATTGGAAAGGTTTATGAAAAACATTTATAATTTATTAAATGGTTCTTGTAAGTAAGAGGAAAAGTAATGAGTATGAAATTTGTTTGTGTGTGCATGTGTGTGTGTGTGTGTGTGTGTGTGTGTGTGTGTGTGTGTCTTTATTTCTATCTTACTGTGCATGTATTAACAATATGAAATTAATGCCCCTAACTATAAATCTTATTGTCATATCACCTTAGGGAAATAAATACAATTTATTTACCTTTCTCCCAACTAAAGGTGACACTCGTCATCATGTGGATTAAGATAGGATTTTTATTCTCGAGGAGTACAAGTTACATGTGATGGATATTTCAAGTCTTTGCAAGTAATCTATGGCTAAAATCATAAAAAAAAATCTATATGGCCATAAAATTTAACCTCTAAGTCATGAACGTATTATATATACTTAGATTGTAGAATCCATTTTAATATTTTATAGGGTATCAACAAACAAATATATATTTTTGTTTTGTGCCTAATTTCTATTTATCATGCCTTTTCTATAAGTGTTCACACAAATTTGTGGATGCACATAAAGTTATTAGTATTTTATTGATTTTTGTTATATAAAAATGATAATTTTTTCATTGATATAAAATCAAATGTAATAGTATCCACAAAAATTAAATTTTGAGGAATATTATGCACCCAGGATATGATTTGGAGGAAGTAAAATTTGGGGTCTTGTACTATTTTGGTATTTTAGGGAGATTATTTTGGTGTTGGAGGGAAACATTGTAGATTGGAGGAATTTAGGGGGAAAACAAGGAATGACATTTGATGAATGGGCCTAAAAAATTGAACTTAGACTTTATAAAGGTAGAGTGTTTTGAAAATAAATTCTACCGGTATGGAGGTTAGATGGAGAATCATATTACATACATTGGAGCCTTTTGGATAAAAAAATAGCTAAAGTATGTTTATATTTAAAATTATTGAACTCCATTACGATGGGGTCTAGGTGGAGCGGTCAAGTCGGATGGTTGTTTCCAGCTCCACCTAGGTTCAAATCCCACTATGGAACAATCCTGTTTGGGGTGGTAATGTCCCAAGTGGTGTAGCTAGCGGGATAGATTTCACGGAAGGAGTTTCTGGATCAAGAAGACATATGCTTGTTAGTGTGTGGCGGCTCATGTTTCACCTATGGTGGTGTGTGCTTATGTAGCGGCTCGTGATTTTTGGATCAAGAATGATTGATTCTTTAGTGTTAGCTCGTGTTTTTATGCAATATTAACTCATACCAAAATCAAGATCAAATTTACCATGCATGAACTAGTAACATATGTGTGAAAAATATCAATATCCATTCACAAAGATCCATTATATTAATTTTTGTAAAACACAAAATCTTCATACATACATAACATAGTCACCATAAGTTACATGTGCTCATAAACCAACGCAACATAACTCTA
This sequence comes from Taxus wallichiana var. yunnanensis, assembly GCA_018340775.1. NCBI lineage: Eukaryota > Viridiplantae > Streptophyta > Pinopsida > Cupressales > Taxaceae > Taxus > Taxus wallichiana. The sequence goes on from CM031237.1 coordinate 320,198,573, forward strand.
CTAAAACATGGATCCTAAACCATGCAAATCAATACATATATATAAGTAGTGGGGAATTTCCCTTCACCACCCATGCACCCTCAAAATAGAATACATGCTAAGAATAACCATGCACCCTTACATGATAAATACAAAATCATGCAATCTTGCTAATAATAGATTATCTAATAATATAATTGTAGTCTAATCTTATTAATATCTTAAAACTATGCATGTCGATTGATCTTCCACTTTTCCAAAATAGCCTTTGTGTGCTTTCCAAGTCTTCTACAAAATGTGCTCCACACTCCACATATATATTTAGCCTTATTCTAGAAAATAGCTAAGTCTGAATTCCTGCTTTTCTAGGTGTGCCTATTTCACTATAATTCCATGTGTGCACCTATGCACACTATATTCGTGCATCCAATCCTTATGCCTTAAGTTCTTAGGCTATAATTCATCAACCCAACATTACCCCACACTAATTTCATTTCATTCCCCATGAAAATGGGTAATCATAATCCATCTCTCCATGAATAAATAATAAAGAATAAAAGAATATCTACACAAAAAGAATGAAAGGAATACTTGGGCACCCTATACTTCTGCAGATAAAATCAACTTTGGATATTCTACTTTAATCTCTACTTCTAAGTCATTCCAATTGTTAAGTGCCTTATTTGTTTTGTCTAGAATGTCTACAAGTATTGCTTCCATTTCATCAAGAGTCATGTTCTCACCTTCATTCTACAATACTCTAAGAACATTATCTAGGACTTGAGACCATCCCATCCATGACATCCATCTATCATGCTATCAATTTTCCAATGTCCTTGATCTTCTCCTTGTGAGGGTCTTGGGCTGTTTAAGTGCATCACACTTTCTATGCTATCAAAGTGAGCCTCTCCTCATGCCCAAGTGTCTCATTATTTATTACTTTGAGGACCTCATCCTCCTCTTCCATAGTTCTTTTCTTTATTATTACATCAGGGGCCACACACATATTCAATGCCAAATCTTCCTTTTTAATTCATCCTTCAAGGTCTGCAGTATAGATTCATAACTTGTAATTTTTGTGCAATAGTTTCCTTAGCCTTCTCTACCTATGTTGCTGACATCCTTTGGTTTTGGCATGTACATGGGTCCCTCATCTAATACCATATGAACTAATGTGCATAAATAATGTAAAGAAGATGGAAAATTTCTGTGACTTTATCCTCCAAATCGGCCTCTTTTCAAAATCTCCCCAATTTGTTTACTACCATACTTGAGTATTGAAACACCTTCGCCTCACTATGTCTCTTTTTCTCTATGTTAGGAACTTGATTTCAATATCCTTTCCTTCTTATCATCATAAAAAATCACCCAAATAGTTTCTACTTTATCTATGTTTTATGTGTGCAACTTTCTACATAGATACCTTTGTTAGTGCATTGCTCACTTGTTCATCGACATATGAGTAGGACTAATTGTGACATGGTGTGAGTGTGGTGTTTTCTTATTCATTCTATGTGAGACACATGATTCTTCACACACATCAAATTCAGCTCATCCATATGAGTGCATACTCCATGATAATTGTTTTGTGTGTGTACGTGGTCACCATCTCGAATCCATAACTCCCATCCATATAGTTCCTTAAGTTCCAAATGTACTTTGGAAATCGAGAATATGAATAATCTTGGTCATCATCATACCCGTGATGTAGGAGTCTCATATATGTCCCTTCCTCTTTTCCTTTCGATAGTGCCTTCCTTTTGGAACATGTATGCCGAATCCAACATTGGCCCTTCATCATTTTGTGTTTAGTATGAGGTTCACTAGATGGCTGATTTTGCCCTTATCTTTCTTCTTTCTATATATGCCTTAAGGGTGCCATTCTATCTCCTCTCTCTCCTTTAAACTCTCTACATCATTTTCAATTCTTATTCTTGAGGATCCTCTACATCCTCAACATGAATCAAGGTCTTTTGCACATTATCCTCAGATTTCTCACCTTCATCATCTCTTCCAGGGGATGTATTTGTGCTTTTCTTCTTTTTCGGTTCTATTTTGATAGGAGAAGTCTAAGTGACCTCTTAAGGGGTTGTGATGGCTACACACCTTGATTCCTTATTTTCCTTAACACTCTTCTATACTTCTTCTCTCCTATGGTGGCCTGCTCTTTATATGTCTATCTCACACATCCCACTTACCACTTCTTTATTTCGGGAGGGAAGGCTCATGTGCTCTTTTCTCACCTATAGTTGGTTGGTTTTTTCCTTCTATGCTCCAAGCCACCATTGTCTTCTTTTAAATTCTCCTTCATCTTCTTCTTCAATAAGGGGTGAAATGGGCTCTTCATCTTAAAATGTGCCCCTTTATATGTTTTCCCTTGGGTGGTCCAGGGAGCACAAATTCATTTTCAACATACTTCCCATTTTCCAACTTGGCTTAAGGTAGATATATATAAGGCTTCCCCATAGACTTCCCAATTTCCAAGCTCATAGCCTTCATGTTAATATCATCTAAAATCAATTTTCAATATATGCAGACTTACTTGGGTAGACATATGTCTTTGAGTGTATGATAGTCACAATCCACCTTTTCTACATTAAATATCAACCTTCACATGTTGGAGAACCTATGTACTGATGTTTAAAAATAGTGGTGAAGGTGAAAAATATGGGGATTTTACACCAAGGGCTCCACTTCACATCCTTCATTCCACCAAAATGCCTATGTAAAAATGTTGATAAACTACAAATTGTACCTATTTTTCCAATACCGAAGGAAGATCCTTAGGTATTCTCCATTCTTCCTCTCAAATGTAGCATGCAAGCACTCATACCAAAATTTATCTCTACTTTAAGGGTCCGCTCATGGATCCATCACATGTATACTTTAAAAACCTCTCTACAAGTGATTTCTTCTCCTTAGGGTATTTCCACATATATTATCCTTTGGCCCATGGGCACTCCAATTCTCACTGAAAAAAAAGAGAAGAAGGATCACACCAACTTACTTATTTTCTCTCCTTCATGTGCCTCTCTCAATAATGGTCTCAACAATGAAGTTGGCCAAATTATATACTACACCTTTATCATCTTTTTGAAATGTGCAACCCATCGTTTTACTTGTGACCAATGCTCTTGGTTGTTCAACTTAGTAAGAGGTGTGTTTCTTTGAATAAATAGGATACTTTTCAACAACTTGGGGATATCCATCCATTCACCCTCTCCTTCATGTATCCAAGTGCTTTCTTTTTGCTTTTATACCTCCTTGTTAGTGAGGTCACTTACTAATTTTGTGCCCAAACTCCTTAATCATGTCAAGTCTCCCAATCAGGGGCATGGTAATCCTCATTCATCACCTAACAAAGTAAAAAATTCCTCATGGACTCTGCTCATCAACCATTGATACAACTTCTCTGGTTTTCCAAAATAAGGAGCTCATACAATTACAAAACTCCCACCTTTGTTAACATTTTTCCTGCATCATCATAGACCACCATATCATTTCTTTCTAATAACGTTTCTTTACCACTAACAACTTATCCAATTCATCTTTGTTATCTTGGTTTTATGGTTATAATCACTTACTTTCTATGTTGAACATGTGACTCCCAATCGCGGCCCATAAAAACCCCTTCTTGGATATTACATCTCTGAAAAATGGCTCTTGGGGGTGTCTTCAACTTCTATTTCGACTTCCTTCTTCTTCCTTCCCCTTATAGCTACTCCAGTGCTTGCTTAGGTGCCATAGAAACTATAAAAGTGTGTTCTTTTAGTTGATTCAAGCTCTGTAACTCAAAACCATGTGCCCTAGCTCAAAATCCACGTGCCCTAGCTCAAACTCAAACCCTAACTACTGATTTTCCTCCCACATGCCTTTGCTTCACTCAAACACTTCTTCTAATGGAGCATCAACCAATCAATCCTATGCATAATTTGACAAATCCATCTAGTTCAGTTTGTAATACACAACTCTTCACACTTTCATTTTGTAACTCTCTTTCACTCTCTGCTCTTCAACTCACTCAAATTCTTCTTAATTGTAAAGGTAAAAATGATTTCATGAATTCACCTTTTATATTTTTTGAAAAAATTTTTCTGCATTTATTTCTCTCCACCTACCACCATACTCAACATTAAATTGGTGTTTTTTCCTTTTCCATGTTGATTTTTCATGCCACAGTCATAACCTTCTAGCATGCCTACTACTCCTCATCCACAAACCTCCTTTCACATGCCTTCATGCATTGCACCAAAGTACCTATCCACTGCACCTTTCACTAAGTAGTTTCCCATTGCTGCAACCTACCTCACATTACATTGTGCATCCATTCATCCATATGTGGTCTTCATTCATGAGCAATCTTTCTGTATCCACACCTTTACTTCAAGCACCTGCACAATATCTCTCTATGCATACCCATCTTTCAGAGAACATTCAAACTTGATCCATTTATCCTGTATACACTCCACCCCACACTAAAAGTATGTGTGGTCCTCTGCATGCATAAATTCAATATATAGTAATCAACTTTTGGCACGTAAGCATAAACACTTATTACACAAAACACTAAACTAAATTGACAAAGCATAACAATGATGAAAGGAAACACATATAAAGGAAATGCATTAAAGGAAATCTAATCTAATGGAAATATTTACCTTATTACAAACACCAAGAAGACTTATTTATAGTAGGGCTTCAACCTACTCCCATTGAAATAATCGAGGAAACATGTCCCATCCAATGCCTCTAACTAGAAAGTGCTGAATCAAGTATATAAGTCACAACATATGGTCCCAACCAATGCACTTTAAGCTTTCCAGGGTGGCACAAGAACTTGGAATCATAAAGAAGAACCATATGTCCAACTTCAAGCTTCTTATCCTTAATATGTCTATCATGTCATGCCTTTTACTGGCCTTTTCTATCTTTTGAACTCCATCGTGCTATATGGTGTGCCTTTCATCCAACTACATCAGTTTATCAATGCGCTCTTCAAGTTATTTCTCATCATCCAAACCTCATGTATGCATGTAATACACAAAGAAGGTAACATGAATTCCATGGGAAAACAACCTCATGCCAAACACCAATTGAAAAGGGTGTGGCTTTGTTCAATATTTTATAAGTTTTCATGTATGCCCAAAGTACAAAAAGACTTTATCATCCAATATCCTTCCTTCCAACATCACAAATCTTAGTCAATGTGTGGCTCAATATCTTGTTGAAAGCCTCAGTCAGTTCCATTTTCTTGAGGGTGATAGGGTGTTGTTTTATGGTGTGCCACCATAAATTTTGCCAATATATCTGATGGTCTCATTAAGAAAATGAGTACCCCTATCACTTGTCAAACTCAATGGGCATCCATACCTATGATAATGTTTTCCCATAGAAACCTTTTTTTCATAGTTGTCATGTGTAATCCTTTGTAGGCACCACTTCACCCACCTTGTAAGATAATATGTACAAGTTATAATGTAGCATGATCTAGTCTACACATGGGTGGGGAAATAGGACCCACAAAGTCAATTGCCCACTTTTCAAAAGGTTACTACACTAGCAATAGGCCTCAAAGGCATTTCATCTCTATGCCTAGGCTTTCAAGGTGCTAAAAATGATCACATGCCTTACAATATTCTTTACAATCCTTATACAATGTTTCCCACCATAAACCAGCCAATAAAATATTGTGCATGGTGGCATCTCCTACATAATGTCCACTGTAATACCACCATGAGCTTCCTCCATAATAGCTTCATGCTCATGCTCAAGTACACACAATGCAAAACTTCATCCGACCTAGTTTGTATAAGTCTCCACTAATCAACATATAAGGCATGACGTATATGGCAAGTTGTTTCTTCTCTATACTCTTCATTCCCTTAGAGCACCACACTAGTTCAAAAAGACAACAATATCTTCTAAGTCAGAGGGTGTGGTTTCAATCTGAATAGTTGTGCATCTGACATTGTATCCTCAATGCTCTATGCATCCTTACCTAAATTAATCCTTGATAAATGATCTGGTCTAGAATTTCTCTTTCTTGGCTTAACCACCATTGTAAAGTCAAATTCCTAAAACAACAAGAATCCAATGACATATGTGCCCCTATAAAAATAGGCTTTTTCACCAAGTACTTAAGTTCCATGTGATCTATATAGAATATAAATGGTGTTTCTAGTAAGTATTATCTAAACTTATGCAACACGTAAATCATGGACAAGGCTTTCATGCTCTATAGTTGTATAATTTTATTTAACTGGGGTCAATTTCCTGCTTGCAAAACAAATAGGATGATCAACAATACCTTCTCTCCAGGTTGGGCTAATACCATGCCAATGGCCATGCCAGAGGCATCCACATGCACATGAAAAGGTTTGGTCCATGAAGGAAAGCATAAAATAGGTGTTGTAGTAAGCCTTTCCTTCAATGTCTCAAAACATGCTATTGTTGTGCTTCACCCCAATGGAACTTTCCTTTACTCTTTAATAATTCTTCTAAGGGCATGGAAATCTTAGCATAACCTTTGATAAACTTCTGTAATATCTATGTGTGCCCCAAGAATCCACACACCTCACTCTAGTTAGTAGGTTCCTCTAAGCCCAAAATAACAACAACCTTAGCAAGATCTACTAACAAGCCTTCTTTATAAATAATGTGCCCCAACAAAGTCCCAAAAGGTGTAGCAAAAACACACTTCTTAATGTTTAAGGAGATGCTCAACTACTCATGGCACCTCTCAAACATAAGTCTTAAATTATCACAATGATATTTCACTAGCCCATAAACTATCCAATCATCCAAGTAAACCTGTAAGAACTTATGAATAAAGTCTGGAATGCTTACACAACAATGCGTGAAAAATACTGCAGCGCATTCTTCAATCCAAAAGGCATAATTATGTATGCAAAAATTCCCCACTCAGTGGTGAAATTTTTCTTCTCTTGATCCTCTTTAGCTATCCTTACCTGATGATATCTAGAAAATCCATCAGTGAAGGAGTAGATCTCACGCCCTACAATGCCTTCCTAGAATTTCTTCAGTAAAAGGTGTGGGAAAGGGATATATCACACATGCAACATTCAACTCCCTATAATCCACACAAATTCTTATTCTTCCATCTTTCTTTATACTTATCACCATAGGGCTAACCCATTCTGACTCCTCAATGGGCTCAATGATTCCATAATTCAACATCTTATCAATTTCTTCCTTTACCTTAACATGTAGATTAGGATTCATCTCTGTAAGGCCTCTTCCTAACCGGGGTGCACCTTCCTTTAGCTTGATCCTCATCTCACCCAATGAGTGATGTACCCCTTTTCAACTCATGATAGCCTCTAGGAAATAAGTCCTGGAAGTCATGCGTAACAACTCAATTATTTTGCAACCTCGAGTTCAGACCAATAATCACCAATGATGGCCTCCTTAGGTTCAACATTGTCCCAATGTTGACCTTCTTCATTTTCATAGGCTCATGATATGTGTGTGCCTTTCTCATCCACATTATCTAAGACCTCATGCGTACCCTCATGTATGCTCAACATCTAGATTCTCCACTTCTTCATCATCAATTACATAGACCATCTTACCTTTTTTTTTTTCTAGGAAGGCATGCCCAAGTTGTTCTACATCTGTCTCTTCTTCTTCAAAATGTGCCTCTCAGATCTGACTCACCTAGTAACTCCTGAATAAGTTCCTCAGCCTTTGCACTATCTCCCATAGTCAAAGTGCTTCATAACTTGTAATGCCTCATTCATTGGAGGTTTAGTGGAAAAATAGTCAAAGGTTTGAATCATACATGCATGTAGTCATTCTTGCCAATTCCTTATTTCTCTATTCAACTCTGCATAAACATACCATGCATGCATGTAACCTGCAAGGTGTAGTAGAACTTGTGCACCCATAGTGAAGGTGGTAAGGCCTCTGCCCCCTCTCTATCTAGAGTCTCTCACACTATTGAACATGGTGTTGAGCATCCTTCCCATGAAATTCACATGTCTTGGTAGGTGCATTACTCCGAAGAAATCTAGAGAAGGTGATTCTCACTTCTCGCCACTCTAAAAAAATATTATCTCTGTGAACCATCCACCACGTGCACATTTGTCTATCCCACGCAAGGTATATACCAACATATTCCTTCTTTCCACTTGATTTATCCATTAAACTTCCATAGTGCACAAAAACACTTCAGGATTTCCCTCACTAGTGTACCTTGGTACCTGGTTACTACCCAAACTAACTAACACACAATTGACTTACTTACATGTGTAACTACACTTGTCATCTCACGGCCAACCATTTCATAAGTCCCATGTGCCCTAGTTATCACAAGAAACACTTGTAGTATCACTCATAGACTGTGCATCATCCCATTGAATAACTCCTTCCTTTGATGGCTCAAGTACTTTAGGATCTCTAATGGTGCACACATAAATTTATGTTCAAATCCTCTTCACTCAAAGGTTCTACATAAGGTGTAACTTTTCCATCTATTAAAGGAATGATGACATGCACTCTTCCTTGTTCTCAAAACTGATATATCCTTTATTAAAGTGCAGATCAACATTATTCACATAACACCAAGGGCACCCAAGCAATGTTGGAAAACTATCTACCTCTGCAAGTGCCAAGACCTCAAAGTCTCCAAGTAAACTTGGCCCCTTGTATAGTAATAGTAGCATCCTTCAAGACTCAATGGGTGTGGCTTTAGTCCTATTTTCCATAAACAACACATTTGAAGATGGTTGTAATGGTGGCCTCCCCATCTAATTCCATGCATCCAAAGTGAGTACATTCACTTCTACACCTGTATCAATCAAAATATTACTCAAAATCCATCCATCAACAACAACATTCAGAAGTGATCTCTTTGTCATAATCAAACTATGAGGAGGTAAGTTAGCATGTAAAATTTGTCTCTCGTGCTCAACTCCAATGCATGACATCTTTCCCCTTAACCATTCCCCTAATAAAGGAATGATGTTTTCTTGTCATAACATCTTACAAACCTCCTTTAAATCATCAACATCCTTTATGAGGAAGCTCAACTGTTTTTGCCTGCTCCAACTTCCATGACTTGCTCTTTTAACATTGTATCTCACCCTATAAGTTTCTAATAACCTCCATGGTTTCTTGATAAACTTCCTATGATGTAGGGTCTGGATACTTTGCATGCAATACCTCCTCCTTTGTAATAATAGGCTTCTACTTTGGAACTTCCCCTCAGTGCATGCGTAGCCTCGGTGTGTGTGTAGTGACTAACACAAGTACCATCTTAGGATCAGTGCTAACTTTGGCATCCATTGATCTTCCACAATGTGTTGTACTCTAACCATTCCCATGCCCTTATCTTACTTGTGCTTCTTACTCAGATGTTCATACAAATCTGGGAATTCTTCATAATTTTGGTTCTTTTCCACAAAAGAAAAAATAATATTTTGAGGGCATTCACACCTGTAATGATTAGGGGATCCACATGTATAACATGTTCCTCATGGAAATTCACTTCTTCCACCACCATGACCTCGGCCTCTGAATCCTCCATGATATCCTTGACCTCTACCTTGGCCTCCATCAGAGCACCCTTCATTGTGATTATGATCATGATGCTCACCTTGTTCCTTAGAATTATTTGCAACACTAGTCTGACATACACTAGTATCAATGGCATCATGAATATGATCAATCAACCTGCAATTCTCAATATCATGAGTGGTAGACTTGAAAAATCTTACAATAACATGACACATTCTTCCTTATCATGCATTGTAACATAATGGGCACCTACTTGAATCATGATCCAAGTGACAGATCTCATAGTCAACAACATGGCACATGCACCGATTTATGAGGAAACTATCCTTAGTATGTCCTTCCACTTCACAATCCATGCACCAAATACCACTGTGTGTCTCATGAGATGAATTAGCTAACAAATTCTCTAAATTTTTTTCCATAGACACAATGAGCTTCAAAAAATGGGCTAACTCTAGTGTCTACACTCCAACTACCTCAGCATGTAGAGCTGCTCAAGTGCCTCATGTGGATATGTATACAGTCTTATGTGAGAGAGACCCTTATAAAAGGTGTGATCAAACCTCTCAATGAACCATTGAGCATGTTGACTTGGGTGAATGTCATAAGATAAATTTGATAATAAAGTTTTAAAGTGAGCATCATACTCCCTTACACTCTCAGCCATGCCTTATTTGATGTCCTTCAACACATTGATGCTCTTTTGCTCAAACTCAGGTATGTGAAACTCTGCTAAGAAAGCATCACACAATGTGTATAGTCTACACAATTCTGGTTTGGATCATATTTCTATACCAACTATGCATGCCCTTGCAAAGTAGTTACAAATTGACTTTCCTTACGCTCTGGAGTTGTAATCCCCTTTGTGCCATAGTATCTCACACATATGCACATGCTCAACTACATCTTCAATTCCTCTATATTTGGGAGATGAAGAGACATCTCTAAATAGAATTTTGGGGTTGGTGTGGACCGTGCCCACAGATCTAGAACCTGTATTACCTCATATGTTTCCTCCCCCTAGAACCACTAGATCCACTAGATCCCAAGCCACCTGATCCTCCGATCCCCCCTATAGAAGGAATGGACTAGAGGATGCCTACCTTGTGTTCCAATAGTTTTGCTAAACTGAACTCCCATGGTCTGTGAAGTTTTACTACTTCTAGATGTGATACCACATGTTTCTGTGCCCATGTTTTGTGATGATGATGCACCAAAAAATATACCTCCAACCGGACCTCCAAATAACACAGATGATGATTGTGCCACCATAGATGAATAAGCTACCTGATTAACTCCTAAACTTGATTACAAATTAAATCTATTTTTACTACTCTACTACCCACACTAGCTTTCTTACTAATGACTATTGTAGAAACTAGAAAACCAAGCGCAAGGGCTAGGTCACAGGAGGGATCAAATGCACACCCACGGTCCTCTTAATATTTATTCATACGTGCTTTCATATAAGGTCAAAGAGGGTTCTCTACCATGCTTTCCCCAAATGGGGAGTTCCAGATGCTCTAGCTCCATGTCCATCTTTCACGTGAGCTCCAAATCCTTCATGAGCCATCTCTCTCACAACACCATTCATTTTTCCACAACTTCACACTTTGCTTCTCAAATCCCTCTCACACATGCCTCATTAAAATTTAATCCACTTTTCTCTCTCTTCCTTTCTACCACTAGGTCCACCATCTTTCACCACACCTTCTCCTACCCCCATGTGGTGGGTTTAGCTAGCCATAAGATGTTGTTCCAAATCTAGGGTCATGATCAAGATCTTAATCACTAAAGGGATACCACACAAATATGATCCTGGGTTCATGCAAGAACTGGAACTCAACAACCTCTAGACAGGAATAAGTAAAAATATATACTCAAAATATATCTATTCAGAACACCACTCCACCAATGATCTACAACATGTGTGTCCAAGTCAGATCAGCATCATGTAAAGCCTGAATTTTTCTGTGTCCAAACAAGTGTTTGAAACCTCCAATTTCTCTTTGATGCATAAGCTACCAACCACTCATACAACTCTATGGGAAAACAAAAAAAATATCTCATAGAGCTCATGATATATTATGTTCAACCCATGCACTGTGCATAAAATTAGGTCAATGCTAAATATGTGAGCATACTCTTCCTCTAAATTATCTAACCACTCTTCAATACTGGCCAAAGTCAACCGATACGTCTTCATCATGCAACATTTTGAAAACAACTGAAAAAGAGGTCCGGAAATGGAACCAAAATGTAGTCTTTATTTTACCCACAAACACCCAAGTGTGATACACATCACTCAGCTAGAAATGAGCGCTCACCCAAAGCGCAAGGGTACCAGGTCCCTCTTTTATGGAAGATTTGTCCAAGAAGTTAGCATGATCATACAAATATTCCAGATCCATAATATCCATTCAAGAATAAAGCATAACATAAACTAGATCTAGATCTTAACCATATGCAAGATTAACTCATACAAGAATCAAGATTAACTTTACCATGCATGAACTAGTAACAAATATGTCAAAAATCAATATCCAACCACAAAGATCCATTATATTAATTTTTGTAAAACATATAAGCTTCATACATACATACATAGTCACCATAAGTTACACGCCCTCATAAACCTGCACCATAACTCTACTAAAACATGGATGATCTAACCATACAAATCCAAAATAACTCTAACTAAAATAAATGGATCCTAAACCATGCAAATCTATTATATATATTATAGGTAGTGGGGACTTTCCCTTCCCTTGCGCGCCACCTAATTTTGCGTGCACCCAATATCAAAAAATAGACTACATGTAATTAAGAATAGCCATGTTCCCTTACATGATAAATACAAAACTCATCAATGTGTAAGTTCTATATTTCTAATAATAGATTATCTAATAATTTTTCAAGAGAAAGGGTCAAATTAAGGCCCTTACATAGGAGAAATTACATATATCATTACCACTTCCCTTAGATATTATTATTTATGAAGCATCTAATAAGATATTTTAGCAAATAATTTTAAGCACGAAAATCAACACGTGACTTCGGACACACTCGACCTCCCAAGTTCATGTCGGGATATACAAAATTAAATGGATAGATGGCTATATATTGAGTAAATAGGAATAGGTGGGATAAATAGAATAGGTTAAAAATGGCTACAGGATAAATCAAGGAAAATTAATGTCCTCAATAGGCACAATGGGTATTTTCTCATTAAGGAAATTAACTCCTTTCTAACTTTGCTCGGGTGAAATGGTACTGATTAAGGAAAATGGTTGTGTGAACATTTCAATTAATATTGGTAGGGACAAATAATCCTCAAGTGGGTTTTGGAACACGGGGGGAATCGTCATTCATCTCTCGTAAATTTCTCTTTAAAGAGGGTCATGAAAATGTGAGAGAAGATGTATCAAAAGGAAAAATCGAGTGGATTATGTCTAATCTCTATAATTGGTCTAGAACTCTTCGGTGTTATCCGCCTCATCATTCAATGTTATAAGTTGATGAACAATACTTGATGGAATCCGAGTGGTCTAAAAGATGAGTTGTCTAAGGCCCTGGTCAATATCAGTCAATTTTGAGGCAATGTTTGGATATGGCACATTCGGGTCACAAACTCTACATGTCTTGATTTCCTTGTGCCCTAGATGGTCATGTTGGGCATGAAACAAGGAATCTATAGAAATAAACAAAATATGCAAAAAAGCTAGAAGGGGCTAAGGCTAAGTTTAGGTAACCTAAGCCACTAAGGAAACGTGGGAGTTTGTGTTAATTCCAATCTAATTAAATCTAAATTCCTATTTTAAATCAACCATCCAAACAAATTCAAATTAAAAAAATGTGATTAATTTCCTTGAATTTAATTAAATTTGCTTGAAACTAATTAATTATATAGATTCAAATAAAATAATCTATTTTTATTTGTATTTTCCAAAAGCTTTTAGCGAAAGGAAATAAACGAATAAACAAATCTAATTACTTTCATCTATGTTTTTGGGATTTTTTGGGTTTCATGACAATAAATAAATGAAAGCTACAGATAAAAGGAAATTGCTTCTAATTAAATAAAAACTACTTTTATGCTAAAATAAAATAAAAAATAGGGAATAGTTGGATGTGGCTATTCCTCTATTGCAGATTAATTAATTCTAATCTAATTTAAATAGAGGATTTCTTCTAATGTGTATTTATTGATTTTATTTCCTCTTAGGGCTTTACCTCAAAATCACAGAAGTAAAAGATTATCGAAGCAATTTATTACTTTGAAGCTTCCTGGTAAAACACTAAAATTCTAATGAAGCTTTTAAGTGTGAAGAAATTCAACAAGATGCACAGACACAAAAGCTTCTTCAAACTTACTTCCCTTATAGATCCACAGGGATAAGTAGGGAGGAAGATTTCAATAGAATATTTTCTCATATGCACATTTAAATATAACTAATAAATAAAATGAAAACTACAAATGATTTTAAATAAAGAAATGAAGAAATGTGTACATGAACCTCCTCCAAGTCCTTTCCCTGGCATATCCATAGGGATGAGCTAAGAAGGAATTTTCAATGGAAGCTACTTACAAGCAATGAATATTTTCTAATTCTACTTCCTTAAAACAACTATTGATCGATGAGAAATATAAACTCTAAATTGGAAAGAAATCTTGAAAGGAATTTTACTACACCTCCAACCTGGAAATGTAGAATTGTGATAATATCCAATGCTAGTTGTGTTTTTATTTATCCCCTCAACTTATTTCTAGTAATGAATCCAAATGGTTCAGGAGCTATGTTAGTTGGTATGAATAAGAAGTTATAGAAGTGTCAGAGATGACTTTTACAAATAGACTAGCAGAAATGTAGGTAGAAGAGAAACAAAGAAGAGATTGAGTTGTTTGTGTACTTTCTAGCAGGATTTCAACAACATAACAATATAATTATAATTCAAGAGACTACAACTAATGCTTTGGGAAAAATATTGGTTTTTATAGAAAGTTGGTAGGAAATGGTCCAACACACTTTGCAATAAAAAATTTCCATATCACTCAAGGAAGGGGCAGTCAACTTACTAAGAATAGTAAGTAAAGAAGAAGAATTTCATACGCATCTATCAAACTCAAAAATAGTTGATTTGGTCAAGAAACGTGTGATAAAATGACTTAGAAGAAAGAAAAATACATACAGAGAATGTTGTTTGAGTCTCAAATTTAACCACACATAACCTCTAGTCTACGCAGAGTGGTGGCTCTAGGTAGACCATCCGTTAAGTAATGTGATTGAGGTGGTTATGCAACTACTGCGACGGTTACGTAACTTAAAGGCTAAAATCTAAGGAAAAGGGGCCAAAAATAAATTGTGAAAGCGGGAAAATATAAGGAACTAACAAGAAAGGAAAAATGAGCTACATAAACATGTTAGAAGAGAGAAAAGGGGACCTAAACATCATCATTTATTATGGGAATGAAATGTGTCATCATTGAGGACTTTTCACTATTTCGACAATGTAGTATCTTGAAAATTTTGGGTACGTACATATTTCCCCCTTGGAGAATTATTTTATCCATGAAGAGGTGTAAAATGTAAGTTTTGTGTATTGTTCTCCCAAATGGGAAAGTTAGAGTTTATACCTTACATGCTGTGTGTTGAAACTACACCAATCCAAGTTTCCCACTACCTCAAAGAGAAAACATGAATCAAGTGCGGACATAAAACATAATTGACAAATAATTTTAACTTAAAATGACAAAAATACTTACTATATCTACGTGGATAGTATATATACTTACATTAGCGCTCACTCCTGCAATCACACACTCAAAACAATATTATAAAAACATTGTATATATCAATAGTTGTTATTTATAGAAATCATTTGCACTTATCCACTTGGTGAATTTTTGAGCTCTAGATTACTGTGACGGTTTCGCATGATAGTATAGTCGATATGACAAGCATTTCGAGATGATGGTAGTGTAACCAATGGTAGGAGTAGTAGGTCATGATCAGGTTAGTAATAGGCATTTGTTTCTTTTTACCCTAAAATATAGGAATTGATTAAAAATAGTTATAGGGGTAATTTTTGATAAAATTCTAGTGAAAATGACCGCATGAGGGTGCCATGTAGGATTTGTATTTTGTTTGGTTTAATTTGGTTTATTTTTAAGTATTTATGATTTTTAGTATTTAGGGTATGACCCACATGTAGTCAATTTTGTTTAGCATTAATACTTCAAACCTAAGTGTGTCGCCCTATCACCCAAATGACACTCACTCGAGGCACACGCGGGCTCCAAGCCCCTCCTTTATGTGAGTTTTGTGAGAGGGTTTTTCCATTGATGAAGGATCAGTTGTAGAGAATTAAATATTCATGTATCCATTTAAAAGCATAAGATGAGCTAGTATATCTTCATACACATGCATCTAAAACAAGAGAAACATGTATAGTATGGAACACAAAGAAACGATTTGGCTCATGATATGAACAAATAACATTAGGGTTTTTACCCATGAAAAATTTATTTAGAACAGAGCCACATATATATTGATCAAGATTTTCAATAACCACATTACATTCAAAAGGTTCATATTAAACCGAATACAATAAATGTTAGAGATCTAGCCCATACATCATGTGTTAAAACAAAGATCCTAGCTATGCTTTCCCTATTACAAATTATTACAGACCCACCCCTTTATGCCCATACTTGATAACATTCTTACAACCTTCTGATGAGAACCCCAAACCCTAGGGCCTCCTAACATTTTCTATAGCACTTCGTTCACCTTTTATTTCTCTATACACCTCTATCTCTTTATGTTCGTATATCTCTTATTATGTCTTTGTGTCTATTTTCTCTAACCTGAGCATCACTTTTTATAGGACCAACACCCACACCATGCCTTCCCTCTTAAACAGATCATGTGTTAAGTGTCCATGTGGTCCCCATTAGGAAATCTTATCCCTTTCCAAGACCTCCACTCTCTATATTGATGTCTTTTAGGAATATTCCTACATGGAATATCTTTTTCTTGACATCAAGGTTCCGAGTTAGCACCTTATCCACTTATCATGCCTAGTCGGGTTCTCAAATTTTTCCTCAAGTGCCTCTTGGAATGCTAAATATAGCTAATTCCTGTAAACCCTTGTGTTGCTTCTCATGCGTGCATGCCCTAGTTTCATTTAAACCCTTCTTAAACCCATTTTTATAACAAACTTTCTCTTGAGTGCCCTTCTTCTCACTAGTCCTGCACGCACGTGATTTTTGATACTTAGCCAATATTTCATGGCCCAACATCACCCCAAAGTATGTGTGTTCTCTTCCCTTGGAAACATCCTGCTTCCTCAAAGAATAAAGAATAGTGGAACAGGGACAATTTTGAATAAAGAATAGAGGAATTGAATTAATTGAAAGAATAAAAGAATGTAAGAATTTTTTATTGTTGTAGGAGGAGTGGGAATTCTTTCTTTATGGTTGCCTCGATCTTTTCCTAGGCATCCACTTCACCCTATTCCTATTGAAGTAGTTCTCCTAATAGAGTTCTTAATTCATCAAAACTTAGCTCGTCACTCTTAGCATTCAATGTATCTACAATGTTCTCTAGCTTCTTGCTAAGATCGTTTATCGCATCCATTATGTGGGTGACACGGGGATAGAGTTCCTTAAACTGATTCTTAATTGAACCCCACAAGGTTTTAATTACTTTTGAATTTTTCTCATACTCGACTAGGATATTATTGCACTCAACCTTGTTTCCTTTATTCTTTTCTTGAAATTATTTTAGATCTGCCTCATGTGTAACAACCAATATGCTTGCTACTTTTTCCCTATTGGCATAGTTGTCATATACAATTTTTACATTTGTGCAGCGGTCTTTAATGTGGCAAGGAGCTCGGTGTATCTAATAACTATATCCTCAACCTTCTAATTTTTGTCCTCTTTTGGCATGTCATTTCCTCTTACGTCGAATCCAATGCAAGTGGCCTCCTCTCCATAGTGAGGATATGAATCAAATCCTCCAAGAAATGCAGGGTTCATTCATACTTCTGGTCAAGAGGGTTTAGGTCATTAATAATAATGGCATTTTAGATGCCTTATATCTTTTTGTAGACTTTCCACACCTTAGGTTTTTCATCTTTCAACTTGCACCTTAACTATGCATTAATTAGCTCTTATTTCTTTATCTCCTTATCCCTTTCAATTATTTCATCATTTTTCCTCTTATTTTTTTCCTCTGGTGCCCTTATCCTATCATTCCTACCAAATATCCTTGGCTCAACCTCTATTGACACCTTGTTGAGTGCGTTACAAACCTGCTCATCTGATAGTTTTTGGGCATCCACAATAGGGTTTATCCCCTTGGTAGTTGGCACTTCCATTAATGCATCCTTGTTTACTTCAAACTCAAGCTCATCAACATGGTTTTCAAATGCCCAAGATAGCATTTTCCTTGTGCATGCATAGGAACTTTCTTCATCGAAAGAGGACCAATAGAGGATTTGTTCCTTGGGCACCGTGGTCTAGAAACGCACGCGCAACACCTTCTAGTCATCTACATAAGTCATTGCATGACCTTGTGATGCTACCATGACTTTTCCTTGTTACCAAAATATTGTGCAACATTATTAAATAAATTTTAATATTATTAATAATGAGGATATAAAATTCATATTAATAATATAGTTGTAATAGTTTAATTATTGGTGAATTGTGAGAACAATTCACGTTGCTATTTTGGTGTGTGAGATATTAGGGGATAAGACCGAGAGATTCATGGAGAGAGATATGAGGGATTGAAAATGAGTATTGACTCCACCTTTGTAGGATATCAAACTACTATAAATGTAAACTCTATCAATGTCATTGATATCCCAAATGAATTCAATTTCTAAATTATAATATTCAGTGTTTTATTATTGTGTAGTTTTTATCAGTGGTATCAGAGCTGGTTGCGTGAAGGCTATGAATTTTTGAAAATGGTGAAAGGGAGGCTGATATTTGTTTCCCTGGTATATGATATTTTCTTTTTGAGGCATAAATCTATTTAGAGAGCATTGTGTAGGAAGTATTATCATAGTTGAGTTTTGTGCATCTGCAAACCTGCATACCTTCAACTGTGGAAAACAAAGATATCTCTGTCAAATTTAAATTGGAGAATTTTATCTTTGATTTCTTATCTGATTTGTAGTCATAATGTATTTTTGGCTTAATATCTACAGATTTTCTAATGTTTACAAAGCATTCAGTGTAAATGAATTCTCCATTGCATTGAGAATGTGTAAAGTTCCTTGTAAGATCTAATTGGATCCTACATTGACTTTTGTTTATCTTGAAGCGGCCAAGATTTTATTCTGTGTAGATTTGTATGCTGAAATGTCGGGATCTTAAATAATGAAGCTCGTGCCAAATCTTATCAAATTTGTAAACCTGGAAAAGTGTCTCAGATATGTGGTTGTGCGTTAGAGAGAAATTCAGAATGGCTTTCCATCAACTGACCATGGTGCTTTGGATGCCTTTGTTGATAAATGCATGGTAATTATTCATAGTTCTCTACCAAATTACATTGTGTTTCCTAAGAGTATTGCATTTCCAGTATAACACGTAGCATTGACATGTGTCAAGAACATTTCCATAAATTGATCTAACAAATATGAGCAAGAAAGAGATTGATCTAGTGATAACACTCATGAAAGCATTTTATCATCTTATATATATGCCTTTTCTTGAGAGTGATTTGTGTTACAAGGTGTTTTGAATCAGCCAGCATATGCATTCTCACATTTCTGTGTATATTATTTAGATTTTGTGTGCCCTCAAGTTGTTCATCACTATAGACATCTAGATAATGAGGTGGATGAAAATTAATCAGGCAATTATATGCAATCAGGAGAAATATTGATTTGGTCCTCCTCCTACATGTGAGTTTTCAATCCTTACGACGTACCATTTCTGTACTGCATGCTGAGTTATCTTCCACGTGTAATATTCCCACGTTCCAGTTCTACATTTTGGCCTTGAATTAGTCGAATCATTCGAATGATCCTATAAATAACATATTGTTAACAATAATAGGTGATTAATCTTGTGGTTTTATAGTATCATATCTTGTTCTGGTCAATAGTTTAGAGTTTTTTTATGGTTTAGGTAGTATTAATCATTGAGTCATTCTCTCTTGTATGCAAGTACAAACGTATTATGTTAAGGCATTTATGCTTAAGTTGTATATCCAAGCCTTATTTGTATGTTTGAGATAGTGAGTTATTTAAATTGTCCATATTTTATATAGTTTGTTAGTCTAGTTTCATAAGTCTTTGTTAACTCAAAATTATTATGTCGATGTAATTAAAGTGTCATAAAAGTGTGTCTACAATCACAATGTCATATGTTGAGTCAGTTCTAATATAAATTTTGTGTCGTTTTTATCTTATAAAAGATTCGTCGTCAAATTTGAGTTTTTGAAGTGTCTATGTCAAAGTAGTCTAGTTGTCAAAATTGTAAAAAAAAATTTGCCTTACGGATGCATTTTCGGTGTTACTGATGTCTAATGTTTTTGGAGAATGAGGTGAAAAATATTGTATTTTTGATTATATTTTTGATAAATTCAAAGAAGGAAAATGTGTTTGGATTTTGAGTCTCTTCCCCTCAACCCCACTCGGTACCATGACGGGGAGCACGCCTGTGGTGCTTTACCCTTAAACCCTTGCCGGGGCTACCGCCACTGGACCCTCGCTTTGGAATTTCAAAAATAAATAAAATATTTATGGGGAAGATGCATCAACAAAATGTGGTGTAAATTTGAGCTTGATATCCAATTTTTGAGTAAGCAACGTGATACTAGAGGATGGAGGTAATGGAGGTCAGAGGTCAATGAATGACCTCTCGTTAGTCACCAATGATGGGGCCATGTAAAGTTGTGGTGGTAGTGCGCGTGCTGTATGCATGTTTTCATTTTTTTAGATTTGCAATATGATTTCAGAGTTCCTGTTTGAATAAGTGAAATGTTCACATTGAGGGGGGAACTGGAACATGATCTCAATGTTCAATTTTCCTTGTATTCAATTTATATTCAGTAAGTAGTGGTTCTTACATGATTCCTTGAAGGAAAGACATAGTGGATCAGAAGAAAGCATAAGGAAAAACAACAACATGATATTTGGGTTGTTGGTTGTCATGTAAAACCATCTTTTGTTTTAGGTTGTTGGTTGTCCTATAAAACCATCCTTTGTTTCAGGTTGTTCGTTGACCTACAAAACCATCCAGATCATGAACACGCATGGGTGATAAGCTGCAGAAGGAAGTGTGATAATGTCAACATTAGGAGAGTGTATATTAGGAGTTAATAATGTTAACCATAGGGGAGTGAATGTTACCAAAATATTGTGCAACATTATTAAATAAATTTTAATATTATTGATAATGAGGATATAAAATTCATATTAATAATATAGTTGTAATAGTTTAATTATTGGTGAGTTTTGAGAACAACTCACGGAGCTATTTTGGTGTGTGAGATATTAGGGGATAAGACCAAGAGTTTCATGGAGAGAGATATGAGGTATTGAAGATGAGTATTGACTCCACCTTTGTAGGAGATCAAACTAATATAAATGTAAACTCTATCAATGTAATTGGTATCCCGGATGAATTCGATTTTAAAATTATAATATTTAGTGTTTTATAATTTTGTAGTGTTTAACATTCCTTCCATGTGTGTTGCTTTGGGGATAATAACTACTATCTTTGGGATCCCCACTCATGCTCTCATGTTTCTTCCCCATGCTTGCACTTCCTTGATCTCCTTCGTAGCTCATCGGTGTTGCATTCCACCTTCTAGTCCACTAATTCCTTTATTATGTTGGCCACCTCCTTCTCTGTGCAACATCCTCTACTTGCTCCTTTGTTAGGGTCGGGGTCCTTTGACCTTTCATGTTCACTTGTTCACTCCCACCCTTGTTGTGTGATCCTTCCTCACCCTTATTCGTTCTTCATCTCCTTCCTCATCTAAATCGTGTACTTCATATATAGGATGATCTTGGGCCTTATGATGCTCTTCATTGTCCTCATCACCTTGTCACCCTCCAAGCTTTCTGTTTCTTTTGAGTTTGCTTATTTTTCTATCCTTTGCTTTTTCTTTATGGATGACTCAATCATAAGAGAATTCTATTTCTCTTCTCTTGAGGTGGTTCCTCCTTTTCGATGACTCTTCTTTTGTAGGGGATCCTTTTGTTACGGCACCTCATCCTTGGGTGTCCTTTCCTTTTCTTCTATGGTGGACTTCTTCCTCCATGTATAGGTACTTGGTCCTGTGCTTGACTCGCGCGCCCACCTTTGTATGTGTGCTTAGTGCCTTTTTCTTAGGAGCATCCTCTCTTTCCCTTTTCCTTGGCGTGGCCTTATTCCTTATGGTGGGGTCCTTAGGGATATAGAAATCATTTTCCATATAAGTTCCCTTCTCATACTTCGGCTTGATGTGTAGGTATACCCTTATTGTGGTCCTCCTAGCAATTGACAATGTTATGGCTATATTAGATGTACTTTGTGGGAGTCATAATTCTACAAATAGGTGTGCTTCTTTTAGTATATCAACTTCATGTGCATCTCACGGTAATCTTGGTCCACCACACTAAGATCAAACCTTAGTATTTTTACTTCTTTGAAATGATTGACCCCGGCTTGGAAGTATTGTGCCATTAAGGAGAATGGAAATTTTCTCCGGGGACTCTTGGTGACATATAACAAAGTAAATATGCTGATATAAAAGTGTTGGTATATGGAGAATTCAGCCTCTCCTTGTACTTAGAGTAGGAAAATTCTCAGGTATTCTCCACTCAACCTTGAATGTGTCTCGCATTCACTTATATCATTTTCTCTAGGTGCGACTTGTGGGAGGCATGTCATGGTGTAACAAGTGTACTTCTTAAATCTTTTAGTGGGGCAAGGGTTCTCAACCGGGTACTCCACATAAATTTATCCGGCCCATCGGGCATGTCAATCGATCTCGAAAAGATGATGGTAAGGAGGACATTACCAAACATGATATTTTCTCAAATGCATCCTAAGACTGATGATCTCTTCTACTATGAACATTGAGAGGTTATAGATGGTCCCCTCCAAGATCTTATGACGGATGTTCAACCAGGCCTTGTTGATCTGTGTCCACATTTCTTGTCCATTCAACTTAGAGACCAAGTGCATAGCCATTCTCATCACAAGGTCGAAATATATGAAATTTCAAATTAGCGTGAACCCTTCTTGTATTCATAAGCCTTCACAATCTCCTTAATGACCTTCTTATCCTCGAGTCATCATCTAGAGGCTATCCTTTGTAGACAAGACCGATGTAAATTTAGAAATTAGTTAGGGAGTTATTCGTATCCTCTTCCCTATAAAGTAGAGGTGGTCTTCATATACATGTGACATTAACCATCGGTATAGTCACTTAGGTTTTTCAAAATAGGGAAACTCATAGAGTTGCATTAGCCTGACCTTCTCCATCTTCACCTTCACCTCATCATTGTAGATCGACATCCTTTCTGGGGTCCTTTTATCTATAGGGTGAACTAGTTCTAAGGCCATATCCTTTTTTACGTGGTGCTCATTCAGTGGTTGTAGTCACTTATAACAATCTTCCTAACATGAGACACCCATTCCTTTCCAAGAATTACGTCATCTAGATATTACATCTTCACATACCATTATTCATTGAAACTATGGAGACAGCTTGTTTTCCTTTGCCCTTTCTCTTTTTAGGTGAAACAGTTGATACTTTCTTTAGTGCCATTTCTCTGTCGGGTCACTAAAAATTCTTCCTTGCTCTTGATCCTATCTCTTCTCAACTCTGTGGCTCTACCCTTTCATGAAAGATCCCTTCAATCCCATGCCCTAGTTGTGGAAGCCTAACCCAAAAAATCCTTCCTTACACAAGATGATGTATTCACTTGCGAGATTCAAAACCTTCTCCCTCACACCCATGTACTCCTTTTCCACTTTGTTTCACTTTGGTAAAAATAAGCTGTACACTCGTATCATCACAACCCTTTTCGCACAATTTTTCTTCTCAAGGATTACCTAGTTTGTGAGAGATATTCGATATCGAAAGATGTAAGGTAAGAATAACATACCCGCGACCTTCTATTTATGGATATTTATTTTCTCCTTAGTAAATTCCAAGCCGCCTACCACTGTACTCTGCATTAAAGGTAGATTTTCTCAATTTCAACCTTCCATGCTTTCCCTTTCACATGTCCACTCTTGCATGAAAAATTTTACAACCTTCTAGCACACAACAAAAAAATAGATGTGTGGTACTGCACATACACAACCTTCTAAACATTAATAAGTGGCTAAGGGTGCATAATGTGCACACAACAACAAAATGAAAGGAACAAAAAAATGAGAAAGGGAAAAACAAAGAAAATAAATGCATTAAGGTAAATCCTAGGCTAAATGGAAATATTTCCTTATTTACGAACACAAGGAAGACTTATTTATAGTAGGTTTTTAGCCTACTCCCATTGAAATGGTCCGGTAAACACATTCCATCCAACTCTTGTAACTAGAAAGCACCTAAATCAAGTATATAGGATACAATGTATAGTCCCATCCAATAGACTTTGAATTTCTTAGGATGGCGCAAAAACTTAGATTCATATAATAGAACCGTCTTCCCAACCTTGAATTGTTTGTTTTTGATATAATTATCATGCCATGCTTGTATTGATGCCTTTTCGGTCTTATGACTCCATCTAGCAAGTGATCACCTTTCATCTAACTGCATTAAATTCTCCATGTGCTCTTGAAGTGCTTGTTCATTAGCTAATCCTCCTATGCACGTAATACATGAGAGATGGTAGCAAAAACTCTACTAGTAAAATAGCTTCCCCACAAAACACCAACTGAAACATTGTGGCCTTGTTTAATCTCTTGTAGGTTGTCTTCAATGCCCATAGAATGACTGAGACTTTGTCATCCCAATCTTGTCTTCCCACATCACAAATTTTGGTCAGTGTGTGACTTTGTATCTTTTTAAATGCCTCGGTGGTTCCATTCATTTGAGGGTGATAAGGGGTGATCTCGTGATGGGCCACCATAAACTCTTCCAAAAAAATCCTGACCATTTCATTTTAAAAATGTGTACCCCTGTTATTAGTCTAGCTTAAAGGACATCCATACCTATTGATAATTTTCTCTCATAGGAATCTTATTGTTTTGGTTGCTAAGCAATCCTTTATAGGCATTGCCTCTGCCCACCTTGTTAAGTAATCGGTCTGCAAGTAATGATATAACACGAACTACTTCTTCACGCTGCAAGTGAAATTGGTCCCACAAAATCAATTGTTCACTTCTCAAATGGTTCTAATCTAGCTATTGGTCTCAAAGTAATTTCATCCCTTCTTCCCGACTTTTTGTCAAGGCACTAGTAATGGCACTGCAAGCCTTACAAAACTCAATACAATCCTTGTAGATACTTTCCTAGCAAATCCCTACGAGTAGAATCTTTCATGTGGTGTCATTTCCTACATAGTTTCCTCCTTTAATCCCTCCATGTGCTTCTTCCATGATTGCAAGCGTGCTCATGTTCTAACTGTATCGACCTAGAATATCATCATGACCTAACTTGTATAAGTCTCCACCAATTAACATGTAGGGTGTGGCGTGTATAGCCAACTGTTTTCTTTCCAAATTATTCATTTCTTTTGGTGACCCACCCATTTTGAGAAACAAAACAATATCCTCTAATTCATAGGGTGTGCATCGTAGTCTAAATAATTGTGCATCTGAAATTTTATCCCCAATTCTTTGTGCATTCTCCCTGAATCAATTCTTGATAAATGGTTAGGTCCAAAATCACTCTTACCCACTTCACAACAACTCTAAAGTCAAACTCTTGAAGTAATAGGACCCATCGACATATGTTCCCTTGTTAAATGGGATTGTTTACCAAGTAATTTAATGCCATGTGATCCATGTAGAATATAAAGGATGTTACTAGCATATACTGCCTAAATTTATGCAACATGTAGATCATTGATAAAGTCTCACGCTTAGTAGTAGTATAGTTCTTCTTTGTTGATGTTAACTTCCTACTTGCAAAACAAATGGGGTAATCAACAGTCCCTTCACTAGGTTGTGATAACACTTGATCTAATGGCCATTCCTAAGGCATTGACATGTACATGGAAAGGCTTATCACGGGAAGGAAAGTGTAATATGGGCATAGTAATATGCCTACTCTTTAATGCATCAAACATGATTTGTTGCGCCTCTCCCTAATGAAATGTACATCGGTGCTTCAAAAATATTTCTAGTGGTGTGGTGATTTTGGCATACCCTGTAATAAAAATTCAGTATTACCTCGTATGCCCAAGGAATTCATACTTTGTGCTCTAGTTGATGGGTTATCCAAATCCTAAAATGATAGCAACCTTATTAGGATCCAC
Source organism: Taxus wallichiana var. yunnanensis (assembly GCA_018340775.1). NCBI lineage: Eukaryota > Viridiplantae > Streptophyta > Pinopsida > Cupressales > Taxaceae > Taxus > Taxus wallichiana. The sequence continues at coordinate 320,224,535 of CM031237.1, forward strand.
CAACAATCCTTCCTTACATATAATGTGCCCCAATAGGGTTCTAAATGGAGTGGCGAAAAAACATTTTTGATTTTGAGGGATACGTGTAATTTATGGCATCTCTCCAACATCAACCTTAGATTGTCACAATGATCTTTCACTAGTCCATACATGGTCCAGTCATCAAGGTAGACCTAAAAATTTTTATGGATGAAGTCTTGAAATGTCTACACCTCGATGCGTGAAAACACATCGGACACATTCTTTATTCCAAAGTTCATGACAATGTAGGAAAAACTTCCCTATTCGGTGGTGAAATTTGTCTTTTCCTAGTCCTTTTCAATTATAACTTAATGATATCCTTAGAAGTCATACGTGAAGGAATAGACCTTGCACCCAGACTACTTCCTCTAGGATTTCCTCAAGTAAAATGGTTTGGGAAAGGATCAATTACACATACCATATTGTCTATGTAGTCAACACATATCCTTATCCTTCCATCCTTTTTAATGCTTATGACCATGAGGCTTATCCATTCAGATTCCTCCATAGCTTCAATGATGTCGATGCGATCATCTTGTTTATCTCCTCCTTGACCCAGAGGCCGCACAAATTTCATTTCATTTGGTAAGGTCTCTTTCGAACCGGGTCACGCTCCCTCCTTAGTTTGATCCACATCTCTCTCTAGAGAGTGGTGAACTCCCTTAAGCTCATGGTACCCATGTGGAAATAAATCCTAGAACTCACACATTTGATCAATGATCTTCAAAACCTCTTTTTCCAAGCAATAGTCCCCAATATTAGCTTTCTTAGGTTTCAAATCTAAACCAATGTTAACCTTCTTTGTTTTCAAGGATTCATGATACGTGTGCACTTTTTCATCAGCACTATCCACTACCTTGCATGTACCCATAGTATGGCTAAAATCTAAATTCTCCATTTCCTCGCCATCTATCATATAGACTAACTTCCCTTTTTCTTTATCCATACGGAGTGCGCTCAAAGTGTGCTTCCTCTACCTCTTCGATATCAAAATGTGCCTCAACTCAAGTTCTCCTAATAATTCTAGAATTCTATCCTCATCCATGGCACTATCTCCCATAGTTAGGCACTTAACAACCTATAACACCTCATTCACTAATGGCTTAGTACTTTGATACTCAAAGGTTTGAATCAATTCATTTGTTAACTCCCCTAATTCCTTGTCGACCACGTAATTCTTAATGAGTGCACCATGTGTGTGCACAAACTTGTAGCGTTAAATATAACTTATGTACCCATAGGGAAGGGGGTAAAGCTTCGGCACCCCCATCCACATTCTGGACATGATCTCGAGGTAGGTCCCTTTCCATTTTAAGCACAAATTTTAGTGGGCACGTTACTCTAGAATAATCTAACTAAGAGAAAAATCCTTACCTCGTGTCACCCTAGAAGATTGTCCTAGTGCTCCACCCACCAACGTGTTGTGGTCCCGCGTAAAGTGTAGAAAAACTTTCTCTTTCTTTCAATATCGCATCTTATTTGGGCTTCCATGGCTTGAAAAGAAAATATTAGGGTTACCTTCCTGCAGTGTATCTTGGTAACTACTTTCCCTTTATGCACTGAAGAGGCACACCTTCATTAATTTTGTAGTGGAGCCTCTCAAATGCCACCCAATTAATTCATAAGTTCCATGTGCACAATTATCACATCCTATACTAGTGGTATCACTCACAGTTGAGCATCTTCAAGTGAATAACTCCTTAGGAGGGTGAATCACCTTAGGGTCCCTGATAGAGCCCACATAGGGTGCAAGGAATTCTTCTCCCAAGGGCTCAATATAGGGTGTTGACTTCTCATCGGTCAAGGGATGATAACATGTTCTTCCTTTTTCTCAAATCTTATGTACCCCTTATTGAACCATAGGTCAACATTGTTACGATAACACCAAGGATGATGAGGCCATAAATTGGTTGTAAATTACCATTATTTTGTCCTTCTAAGTTACCTTTGAAAGTGGATTTAAATATAATCTAGGAACTTATAGTTTTCTTAAGATAGAATATAGGATATATATCTTGTTCATTCTTTAGAAATATTTTGTTATCTATTTTGTTGACTAATCCTATTGATTATTTGGGAAAAGATGAAAATTCTTGTGTATGTAGGCCATAAAGGAAAGATAATGCTAGTATTGAGAAAAGTGGAATTGATCATGAATAGTACATTTAAACTCAAATATGATTTTATATTCAAATTCCTCTTGAAAAATTATGCAAGTTCAAAAAAGAATCATCTCAATCCAAGATCATATGCAAAATTTATAGCTATTTTAAGTTAGCTCCAAAACTCAGATTTAGTTCTGGAACTCACATGTTTAGTTCGAACTCGCATAGTTAGTCCTAGAACTCATAGGTTTAGTTCCGGAACACACATCAAATGGGGACTATGAATAATCAGAGAGTCAAATGGAAAATCTAAGAGAGGTTTTGTTCATAGCAATGTTTTTAACATAAACCTCATTTAGATTTACTACAGGTTTTAGCAATAAAGAGAAATCTAAATTTTAGTGAGTTCCAGTTCGAGGAAAAAGTGTATCAGATGAGCACTAAAAGTTCTATAAACAGAAATAAAAAATTCAAAAAAAAATATGAGAGAGATTTTTGTTCATATAAATGTGTTTAAAAAAATCCTCATTCAGATTTACTATAGGTTTTACCAATGAAAAGAAACATAACTTTTAGTGAGCTAAAGTCGAGGATAAGTGTATCAAACGAGCATTAAAATTATCATAAACGAAAAGAGAAAGTCAAATGGAAAATATGAGACATTTTTTTGTTCATAGCGATGTGTTTAACAAAAACCTCATTCATATTTACTACATGTTTTATCAATAAAGAGAAATCTAACTTTTAGTGAGCAAACGGTCAGGAAAAGTGTATCAAGCAAGCACTAAAAGTTCCATAAATAGAAATAGAAAAGTCAAATGGAAAATATGAGATATTTTTTGTTCATAGTAATGTGTTTAACAAAAACCTCATTCATATTTGCTACAGGTTTTATCAATGAAGAAAAATATAACTTTTAGTGAAGCTGAGATCGAGGAAAAAGCGTAGCATCAAAAGTTCCACAATCAAAAATAGCAAAGTCAAATGGAAAATATGGGAAAGGTATTTGGTAAAAATCATATTTTGAGGAAAAACCTCCTTCTAATAATGTAGGAGAATAAAATCATTATGATTCTTGTTACTGAAAAGTAAGGAGAAGATTTGGGAGCAAATCTTCCTAAAATAAGTGAGATAAGACTTTGACTCCAATAATATATCTCTCTCCATATTTTGTAGAGATGGAGATATTAGTTGTTAGGATTAGAATAAAGATAAGATCAGATTGTATCTCCCAAATTAAGGAGTTGGTTGGACATATAAATTATAAATGCAACCTTTCACACTAAGATGTTTTACCACCAAGAAATGAATCTATTATTTTCTCTCTAATATTATGTAATTTTGAGTTAAGATCTTGAAGCATGGTTTAAATCCTCTTCCAAGGAATGAGATGGCCACTCATTCTAAGGAATATGGATCTATATATTTGTGATTTTATTTTGTAATAATTTGTGTTTATTTATTTTTCTGTAATTATCATCTTGTTGTGTTGTTCTTCTCTTTGTATTGTAACATTCAGTCTGTTGTAAACCTGCAGGTGTTTCATTTAATTTTTTTATTTCCAATTCAGAAATTTCAATTTATGCAAGTGTGTTTTATTCCTACAAGTTTCTTTTATGCAAGTGTGTTTACATTTCTACAAGTGTGCATTTAAATTTCCGCATGTGTGCTTTCAATTTATGCAAGTTTGGATTGTGTCTAAGGGAGCTGATTTCCAAGATCTTCGTCCCTTAATGCATGACCTTCGGACACCAACCGGATTGACATTATTAATGACGAAGATTGACAACCCTCATCAAGGGGCACTTAAGTAATGCTGGAAATTTTTCTTCCTCGGCTAGTGCCAAGACTTCAAAGTCCCCTAGTAAATTTTTCCCCTTGGATAGTAATAGCAACATCCTTCAAGACACACCAATGGGCATTGTCTTTATCTTATTAGCCATAGAAAACACATTTGAAGATGGCTATAATGGGGGCCTTCCCATTTAATGCCATATGTCTAGAGTGAGAACATTAAGCGATGCACTGTGTCTATCGAATATTTCTTAGAAGCCATCCATCAACATACGCATTAAAGGAAATATCCTTATCATAATTAATGGTGTGAGGGGGAAGGTTAGCATGCAAAACCTTTCACTCACACTCTCCTCCAGCGCCTAGTACTTTTTCCTGTAACCATTTCCCTAGCATAGGGATGATGTTCTCTTTCCTAGGCGGTATGTATGCTCCTCGACTTCATCCAGATCCTTTTTGGAGCCTCAACACTCTTCCTTTTCTTTAACTACATTGTTGCGCTACTTGAGCCTTTGGATCTCTCCTTCGCAGACTTCAAATTACATCCATGGTTTCTGATAAACCTCTTTCTTATGAGTAGGGTTTGGATATTTTTCGTGTATTACCTCTTTTCTAGTAACCAACAGATTTTTCTTTGGTACCTCCTTGGCACGTGTAGCCTCATCTCGCGTTGTTGCCAACACAGGTTCTAATTCGACTCACACGCCACCCTTGGCATCCATTATGAGTCCGATTTCTTCACGTTTACCATCCCGATGCCTTTTTCTTTCCACTATTGTTGGATCATGTGTTCAAACAACTCTAGGCACTCCTCATATTTGTGCTTCTTTCCACACCAAGAGAATTGCAATAGATCAGGACATTCACGCTTATAGTGCTTCGTAGATCCACAGTTGTAGCAAGTTCCTCATGGGAATTCACTCCTTCTGGCCCCACGGTTTCCTTGACCTCAGAATCCTCCATGAAAGCCTCTTCTATGAGCTCCTCCATCCATGCGCCCTTCATAATGAGAAGCATCATCCTTGGACTTATTTGTAACACTAGTTTGTGCACACCGATATCAATCGCATCATGTATCTAGTCAATTAATTTGTAATCTTTGGTGTCATGTGTAGTAGAGATGAAAATCTTGCAATAGCAAGACACATTGTTACGGATTACATGATGTAGTAGTGGGCACATAATTGCATCATGATCTCCGTGGAGAATTTCATAGTCCACTATCATGGCGTGAATTGACCTTTGAGGACAGCTATCCTTTGTATGCCCCTCTATTACAAAGTTTGTGCACAATAGTCCATTGTGAGTCTTAGGTGGTGAGTTCACGAGATAGTTTCTCCAGTTGATTTTCCATTGTAGTTATTTGGGCTTCCGAGAAATGGACTAAATCTGCTATACATGCTTCCTATGGCCTTAATGTGCAAGGCGGCCTCCAAGGCCTCGTGCAGGTCTGTGAAAGTCTTATGTGAAAGAACTCTTCTAAAGGGGGTGATTAATCTGCCAATGAACCACTGATCATGTTAAAATGGGTGAATGTCATAAAACTATTTTGACAAGAGGGTTTTAAAGCATGCATTGTACTGCCACACACTCTCTATCATCCCTTCCTGAATCTCTTTCAATGCGTTGATGCTATTCTCTTCAAACTCGGGAATGTGGAACTCTTCTAGGAATGCATCATTGAGCACAATATAATCCACCACCATTTTGTGTGGGTCATACTTACGGTACCAGGTATACGCGCGCCCTTATAAAGTGGTTACAAATAGATTTTTCTTCCTCTCCAGGAAATGATTCCCTTCGTGCACCATAGTAGCTCACATTTTTTCACATGTTCTATGGCATCCTCAACACCATTGTAATCTGGTAAATGTAATGACATTTCAAAGAAGACTTGTTGAGGGGTTGAGGCCCTTGTTCACCTGCTCTAGAACCTTGATTTCATCCGATGTTTCCTCCATCACCAGATTCACTAGGTCCACTAGCACCTTTTCATCCTAATCCTCTAGATCCACCAGCTCCGCTAGATCCTCCTATGGCTGATCCACCGAGATCCTCCTCCGTATCCAGTAAGGGTCCTAGAGAGGTTGTACCTTGTGTTCCTACCGCCACGTTAAACCGCACACTAACGATTAGTGATATTACACCATACGGATGTATGTCTCACATCACTCCTAGACATGACTCCCAAACCTTGTGTACTGTGCCTTGTCCAAGTTTTGTGCCATAAAATATACCCCCAAATACAAGAAATGACTATGCAACCATAGATGTATGAAACGAGAAATTATACCTCCAGGCACCATCCGATCACCAATACAAACGCCTTAACTGGGTTAATAATATTTGCCTCAGGAATTGGAATACTAAGCACAAGGGTCTTATTACTGTGTGGATTAAGATGTGTTCCCATGGCTCCCCTCCTTTCTTCACATGGCGAGATCTCTCCGTGGCCAAGCGCTTTCTCTCCAGCGCTTTCCAAGACGGGGTAACACAGATTTCTCAAGTCCCATGTCCTCTGCCACGGACCTCAAATTCTTCCCGCAATGTATGTCTCCATATATTCATCACTCCTAAAACTTCACTTTGTTTATCTATCTCCCTTTCACGGGCTTCATTGTACTTGATCTGCCTTTCCTCTCTTTCTCTTTCAACCATAGGGTCTGTCATCTTTCTTCACCCTATCTTCCTCGCTAGCACCTAGCAAAGGTTTAACTATCCATAGGGAAGGCTTCTAAACTCAGTGTAATAACCAAGATATTTATAGCTAGAGGGATAACATGTAGGAATGATCCCCTTGGTTCTTTCAGAAATTCAAACTCAGCAACTTCTGAACAGGAATACGTAGAAATCTCGTACTCCAAGGTGTAACTCACTAACACTCTACTCCACCAATGATCAACAAAATGTTTCCAAGTTAGATCAGCATCATGCAGCCTTCCGATACTCCTCGTGGGTCCATATGTGAGGTCTATAGTACCATCTCGATCTAGATGCATACGCTGAAAGCCATTCATATAACTCCACCGAAAAACAAAAAGAGAGAAGGTCTCATATAATTCATGATACAAATTTTCTTCTACCCATTTACATGTATCAAACTCGGATCAAGTATTGAACCTCTAAACAAACTCATCCTCCATTCTTTTAAACCATACTTGACACTTTCTAAGGTCAACCACTTCATCATCACACATTATTCTCATGAAAATTTTGAAAAGAGGTCCCAAAGTGAACGGAACCAAGGTGTAGTCATTTTTGTTTATCCTTAATACTTCAAACCCCACGTATGTTGACCTATCACCCAACGGGCACCGGGTGCTCACCCAAAGTACTCGTGGGTATCGAGCCCCCTCCTTTATGTGAGTTTTGTGAGAGAGATTTTCCATTGATGGAGGATCAGTGTAGAGAATTAAATATTCATGTATCCACTTAAAATCATAAGATGAACTTGTATATCTTCATACCCATGCATCTAAAACAAGAGAAAAAACATAGTATGGAACACGAAGAATAGATCTAACTCATGATATGAAGAAATAACATTAGGGTTTGTACCCATGAACAAGTTATTCAGAAAAGAGCCACATATATATTGATCAAGAGTTTTAATAACCACATTACATTCAAAAGTTTCATATCGGATTTGAATGCAGTAAATTCCAGAGATCCATCCCATACATCATGTGTTAAAATAGAGATCCTAGCTATGCTTTCCTATTACAAATTATTACATGCCCACCCCTTCATGCCCATACTTGATAACATTTTTATAACCTTCTGATGAGAACCCAAAACCCTAGGGCCTTCTAACATTTCTGTAGCACTTTATTCAACTCATATTTCTCTATACACATTTATCTCTCCATGTTGGTATATCTCTCGCTATGTCTCCATGTCTATTTTTATAACTCAAGCATCTCTTTTTATAGGACCAGAACCCTTTGCCATGCCTTCCCTCTTGAAAAAATCACATGCCAAGTGTCCATGTGGTCCTCCATTGGTGAATGCTTATCCCTTTCTAAGCCCTCCACTCTCTGTAATGATGTCTCTAGGAATATTCCCTATGTGGAATATCCTTTTCTTGACCTCCAAGGTTCCAGGTTGACACCTTATCCACTCATCATGCCTAGCTGGGTCCTCATGATTTTCCTCAAGTGCCTCTTGGAATGGAAATTGTGGCAAAGTCCTTTAAACCTTTTACTTGTTTCCGTGCATGCCCTGGTTTCATTTAAATCCTTCTTAAACCCCTTTGTCTTGGGAACTTTATCAATAGCACCATTCTTCTCACTTGTCTTGCGTGCGTGCTCCTTTTAATACTTAGACAATATTTCAGGCCCAACACCACATTTCATAGATGGAACTACCGTGATGGTTCGCATAATGTCAATCTGCTAAAAGAGGTAATTACATAACTATCAAGGAAATTTTCAAATTTTGACTAAGTATTTTTTTGTTTTGTTTTTGATGGTATTTTTATTGTTTTTGTGAGCTTATTATGTGTCTACATGATTTTAACTTTCTCTTTTTCTTGTTGTTTGGATGCAAGTGAAGTATATTAGATGGAGTAGGGCCCATGAGCGGGACCGGTTGCCTCGGATCTTAGAGACATTAAATTTGGAGGAGAGGGTTTTATTACAGAGGGATGGCCTATGGAGGATCTCACAGGACATTGTTGGTTACACATATGAGCCAATCACTTTATAACCTATTGACCTATTGGGATGCAAACCAAAACAGTTTCTAGCTTTCTAGAGTTAGAGGTGAGTGGACCATCACTTTGGAGGATGTTTACCTAATAATGGGAGTTCTTGTCACTAGTGATAGCTCAAAGCAACAGAGGCTCATGATTGGGCTACTTACTTAGGATATGCACGGACACCGATACTAGTGCCAAACATAGTGTTAGGATAGTTTTAGTTGATTTTAATCCTATCCCTACCTACACCGTGCAAGTCCATCATTGGTATCTTGGCCTTGTTTGGTTGGGGACAAGGGTGGTGAAAAACTCCTTTATTGTTGGGCACCCATCATTTGGAGCATTGAGCTACATGGCATGATCTATGCATGGGGGATATTTATTCTAGGCACTACTTACCATGATTTATACAGGGTTGTAAAACTCAAGGGCAAGTCCCTTCGTCATCCTAAACTTGTTATGATTTTTTTCTATGAGAAGATGATCTCCTACCATAGGGGAATTGGGAAAGAAGATCCCACAAAGAAATCACAAAAGTGAGATGGGTCAACATAGCTCTAGTGAGTGGCCCATATCAGTTGGTTTTTACACTTACCACAACATATATGAATGCATAGCCATATCAATAAATGGCCGACATATGGGGTGAGAAGACTATTACTTTAGCTGCATACGGTGGCACGGTTCGGTTGTTGTCACTGAGCGTATAGAGTTGAGAATCATCTAGTTCTCAAGGTACCTCAGATTCAATTCGAGCTACCCTATATAGATGTCCTCCTAGTCATTCCTATAATATATAGAGGCATCCAAGAGTCAAGAGCTACCTTAAGGAGAAAGCTAGAGTGGACATTGGTTACTCCCTGGGATCCCGATTGGTATAACATAGGTTGCACTGAGATCCGGTTGTTGGGGAAGAGGTTAGGAAAAGGAAAACACTATAGATTAAGTTAGACTTGGTTCATAGTGGAGAGAAGGAGGATCTTTGAGATCAATTTGGGATCACATGAGGAAATTGACCCAAAGTGGGAGGCCACTAGAGAGGCCTTAGTAGCTACTAGAATTTGAGAGGGATGTAGAGGAAGAGATAGTGCATACGAGAGGAGGATATACCTATAAGAGGTGGGGATGAGGATTTGGTACATCCACGGTTGATAGATGAGGAGGTTAGAGTAGAGTAGAGGAGGTTTATGTACCATCTCCTATGTCATCACTAGTTTTTATCTAAGTTTGATGCCTAGGGATCGAGTGAGTGTGATACTCTTTTCTTTGACTTTACTTTCTAGAATATCTTGTTAGAAAACTATCTAAGTATCTACTCTTTTTAAAAATCTAACTCACCATGGTTTATTTTCACTTTACTGACTCTGCGAGATGGATGTCGAGATCTTATTCGATAGATTCTATTGGACACATTTACGATTTCCATGAGGATGACATAGGAGCACATGCTTTGCAGGACATAGGACATCCAAAATTGGTTGGCATCCATACCGATGTGTTTGTGCCAGCATGGCATGCAGCAGAGAGGCCATGACACGAGATGAGGAAAAAACTTGCTACGTATGAGGTGATTAAGAGGAGACAACGATGAGAGAACACATACAACAAAGCTACCACCACTGGTTGTTCACTCACTCTAATGCATGGACAGTATCACGAGACATTCTCACATATATGAACATGGAGGCTCTCATTTTGCACCTAATTATTCTTGTCATAGGAGTCACAGCAGTAGCCCTCACCCCGCACCTTCACAAGGATCTCAAAGAGAGGGATATGTTATGGGCCTTTATTAACTTTTGGACCATTTTTGCACATACATCAATTTTTTTGTATTTTTGGCTCATAGATAGGCGTTTTTGACCACACTTGTTAGAGTGTGATGGAATTGTACATGAAAACTTGACATTATTATATATATATATAGACACACACACACACACACACACACACACACACATATATATATATATATATATATATATATATATATATATATATATATATATATATATATACGTGTGTGTATATGTATATGTATATATATATATATATGTATATATATATATATATATATATATATATATATATATATATATATATGGACATATTTTGGTTCAACATTATTTGTAAGAGTTGACTTTATCATGGTTTGTCTCATCTATGTACTCTTAGATAGAATTTTTAATGCATTTTTATGTTTTATGGATGCATGTTATGGATGATGATGATGCAATGTGATAGATAAAATGATTTTTTTAATATGCATATGACATAAAATTGTAGCTTAGATACTTTGATTTTCAAGCAATATTTAGTATTTTTATTTTGTTGGCAAATTTTCATGATACGAAGATGAACTCACTCCATTCTAAATCCCGCACAACTAGTAAGATATGAGGGATCATCCCCGAGAGCCAAGCATGATGTGAGTTGTATGATTTGAAGAATGAAGATGGTGACAAGAAGACAATATTTTGAAAAATATCCAATTAAAAACCTACAACTCAACCCTAAGCAAGGTCAACTAACCAGTTCAGGAAAGAATTTTTCTTACAAGTTTGAATAGACTTAGATCCGTAGATGGCCTTTTGATTGACAAAATCTAGTTTTAGGAATTATTCTCTTGTAACATACACATCTAACTCAGTTTCTTGGGCTTTTCATATTTCAAAGGACATTTTATTTAGTAATGTATTTGTGACTTATTGATTTATTAAAGTGACCCCTACGTCGTGCCCCGTCTACTAGTAAGAAGCATGGGCCCATTACTAAGGAAACAACATAGGAAAGTAAGGGAAATTTCCTCCTTTCCCAACCTCACGCTACTAGTAAGAAGCATAGGATCATCACCAAAGATTGGGAGGGAAGAGAAGTGTAGTTTTATTTGTAAATGAAATATTTTGTGTTTAATATTTATTATTATTAATTTTTTATTTATTGTAGATTTTTCTTTTGGGAAGGAATTTCTGCCCTAGCCTCAACCCCACGCAACCGGTAAGATGTGAGGGCTAACCACCGAAGGCTGAGATAGGTGAACAAAGGCTCCAAGTGAAATTTTATATTTTTATCATGAGAGAGATTTTTAAAGGAGATATATGGCATCAAGAAGCTTCTAGAGAAAACTATGGGCAAAGACTCTGAACTGGAAGAAACCGTAAATAGAACTAAGTGTGCAAGTCTTGGTAGGATCAATGTCAAAATTTTGTCTTAATAACTGAAATGATAAAGAGATTAGATAATTTGGAGATGATAAAATGGATACTTGAAGAGGTATGATTGAATTTTTTTCCAATATTTGAAAGTTTTAAAATTTTCTTGAAAAGTAAGTTTCGATTTACAATTTCACAAGATGATAATGCAAATGAAAAAGTGATATGAATGCAATAATGTATAGTATGGAAATGTAAGTGACTACACATAGAAGTGTTTCAGTGAACTGAATTAATAGATTCACCAAGTTATTCACCCTCTAAATTACATAGATGGTATGCACCATTTTTATAGTCTTGCACTACTTGGCCTAACTATTTCAATCTAAAATTTCATTCTTTGTCAAGTATTCTTCTCAATCTGAGTATAAAGTCTCAATCTTGGGTCTCCTACATGTATTTCATGCTAATAAACTTACTTATTTTATCACGGACACATTCAATCGACATAGACCGGTGATGTTGTCTGAAGTGTGAGCCATATTTCATCGAGGCTTTCTAATTTGGATAACCGCACTTCTCGAATGCATCTTTATCTAAAATTCCTTACAAAGACATGTGAAGACTCGGAAGTTCCACCTCTAATTTTAGAACCATTGTGGCACCAAAAACTAAGGAAAAGGAGGTTACCCTTGTGGGTGTTTGCACCAACGTTCTTTAGGCCCACAAGGTCGTAAATAATTTTAAATGCCAATCTCTTTTATTCTCCTTGACGATCTTAAGGATAATGGAATTTAGTGTCTTGTTCATAGCCTCATCTTTTCCATTATCCCGAGGATAGTATAAATATTCTCCTTGATGGGATATCTTTAACTCGAGCACGCAACTCACACATCTCTTGATTTTAAAAGATGAGCCATTTTACGAGATAATGACCCATGGGACACCATACCTACAAATGATCTAATTTAAGATGAATTTTGTAATTATATATTTAGGTACTATAGTAAGAGAAATTGTATCCAACCACTTTGTAAAATACTTTGTGGCAATGATAATAAAGTTATGGTTGTCTGATGATGAGTGAGATAATTTCTCTACCAAATCAAGGCCTTAAGTAGATAAGGGCCAAAGTGTCACAATTGGATGTAGATTCGGGATGGAATATGTATCGCATGTGAAAACTCTTTGCATTTTTAGCACTTGCACACCTATTCACGTAGCATCATGCTCCTATGTGGGCTAGAAGTATCCCATCTAATGAATCTTCCGAGAGGGTTGAATGCCCTCCAAATTGGCCACCACAGACTCTACTATGGGCTTCAAAAATAATTTTCTCTTCTTCTTATTCATCAATGCATCCTAACAAAATGCCATCAAAGGATCTATGATAGAGCACTTCTTCTACAATCATGTATTTTACAAATGGCTATGACACATAGTCGGTGTCTTTCTCGCGAGTTCCCTCCCTTTGGGTATGACCGATCTACAATGTGATTCACTATATCAGTATACCATGGACATAAATTCATGGTAGGTTTCACCTCTATAAATAATATACATTCATTATGGAAATCCAAATATACTAATTCCCCATAGTCTATGAGATTGTATACTAACCAATCGGTGATGATTTTTCCCTTAACAAACTTTTGTTTGACAAAGGAGAGTTCAAATTCACCCATTGACATGATGAATCGACTAGCCTTACTGGAAAAGGTCACCTGAGTCAAGAACATTTGTAACTTCTTATATTTGACAATTACTCATGTTTCTTAGATAAGCATGTAATGCATTAACCTCTTTTTTGTGAACATAATTACCAAACACACTCTCTCTGCTTGATTGTACCTTGTCTCGTAATCGAGGAGAGTGCGGATAATGAAATAAATGAAATGCTCACAAAAATCATAGTCCTCTTGTGGAAACATGCATGCTATCGAGACATTAGTGGCTCGATAATACAAGATTAAAGGATGGCTAGATTTTGGTGGCATAAGCATGGGTGGTGACATGAGGAAGTGCTTTATTGACTCGAACACTCTATGACACTTCATTATCCAAGTATTACAACAATTCTTCTTCATTAAGTCATGGATAAACTCGTTAATTTATCCAAGCTTACCTAAGAAAAACCTAATGGTTCACTCATCGTGGGCGAGGAAATTTCCAAAAGCTGCTCAAATTTTCTTCCTCATAATTTTGCTCGATGTGTTGGGATGAAATGATATGGCACGATAATTTTCCTCATGCAACTCCAAACACACATTTTCCTATATTTAGTGCTACATTGTATTTGATTAAGAATAAGAGAATGATATGAAGGAATTCGAGATGATTTCTACATTTCTTAACTTTGGCTAGAAGATCATCAAGATACATTTCCACAATCTTATGAATAAGATCATGAAACATATATTTCATGGATCACTGGTAGGTGGCTCTAACATTCCTCAAACCGAAAGGCATGACAATGTAACAAAAGGTTCCCTAAGGAGTAGTGAAGGTAGTTTTTTTAGTCCTCCTTAGAAATCCTTATTTGGTTGTACCCATAAAAACCATCCATGAGAGAAAGAAACACATAGCTAACCATTGCATAAATGATGATGTCAATTGAATGTAATGGGAAATCATCCTTGGGATAGGATTTGTTAATGTCCTTGAAATCAACAAAAATGTGTATCTTCCGTTCTTTTTAAGGACCGAGATGATGTTTGATAACCACATAGATTAGTCTAATATTTTTAGAAACCCTATTTTAAGGAGTTTCATAACTTCCTCCTCAACCATAAAAACCACTTCAGCTGCATGGGTCTCAATTTATGTTTCATGGGGTTTACATCAAGTTTAATAACCGAGGTTGTGAACTACCACATCGAAGTGACACATATCATCTCCTTATAGGTAAAATTGAAGGCTTTAGAATTATCTTTGATCAACTAGTATGTGCCTCTATCTCTTCATGTGACAACAACGAACCAAGCTTCAGGATTTTAGGTTCCTCTTCTATCCTAATGTTAATTTCTATCATTACTTCGATTAAATAAGCATTACCCTCTTCAAACTCATGTGGAGCTGGAGGTAGCTCCAATTTTTCTTCCTCGACTCAATATATTTCAAAATCTTTAGAGGAAGAAGGTCTCATCATTTGATCTTTGAAGTAAGAGGAAGGGTGAGGGATAAGGGAAAATCCATTCTTATGGTGTGTGGGATGAAGTTTTGTGTAAGAATGGAGGTATCCAAATATTTCCTCATCATTCTCTATAAAATATAATATGAAAATCTCATTTTCAATCTTAATGTATGCTAGAATTTCATTGTTATGAATCTTATGAACCAATGGTTTGACTCGAATGAGACAGTGAACTTAGTTTCCTTTAAACCCGGCTAGTACAAAAATGAGAGGAAGAAGTTGTCATAGAATCAATGAGTTGATTGTGTTCTCCAGGAATGGATTCTATGGAAATAAAATCAAAGACTCTTAAGGAATCGGTGAGTTGATTATGTTCTCATAGACTTCTAAGACCTAATTTGCAATAAGTTGTGAGACACCTAAGACTCTTAAATTTTGCACACCTATCCTCTTGGGTATAATGAGACCAAGAAGTAGATCCTTGTATTCTACTCTGTTGTTTTACATTCAAATTTCAATTTAAAGGAAAAAGGCACGAATCTCCCCTATAGAGAAGTGATAATCACCCTTTCCCCTATGACATAATGAAATTTCACTCTGGCATAGTTAAGAGTCCAATAATTGGTCGGAAGATATATATTTCATCATTTTTGGAATCTTCTTCCTTAACTTCGAGAATTTAACCATGTAAACCTCTCCAATCTCATCCGCTAGAAGGAAGGATATCCCAAGAGCATGAATTATTCCCAAGGAATAAAATGGGATAAAAATCAACAAATCTCCAAAATCGACAATTTTTGTTTTAGTTTTTGTTGATAAATTTTCTACTATGGTAGCCTTGTTCTCATCTATATCCACCCCTTCAATCATCTTGGGTGGTTCTAACTCACTTTTGGAACAATATTTGACATGGGAAATGAGACCCTTAAATAACGGGGCTCATTCAACTAGTTATTAGGGAGCTCAAATTCAAAGTGAACCTCGGGTTTCTTTTTAAGGTTGACTAGGTGGATTTCGAACGGATTCGGATCACCATGAGCAAAAATACCTTTCGTAGATGCAAAAATATAACTTATTAGAATAATTTCAAAGGAATATCCTTCATCTTATGAATCCAAAGTCTCTTGAATATCATATTATAGTTTTTTTCCCTATATATAATATAAAAATCATTCAAAACGCTCTTCACCCAAGAGTGAGTGGAAGAAATATAGTTACGATGGACATAGAATTAAGGATATCATAGCATCTCAAAGCATGTTTCGAGTGGCGGAATAGTTAGATTCTTCATATCCTAACATTCATAAGAATGAGAATGAAACAATATTAACCACCACCACATCATCAATTATAGCCCTCTTGACATAATTGTAATAAATCCAAACTTTCAAATATAGCAGAATCCCTCTCTGTGCTAGTTTGGCATCATTGGGCATCTTATTGATATTGAAAACAAATCTAATGTCTCTCTCAAGCTATCAAGGAGGATAGATGTCAAAGTCTATATAGTTAAATTGGGATTACGGAGGAGGTGCAATGTGAATTAGATGTCCAAGACCTACTGCTTCTAATAAAGAAGATCAATTCACTAAGGAATTATTTAACAAATCCAAAAAGGATATGTGGGAAAATTTCTTAGTCAGATTTGTGATCAAGTCATAAGCCCCTAATTTCTTAGGAACTATTGGTGTATCATCTAACAATGAAGATTAAATAGGGAGAGGTTGCAAATCATGATCACATATGTGATTTGCTACATCGACTTCAGCTCGGTTTCCAACTCCACTAGACCAACAATTTTAGTTTGATTCCATTGATCAAATTTGGGAGCAACTTGGGGATCGAGTGGACGTGGACCCTTCTTTTTCACAAGTACCAATAACAATCCCTTTGTTTTCACCTTGAGGATTGAATTTCTCCTTTTTTGGGAACTTTATTGGGATCCCTATAAATGTAAATGTTAGCATTCTAAGGTATGATAGGCCGCATATGGGTACCTTACGAAATTCTTATGGGGTTGGATAAGAACATTTCGGTGAAGAGATGCCTTTAGCCTTCCGAAGTCGTATAATTTTTTTACAATCGTGGCAAGACTAAGCATCATGGCCAATAACTTTATGGAATCCACAATACAGAGTTGGGATCATATTCCCTTGGTCTTTTTATGATTTTATTATGATCCATAATTTATATTATTGTTTTTTGTTGGTTGTAATAGTTATAGTTTGAAGGCCTTTTTCGTTGGTTACGATCGATTTGGAAACCGATTCAAGTATTGACTTGGGCCCTGGGCCTAAACCTGTTGAGGAGGAGGGTGACTAAATTAAATGCATTGATAGAATGAGTGAAATTTTTACTCCTTTGATTATTCATGTTTGTATTATTATTACCATTTACGTTGCTAGTACTAACAACGTTTAGCTTTTTAGGTTGATTAATTCTTTGTTAGAATGTGTTGTATATTTTGTATACTGAGTATTTTTGGGAGTATAGATATGTTTTTTTATCCATACATATATATGGGTGGTGTCATAAGCCATGAATAATGGGGAACCATTATGGGTGTTTATTAGCCCATGGTTTTAGTACCCATTGTATTGTAAAACTGCTTTGACAGTTTCCTACTGATTTTCTTACAAATAGCTGGTGATGTATTAGGGTAAAGTAGAACTTGGAAGTACATTATTGTATTATAAACAATTAAGTTAATGCAATAAGAGAGAGAATATATTGTGTTGGGTTTTTTCCCAAAAGCATTTCCCAGGTTAAATCTTGTGTTTTTTCATTTGTTTTTTTTTTATTATCTTGAATATTCTATTTAGGATATCTTCTTGTTTATTAGTTTATCAAATCAATTCACTTCATTTGGTATTAGACATAGGTTTTATCTTTTATGTGAAGAGTTATGGTTTCTAAAACATTTGATAAAATTTATCGAGTGGGAGCTCTACGGGTGAATTTTTAGGTAGAAGAAAATGATGGGAAGAATGAGGATCAAGATCAAAACATTTAATGGTAAACATTTTGAGTTATAGAAGATCAAGATGGAAGATATTATTGTGGATAGAGATCACTGGATTGCTATATCTGGATTCATGCCTATGGGTATGAAGGTAGAGGACTGGATAAATATTGATAGGAAGGAAAGGAGTTCAATCAGATTGTGTCTATCAAATTTAGTTTTGTTGAATGTGTCGAATGAGAAATCCGCTTAGGTGTTATGGGAGAAGTTGGGGACTTTGTATCAGACAAAGTCTCTGGTGAACAAATTGTTTCTTTGAAAGAAGTTATATTCATTGAGAATGAATGACGGAGACTCTGTTGCAAAACATCTGAACATATTTAATATTGTGGTAAGTTAGTTGATTTTTGTTGATATTAAAATGGAAGAAGAGGATAAATGTATTACTCTTTTGTGTTCTTTACCTGAGTCTTGGGATAATCTAGTTATGGCTATTACTAGTACTATGACAAAATTATTAGTTGAGGATGTAGTTATGGCCTTACTATCAGAAGAAATGAGGCAGAAATCCATTGAGGATTATCAATCCAAGGATGCCTTGTATGTAAAGGTCATACCTAAGAGAAAAGAAAGAAGAGGCAATGACAATAAAATTCCATAAGTAAATCAAAGACTACATAAAAAGATAAGAGGAAATTTTAGAACTATGGTAAAACGAGGCATTTCAAGAAAGACTGTAGATATAAGAAGGTAGAAAAGGGTAAGTCATCTGACGATGGTGGATCTTCAGATAAAAACCCTCTAATGAAGACTCAAGAGATTTTTTTTGGTAGCTTCCATCTCACATGCATGTGATGGTGCATGGTTGATTGAATCGGGTGCCTCCTTTCATATGACACCACAGAGGAGTGGTTCTATGAATATGAAAATTATAATGGAGGTAATATATATCTAGGAGATAACTCAACCTGCAATATCATTAGTTACGGGAGAATCAAGATGAGGTTTAAAGATGGAAGGATTAAAACCCTCCTAGGTGTTTTACACATTCCAGGTTTGACCAGAAACCTAATATTTGTAAGTAATATGAATGATGCGGGTTTTCAGTAGCATTTAGTAAAGATAGTTACAAGATGGTTCGAGGTGTAATGGTATTGGCAAGAGGCATCCGTACATTGGAACACTGTTCAAGCTTGAGGAAAGTGTTGTTACTAATGAGTGCAATAGCTCTGTGGTTCTAGAGGAGAAGAAAGCTTCAAATCCAACTCCTACATCTACTACAATGAAGATGATGTTATGGCATCAAAGGATGGGACACATTGGAGAGAAAGGAATTTGTACTTTAAAATTAAAAGGTATGGTTGAAGGAATTTCTGAGTGTCCTTTAGATTTTGATTTTTGTGAGCATTGTGTGTTTGGAAAGAAAACTAGAGTAAAGTTTCCTACTAATGCTACAAGATCAGAAGGAATTCTACATTTGATACATAGTGATGTTTTTGGACCTATAAAAGTTCCATCACTAGGAAAATCCATGTTCTATGTTAGTTTCATAGATGATTTCTCAAGAAATACCTGGGTATATTTTATCCAAAATAAGTCTGAGGTTTTCAATAAATTCAAAGATTTTAAGGATCTTGTAGAAAATCAAATAGAGAAAGGAAAATAAAGGTTTTAAGAAGTGATAATGGTGGGGAATATTGCTCTAATGCCTTTGAGAAATTCTGTAAAGAGTGTGGAATAGAAAGGTAGAAGACAACTCCATATACACCACAACAGAATGGAGTTGTAGAAAGGATGAATAAAATAATAGAAATATGCTCGGTGGTGTCGGTATGAACAAAAATTTATGGGCGGAAGTAGTGAAACTGCATGTTATTTGGTTAATATATCACCAACATCTACACTTGAAGAAAAAAATCCACATGAAGCATGGATTGGTAAGAGACCCTCTGTTAGACATTTACGTGTATTTGGTTATATATATATATATATATATATATATTCGAAAAAGAAAATAACTAAGTTAGATAATAGATCTTGTAGGTGCATATTTATTGGATACTCTAATGGTGTAAAAGGATACAAGATTTGGAATCTAGAATCACAGAAGGTTATTCCTAGATGTAATGTAATATTTAGAGAGCTTAAGGAAAATCTAGAGCATGAAGTGAAACAAGAGGAGGATCATGTTAAAATTGAGGAAGATGAATCTGTGTCTAAATTTGATGTGACCACAGAAGATGAACCAAAAAAAGAGTTGCAAGGGGAAGATTTAGATGAAGCAGATGAGGAACCAAAAGATTTTGAACCAAAAAATCTTATCTTAAGAAGATCAGATCGGCTGAGAAGGGAACCTAAGAGGTATAGTCACGATTTCCGTTCTACTTACATTTTATTAGTTTTTATTACCAATGATAAACCCAAGACTTTGAAGGATGCTTTTTGATCTAATGAATTAAAATTTTGTAAAAATGATATGGAGGAAGAAATGGAGTCCTTATATAAGAATAATACATGGGACTTGGTGAAATTACCTCCTGGAAGAAAATAGGTTGGTTGTAAATGGGTGTTTAAGAAGAAGTATAATGTAAATGGGAAAATGGAGAATTATAAAGCTTTCCTTGTGGAAAATGGTTTCTCTCAAGTGGAGGGACTTGATTTTGGTGAGATTTTTCCCAATTGCTAAGTTACATTCTATTAGATTTCTTTTAGCTATTGTTTTTGCTTTCGATATGGAAATAGAGCAGATGGATGTTAAGACGGCATTTTTACATGGTGAGCTTGAGGAGGAAATCTATATGACATAGCAAGAAATATTTAAGATCAAAGGAAAGGAAGATTTGGTGTGTAGGCTGAAAAATTCATTTTATGGCTTGAAAGCAATCACCAAGAATGTGGAACTAGAAATTTGACAGGTATGTGTTGAGACTTGGGCTTGAAATAAGTAAAGTTGACCCTTGTGTTTATTTTAAATAGGAAGGTGAAGATTATGTTATCATTGTATTGTATGTAGATGACATGTTGTTAATTGGTAATAATAAAAAATTGGTCAGTCATGTTAAATCTCAACTCTCATCTCAATTTGATATGAAGGATCTCGGTGCGTTGCAAAATTTATTTTGGGCATGGAAATAAAAAGAGATCGTGTAAATAGGAAATTAGAGTTAAATCAAATAAAGTATCTTGAGGTGATATTGCAAAGGTTTCAAATGCATGAAAGTAAACCTATTAGTATTCATTTTCCTATTGGTCAAAATTTGTCTTCTAAACAATGTCCTAAAACTAAAGAAGAAATAGAGGACATGTCTCAGGTACCATATGCTAGTGCAGTTGGTAGTTTAATGTATGCAATGGTTTATACTAGACTGATATTGCACATGTAATGAGATTAGTGAGAAAATTCATGTCAAATCCTAGAAAGGAACATTGGATAGTGGTAAAGAGAATATTCAATACCTATGGGACATCTAATTATGTAATTTATTATCAGGGAAAACCTGATGAAAGTAAAACATTAGATCTACATGGTTTTGTGGATTCCAACTAGGGTAGAGACTTGGATATGCACAGGTCTACTAGTGGTTATGTGTTCAAATTATTTGGTGGAGTGGTAAGTTGGATGAGTAAATGTCAAGAAAGTGTTGTGATATCCACCACAGAGGCTAAGTACATGGTAGCTACTCATGTAAGTAAAGAGGCGGTTTGGATTTGGTGGTGATCTACCTTTGTTGGGTTTCATCAAGATGTTGTAAGGATCAATTGTGATAGTTAAAGTGAAATTTGTCTAGAAAATAACCCTGAGTATCATTCAAGAATGAAACACATTGATGTTCAATACCATTTTGTAAGAGAAATGGTGGAGGAGAAGAAGATACTATTAAGTAAGGTGGACACAAAGGATAATGTTGTTGACTCTTTAACTAAGGTTGTGAGTGCTGAGAAATTTTCTTGGTGTAGAAAATTGATGGGCTTGAATGCCCTGAGCTACTGACTATATGATAGTGTAGCCCCATTTTGTAAAGTATACAACAAGTGGGAGAATGTTAGAATGTGTTGTATATTTTGTATACTATATACCCAGGAGTATTGTATGCATCTTCTACGAGTGTTAGTAGTGGTCTAGGGCTGGTCCTAGATGGGGGTTTAGGAGGGCGGTGGCCCCTAATTGAGGAGTATAGATATGTATATTTTTATATATATATATATATATATATATATATGGTTTCATAATCCATGAATTATGGGGAACCATTATGGGTGTTTATTAGCCCATGGTTTTGGTACCCATTGTATTGTAAAACCGCTTTGACGGTTTCCTACTAATTTTCTTACAAATAGTTGGAGATGCAGTAGGGTAAAGTAGAACTTGGAAGTACATTATTATATTGTAAACAATTAAGTTAATGCAATAAGAGAGAGAAGTTATTGTGCTGGTTTTTTCCTGAAAGGGTTTCCCAAGTTAAATATTGTGTTTTACCATTTGTTTTCTTTGATTATCTTGAATATTATTGTTGAACATATCTTCTTGTTTATTAGTTTATTGGATTGATTCTCTTTAGTTACACCATCCTTCATAGCACCACATTTTTGATTGAGGACTTTGGGTCCTTGATTGTTATTTTCAAACCATTTGGGAAGCTTGAATTACCTTGGTTGAGAGTGACCAATTTCCCATTTGGACTATAATTCTTACATCTGTTTTCAATCACTCCTTGGTTAATGTGTAGCGTGCCCTCTAAGACCTCCTTATAGCTTCGAAGATGAAACTTTTGCACCTCCTCCTTTGTCTCTCAATTGAGTGAATGGAGGAATAAGTCACAAAGCTTTGTTTGGTACATGTTTAGAGCGTTCATAGAGAAGTAAAGGAATCTAAAATAAATGGGCATCGGATGTGTTATGTTCTTGTTTAATGTTTAGGAATTCTCTGGTTCATGTTCTCAATAGTTTGTTCATGTCAAAGTCCTTAATAAACTCAAATACAAGTTGCTTGAAGGAATGTATAGAAGCTTTTGGGATCCTATAATACCAGATGAGAGAAATACCTTTAAGGTTTTTGGGAAATAGTTTTACGACAACCGCATCCCAAGGGAGTAGCTCTCTAATGGTTGTTGGATATGCCTTAATGCGGGCATTCGAATCTCCCTCCACCTTGAACTTGGGAAGGTCTGGAAATAGTTTTTGGAGCATGAACCCCTATATGGTAAAGTCAAGGGGTTCCTTTAAATACTAAGAATATATACCCACTGCATAAGACTCAGCCATCAAAGATCTTTAATGGGGAGGTGGAGGTGGAATGGGAGTTTGATATGGCATAGCGAACGCATTAGCAGGGGCATAAGGTACCCCTTGATGTTGAGTATATGGATGAGGATAAGAAAACATGTCCCCTTTTGGTGATTTTTAGTACATGTGATTTTATAGATGAACATTATTAGGATATGAACTAGTGGGTGTGAAACCAATGAACACCACATTACGAAGGAATGGAATTTGAGAACACACTTCAGTTATCCCTTACGTAGGGTATCCATATAAAGAATGAGAGGGTATCCCTAGTGTTCCTAACCCACTAAAAAGGTCTCCATGGCTAAGAAAACCCATGTAGACATGAGATGGTGGTGGTGATTGAATTTTTGTTGAAGGAACATAGTTATGGTTACGAACGTGGTGGAAAAAATTGCCTTACCCCGTAAATGGTGTAGATTATGAAGGTTGAGAAATCTCTAATTTCTCAATTTTATCCATCAACGTTAAAATCACATCACCTCGTGATGGTTGTGAGTTTTTATTAGGTGTGTATTCGGTGTTGTTGGGTTTTGAGGGTGTGTGACACCCTTGTATAAATTGATTATTCGTTGACCTCCCATTATGATGTGTTTTCTCTATCTTAGGTGGGGTGGAAGATTTATTTTTTTAAAAACATTCAGCATATCATTGCATCCTATCTACATATCCCTCTTTAGAATTAAGATGACTCTAATTTAGGAAAAAAATGTTAAGATCTCGTCATTTGGTAGGAAATAAGAAGGATGGGATTTATATAACATGTTAATTTGGGGTCTAGATAAGACTGAGGAAAGAACCCATATGCTCCCGTGAATTTCATATTGTTTGATTTGGAGAACTTTGGTTTTGTGTTTCAATTAGGTTGATTGATCTCCTCAATCTTAAATGTTGAAATCGTGTTCATACCTTGAGGGAGAGGAGTTTGAGGATATTAGAAGTTTTGTGAGTAATTATTATCCCACCAAGAAAAAGAGGTAAATTGTTACATACTCATTTGGAGATAGGGGCTTCAAGACCAACAATGGACTGTTGTAGTCTTGACCGGCATATTAGGGGTGTGTAAACACTTGTAGAATAATGGGAGAGGGGAAGGATGGATGAAAGAAGAGAAAGAGAAGAGGAAATGAAAAGGAACAAGTCCTTCATGTCAAGTTCACCAATTTTGTATGCCAAAAATCAACATGTAACTTCAAACGCACTCAACCTCCCCGACGTCGTGTTGGGACAGCTGAAATGAAATGCATAGAAGGCTATGTAATGAGTAAATAGGAATAGGTGCGATAGATGGAATAGGTAAAAAATGGCCATGGGGAAAATTAAAAAAAATGAATGTCCTCAACAAGCACAATGGGTGTTTTCTCATTAAGGGAAATGAACACTTGTCTAACCTACTCAGGCGAAATGGTACGGTCAAGGATAATGGTCACGCGAAGATTTAAATTAATATCAGTAAGGATAAATAAACCTCATGTGGATTGTGGAATAGGAGGGAATTGTCCTTCGTCTCTCATAAATTTCTCTCATGAGAGGGTCATGAAAATGTGAGAGAAGACGTATAAAAAGGAAAAATAGGTGGATTATGGTGTCTAATCTCTACCAGGATGATTGCCCCAGAACTCATCAACATTATCTTCTTCATCATTCAATGCTATAAGCTGATGAATAATACTTGGTGGAATTAGGGTGGTCTAAAAGATGAGTTGTCTAAGGCCCTGGTCAATATCAATCAATTATGTGGCAATGTTCGATTGCGGCATGATCGGGTCACAAAATCTACACATCTTGGTTTCCTTGTGCCCTATATGGTCATGTGGGCATGAAGTAAGGAATCTATAGAAATAAATAAAACACACAAATAAATCTGAATGGGTTAAGGCTAAGTTCAGGTAACCTAAGCCACTAAGGAAACATGGGAGTTTGTGTTAATTCCAATATAATTAAATCTAAATTTATACTTTAAACAAATAATGCAAACAAGTTCAAATCAAACAAAGTTTATTACTCTCATTTAATTTAATCAATTTACATGAAAGTAATTAATTAGATAAATGTAAACAAACTAATCTATTGTTTTTGTATTTTCCATAAGCTTTTAAATGAAAGGGAATAAAACAAATAAACAAATATAATTACTTTAATAAATGTTTTTGGGATTTTTAAGTTTACTGGAAATAAATAAATAAAATCTATGGAGAAAGGAAATTACTTCCAATTAAATAAAAATACTTCTAAGTGAAAATGAAATAAACAAACAGGAATAACCTTATGTGGTTATTCCTCTATTGTAGATTAATTAATTCTAATCTAATTTAATCAGATGGTTTCTTCTAATTTGTATTTGTAGATTTTATTTTCTTTGTTGGCTTTACCTCGAGAATCATGGGAAGAAGTAAAATTTTTGTAGAAGTAATTTCTTCCCCTGAAGCTTCCCTGGTAAAACACTAAAATTCTACAAAAGATTTTGAGTGTGAATAAATTCAACAAAATGTACAGACACAGAAGCTTCTTCAAACTTACTTCCCTTACAGATCCATAGGGCTAAGTAGGGAGAAAGCCTTCAATAGAATATTTTATCGTATGTACTTTCAAATAAAAAAATGAATAAATGTGCACATGAACCTCCTATAAGTCCTTTCTTAGGCACATCCACAGGGATGATCTTAGAAGGAATTTTCAATGGAAGATACTTAAAGGTAATGAATATTTTCTAATTCTACTTCCTTACAACAAGTATAGATCGATGAGAAATATAGACTCTAACTTTAAATAAATCTTTAAAGGAATTTAATTACACCTCCAACTTGGAAATGTAGAAATGTGACAATATCCAGTGCTAGTTTTTCTTTTATTTATCACCTCAACTTCTTTCCAGTGATGAATCTAAATGGTCCAAGGAGATGTGCTATTTGTTATGCAAAAGAAGTTGTAGAAGTGTTGGAGATGACTGGATATAGGTATACTTGATCGGGGATCAATTTCAGTGTTAAATGTTCCCTAAACTTCCCTAAACCATGCCAATGTAGTAGACCCTTCAACAAGCTTTTGAAAACTATAAGAACATGAAAAATGGACACTCTAAGCTCAAGATATGTCCAATCAAAGTTTGGTCAACCGAAAGGTCAACATTGGTCAACAGGTCAATAATGGACCAATAACAATGCAACACGTGGCAAAAGGAAAAAAGGGAAAAAATTGAAGGTTGTTCAATTTGTTTTCAACCTCCGGTCTTCGACACACGTAAAAGCGGTCCAGAACAAGAGGCTCAAATTTTATAACGGAAGGGAGCCCAGCCACCGTGAGGACAATTATATCATCGCTGACGTGGTGGGTCCTCAAGCCACCACGTGTTTGATTTGAGTTCAATTTTTCAATTGAGGGTCGACAGGTGGTCTTAATTATCATATTTCAATTGGAATTTCAAATTTCATATTACTTTGTAATTATTCACCATGAAATTTGCCATGTCACTATATGGTTACACCTCCATATTGGTCGCTTAAGCTATTATTAGCCACACATTATATTTTAATGCCTTTCCACGCATTATTCTATTTGCAAACAACCACGCATTATATTCTAACCAATTGCATTATATGCTAAACCTCCTCCAAGTGCCAACTAATCAAATTCCACGGTCTTGTGGTTATCCTTCCCACCAAAATGGCTCTCTAAGCCAATAAACAATGTATATGCCTTACCATATAAATTGTTGCCTTTATCCATAATGCTAAGAAGGTGGGATTAATCCCATGGGAGTTGGCGGTGGAAGTGGAGATAGGGGATTCGAACCATGCATGCTGGGGTAAAAGGATAAGTGCCCAGCCATTGCGCCATGGAGCTCCAAACAATATAAAACGAGCTCAGTACCTTTTGTAAAAGAAGTGGCAAGTCCGTGCGAAAAGGAGGATAAGGAGGTAGTTATCAAAAAATCCATTTTTGAAGGCATTGCACTCGAATTGGAACTTGGATTAAAAAGGTGAAATGTAGGGAATTCTAAGATGATTCCAATGATGTAAGGTTTGATGTTTTGTATTGAGTTTTAACCTATTTTTTGGAAGATTTGAATACAGTTTTAATAGGGATCTACAAGATAGCTAGTTAGAAAACATGAATTTCAATGCACTTACGTCCGAAAAGTGACATGGTGTTGTTGGTCGAAAATCATGCCGGGACAGATCTATGGATAGGACGAGCCAAGCGTGTGCGAGGGCATAGCCCCTCTTTGAGTCAGCAAAGTGAAACTAGTTTATTGCTATTCTACCAGCAGGAATCTATGCAAGTCTCACTGATTCTACCTTCGGGGGTTTGGGATCTCATCCCAGTAGGGGTGTTTCCGACCATGAAAAGAAAGGAAAGGAAGAGGGGATGAAGAAAGAGCGAGTACAAAGGAAGAAAATAAATGAATTCCAAAGCAGAAAGGTCAGAAGGTTTATGTTTTGGGATTGGTAGTAAACAGAGCCAAACCTACTTGCATAAACGAGCAAAGCAATACTGATGATGAATAAATGACAAAAAAGTAGATATGAATCTAACAGAATAAACACATACAGATATGACATAAGAAAGGTCTGATGCATAACACAACTATTCAGCACAAAGTCTCAATATTTGTATTCGTTGTTTTCTTACATAAGAAAGCTCAAAGTCTTTTTTCTTCACTTCTATTTCTCATCTGAAAGATATCCATCCATCCCACAATACAACAAGTATTGGGGTATATATAGAAGAAGAAGAGAAAAGAAGGCAAAAAGGAGCCAACAACTATTTACAAAGATATTTACAAAATATCTAAAAGTCATGTTGACTTTTTACAACTTGATGGATGACATCATCCCATGATGCAACATGGATGACGTCATCATTTGTATCAACACACTCCAGATATTTCCAAAAAGAAAGACGGAGAAGAGAAAGAGAAGAAGGAGAAGAAGAAGAAGAAGCAGCTATTCGTCATCATCATCCTGCGGCCAAAAGGGGGTGTACTACTTTTGTTGCTCCTCGAGTGATGAGATATGGAAGCGAGAGTGGTATTCCATGAACTTGTTGATTATTGGCCCTATTTGATCTCGGGAAGGATCCTTGTGCCTATCACTTATCGCCTCACAAGTCTCCCGCTCATCTATGAGCTTCTCGGGAGTCTGGAATAGTCCTTTTCCGCCTCAATGAGGAACCCGATGAAGTCCCTATAGGCCAAATGGTATGCAATATGTGAATATGGAAGGAGTAACATGCCCCCCAGAAGATGTGTATGAGATGAGGTTCATTTATAAAATACCCTCCAACAATAAAGAACAAACCATAGAATGAGAGCATTTCATCGAGAAATTGTTTGAGAATGTGTGCAAGAATGATAGATCATGAAGAGTGAATGTATTGAGGTTGATTTCATATTTAGAACCTCACCATTCGAGTATGAACCATGGAACTAGAGTGTGTCATGGGTAATGATGATACCATGTGTTTATCAATATGTGTAAGAGTACTGAGAAAGGGTAACTGTGAAGCACGTAGTGTGATAGTAAATAATATATATAAATGATGATGTTAGGAGGGGTGGAGAAAGTGTGATGCCCCAAAATATGTGAGGTGGAGAAGAATTGCGTAAACTCAAATAAGATATTTTCATTTTCAGGATCATATCAAATTGGAGTTGGATTAATGACTTGGTCAGTAATAATGTGAGGTTTATCATATAAAGATCATGCATGGTGTAAATTATACATGCCCTTGGCATATTCTTCATCAGTAAAAAGTAGTTGTGGAAAATCGTGTGCATACCATTGAGTGAGATTTTGAGTATAGCCAAAAAAATAATGATTGAAAATAAATATGTTTCCAAAAGGCATGGGAAATTTGATATTAGTATGATTAGGTTCAGTGCCACCAATGTAGTCAAGCTAATATTTCCCAAGTGTGAGTGGAGAGGAACAATGAGTGCATGGAAGGAAGACTGATAAATGGAAGACACAGAGGACATAAGAAACAATAATGATTACACATATGTGATAAAGGTGAGGAGAGTGAGGTGGAGGGATGAAATCAACAAGTGTGAATACTAGTCGAGTCAAGCCATCATGTGAGCAAACAATGTCAAAGTAAGTACAGTCAAATGTAATGTGAGTCACCAATAAGAGTTATGTATGAAAATATTGCATATAAAGGGGTGTATCTGTGGAATAGGGCGAACTTGGGGAGATAAAAGAGGTAGTATGATGTCCAATGTATGTACAGCATTACCTGAAAAGGTATCATGGCATTAGTGGAAGGAGGAGGTTTATTAAACTGATATTTACCAAGTCCAATAGCAACAAAAGTATCCTGGAAGTATGACTCATCAATTTTGATAGGAGTAAATTTAAGATTGTGTAATGTGTCATCACTCTATGAAATTAGCCTCATCATTGAAATCATTGGTGCTAGCATTATCTTGTTAGATAAAAGTATTAAGGATATTGGTTGGAGTAGAGCTAGATGTAGGAGTGAGATGGTCCATGAAAGGTGAAATAGTGGTAGCTATGGAGGTAGACAAGGTATGCGATAGGATATCATTAGTATGGGTAGGAATGGATGATGTGCATGCAAAGGTAGAATAAGGATGCAACACACTAGACTGACCAACATCATATGTATTAATATTCTAGTATAGAGTAGGTTGTGATGGAGGGATGGGCATAGTGGTGATGGGGTCGATGCAAAAAAAATTAAATGGGTCAAGGTTCAAAAGAATGGTATGCTCATAACCATCATGTAGGAATTTAACACATCGATGAACTGTAGAGGGAACAACATGCATTGCATGAATCTAGGGTCTGCCAAGTAAGCAATTAAACTAGAATGTGGCATTGATAACAAAGAATATAGTAGGAGAAATTTTAAGTCCAAATTGTAGAGGTAGGGAGATAGTTCCCATGCATGTGCGAGTAGTAGAATCATATATGTGAATGAGTTGAAAGAATTCATTAATTAAATAATCAATCATTCCAATTTTCCTCATGAGGGATAGAGCACATAGATTTATAGAAGAGTCATTGTCAATGAGTACCCACTTAATAGAGATGGAGCCAATAGTAGTAGTGATAAGCAAAGGTGAAAATGTATTTTCAGCAGTAGAGGGAGGGATATCCTCATCACTAAAAGATATAGCATGTGGTAGATTTTTGAGGGATTGAATGAGGTGTGTAAAGGAAATAGGTGAATTATTGTTTTTAATGTGGATGGATCAAAGGGCGACATCTAATGTATGATGACATCGGGTGTGATAAGAAAGAGATCATAAAGATATATTTTAGCCAGTGTATTATTAAGTTGCTCAATGATGTCATAACCCTTAGAGGTGGTGGTAGGAAATGTAGGAGTGATAGGCAAGTGGGAAAGAGATGGGTGGAGCCGTAGGAGGATGAGTGTGGTGGGTGGTGACTACATTGATGGTTGGATTAGGCATTGGAGTGATGAAGTGAGGAGGATGCTGAGTATGAACTTGCATAAAATCGTGGTAGTCGTAATAACCGTGCCACAAAACTTGGTAGGAGTAAAGGAATGATATGAATATTGATCCATGAATTCATAAGAAGGATATTGATTATAATGTATTTTCAGAAGGTAGGGTTTGAGTGATTGGGTTCACCAAATGATTTAATTTAATTTGAATTAATTAAATCTAAGTATTCCGAGTAATTATTGTAGTAAATTATGTATAAATGCTAACATACAAGTATGCCACAAGAAAACAAACATGTAAAGTATGAAACCCTAAGCAAGAGATAGAGAAAATATGAATTAGTTGATATCCACATAATCTAGAATTGATCTGGGTAGGGAGAAGGAGTGAACAAGATGCAAACAATGTCGTAAATGGCCTCTGTAAATTCTATAGCTCACATAACAAGATAGGGGTGCCTTAGTGCTTATGAATGGATCTGGGCACCCATGAATGTAAAGGATATGAATCTAGTTTCTGTTGTGTTGCAAAGGTGTCACAATTATTACTTGTTGATCACTTATTATTCCCTCTTAGATCGTCGAAGGTTCATGTAACCTGTGAAATATAAATTCACTTACACAATCCCACAAACCACATCAAACCTAAAAATGAAAATGTAGAATGGGGAGTTGGACTGACCCCATTGGTCACCTTGAGAGTAAACTTATGACCGAGTGATGCACTACATCTAAGAATCCATGTATTTATTTTGTGTGTAGAAATGATTCCCTAGGATGCCCTTGTGCAAGTTGCACCAGATAGTGGGATAGATTTAGAATGTAGAAATGTATAGTATGTGTGGATGGAATAGAATAGATTTACATTTCATATGCAATGCATGCATGGTTTATGCATCCCTTGTCCCTTGGATGTATACTAGATGGATTCCTTGAAGTGTTTTAATGCCTTTGGAATGAAAGCTTAGGTGATGATAGTAATGCTTAGTTCTTGGTCCTTGATTTTGAAAACATGACTCTGTATTCATATGATTCACTCATTTGAATTTCGTAATTGACAACTAGAAAGCCAACACATGACTAAACAATATGACCAAAAGATAAAAGAGACCAAAAATGAGCAAGTAGTGGTGAGAAATGGTCAGGGTCACCTAGAAGGGACAGGAACACCTGGGCACTTCTGTCCTGGCTGGGTGATATTTTCTAAA
Organism: Taxus wallichiana var. yunnanensis; assembly: GCA_018340775.1. Classification (NCBI taxonomy): domain Eukaryota; kingdom Viridiplantae; phylum Streptophyta; class Pinopsida; order Cupressales; family Taxaceae; genus Taxus; species Taxus wallichiana. The sequence continues at coordinate 320,256,332 of CM031237.1, forward strand.
GCCATGAAAGATAAACAAGTAAAGGTTTGATTAGGCTATAGGGTGTGTAAGATCAAATAAAAAACATGAGACAAATAAAATATGCCAAATATAGTAATCAATTACTAGTTTTCTTGCTTAGGAATCATGTAAATGCTAGTATGCTTAAAGGACCTAGAAATGTACCCAAGTGCGTGATTTTGTGTCTACACTCATAAGGTTTTTTTATATCACTCTACCCATCATTGTTGGCACTAATATTTTCCATGCAACTTTGTATGTTGTCCACAATAATCCTAATTACAATATCCTTCTCAGGAAACATTGGTTTTCTCCTACTCATATTTCCATGAGTCCCATTGGGATGCAATTTTACCACCACAAATATCTTAATCTACTTTCTTAGGACCCTCCTTTTAAGTAAATTGCTAACCCCCAATTTTTAATTTAAGAAAAAGAAGAAAATACTTCTTTGGTGAAGTTGGAAGTGAAGGCATGTTCGGGAATAATTGTTTTGTAGTGGAGCTAAGTGGCACTTTAATTTACCACCATTAATACATATAAAAAAATTCTATGAAGGGGGTTTGGGAAAACCACCTTGACTACCCATGTGACGGTTCAGGAAAGGGGGTGTTCACCTAAACCTATCTTTTTTTGTTACGATTTTCTTTAGGTCATATTTTTTGCCCACCAAGGACACAATATCATCTTTGACCCTAATGTATTATTCTAATATTTCATGATTAATTTTGGAATTAAATTAAAAAAATAACCTCCATGTAATGAACCTTACATTCTTTTTTATTGTTGTGCACTCCATAACATAAATCTATTTTTTTAAATGGTGTAAACATAAATTAATATATCCATAATGCATTTTCACCTATATTATAAACTAATTATTAATTTATAACTTATTATGTGACAGAAGAAAAATAGTATGTGACACAATGAACCATTACAAAATGCACTTTCATGTAACAAACCTCGTGTAGGAATACAAATAATAAACTTGTGCAAAATAACACTTGCATATGATAAAAACATAGACTTGTGTGAGAAAAACTTGTGTATGATTAAGAATTTATAAATGCCTAATTCGATAGTAATGGAGTAGTAATTAAATATGCAAATAATTATAGAATAGACCCAAGAAAATAAGTGATTAATATTTAAAACCCTAAGTGCAAAGAGGAGATAAAATGACTTAGCTATTTCGCAATTGGTCCAGGGCTATGCTAAGGTGACAAACTAAAAAATACAAAGTGCATATTATCGCAATCAAACCCAAAAAGTTATAGATATGGATGAATATGCTAGGATGGGACACCTAGAATGGGTCAAGGGTGCCTACGGGCACCACAAAACTACTTTATGCACTGTGTATACTCAAATCCTCATGAAAACTCTTTTGTAGGGTCGCGATAAGTTCATTGTCCTTCTCTTATTATCACTAGTATGTCTCACAATGATCATTGATGTTACTAACAACCTATAATGAAAGAATGAACTTGAAAACCCTAAAATAACATCAAATCCTAAAAATAAAATAATGCAAATGAGGGTTCAAACTATCCTCAACTGTCAAATGAGTGATCTTACAAATGAGAATTGCACTACATTTCAAACCCAATGTATTTCTAGGTGTGCGTGTGTGGAATTGTGCGCTAGGTAACTCTTGTGCATGTCACACTTGAATAACGAGCAATAACTAGATGTAGAATATGCAAATAGATGTGTGCATGGAATAGAATGAACTCCCTCTCCTATGAATTATATGCATTCCCTTTCCCTTGAATGTATGCTATAATGGATGCTTGAATAAACTTTAGATGCAACCTTAGGTGGTGATAGCTAATGCTTAGTTCTTGGTCCTTTATTATGGTCACGTGACTTTATATTTATATTATTCCCTTGCTTGAATTTCATAATTAACCTAGAAAAGAATGACTGCAAAAATGATAAGATGCCCAAATGGCTAGAAAGGACCCAAAAGATGTGAGTAAAGTACAAAGAGGTCAGGGGTGCCTGAGAAGGGATGGGGGCGCCTAATGCTAGTGTCTGGGTGGGTGATGGTATCTAGACTCATAGAAAATGAAGAGTCAATGGTCAAACTAGGCAAGAATATGTGTAAGACCAAAAGTGGTAATAGAAAGCAAAAAAATATGGCCAAAAACATGGGTTAATTAGTAATTTTCTTACTTAGGAATAATATGAATAGTAGTATGTGATCATGGCTAGATAGATATCCAAAGTGCGTGATTTTATGTCTATAGTGTACAACTATAATACATTGTATTTGGGTGATACATGATTGTAAGTGAACCTAGATACTCTTGCATTGACCTCTTCTCAATGATACTCATAAGAATCTAGCATGAACATCCTTATCCTCCTATTATATGAAAGGGTCAAAGTGCTCTATATATAGGTATTTAGTTCCACTAGATCCCATTGAACTAAGGACATGTTTTGACCTATGTATTGATATCCAAGAGTAGTATAAGGAAGTAAGAACTATTTTTTGATAAGTCTCATTATTTTACATGAAGAATATAAAATATATATTGTAGATTGAATCATTGATATAACCTATTGAAAATAATATTGAATCCCTGAAATTCCATACTACAATTGAAATATATAATTTTGGGAGTTTCATAATTTCACATCAAAAGCAAGATGAAGATTAAATTGAATGAGGTCATGTTATAGAGCAACCCAAAGGAGGTTCATCCTTAATCCATCCCATACCATTTAAAATGACTACCCATTTCTAGGGCTTCCTAGCTTTAACCATTTTTTTGATATCTTTGAATCTTCATAGTAAAATCATGTGATATCCTCATCCATGTAAATATTATCTAAAATATGGAAAATAACTATTTTACACCATAGTGCATGAATCATATCTTGAGATCTATCGAAAAAAATGACAAGGTAATGGTCTTGAATAAACTAAGCTCTTTCTAGGATGATGCCCATCTGTCCCAAATTATTGTGATTATTTTTTTGACTCAATTGAATTGCTTTGTTACTTTAATTTTCTAATTTGTATATTTAAAGGACTTGCTTTTCCTCTATCTCTTATCTTAAATTTTTCTTATATTACTACATCCACAATTTTTTGGAGTATGAAGTTATGATTTCCTTAACCAATAACAATCTATGTTCAAGTGGTATCCACATATTTGATCTTAGAAAAAGGTATGTTTTGTCTATAGGATTTCAAAAACATGTACCTGAAGGGTTTCAATGTCCCAAGTGATTCAACTTGACCACATAGAATGCAATAGATCACGGGTTGAGGCCCTAAGATGGGTAAGAAGTAATAAGATCTATAGTTCCTATGAGCACGGAGATTTTTATAACAACATTTTAAATAACAATTGAGAAAAATTAAGACAAATAAGAGAAAATATTATTTGTAGTAGAAGAAAATCAGTACCTTAATACAAGAAAAATAACAATGTGTGAATTTTTTTAAGCAATCCACATTTCCTCTATAAACCAAGTGATGTTATCACCTCTATCTATAAAGATATACAAATTAATGTATTTTTTCACGTGTTAGCAATTTTTTTGAGAGAATAAAAAAGTCTTGAAGTAGTTATATTATTTTGTAAATAATCAACATATTACGTATTAGGTGTTTTCACATTGGAGTTTTAAATATTAGTCAAAATGGAACCAATATTGATATAGAAACATTCTATGCTCAAGGTAATCTTGCACAAGTTCGGCTAAGTATGGGTGTACTCAAGGATGGAAGACACAACAAAGTGAAACAATGATTATGTAGAGGATTTCCGTAATAGATAGAGGAGGAGAACATAATGTGCATAGAGTGTGCAATAGGAGAAGGCGTGAAATAATGCATGGAAGTTTGGAAATATGTGGAGTAGAGTGAGGCACAAATAATTTTGCAAATAAGAGAATAAGAAATGAAACAAGAGAAAATGATGCACATTGGTGCACGAATGTATTTTGGCACATAATGGATGAGTGGAGGGATGTGAGGATTACAAAGAAGGAACATGGGTGTTGTGACAAGGTCTAGAAGGTAGCAATGCACAAGAAAATAGGTATAGGTGTAGCTCAAAACCTTTAGTGTGTGGAATAACATAGAAGAGGTGTGACAAAGAATTTCATAAAACATGGTGCATAGATGACTTTATAGTTGATAGAGCATGTTGGGAAAGTGAGAAACAAAAGCTAACAAGGGTAGATGATCAGATGTAATGGCCAGATAATCCCATCTACTATACTGACATGACATAGACATGTTAGCACCTATGTGAAGGTATACTAAGGTATTAGTGACACTAGATAGGGTAGGAAAGGTAGGACACATCTAGAAGGATCCAACTCACCAAAGTAACCCCAAAGTTCATTTATAAAAGGAGGTTAAGTTTACAATTTTGAGGGGTTTGATGGGTATATGTTGCTTGGTCAAGGAGGATAAATCCAACAAAGAGTGGATAACTAATTGTAGGTCATTAGAGCCAAGTTAATATTTTAACCATTCTAGCTTAGGTCCTAAAGAAAAACACCAAGAGTTTATAAAAGATCCATTAGTGAGTGTGTGAGATCCTTAGAGTGTAACTCCATCTAGATGTCTTCAAGGCCTTTGAAGAAATATAAGAGACCTTTGTATTTTATTTTTGTCGTGTTGTATCATTATTAGTATTAGAGAAGGCTACTTTCCTACAAGGATAAGAATAAATGTTGGTAAAACGTATAAAGTGAGGCATCTATCAAGGATGTTGTGTTTGAGCTATTGAGAGAAATGTGGGTAGAGAATACAAAGATCTTGGAGTGCAATTATGAAAGAGTTGGAGGAGATGAGATGCCATATATAAGAGGTGAAGTAGATTTGACAATGATGAGAATCTTGAAGGAGATAATGGTGGAGCTCAAATGTGTAAGGACCAAACTGGAGGAGGAAGACTATCAAAGAGGTCTTGGAACTTGTGACAACAATGAAGGAGAAGATAATGTAAATTAATGTAGAGATAACAACCAATCTTAATGTTAGGAAAATTACTTGAAATAATCATTCAAACCCATACAAAATTTTCACCTTCTTAAGAATCCAAAATCTTGTATTTCAACCCAAGACACTTTAAACAAATGATTCAAATCCTAATAATGCTTTACACTTGATTCATTGCACCAACTAATAATGTTAACAAGCTTGAGAAAGTTTCAATACCCTATTTGATAGAAAACTCTCGCTAGACCTCACTTCTTACTACTAGCACTCCAAAAATGAAATTTTGAGCAAAAAGGACACAAAACCCTGATTCAAGATTCATTGGTAACTTCTTACAATACCAATTTGGCCCTTTTAGCTACTCACCAAGTTTCAAGATCCAACTATGAGTCCTTGTGTTTTTATTCTCACTCTACCATTTAAGATAGGTCTTCACAATTAGCCCTAGATGCATACAAGCCTTGGTGCCTAGAAGAAACCACACACATTTATACAAAAATAATCAATGTTCCAAATACCCTTTTCCTCCTTCAAATCCATGCTAATTTTCACACTCAGACTCCATGCACAACATACAAAACTCAACTTTCCCTTCTGTAGGTCTCTAATAGGTCTACATCTAGGGTTTTGATTGGTTTCTTAGGGTTTTGAGAAATTATATTGTTTACCAACCTTATTTCCACCTAAACACATATAAAACAAAATTTCTCAATCTCATTCCATTTCTCAATTACCTTATATCATCCTTCTAGCTAAGTTTTTCCAATTTTAACTTTTTAGGCCTCTTCTTTGTGTTGGACACTAACATTCCTTAATGTTCTTTTCAATTTCTATAATATTTTTTAATATTTTTCCCTCTTTCTCACAATTTCATTGTTTTCACCTCATCTCTTAATAACCACCTTATTCCATTCTTTTAGTGTCTTCCATAAGAATGATGATCACATGATTATTTATATTGTCTAGGCTTTCAAGATTCCCAATGGGAATTTTATGGGACAATTTCCACTTTTCTCTTTTATATGGTTCTCATATAAATGTCACAACCTTTAAAAATTCTTTAAAATTAATAACACCTCCATTTCAAGCTATGTGAACACCGCCTTGTTAAATTTCTCTCCTCGGTACTTATTTGCTTGATGCTTGCAAGATTGTCACAATGTCACTCACATAGGACTGTGCATACATTTAACACTATGTACCTATTAAATTATTCTATAAACTTTATTACTCTTCTCAAGCAATCCCACAACTATTCAAAAAGTTCCCCTAAAATTATAAGCATGGATTATGTCATTTACTTCTATAAGTTTTTAGGTATGCCTTGTAGGTCACTGAGACTATGTTTACATGTTCTCTTAACCTTCTTATCAGTTTTACACTTCTCCAAAATAAACCAACATTTCTCTCCATTATTTTCACACCCAAAAAATTTAAAATAGAAATTAGAGGGAATTTTTTCTCGTACTTGTTTAGATTATATTTTCATATCCTTCTTAGAACAGGGTATACTCGGGAATGATTGTTACGTCAAAGGTTTAGGAAAGTTCCCTTGGTCCATTCACTCTAAAATTTCTCCCACATCTCTGACCCATGCTCAAGCTCATATGTAAAAGTTTCAAAAATTTCCATTGGCTATTTTTCAAGTTAGACAATTTTTCCTATGTTGAGAAACCCTAGGTAGGGTCTTAACTCAAGAGGAGGTTATTATGAGTTATTAAGTACAAATTTCCTTTTCAAAATCTCTAGTTCATTGGTAAGTTCGTATCATTGATTAATCCCTTAAAAAATTGTTTCACCACACAAAAACCTTTGTTATATAGTGATGTTGGTCTAAAAATCTGTCGGGTGGGCAGATCTATGGATAGACGAGCCAACATTGTGCGGGGCATAGCCCCTCTTAGAGACAGCAAAGCGAAAGCTGGTTTATTGCTAATCTACTAGCAGGAATCTGTGAAAGTCTCACAATATTCTGCCTTCAGGGGTTTGGGATCTCATCCCAGTAGAGGTGCTTCCAACTGTGAAAAGAAAGGAATGGAGAGAAAGACGAGGAAAGAATGGGTTCGAAGGGAGAAAAGAAATAAATTCCAAAGTAGAAAGGTCAGAGGGTTTATGTTTTGGGATTGGTAATAAATGGAGCCAAACCTACTTGCATAAACAAACAAAGCAATACTGATGAAAAAATGACAAGAAAGTAGAGATAGATCCAACAGAATAAACACACAGATCTGACATAAGAAAGATCAGATGCCCATAACACACATATTCAGCACAAATTCTTAATATTTGTATTAATGTTTCTTCTGTTACAAAAGATACAAAGCCTTTTCTTCTCACTTCTATTTTTTATCTAAAAAGTGTCCACCACCGAATACAATAAGTATTCAAGTATTTATAGAAGGAGGAGAAGAGAGAAGGCAAAAAGAAACCAACAACTAATTACAAAATTTACAAAATATCTAAAAGTCAACTATTGACTTTTGGGACAACTTGGTGGATGACAACATCCCATGGTGCAACATGGATGATGTCATTATTTGCGCCAACATACTTTTAGATATTTACAAAAAGAAAGCCAAGAGGAGGAAGGCTATTCGTCATCGTCTCGCGGTTGGAAGGGAGTATCTTGCTTCTGCTCAGGAGAGACAATGTGGAATTGAGCCCGGTACTCCATGAATTTACTGACCATCGGCTGAAGTTGATCCTGGGCAGGACCCTTGGTATGATCACCGATGACCTCGCAAGTCTCCCGTTCATCTCTGAGTTTTTCAGGGAGCTTGAAATATTCATTACCTGCCTCCATCAGGTACCCCACAAAATCACGGCAGGCCAGAAGGTTATTGATGGATTCAGTGTCAAAAGTAACTTTTGGCCCTAATCCTTGCGAGACAATCTCTTTGAAGATCCGGATGGTTTCATCTACCTTCCTCAAGGTGAATGATGAAGTGAGAAAGCCCGGAGACATCCTTAGGAAAATTTCTCCATTTGATGCATTGCATCCAGGGCTTCCTCCTTGACCTTGTCTATCTTCTCCAAGACAAATTCCATCTGATAGACCCGATAGTCCAAAGCAGCAAGGATTTTGTTGGGTACCCTGGGGTGATCAAAGATGCCAAATTTAACTAAATCATCGATTGAGCAGTCGAGCATCTTCTGGAATGTCTCATGTTGCAACCTAGCATGGTCCAACTCTTCGGAGATAGGTCTTGCAATTGCCTAGAGTTCCTTGTTCACCCGACCAATGTTCTGATATAACTCGGTGAACTTGACAATTACTTCCTCATTGTCTTTGAGGATCTGGTCTCTCCAGGTGGATACTACCATGCCTTGTTCGCCAATCTTGGCGTATTCATTTATCTTATCTTGGATAAGGGCCTCAAGAGTTTCAGTGGTAGTTGTAGGAGGTGCACTGCCCATTTTCTGCAGGGCGTGGAGAAGATGCTTATTCTACTCTTTTAGTAGCCTCTTCTCTTCCTTTTCTTCTTGAAGCTTCTTGCAAAGGGCATCCACCGCAGATAGGGCCTCTCCTTGAAGGCTCTCGGATGACGTTCCCATTGTGACCTGTGTCACTGTATAATCTGTAGGGGACATATCTTTTTTATCCTTTGTAGGATCAAGATATGCAATCTCCATCACTCTTTCTCCGATGCACTCTGAGAGAAGCGGGTTATAGGCTTTTTCTTCTTAGCCCCTTTTGTTGGGATGATGGAGAAGTCCATAGGTGCAATGGGGAATTTCCTCTTATGTTGACTCAGGTGTTGGGAGATCCATGCTAGACTTAAGGGAGTGGGACCAGAGGTGGAAGAGGGAGCAGTTGCAGTGGATGAGGGGAAATGGGTCGAGACACTTGGTGGCAACATTGAGAGAGAGGCCAAGAAAGTGCTCATGGGAGGAAGAGACATTGCAGGGGAGGTATTCATGGGAGTGGAAGGGAGCTAAGAGATGAGAGAAGAAATGGTGGGGGACAGCTCCGCGAGAGAAGAGAAAATGGAGGAAGAGGAAGGGGAAATAGTAGAAGATGGGGGAGAGGATACAACCAAAGGAATGGTTGCTTGAGTCACATGAGGAGGGGAAGGAGGAGAGGGAGAAGGGATGGAAGGAAACTCAATAGTTGTAGCAGTGGCAACATCCTGAGTGGATGTGCCTATTGGGACACTCTCCACCGCTTCTTTCTCTAGAGGTACCAGGGTTACAACTTGTTCTTGTGCGGTGGGAGGAGGGCTCTCAGGAGCTTCTTCTTGAGTGGAGCTTGATTCTCCCTCTTTATCTTTACCCTTGCCCTTCGGAAAATGCTTCGGCCTAACAGGTGCATTGCCCAAAGGGGACATGGTGAAATCTACTCCAAGGTAGATGAGGCCGTTCATTCTGCACCAATGCTCTGTGTGTTGTAATGTTCCCTTAACCCTCTCCTCAATGGTTTGAGGCACCTTTATCCTGTCAATCTCGATAAACGGCTAGTTGTCCCCATCCGTATCTAGATATACCTGATCAACTTCTTGATCGGTTGTTTGGAAAGCTTTTGGAACAATGGCCATGCCATATTGAATAATTTCTGCTAGGGCTAGGTGGGAGTGATCCTTTCTCATGAGTTTAACCTCATGATACAGGTCGATGTAGACGTCCTCGATCTGTGGAACATGGATCGGATCGAGTTTTTCGTTTGGGAGGCAATTCCGTGGATCAAATGTTGGCCTTGCCGGGAATTTTTTCTTTAGATTAAGCAGTTCCAGCTTTGCGAACATTTCCTGGGCCTTGGTGTGAGAAATGCAGGTGTACCTACCCACTGTGAGGGGGAAAGGAGTTCCACCCTTCTTCCTTTTTAGGCACTTCTCGTGATATGTTATGAGCTATCTGGATAGCTCCAACAAGATCAACTTAGGGCACTGGATACCTCAAGAACTAACTTGGTGGGCTCTCCCAATAATTTAGCTTACTACCCGAGATAGGTGAAAGTGGGGAATTACATAAATAACGCCCCCACTTCTCGGTTTCCATGACTATGCTCTTGGTCATTCGATTGTGAGTCATATTGGGCCTCAATAGGCAGATGATGTCGTAGAAGAAGGCATCATTGATCTTGGTTAACTATGGGATGCTATTCTCCGGCTTGATTCAGGTAGTATTCATATATTTTTACCTAGGGCCATACCCCGCATCGGCTCAGTGCTAGATAGTCCCTCTCTGAGGCTGCAGCGTAGACTATGTAGGAGTTCATGTAGAACCTCCCCATTGTGGTGAGTTGTTGGAGCTGCTCAGAGATGGTGCTGCTGATGATTTCTGCCCACTCGAAATGTTGATCAAGCACGTTCTTATTCATTGTTTCCAGATACCTGAGCATCCATTTGTGGAAGTAATGGGCATCAGAAAGCCCAAACACCCTGCTTAGGAATGTGATGGTATCACTCAGTTCCTCAGAGAAATCGCTGTGGTGAATAACCTACGGCCACCTGGTTATTACCTTTTTATTTTTAGGTACACCTCATTCATTAACTGGGTGCATTTGTCTTCGTTTTCCTCCCATGCCTTGGTGCAGTCTTCTTGGCTTACAACCATAAAATTCCAGTGGTGGGGAATACCTAGCATAATCTCGAAGTGTCGGGAAGTGAGGTTGATTATGACCTCGCCCTTTTCATTCTCGACACACCTTGTGTCTTTGTTATAACAGCGAGCCACCACCATCATAAATTCATTATTTACTGCACTGACGGGGATTCCCCAGCGAAATGTAGACCACTACCCACCATCTTGTCCATCTAAGGACTACCTGTGACTCTCCTAGTTCTAGCCCAAAAATCCTCCATGTCGATGTGGCCAAGTTCGGAATCTCTGATGTCTAGGTCACATTCTACTTGGGACTCGAGAATTTTGACCCTTTGATATTTGTATTTCATCTCTTCCTCCGCGAGTTTGGCCTTATCCTTTGACTTGGTTGGCCTTTTGTTTGATGTAGACATATGCGAATCTGAGTTCAGTTGTTGATTTGCAAGAAGAAGGAGTGAAGTCCAACGCAGAAGAGCCATGTTAGTCGTCAGATCTTCCATCAAAGCTTTACTGAGAATGATGAGTTAGTAATTTAAAAGCCTCAGGCGTAGGGCACAGGAAAATTATAGAGTGCGGGGTCAAAAGTATGGCGCACTAAAAGCAGAGAGTTACAAGGAATAAAAACAGTTCCAAAGGGCACAGGGCGCATAAAATTTACACATAACATTAATGTTGTTGTAGACAAATTTGCGCTGTGCTAATACTTAAGGTTTTAAAAGTGTAAAGGCACAAATAAGTTTGGTGTTGCATGGGGAGTAGGATGTGCCAATGGTGCAGATATGGGACATGTTGCATGGAGTTTTTTGGCGCGGGAAGGATTCATGCATGCAATTAGGGACGGTGCGCCTCGCGTGCTAAGTAAGGATTTTTTTTTAGAACAAAGATGGCGGTTGCGCCAAGAGAAAACCACGGGTGGAAATGATAAATTTTAGGTTTTCTCTCCTTTTACGATTTTTAGGCCTCCTTCAACATGAATTTTAACAGTGGAGGGGAACACAACAGAGAAGATATGGGTTCATTTTTTGGGACAAAGCCCTCCAGGCCAGCAGATCTAGAATGAGGGGAAGATTGGTTTGGGGGGAAGCCACTTAGGTTTATATATCTAATCAATAGCAAGCAAAAGGATAGCAGAGCAACAAACAAAACCCATAAGAAAAGAAAAAAGAGCCACTACCTGGAGATATATGTATTTGGAAGGAATGAAGTGGGGTCCACGAACGAGACACGAGGATGACAGAAGCGCTGACAGGTGTAGAGAAATAAAGTTTTCACGTGTTTTTCAATTGTGAAAATGACAGGGCGGATGCGCCTATATATAGAAAAAGGCGCAATAAATGTGCCACCAAATTTTGTAAAGGGCACACCAAAAAGTATGTCAACATGAAAATATTTTTTCCCTTTGGCGCGCGGTTATGCATCAAGTAAGAAACTATCTGCGCCTTTGGCGTAGATTGAAGCTATCAACATGGGATTTTGAGTGCTTTGGCGCACCGTTTAAGGGCGCAACATTTTTGTTGTTGACATGTCGGCGCATGCGCCTTGGCACAAGCAAGAAAGGCACATCATGGGGAGGCGCAACAATTGTTGTGTTAACATTCCAAAGGGTGTGCCAAAGGAATACAGGGGGCGCAAATAACTTCCGTGTTGCATGAAAAAAATGTGTGCCCAGCCAAAAAGGACCAAAATGACTAAGTTCAAAAAACTAGATTTTCCCGAAAGGGATTTTACACCATTTCGAACGCTGAGGGACCTTGACGAAGGACCGCGAATTTTTTGGGATGATTACCTACAAAATTTCCCTTGTCAATTTTGCAGGATAACAAGTGATTAATCTACTTATACAGTCTCCAACCCCCAAATTTGTGTCTTCACTTTGTTTTACTATTATTAGATTCCTTGAATTTGAATTGGTGCTATTATTTACAATGACATGTCACCTATCAATATTCTCTCTTCGTAATGTCAATTTACACACATGCTCTAATCTTGACAACTCTTAGACATTCATTCATTGGTCCCTAGATGCAAACTCAAGAAAATATGTTTGTGTAATCAATTTTTCTAACACCAAACCCTTGCTCTCATTTCTTAACCTTGAACTTGTATTTTCACAACCTCAATACAACTTGTACAATTTCTAAATCATTTGTTAATTTCATAACTCTCTTAACACTTCTTAACAATCCTACAATAGTTCTCAACTTATAAAATTTAGTGTTATTACCTCCACTATGTCAACTTTTTCTCTAATGACATGATTCGTTTATACTTTATGGATATTATTTCACACTTCCTCCTTACCCTATAATCTTGCATAGACCTCCATTAATGGAAATAACATTCATTATTCAACAATAAATCATGTTCAATCACAATGCATCACATATATGCCATAAAATAGAGAAAATATATTCAAGAAGGATCCTTTATCATTAATGAAACAAAGAATTCATATCTCCTTGAGCTTCTTGGGTTTGATACAGGGGTTTTTCTTCCCTTTTTTACCACTTTATCTTCCTCATACCTTTCATACATCCTTATCAATTTGAATACACTTCATAGTAATGAAGTATTAAGAAGGTAGTTAGGTATTTGACCACTAACTCGCCTAGGAATAGTCTAACTAAGTGAGTTAACACCTAGGTGGAGTTGAGTAGGTCAAGTTATGATAGAAAACATGTCTCATGACCCATCTATGTCATTTATTACACTTCCACTAACACCTAGGCTTAAGAACTACTAACTAGACATTTGAAAATTCAAACTTGTGGTTTTGGAGGGAAACCTCACAAAATCCACTTATTAAAAACAAAGGGGTCTATATGGACTAATTTCATCACTTAGACCTCAAATGGACGTCTCATACAGTTATTTCTCTAAATCACACCAAAATTGCCTAATTACAATGATGCTCGTCTATAAAAATGCGTAAAGAATCCATAAAGGAATCAAAGAGGAGTCAACAAAGTGCAAGAATGTGAGGCATGTATGGAAAACATACGTGATGTGAAGGGAAAAAAATATCATTGGAGATTCGATGAATGAATAAGAAGCATTACATAGGGATTGTATGAGAAATGTGAGAGAGAAGGAAAGTTAAAAGAGAAGTGTCTTGGTGAGAAGAGTGATGTTGGAGCATAACTTCAGGAGACCATAACTTTTGATTTGACCGTCGAGATCATCTTGAAATTTTCCAAGGTGGTAGATCTTGATTAGACATATTTCATGAACAAATTTTTCACAAGGTTAGGTATTATTCCAACATATTTTTAGGGACAAATTACTTCGTCTAGTGGTCTAAAATTGACTCTAAATTTTTTTTATTTTGTCTCGAATTTAGAGTTTTATTTTATTTCATGTTTCTTTATAGAACAAGACAAGATTTGGCTTAAGACTTCATTTATGAAGGAATATTTTTAATGAAAATTTTGGGGTCAATCTGAGGTGGTTTACTAGTAGGAATTTTTAGTGTTTTATGGTTTCTTAGCATTTTAGGGTATTTTTGATAGCTAGTGGGAAATAAAAGGAAGATTGTAATGTTGTACAAGATTAGTTTGGATTTAGGAATGAGGAAAAAAATATTTTTAAGCTTCTAGTTTTTTTCAAAATTGTGTGTGTGATTTGGAAGAATTTCAACCTCTTGCAGCCATATCCACATCAATTGGTATCAGAGTAGGATTTGGATCTTATGGGAACAATGAAGGTAATATATATTACATTTTTATGTGTGATTTGTTACCTCTATTTTATTTAAGCATGGATAGATGATGGAGAGGAGGTTATTCCAAAATTAATATGCATATGTAGGAGCTACAGAGACACATTTTTGAGCTCACATTAGAAGTTACTTTCCGATATGCAGACATGTAAATGGGGATGCAGATCTAGATAGTGAAACTAAATAATTACCTCCATTAAGGAATGAAGGAATAAATTAATAAGACAATGAGTGAGATGAGGAAGTATTGAATGAGATCCCATTTGAGGAGAGAGCGATTCAATATTTGTAGGGAAGGAATGGCAACACCAAGATTAATGTTTTTGATTATGGTGGAGGGTTACAACTAGAGGATTTGATTGACTAGCAAAATTGCATGGAGAAATTATTTTAGTGGAAAAAAATTTAGAGGAGAAGAAGGTTAAGTTTGTATGCATTAAGTTCACGAAATGCATTAATCGGTGGGATCATGTGTAAAATGAAAGATAAAGGAAAGGAAAGGAAAAGATCTGATACTAGAATAAAATGGTGAAGAAGTTGAAAGAAAAATTCCTTCTTGTAGATTATGCACATACACTATTTGAAGGTTTAAAAACCTAATACAAAAGGATCTCAACATTGAAGAGTATAACAATGAATTTTACAAATGATCAATTGGTGTGGAACATGGAGAGTTTGGAAAAAACATACTACAAGGTATGTAAATGGGTTGAGTTATACCTTAAAATATGAATTGAGTATGCTCTGGATCCATAGCTTAAATGATGTTTATCAACTTAAATTTAAATTTTAAGAAAAGAACAAGAGGAGTAATTTTATAAGAGGAGTGAAAAGAGAACCATCATCATCTCCAATGAGAGGGAGAGGTAGATTTGATTCCCTAAAAGGTGAATCCTCTAATGTAGAAGGGTAGGAAGATTCTAGTTAAGGCCGAGTTAACTACCAAAGAGGTAGGGGGTTTCAGAGAGGAAGAGGATATGGTGGAGGATGAGGTTTGAATAGCCCCCAAAGGTAGTATACATGTTACCTATATGGTGAATAAGGTAAAAATCTTTTGAGTGTATGCACTATCCTACATAAGATAGATGGAAAGTGGAACAAATACGAGTAAACTTGGTTAAAGCTAAAGAAGAATAAAAAATTGAGTTTGTTGTAGAAATGGGTGAAACCATCATGATAAGGAGGAAAATGATAATCACAAGGAAGGATAAAGAACAAGATGGTGCTAGTGGTGATTCTTGGCTACGGAAAAATATCTTCCGAACAAGATGAACCTTTGGAGGGAAGGTATGTAAAATTATGATTGATGGTGGTAGTTGTGAAAATATGGTATCAACTCTGATTGTTGATAAAAAAGTTTTAAATGTGAGAAGCACCTATATCCCTATCACATATCATGGTACAAGAAAGGGAATAAGGTAACCATACATAAAATATGTGTAGTAAATTATTCGATTGGGAATACCTACAAGGATGAGGTGTGGTGTGATGTCATCTCAATGGATACATTCCATTTATTATTGGGGATGCCTTGACAATATGATAGAAATGTTAAATGCATGATGGAGGGAAGAATACTTATACTTTTTGGAAGGATTGTGTAAAGGTGGTCATGTTACCATTTAAGGAAGAAGAGAAGCATGAGGGATTATTGGATACAAAGGATTTTGTTGTAGAAATGAAAGACATTGGTTGGTGCTATGAATTGATGGAAAATAATGTAGAAATAGAGGTCTTTGGTATACCCACTATGATAATAGAGGTACTAAAATAATACAAAAATGTTATACCAGACGAGCTACCAGATGGTTTACCTCAAAAGAGGGATATAAAAAACCATATTGATTTGATTCTAGGATCAGCCCTTCCAAATTAGGAAGCCTATAATATGAGATCAACAAATACTAGGGAGTTGAATAGGTAAGTTACATATTTGATAAAGAAGGGGTTAGTGAGAGAAATAATGATTCCATTTGCAACTCCAAAAATTTGAATCCTATAAAGGATGGAGACTGGAGAATGTGTGTGGATAGTATAACAATAAATAAAATCATAATTAAGTATTGGTTCCCAACTCCAAGATTGGATGAAATGATGGATGTACTAGCAAGATCCTGATAGTTTATTAAGATTGATCTACAAAGAGGGTACTACCAAATCTGAATTTGTGAAGGGGATGAATGGAAAATGACTTTCAAAATAATAGCTGGGTTATATAAGTGGATGGTGATGCCATTTAAGTTATCTAATGGACCTAGTAAATTCATGAGTTTGATGAATAATGTACTGCGAGAATATGATGGTATTTAATAGGACATTGGAAGAGCACTTGATGCATTTGAAAATGGTGTTATAATTGTTACAAAAAGAGAGTTTGTATGTAAATTTTAAAAAGTGTAGATTTTGTAGTTTTTTTTGGGCTCTCTTGTTGGAAGCACTATAGATTTAGATAAGGGGCATGAATCATTCCTACAAATCCTATAATTCATTTATGATTTATCATTCATCATCATTTATGAAACCATTTAATTAACCATGAACCATATATGAGTTTACTTAAGCATAGAAACAACCATACACATGAGCAATAATATGAAAGTACACATAAACACAAAAATTAAGAGGGAAACCCTCACGGGGAAGAAAAACCACTAAAACATAAACATTATATTTTTATGCTTCAAATTTATTGAGCCAACCCATCAAGGAGCACCAACCCTACAAGGAGCACGAACCCATAATTTAGTGAAGTACTAACTCCACAAGGAGGCTACAACCCCTAGGATGAAAAAGGACTAACTCAGCCACTTGATGATGATGATATCTAATTTTTTTTTCCACAATTGATGGAGATCTCTAATTCAACTCATAACCCCTTTCTCAAAATCACTCTATATTCTTCCTTCTCAAATTGTATTTCCTATCAACACTTACACACATGATGTTATACATTACTCAACCTAAAAACATCTGATCATCCTTATGTTCATGCCTTCATACGTGTAAAATAATATCCTCTAGGTCACACTTTTCACCCATGTAAGACTAACTCACCAAATTAGCTCAAATTTCACTTTTATATCCTTTTATTCCTTCTAACCCAAGAGATATCAGTCCCTCATCAAAATTTAAACTGATGAAACATAATTTCATTAAAATAAATAAATTACAATGGTCACACATGACCCATACAGGTTAGCCTATCCAAAAACCACTCACCATGCACCAAAAATCCTAAAAATCCCATCACTAGGATGAGAAAAATCCAATCGCATCAAAACCATGCTTATTAAAGCTCCCATATTCAAAAAAAATGAGTACTATATCATAAAACAATCATACATGGTTACATATTTTCATTATCCAATCAAATTATTTCATTTAATTGCTTTGGCTCATTACCTTCTTAAAACAATTGTTTCCATCACATTGTCTTAACGTTTGGGCCTCAAGAACACCTAGGAACACCTCAAATATGGCATGTGAAAACTCAATGAAAATAACATGAACTGTACATAACTTCTATCCAAGTTATAACTCATGAAACAACCTCAGGTTCAAACCACAAAAACATCACCCTTTATCAAAACATGCTGCCCAAAAATTAGTTTTGCAAACTAAGCTAGTTTTCACCCTTTCTGATACTTTCAATACCTATAAGTTATTTCAATAAATTCCAATTTCATCCCTATTAACTTTCCAGGTGGTATAAAATATCAACTCATCCATTTGTTTCCTCAAACACTAATTCTTTCAACAGTAAAAAAAATGTCCGAAATCCAACATATAAACTTCTTCACAAATTGACCTCAAAGACACATCAAATGAACTCACCAAGAAACAATAAATACATAAATGAAAATATATCTAACTCCTCTTTCCATAACATATTATAAATCCTTCCAACTCTAGGTGTAAGGCCTTCAACCAAACCAATATTTGCAAACTACTTTTTAACACTTCTAGGACTCAAGAAATAACAATGAGCTCAACCTACTTCATCATACCAAAAATCAATTCCACCATCAAAAAATTAATTTATCACACTTATAAATGATTCATAAGCACTCATAAACCTTCACCGAGCTTGAAAAACTCAAAATCATCACTTTACCACATGTAGCTACTTGCACCTTGCTAGAATAAGCATCCTCCAAACTTGACCTTCAAAGAAAAGGTCATAAATTTTACACACCTTGTAAAAAATACAATTTTTATATACCATTATAAATATCTTTGAACCATATTCACAACAAAACTTTAACGAAGTCCTAAATCCCTTTATAGCTCTTATAATGTAAAATTTACTTAAAATACTCCAAACTGCCCCCAAAAATAGTCCTAAATAGGACAAACTTTGCCATTTTTTATCCAAACCATGACCGTAAACCTTCATATATATCTATAAAAACTCAAGGGATAAAAAATTTCATTTTAATCTTTACCTTCTTTGGAGAAATTTTCCACAAACTGAAACTCTTCTTGAAACTAGTATGTTCGGATGGGGCCCACATACTATCACAAGTACTATATTACCTTTATGGAAAGATGTAAGAGTCCTATACAACATTAAATAATAAATTTTACACTATAAATCAAAACAGACTCATTATACTCACTTTTCTACAATCTTCTCCTAACGAGGCTTTAATTAGGGTTTCAAACCACTTTTGCTTCTTAACGATCGTTCATAAAAATGTGACGATCAAACCACCTAATTATTTTTGTGAAAGATTAATAACTGAACTTATAAGTTATGCAAAATATTTAAGGTCCCCATTAGAATCATACAATTCACAACGAGCATCATAAGGTCCACTTTTTCTCTTACCCAATTTCACCAAAACTTGCATATCTTCACATTTATTCGAACATTGACCTGAAAACTATCATGAATCGTAATGAAAACATCATCTAACTTCAAAAACTCACCACATAGACCAAATACATTTGCAAGTCTCCATTCACAAAGTGACCTACTTGTGTCAAACCGCCTGTTTCTCACCTGCTTGCTTCCCACTGATCCTGAAACACAACTAAACCACCGAATAACGACTTGAAACTCACCATACACCTCATGTACAATGAAACCATTCTACTAGCATGCTCTAACAAGACTTATTTGTTAGGATATAAGGGATAAAATATGTGGAATAATCCCTCACAGAATCGCAACAAGAGAAACTAAAATGTAGAAATTATTACAGGATCTCAAATAAAAGTGCGAGAATAAAATAACACAACACAAAGAGATAGTATTTAATGTGGATCACCCAAGTTGGGCTATGTCCACCAAGAATCACTTGCTTATATTTTATTACAAGTCACCTCTCTCTCAATACAATACCCAAATCTGTTTGGAGCTATGCTCAACAAACTCTACAGAATTCACACTTGAATTCAAAACACATCTACAATGTTACATTATGCCTACCATATGCATAAAACCATATAAATAGACAACTACTTAAGTAGTTTTACAAAACCGTGGGTATCAAAACCATGGGCCAAAACTGTCCCATAAACCTATGGGTCAAAAATCTCACCCATATGAGAAAAGCATGTTTCCCGGTATATCGGGCATGTTTTAAGGCCAATTTTTTTTTTTGGGGCTGCCGCCTTTAGACCCTAGCATGGCCCGACCGATACGAACCCCGGTGAGAAAATTGTGGAAAGTGTACAGTACTCTTAGTGTATAGTCTTCAACACTTTCTCACATGAAAATAGGCTCCACAACCTAACAATCTCCCACTTGGAGACTAGTTTTCCTCTGAGCAAGCTTCTCAACCCTTCACTAGTTTCCGTGAAGACCAACCAAAGCTGAACATAGCTTCAGTTTTTCCCTTGTGACCACCTTGGTCATCATGTCTGTAGGATTTTGATTGGTATGAATCTTCTCCAACTTCAACTTCTCTTCCTCCAAAGTTTTCCTAATGAAATGGTACCTTAATTGTATATGCTTTATCCTAGAGTGGAAAGAAAAGTTCTTAGCTAGGTGTATAACACTTTGACTATCACTATGCAACTTTCCTTCCTCTTGCTTATGCCCCAACTCCTCAAGCAATTGTTGTAACCAAATCATTTCTTTGCTTGCCTCTGTGGCAGCAACATACTCAGCCTCCGTGGTTAACAAAGCCACCAACTTCTATAGCCATGAAATACATCTCACTGTTCTCCCACCTACAGTGTAAACAAAACATGTCATACTCCTCTCATGCTGTTTACATCTCCAGCCATATACGAATCTACATAACCACACAAAGTGGTGTCTGATCCAGTGTAGCACAAAACTGTCCCCACGGTCCCTCTAAAATACCAAAGGATCCACTTTACTGCCTACCAGTGATCTCTGCCTGGATCACTCATAAATATACTCACCACTCCCACTACATGTGTAATATCAGGCCTGGTACACACCATGACATACATCAAGCGCCAACTGCTTGATGAGTAAGGTACGTTGGAAATTTGGTTTCTCTCCTGCTCTATCTTGGGAAACTTCTCCTTTGATAACTTGAAATGGCTTGCCAAAGGAGTCCCAACCAGTTTAGCATCGTGCATATTAAACCTCTCCAAGAATTTCTTAATGTACTCTTCTTGAGATAAAGTCAGCTTTTGTTACTTCCTATCTCAAGATATCCTCATACCAAGGATTTGTTTTGCTGCCCCCAAATCCTTCATAGCAAAGAATTCACTTAGCTTCTTCTTGATTGTTGTCACATCCCACATCTCATCGAGATATCGAGTAGTCTCCTACTCAGACTCACACCATCATTACACCTGCCTCCTTTCCACTTCTAGTGTGTGAGGCCCCTTCCACTCCTTTACCTTCATTGGATGACTCATACCTATTTGAGATCGCTCTTCTGTTTATTGAGCCCCCTCATTGGGACGAGTATCTACTTGACCTTAGTCATCTTTTCATAGCAGTCTACTTGTGATGCTCTCTAGGTGTTTCAAAGGAGTTCGTCATCTCTATTGTTGGGAGTGCTCCTTTCGATAATCATGTCACTTCCACATTTCTAGAGACCTTCATTGATCCACCCTCAGTTGTGGATCCCTTTTTTGTTGTGGAGGATGTTTTATTCCCTTCACATCACTTGGACATCCTTTCTGCGGGTGTTCCTCTTTTTCACTTTGTCAATTCTACACACGTGGCATTACCTTTGGTTCCTTGACACTCACTCACTAGGCCTATGTTACACTTTGGTGGACCAGACTCAGAGTTCTTCATGCTACTACCTTCGGTTTCCTTTGCGGAGTGGGATGGACTTCCAACACTCCATTTTTGTCCTTCCTAAGGGTAGGCACACTGTTCGGTGTGGGTGGCTCTTCTTCAGTTTAGAGGAAAAGGATCTCGTCATCGACATTATTTTTGGAGACCTCCTAGAGCTGCAGAGTTCAGATCTGTCCATGACTTCTTCTTCATTCCTCTCATCTCCCTTTTCTTCTCTCTTCTTCTTCTTTCCGAGAGATTTCCTCTTTGTACATGGGTACCTTTTCAGGCTCGTCTAGAGCTGGGACCCATATTTGGCATCTTTCTTAAATTAGAGAGTCTTTTGTTCTCTTATGGTGGATGTTTTTCCCACTAGGTTTTCCTTCACTACTTGGGACCTTTTTCTTGTGTGGGTATCTCATCAAGCTTTGTGTCGGGACCCATTTCTCATTTTTGACTTGCCACCTCATCCTAAGTTAAGATGAAGGGGGTGTTGGTGTATATTATTTTCCACATCATTGGGTGAATCATCTCACTTAGGTGAGGTCATAGGTCCATGTGTCATTTAGGGGTCATTATGAGATTTACTTACGTGTTGGTGCATCAGCACGTCAATGCATCATATGCATCATTGGGAGTTACACTTCTATTCTGGGAATGTAACTCCCTGTCTCTACTCGAGTTGTCATGATTGTAGCACTAGGGGTTACTCAGCACCTCCTATATGTACACCCCTTTTGATCTATGAGATAGAGGAGAGTTTGTGGATTGTAACAAGGTTACGCCTATGTACCAAATCTTTGCATGCACATTCGGATTAATGCTCGCTCCTCCCGAAATCTCTTCACACTATCATTCGCATGTCCGTTGATGTGCACGTCATCCCTCATGATCCTCTCTTGTGGGTTTTTGTACCCTCTTATAGTTATAGCGTGCCCACATTATAACATGAGCACATTTCATCTTATTTGGATTTGAAATTACCAAACCATAGGCTTGGATTTTCCTTGGATATCCAAACCTAAGGTTTGGACTGTGTAATCCGTGAATAAATCCGTGTTTTACAAAAGAATATCAAACTCTCATGTGTTATAACATAAAATTCCAAAAATAATTATACTATGACGTTAGTGTTGGTTTTACCTAGGTGATGATATACTTATTTCTAAAATACGACTAGTTTAAGGCTTTCATCCTTTAATTCTTTTACTAGTGCCCTCTTTTCTTGTCAAAACGTATCCATATGTTTTTGTACACAACTTATGATTTTTTCATCCAAATTTAAAAAAATCCTCTTTTAAACTACATTCTACACGTTAGATAAAAAAAAAAAAAAAAAAGACTTTTTTTCTCAAAGTTATGGGGTGTACACACAAATATTTCATTTTTGGGATGTGTGTACTTTGAAAATTAATAAAAATTATATTTTAATCCAAAATTATGAAAAATTAGTGGGACCTCGTACATGGTTTTATTTAACTTTCTACTAAAGGTATTTTGAAAATAAATTATAGAATTAAAAAAATGGGCGGTGCACACACAATAGGTTCTTACCTTTTTACACAAAAATAGACATACTTTGTATGTGCACCACATTTGACCCTTTTAATCTCCATGATTTTTGAAAAAAAAAAAAGTATTTTAGAAAATAGATTTGAGGTCTACGATACTTATTATTATCTCTTTGTCAAAATTTGAGAACATGCATGCCAAATTATTAGATGAAGTTTGGGTTTTGATAATTTCGGGAAAAATGTGTTCACTTTTGACTCCCTTTTGGTCCCCCATTTCCATACACTTACTTTGAACAAAAATTATAGTATAAATTAAATTTTAGAACTAAATAATCACTTCAAGTAGACATGTATCATATTCTAAGATGGAAATAATTTTAATTTTTAGTGTTTAAGATTTATTTCCTCTATTGATAAGGTGTCAATTCAAGGTAGAAGGTAGTTGTTATTACTACTAATTGAACTACTTGTAACTCATCAAGATATCTCCCAAAAATTCAGGAGTCCACTAGAAAAACATTGAATTTCACTAGAGAAGCATCAAAGTCCCTTAGAAAAGTTCTCAAGTCTAGTAGACAAGCATTAAAGTCTAAAAGGAATGATAACCAGATCGTACCAAGCCAAGAACACGAGATGCTAATCAAACATCATGATCCATAAGATGAAAGTAATTCACGAATAACTTTACATAAACCTTTGCAAGCAAATGAACAACAATATCATGTATTATTATGGAACTCAATGAAATACAATGAGAATGGGCATTGATTATATATGCAAGGCATAACAATCTAAGAACCAATCAAGGTCATAGATCAAGCCCTAAATTAAGGAAATAACTAGTCATCAAAGAACTAGTTAAGACCATAGATTTAGGAGAGAACTAGACATCAAGGATCTAGTCAATACCATAGATCAAGGAAATAATTATACCTAAAACCTAAATAATGTCTCCTATTATCTAAATAAGATAAAATAAATATCCACACACATAAGTGGGTGAGGATAAATACAATAAAGGTAAATAAAGTACCTAGGTGAACATAAGCTAAGGTAAATACCTACTCTAATAGCCCCCTCAAGTGAAGCTAGCGGCCAAAATAGAAGTGGCATGTCCAAAAATAAGTCCTAGAAAATAGGCCTAAAGAGGTACTCATGTACAATAACTGGGAAAAGAGGACACTACAAGGTACCCAAAACCAGTAACAATAAAGTAAAGAGAGAAACAATTCATTGCAAGGCATCCTAAGAAGCTCGGATCAAAAACTCATATAATGCTGAAGAATTTTTGTGTGCACTGTGGTCTGAATCCACTTCTTGATCAAAAAATTTAAAAACAACTAACACTGGGCTTCACCAGAATATCTCCATAAAAGGAGACTGTCAACGGATTGATGTCAAAAGTGCAAGAAAAAAACCAAACATAATTCGATCAACTACTGCAAATAGGTGTGCCACGATCCAAGAACAATACCCAAAGCAATAAGTTAAGGACACAAACTTTAGAGTGTCATGATCCAAGAAAAGCCAAGGTAACAAGGCAAGGACATGAAACCCAAAGAATTAGGAGCAGCACCACACCATCCCATACTCTTTGAATGGGTGGAGTGACACTACAAATATGTATGAGTTTCCTAAAATCAACTACTCGAACACTGAAAAAATAACATTAGACTTCACTAGAATAGATCCCCCACAAGAGATATTGTCAACATGCCAAAAATGTTGAAAATATAGATACAAAATCTCTCAACAAACAAGAGAGATACACTACACTTGCTAAAGAAAAATGCTCAAAATAAGAAGCATTATAATGCAGAAGGTATAGAAAGTGGAGCAAGAGGTCGAATGGTGGAAGATCCATGCTGTAGAGTCATCTCAATGAATGCCTATGTCACCACCATGAGTGATCAGATATCAACCTCAAATCAACATGGATGGATGAAGAAGATGCCTGCATATGACTTGGTGTAAAATGCACAATGGGTGCTTGCATAAAGGAACATCGAGAATGTGTGTCGGGTTGAGCAAGTCTCGACAACTAAAATCTCAGTTTCTCAAGCCCGAGTGAAGGCGAAGAACTCATGTGTTGGTCATGATCCTCGAAATAGGTGATCAAACAAAAATAGGAGCTCATCAATGTGTGATCTTAATGAAGTATTTTCTTGAAAATCAATGTCATGGCGAGAATTCCACTTAACATGTGGAATAAGGGGAAAATACCCTGTGAATGTCTTCCAATACCTCCGCCAGTGAAACCCATAGAACAGAGCAGCATGCGAAGAATGCGGTGGTATGCTTCTAAAAAGAGCCATGCATATGAGCAAAAGTAGGATACACAACATGTGTTACTAGAATAGGCACAGATGTAGAAGAGCATGCAGTAACAAGCCTCACAGGCTTAGGAGCATCAAGAGCAGTAACAAGCTCAAAGAATGGCATATCAATGTCAGTGGGTACAAGAGAAATGGCTAAAATTGGACTAGGATCATGGACATGGCTGTCCATAATATGATGGTGATGTTGTAGGCTAACAAGGTTTGCTTTGCAGGGAGTGTATTAGTGTATGTTTATGTGAATGAGTGATTGTAAAATATAATTTTGATTCTTGAGTGATCTATTTTCTTCCACAAATTTTACAATATCCTCTTAAAGTACACACACTTCAGATAAAAGCATGTCATTCTCGAGTCCATGAAAGATACAAGAATGCAACTCCCACAAGTTTAGGACATCGGGCTCAGTCAAAATTGCATCCACAATTGATTACAACACTCCTCTATATTTGGCACTTTATAATGAGTGTGTGTTATAATATGAAACTTTAAAATTATAGTGTAATTCTTAAAATAAATATTTCCAATGGAAAGAGCACAAAAAAATAAGAACTTTTGCAAAAATGGCACTCAAAGCCGAGTTCTTCGATCAAAATATGCAAACTTTTCAATATTATGCTATCCTATTTACTTTAGATGCCACTAAAACAAAATAAAATGCTCTTTCCTTCAACACACAAATAAAATTAAAGGGGCTGGAGTTAAGAACCTACTAGTAGAAATCACAAGCTTTAAGCCTTCATATGACCAGGGGCTAACTTACTATTCTAGGGTTGCTGAAATTAGCAGGCTATGGAATTTCCCGAAATAGCAAAACTGTTTCGCACACCGTCACTGTTACCTTGCCAAAAAAGGAAAGATATTCCTTCTGAAAATACATCTTGCACGCAAAATGAAAATGCTATACCATAAAATAAAAATGCCCATCAGATCTTGACAATCCCAACAAAACCTTGAAAAATAATTCTTGGTTTTCTTTCCTAAATGGTAGTATGGATCCGAGACGAACTAGTGCATTTCTCTGCAACAACAAAAAAAAACTAAAAATGACTGCCTCTAGAAATGGTCAAGTTTACAATCGATCTTATGGTTTTTCCACCTTTTGGATCCAATGGAAGCCTTTGTTTTGCATAAAACCACATGCAACAACAAAATACGACCAAATCCCAAATATATGAATATATAAACAATTTATTTGCAAAATAAAACTTACAGATAGATGTCAATAACAATCTCTTGCTCTTATACCATAAAAGAAACAATAACCAGATTGTAGCAATCCAAGAACATAGATGTTAATAAAACACCATGATCCATTAGATGAAAGTAATTTGTCAAAATAAATTTACATAAACCTTTGCAAAATGAATAGATGAATAACAATATTATATATTATTATGGAACTCACTTGAAATATAATGAGAATGGGACTTGCTTATATAGGCAAGGAATAACAATCTAAGAACCAGTCAAGGTCGTAGATCAAGCCATAAATTAAGGAAATAACTATTCATCAAAGAACTAGTTAAGACCATAGATTTAGGAGAGAACTAGACATCAAGGATCTAGTTAATACCATAGATCAAGGAAAGAACTATACCTAACAACTAGATAATATATCCTAATATCTAAATAAGATAAAATAAATATCCACACACATAAGTGGGTGAGGATGAATAAAATAAAGGTAAATAAAGTACCTAGGTGAACATGAGCTAAGGTAAATACCTACTCTAATGAGTCTTATAGAAAAGCACTAGAGTCCACTAGAGAAGTGAAGTCACTTACAAAAGTATTTTACTCCACTAGAGAAACACCAGAGTGTCTTACAAATGTGGTGGAATCCACTAGAGACATGTTATATTCTCTTAGAAGAGTGCCGCAGTGTCCATTAGATAAGTGACATAATCTTTTAAAAAACACCAAAGTCCACTAGATAAGTTTCGAGTCTCTTAAAAAGTTCTAGAGTCTTTTGGAAAAGCACTAGAGTTTGAATGTGTATATATTGTTCATATGTTGGATAATATTCAAATTATTATGGAGTAATTCAAGCTGTATTTTATGCCTTTCAAGAGTAGGGAAGTTTTAAAGATGCCTTGCAAAAAATCTTAGGCATGCGATAGAATTATCAAAAGTGGAAGTGAGAATATTTCCATTCTCCAAAAGTTTTTGAGCCAGTATATATTCTTCATGTTGAGAACATCAATGTGAAACAATTTATTATAACATTCTCCTTGTTTGTTCCATTATTATTTTGATTTTTGTTTCTAATATAATTCTTCTCATTTCTGGTTTAGATCCAACTCTTGATTTAATCTTCATTCTTATTTTCTTAATTTTTAATTGATCTCTTATTTACTTATTAACTTCTGGAGGAGGCTACTATGTGGGAAGTAAATGATATTTCCTTCAAAAAAAAATATTACCTATTTTTATTCTACTTTGGTGCTTGATTTTTTGTTTTTATAGAAACTTTGTATGGTATATATCTAGGAAATGAATAGAATTTTTCCCACCATGTATCAAATTTGTTGATGAAATCAGAATTCTTGTGCCATAATTTTTCAAACTAGAGATGAGTGATTATTTATGCATCATAAGAATATTTACGGAAGAATAAATGTCGAGTTCAAACTATTTAACTTTGAAAAATAAAAGAGTTAGTGGATTGGAGATCCATATCAATGGAAGAAGAATTAATGAGATATGTTTAATCTTATATGTATGTCGGTTTAATTGATTTTTATATGTATAATGATGTCTCAGTTCCTAATTCTACGCTTTTATTACATGATTCAATCAAGATACTTAAAAATCATTCATTGGTTGTAATTTTTATGAGTTAGGTATAAGAACAATTCTTTTTTCCATTCTTTATACCAAATATGCTACTAAAGGATTCACTTAGATTTTCTTGTAGGAAATGTAAAATTTAAATTAAATTAGTTTATTATGGCATGAGTTATAGGTATGTAATAAGCTCAATGTATATTTATTTATCAATGCAAAGGAGATGGTTTATTTGCATGGGCATTTGATTTATCATTTCAATCATTTACGAATTATAGGGCCTTAAAGATTTAAATGGTAACAATTGTTATATTCCTATAATAATTACAAAATTTGGAAACTTGATGTTGGAATACACTACTAAAAACAAACATACATTATGCTAGTTTAAGGATATGGTACATATTCCAACACACATTTAAGAGGTCTAGTGTGATCCACACGAGTTCACTAAAAACAAAACTGAATACCTATGCATCAATTTTGGGAGCCTATATTTACATCATTTTTTTCGCTAATTTTTAATTTTTTTAATCTTTTTTGATTCATTATTGTTTATTGTTCATAGAATAATTGGAATGTTATATGTTATATTTTGAATTACCATAATGGATATCCATGACATGAAGTAAAGGGAAGATCAATGGAGTTTTGAGATTTCTTTTTGGGAAGGTGTTAAGACTATAATAAATTAGTGATATGATTTACAAGTCTAGTCACATGAAAAGAGGGATTGACTATGAATGTTTGAATAAAAAGAACATTTATTGAATTTTTCAAACAATTTCTCTTGACCTCCTAGTGAGGTTTTATCAACATTTCATAGAAAATTGCCACCCATTAAAACAATGTTCATTGAGAAGAATCAATATCATATGTGTTAAATTATCTATCTAAAATATAATCTAGGATACCCTAGAGTCTTTGGATAGATTATTCATTCATGTAATTAGCTGAATTTATCTCCCTCAATAAAGAGGCAAGTTTAAAAATCTAAAACCAAATATAGGCTAAGAGATGCGTCTCACCATCAAATATTTCTAAATAAGACATTGATAAGGAATAAAAGGAAATCCACACAAGGTCAAGGTTAGTTATTGTATGTACCCAAAATTACACAGTGCTACATTGTCAAAATAGTGAAAAATCCCCAATGATGAAACATTTCATTTCTAGAATAAAGGACGATGTCTAGGTCCACTTTTCTTGTTTTTACAACATGTTTATGTAGTTCATTCTTCCTTTCTTGTTAGTTCCTTATATTTTCCTAATTTTGCAATTGATTTTCGGCTCCTTTTTCTTAGATTTTAGCCTTTAAGTTACATAACTATTGCGGAAGTTGTGTAACCACCGGTCATCCTAGAGGGAAGTTACATATATGTAACGATGGTTGCGTAACCACCGGTTTGCGTAGAAATGGTTCCATGCACTTAAATCTGAGACTTAAAAAACATTTTCCATACCTAAGTTGCCTACTTCCAAGTCACTTTATTACATGTTTCTTGACTAAATCCGCTATTTTTGAGATTGTTTGATACATAGGAAATTCTTCTTCTTTACTTACTATTATTATTAAGTTTACTTCCCCCTCCCTTGAGTGATCCGGAACGTCTTGATTGCCAAGTGTCTTTGGACCATTTCCCCACCAACTTTCTATGAAAACCAATATTTTTCCAAAGCATTGGTTGGAGTCTCTTTGAATTGGAATTGCCTTTGTTATGCTTTGCTAAAATCCTAGAAAGTAAAAACAACTCGAGTATTTTCTTTGTTTCTCTTATGCCTATATTTCTACCAAAGTATTGATCCGAAAATGTGTGTTGTATTTTTTTCACTTTTAAAAGTTTCCAAAGATTGTGATTTTCTTAACCAATTTTAAGTATTCTAAAATCCACAAATTGATTAAATTCTAATTATTATGCATCCATAGAAGTGCGGAAAACTTGGGTAGAAAATAAATAATCAGAAAACTGAAAACACTCAGATAACAAACAAGATTATTTACGGGGTTTGGAAATTCCTACGTCCTCGGGTTGATTGAACAAATCTATTAATAATATTGAAATGTAAGTACAATAACTCTTAATAGCGATTTAATCAATTTACCTTACAACCAATAATGAATCAAAACCTGTAAATGAGCTGATCAATGTCCCAAGAAATTTGAAAAATAGCAAAAATTGTCCCAAGAATGATCGTGGCTCCTACGGTGTTTTCAAAATGTGATCTCCCTATAACTATGTTAGAAGAACACCTAAAAATGGAGATTTAAAAACATTATATGAAAAAAATCATATATCTGAATCATCTCTGAATTATGAACACTTTTCATGTTTACACTTGTTATCCCGTAAAATTGACAAGGGTAATTTTACCGATAACCATACCAAAAATTTTGTTTTGATCCCTCACTATGGATCCTTGCATTGGAACATTGCAAAATCCCTTTAGGGATGATCGGTTTCCGAACTTAGTCTTTTTGGTCTTTTTTGGCTGGGCGCATGGAATGACTATGTAACACCAACTTTTGGTACGCCCCCTTTAAAGCCTTTGGCGCATATTTTTCAGTGTCAACACACCTTTCGGTGCGCTTTGTATGTTGAGTCTTCTCTGCGTGCGCCAAGGCGCATGCGCCTTCATGTTAGCACAACTTTTGTTGCGCCACTTTTCGGTGCGCCAAAGGGCGCACATAATCTAATGACAACACAACTTTTGGTGCGCCAAAGGCGCGCTTAGTTTCATGCTGGCAAATGCTTTGGTGCACCAAAGGGTGCATGCTTTCCCATGTCGACAACAACTTTCATGCGCCCTTTGCAAAGTGGGTGGCGCATTTATGACTAGCTCACCTATATATATGTGTTTTTGCACCCACAAATGTCATTTTCACTAGTCGCAGAGCACGTGATTTTTTTTCTCTGAGCCTGTCAGCCCCTGCCTCGTCGTTTTCAATGCCTTGTGGACCCGTTGCAAGTTTTTGCTATTTATCCAGGTAAGAGGTTCTTCTCCCTCTCGTGCTTTTTACATTTTTGTTTCTTGGTGTGCTTGTGGTCTGGTTGTGGTTTGGAAGTATTGAAATATCAAAATGTTGGTCTAGCCTCCTCCTTTTGCTATCTTCCCATATCCCTCTCCCTCTGTCCAGATCTGCTAATAGGGGAGCTTGTCTAAAAAACATGGTTTTATTTCCTTTTTGATGAGCCGTTTCATTTGCCCAACTAACTCGAAAAGAAAGAATGAGAGAAAGGAATGGAGAAAAGAAGACCGTTTTCCCTTTGGCGCATGCATCGGCGCATCTCCCGACATCATGCAGTTGCACCCCTTCGCGCATCTCGTCGCTTCGCATGCAACATGAATAAAACCCGCGTTAATGGTGCACCCATCACGCCTGTTGCATCATAAACTGCGTGCCCTCAAGGCGCGCCTCCTCCATATGCTACAAACACTAGCCTTGCACCCTCTTTGGCACATCAACCTTCCTTGTTGCATCGCATATCTATGCGCCCCCTCGGCGCACCCTGCATCTGCGCAACATTAGCTTTATCCGCGCTAAGTACAAAGCTTTGAAAGCGCAAGCGCATTCCCCATTACAGCTGCATCATGTTGTGTAAACCCTTTGTGCGCCGCGCCAAACTACCTTGGGCGCACCAAATGTTCATGCAACATACAAAATCCATGCGCCTCTTGGCGCATCCTGTCTCTATGCAACACGAAGCTTTCATGCGCCATGCGCCCTGAGTCTCAAAATCTCTAACTCTTTCCTCTGCTAACATTTCAATGGAAGATCAAATGGCTAATACAACCTTTTTGGATTGGGTCTCACTTCTTCTTCATGCAGATCAGCAACTGAGTTCGAAAGAACATATGTCTACATCCAGCAAGAGACCCACCAAATCCAAAGGAAAGGCCAAACTTACAGAAGAAGAGATGAAATATAAATATCAGAGGGTCAGAATGCCCGAGTCCCAGGCCGAGTGTAACATGGATGTCAGAGATTCAGAATTGGGACATATTGATATGGAGGAATTCTAGGCTAGAACTCAGAAAGTCACAAGGAGTCCATGGATGGACAAACTAATAGGCAGTGCCCTGCACTTCGCCGGTGGAATCCCAGTCAGCGCCGTCAACAATGAATTCTTGATGGTGATTGCCCAATGTTACAACAAAGACACAAGGTGTGTCATAAACAGCAAGGGTGAGGTAGTCATTAACCTCACTACTCGTCACTTTGAAGGAATACTCAGCATACCCCACCACCGGCACTTTGTGGCCGTCAGTCAAGCAGAATGCATTAAGGCATGGGATGACAATGCAGATCAGTGTATGCAACTAATGAATGAAGTTTACTTGAAAAACAAAAAGGTAGTAACCTGGTGGCCCCAAATCATCCACCGCAGTGACTTCTCAGAGGAGCTCAGTGACACCATTACGTTCCTGAGTAGGGTCTTTGGGCTTTCTGACGCCCATTATTTCCATAAATGGATGCTGCGATACTTAGAGACCATGAACAAGAATATGCCTGATCAGCGCTTTTGCTAGGGAGAGATTATAAGCAGCACAATCTCTGAGTAGCTACAACAATTTAGCACAACGGGGACATTCCATATGAACTCCTACGTGGTCTACACTGCAGCATCAGAGAGGGACTATCCAGGCCTGACACGGAGTGGAGTTTGGCCTCAGGTCAAGATATACGAGTACTACCCGGAATTGAGGCTGGAGAATAGCATCTCCCAATTCACAAAAATTAACGATGTGTTTTTCTATCACATCATCTGCCTATTGAGGCTGAATATGACTTATGGTCACACGAACAAAAGCATAGTAGCAGCCACTGAGAAATGGGGGCCTTGTTCACCTGGGATTTCCCACATTCACCTATCTAAGGGCTGCTAACTTTTAGGAGAGTCAACCAGGCTACCAAGGTATGCTTTGGGCCTAAACCGTCGCTTTGGAGTTGTCAAGGCAGCTAATCACATACCATGAGAAATACCTAAAAAGAAAGAAGGGTGGAACTCCTTTCCCCCTCACAGTGGGCCGATACACATGCTCTACCCACCACAAGGTGAAGGAAATGTTCGCAGAGCTGGAGTTACTCAATTTGAAACATGGTTTCCAAGCTAGGCCTACCTTCGACCCAAGGAGCTGTCTGCCAAGGGTGATACTTGATCCAATTCACGTCCCTCAGATCGAGGACATTTACATTGACGTCATCCATGAGGTGGAGCTCAAAAGAAAGGATCATTCTCGCCTAGCATTGGCAGAAATCATCCAATACGGGATAGCCATTGTCCCCAAAGGCTTCCAAACTACGGAAGATGAAGTAGACAAGGTATATACTGACACAGATGGGGACAATTGGCCCTTTCCGGCCATTGATAGAACTAAGGCCCCTCAGACAATTGAGGAGAGGGTCAAGGAGACTTTGCGTAGGACAGAACATTGGTGCCGGATGAACGGCCTAATCTACCTCGGGGTTGATTTCACAACCTCCCCGTTGGGTAACGCACCTCCACGGTCCAAACAAGTAGCCTAAAGGCAAGGGAAAAGGCGTAGAAGGTGAATCCAGTGCCATTCAGGAAGAAGCCCCTGAGAGTCCTCCTTCCGCGGCACCCGAGCAGGTAATAACTCTGGCTTCGCCAGAGAAAGAAGCAGAAGAGGAAGTTCCAATAGGCCCATCCACTCAGGATGTCGGCATTGCTACAACAACCGAGGTCCCTTCCGTCCCTTCTTCTTCTCTTCCTTCCCCTCCTCGAGTGACTCAAGCGACCATCCCTTTGGTCGTGTCCTCTTCCCCTTCTTCTACTGTTTCCCCGCCTCTTCATCTATCTTTTCTTCCCTCGTTGATCTGTCCTCCTCCATTTCTTCCCTCATCTCCGAGCTCCCTTCCCCTCCTATGTCTTCCGCTACTGCAGTTTCCCTTCCTTTCGTGGGCACTTCTTCGGCTATTCTCTCAATGCCGCCGCCACGTGTCTCCACATTTTTCCCCTCTTCTACTGCAGCTGTCCCCTCCTCTGCATTTCGGTCCTTCTACCATAGGTCCAAACTTGGATCTCTCAAGTAGCTAAGTCAGAAAAGAGGAAAGTTCCCATCGCTCCGATGGATTTTCCGTGATCCCATCTAAGGGGGCGAAGAAGCAGAAGCCTGTCATGCGCTTCTCTCAAAGCGCTATAGGAGAAAGAGTTATGGAAATCGCGTACCCCAATCCCCTCAAAGAGAAAAAGGATCTGTCTCCTACAGATTTTACTATGACCAAGTCACAATGGAGACATCTTGAGAAAGTCTTCAGGGGGAGGCTCTTTGCGATTGATGCCCTCTGCAAAAAGCTTCAGGAAATCAAGGAAGAGAAAAGGAAACTAAAGGAGCAAAACAAATATCTGCTCCATGCCTTACAAAAGATGGGTAGTGCGCCTCCCACTACCCGCCGAGACTTCTGAGCTTCTCAGCCAGGAGAAAATTAATGAGTATGCCAAAATTGGCGAGCGAGGTATGGCCATTTCCACTTGGAGGAGCCAAATCCTCAAAGACAAAAAAAGTGACCGCCGAGTTCTTCGACTTGTACATGAACATCGTAAGGTGAATAAAGAGCTCCAAGCGTTAACAGGCCCATATCGAAGAGTTGGAACATGCTTTGGAGATCGCAACACAATACCTTCCAACAAATGTTTGACTGTTCAGTCAAAGATCTGGTCAAGTTCGGCGTCTTCGGCCATCCAAGGGCCCTCAACAAAATCATGTCCACTCTGGAATACCGGGTGGATCAGCTAGAATTTATTCTAGAAAAAATTGACAAAGTCAAGGAAGAAGCCCTAGATGCGATGCACCAAATGGAACGGATTGTTCTTAATATGTCGCCAGGGTTACTTACTCCTTCCTTCACTTTAAGGAAAGCTGATGAAACCACCGGATCTTCAAAGAGATCACTTCTCAAGGAATGGGGCGAGAGGTCACATTTGGAATAGTGAGAGAAAGAGGAGAAGAGTCCCTGTAATACTCTCGACAAAAGTAGAATCAAGTGAGTCTATGTCAGTGGAACTACCATCACATGAAGAAGAAGAGACAACTAAATCATTAGCAACAATAACAACGGCAATATGTGAAGGGTCTCCATAGAGGAACCGAAAAATGCTCCAGGACATAGTGAGGTGGATCTCGAGTCTCGCCACATGAAACCGAGAGAGAATGAGAGACATGCATCATCATGTGACCAAAGATGTGGTCACAAGTGTCAAATAAGTCCTCTAGTGGGTGCAGGAACTAGCCCAAGCAAGAAGGGTAAAAGACCCTTGTGGGTGAAGTAACGATCCATGGAAGCATGCCAAGCTGAATAGTTCCCTCTCCCGGTGAGAAGTGGCAGAGGTTGTAAGGTGATCCTACGATGCTCAAGTCTAGAAAGAGCACTCTCCATGACACGAGAATCAAAAGTGCAAGGTGCACAAAAGTAAGCGTTGGACTCGGTGATAATGCGTCTCGCATGTGACAACCCAAGAGTACTAATCGACCCCGAGAATGTGGCACTTTATAAAGTAGTGTTTTTATAAAAATGATAATGCCATCATGTAAAGTGTGAGAAATCATGTAACTTTGACCAAGGAAGTGCTAAAAAATGAGCTGCGAGTCAAAAGTTATGGCATTATTATGATTCCATAACTGATGGAAAAAGCCAATAAACACACAAACTGATTTAAAAATGCTCGAAATGGGTGCAAAGGGTGTTGTGTGGGTACTCATTGGAAATGGCATCAAATTTCAGGTAGGGTTTGTTTTTCTTGCAAGGGGGATTAGCCTCCTGCCAACCTTGGACCTCGCCCTCCGTCTTCAACACACGAATGAAGGACATAAAACAAGCAAAATAAAGCCTTAAAATATTTTACAATGCCATACAAGGAATTTTTTTACCTCAAAACATTAAAAATAGGGATTTTCTTAACCTACAAAAATTTCTAAAAGGGAGGAGGATGGGTCCCACGTTGAAAAGCCATGGCTGTTGACCGAGCTGAGAGTAAGGCCACGCGGTGTAAGGAGCTAATGCACAGAACCTACCAGAGTGGTGAGCTATTGGCCGAGCTAGGCTGTGGGATAGACCACGTGTCAGGTGTTGTAGGTGGGTAGACTAGAAATGGTTTCTAATGCAGAGGTTAAAACATTGGAGATGATTCCAGCTGCAGGTCACAGGAAACAGCTGGACCAAGGCATGCACGCATCAAGGAAATGGTTGGACCAAAGGATCCAGTCAAAGTTTCAATGCACATCATGGGACGGAGCCTGGGGGTCAATTAACAATGAAAAATGAACACCACGAGCCTAGGGGTGAGAATGCGAGCTTGTTGGAACACCATGAACAGTGAATACCACGAGCTTCGAAAAATAAAAAATCCACAGGAGTAGTGTAGAGATTCCCCACAACGAGGTCAACACAGATCAATCATGTGAGTTTTCTAGAGAGGCCAACACCAGATCAGTCACGTGTAACATGAACAACGCAGAGGTCGAGGGGGCACACAGAGCTAAGGTGAGACGAGTTAAAAGGAGGCACGAGTGGTTACAGGACACCAAATGAAACCAAACCAATAGTCCAAAACACCAAATTCCGAGCCCTAAGTCGTATGCAGACCGAGCTGATGTGGATTCAACATGATACGGTGGCTCAATGCAGGTTGAAAAAAAATCCTTCGAGCCAATGCGAGTTGGTATGAATACAAGGCAACGTCCACCAAAATGAATGCACAAGCCCAAAAAACTAGTACAAAACGTCCTCAAGGGAGAATAATTGAGTTACCAATCCAAACCAATACAACAACCAACCAGTGAGTTAAAGGCCAAGTAGGAACAAAAAACCATGCGACACAAAACAAGAACCCTTGAAAATGTAAGTTGAAGCTGCTCCAAAACTGCATGCAAACCTCGAAGAAGCCTGAAAATCTGCAAACACCAACACGACCAAACGAACCACAACAAACCCAAACAGAGGTATGAGGCCCGAAATCAATGCAAGTATAGCATGTTCGAATAACCATTATGACACACGCAACAAGATCTGGATATCACGCCGGAAGCCAAAAATGCACGAGCAACACCGAGGAGTGCATGAATCCATAAGAGCCACTCTAATACCATGTAAGAGGGTATGAAAACCCATAATTGAGGATCACGAGGGATGACGTGCACATCAACAGATGTGTGAACGGCAGCATGAAGAGATCTCGGGAGGAGTGAGCATCAACCGAATGTGCATGTAAAGATTCGGTACACAAGAAGAACCTTGTCACAATCCACAAACTCTCCTCTATCTTATAAATCAAATGGGGTGTACATATAGGAGGTTCTGAGTAACCCCCAGTGTTGCAATCATGACAACTCGAGTAGAGAGGGGGAGTTACATTCCCATAATAGAAGTGTGACTCCCAATGATGCATATGACACACTGATGCATAAGAGAATCTCATAATGACCCCTAAATGACACATGGACCTACGATCTCACCTAAGTGACATGACTCACCTAATGATGTGGAAAATAATACACACCAACAAAGAACGTGAATGTGTTATAATGCTCTCACGTTCCTATGTGTTATGTGGTATATGTGGTTGTGGGAGGAATATATTTATTTTATTATTTATTAATCTTTATACTTTATTATTTCTTATACTTTAAATTTATTTTATTAAATATAAGAAGTTATGGTCACTCTATACCTTATGGAACTAGTATCACAAACTCCATCAACCACAGCTTTAGAAGATGGTTTTTCATTTTCTAATCTAGTCAAGACATAGGTATTTTTCAGATTTTAGCATTCGGTCTAAAACTTTTAGGGTTTAAATTCTACAATCGATGTCTATTTTGGGAAAGAATATAGTCATTGTTTAGTTTTGGGGCCTTTTAGAAGAGTTGGAGGAAATTTAGGAATATTTAGGAAATATTTTCTCATTCAAATACAATTTTCTCAATAACGGGTTTTCTAGGTGCAAGGAACAAACACTCTAATGGCTAAATCTGACTTCTTTAGATGATTTTGGGAGCTCTGTAAGGATTTAAGAGGAAAAAAATAGGAAATGGAAAGATATGTGAATCTTATACATGCTAGTAACATATAGTTTTCTCTAAGACTTGAAGGTTTCATGAAGAATTTTAAAATAGTAAAACTACATGTTAACATTTTTTCCACCTTGAGAAGTAGAGGTCGAAAGTAGTCAAGAATTTTTTTTAAATCCTTTGTATGGAGGAATTCTGCATAATGTTTCAAAAATTCTCCAAGTCCCAAAATTTTGAAATTTTTGGATTTCGGATTTAAGATATTTTTCTATTTCAGAGTTTAAATGGCTTGGGTTTGAAATTTGGTTCCAAATCTCCAAAGCCCGAAATCCCAAAAGTCTAAATTTTCAGACTTTCGGGCTTTCGGGTTCAAAATTTTCATTCAACAAATTGGCATTTCTTAACTCGAGTTTTGAAGTCGAAATCCTGAAATTCCAAAATTCAGACTTTCGGGCTTTCAGTTTTGGAACTTTTGGCCCCATTTTGTTTAAATCCCTTTCGAGACTTCCAAAGTCCAAAATTTTTAAATTCGAAATTTCATACTTTGGGTTTGAATTCTTCAAGTCATTTTTAGGATTTTTACTTTCGAACTTCCGAAGTCCAAAAGTTTGAATTTTTGGACTTTCGGGCTTTCGAGTTTCAGAAATTTTCATTGCCAATTCACTTTTTCATCTCCCAATCTCTGAAGTCTGAAACCCCAAAATTCTAAATTTGGGGTTTTGGGTTTCGGACTTTCGGAAGTCCTCTGTGTAATTAATTCTTCACCTACCTCCATACAGATCAGGTTTTTGCCATTAATATCGGGTTTTCTATTTAAACTCACTTTTTTCCTATCATTTTCACTGACTTTTTACTTTGACATTTTGTTTCTTGTACTTTGCGACATCCTTTTCAAGGTATGGTGATTTTTTAATTTTATTTTTGGTTTAAGGTATTTTATTTTGTTTCCTTCTCATTTGTTTTCTCTTTGGTCTCCCTCTATGTATCTTTCAAAATGAAAAACCCTTTGTTCACCATGTTTTGCATTTCAAGTTTTCTTTAGGTATTCAGAGTTGTTCGAAAGATCCTCTCGAGTTTCCCATATTTTTTCTCAACATTCTCATTTTTCAGGGTTTGGGAATTAGCATTGTTTGGAAAAAATCCTTTTGGAGATTCCTTCGAGATTTATTTTGGAACTTTTGGCTTTGGAGATTTCTTTTAGAACTTTTTAGTTCGGCGATTCTTTTTAGAACTTTTTAGTTCGGGACTTTAAAGGTTTTTTCAGGTTTTCAGAGATTTTATTTTTAAAAATTTCTCCAACTTTGGCTTCCAAAACATAGGGCTTGATGTCTTCTTCCACTTCAAAGGGAAAAGAAAAGATGAAGTACTCATTTCTTGGGGTTTCTCCTCACTCCTGCCTATCTTCCGACTTAGGGAATATAAGGGACACCAACCTAGGGCAAATTAATTTTCTAGATTTCTAGGAAAGAGTAAAGGCTCTAAACAATAAATCTTGGATGCAAGGCATCTATGACAGTGGACCTACCTTTGCTACTAGTTTTCCCACATCCATGTTTTTCCCAAAGTTTTTTTAGCCGCAACAAACAATGAGGTCAACAAAAATTTCAGTAGTGACTCCATTGACTGATTGGTCTTGTGCCAAAATTTCATAGGGATACCAAATAAAGTTACGAATAAACTTTGAAGAGTGCCAGCCAGGATCACAAAGGAGATTGAGATAGAAGATGTAGTGAACCACTACACATGTGGGCTTGGAGATGAAGAGATTCAGGTAATCATCAAGAAATTCATTGAGTATAAGCATTGAATGGTTGTATGGGAAGGGGAATAACATAAAATTGTAGGAGAGGAAGGTGTACGAAACAAGCCAAAGCCGAGAAGCCATGGATGGTCAGATCCAAGCTCTGGATCGGTAAAAGTTGTAGGGTTGACTGATTCAAACCCTTGTAACAAATTAGCTATTTTCATAGGAGCATGTTCCCTTAGTTTAATGACATTTCTATTTTTAGAAAAATGTTAGTTAAGGGCCCAATCGTAATGGCTCACCTAACAATTTATAAATAGTTGAATGCTTCAAGTTAGTAGATATAGATTATTTTTGTGAGGAGTCACTCTTCAAGCTTGGAAGAGTGCTTCAGAGATTTCTAAGAAACCTTTTAATTATATTCAGAGTTACACTCTGCTATTGAAAATCTGATTTATTGTGTTGAATGGTTAATCAATGTTTACTTTGTGAATTTATGATTCCTTAGTGTGAGTGATTATCTTACCTTTATTTCAGGTCATCTATTTCATGTTGTGAAGGAATAATGTGATTATATTTTACGTCAGTTGTGAAAACCTTATTTTCCTTTTGTATTAAGTTATGTCATCATTATCCCTAGTTGCAGAAATAGATGTTTGACATATGCATGTGTGGTTTCCTCATGATAAATTAATTATGTGTTGAATCCAATTCAATCTATCCTTATGTATGCTCAAGTTTAATGAAGGAACGTATGCCCTTGGTTTGTGGTATTGTGTACCCTTTCAAGTTGCGATAGGTGAAGGTGGTCAATGATGCAAGCATCCCTCCCACATTAACCCTTCCAGATATTAAACATCCCTTAATTTGGTGCATCACCACCCTTAGTATAGTTTTAGTTTTGTAAAAATATCTTTCCTTAAAACTCATGAAGAGGTTAGCTTAGGATTAAATAATCATTTTATTACACTAGGAGTAGTAAAGCATTCAATTTAGGAAGAGGAAGTTGGCCTTCTCCAGAGGTTCACCTCGAGCCCAAGTCCCACAGCTTGAGAGGTGATCCCATGTGTCCCAATCACACCGAACATCATGTTTACATTTTGGCCATTCAAGGGGTGCAGTGATTTGGTGACAAAACTACCCCTTTTTGGTTCCAGATAAAAATGGCCCTAATTTTACAAGATATAGAGATATGGTCACCACATGGTGATAGGTGATTATTTGTAAATGTTGATAAGTACCTTTCAGAATGGGTATTGTCATAAATATAATATTGTTTACCATGGATGAGGATCTCATGAGAACAAGGCTAGTTTTTGTGAGTTGAAAAAACCTTCCTAATACCCCTAGTTGTGTTTTTGAGTGGAAAAAATTATATCATGAAAAAGTGGTAAAAATGAGTTGTTGTGAGTTGAAATCATGTTTCTAAAACCTTAAGTGATGACTTAAGTGTTTAGAAACAATGTTATGAGCTCTACATTGTGATGGGAACATGATGTTCTCTTCTAATTACAAGGCAAGAGTGAGGATCACTCTCTTAATTTTCAAGGCCTCCACAATTAACCATAGTGATCACAAATCAACTCCATGATGCTCAAACAATTTTTGATTATCTATCACTTATTGAAATAGGTATTCACTATGTAGATGAGAAGATTTATCATTGAATGAGATTCTTGTCATGTGGCCACCTGTTAGACTGAAATGAGGTGGTTGTAATTTCCTTCCTCCTTTGAAGTGTGATCACACTACAATTTTTGAATGAGTGTTTAAGAACAATACAAAGTGAATGACATCAAGTGAAACTAAGATGATTTCTTATTCTTACATACATGATTCTCTTTATGAAGATCATCCTCTTTCCCCTCCTAGCTCCAATTTTCTCCTAGGATGGAATCAATTTCAGGATACTCATACACCTATTTTCTCATATGCATCTCATGGAGATAGATGATGCATTTATCATTCACACATGATGGTCATGAATGCCTTTGTAGCTTGACTATCTCATCTCGGATTATTTTTTGAAGAGGTTTGAACATGATGGAAGAGTTAATAAATGATGGTCCTCAACTTACTCCATGAGCTTCCCATTTTACCTTTGAACATGGTGACACCCTTTTTAACTTCCTAATTCACTTCCCGACCAAGATATCACATGAGTAGAAACATGATTATAGTATCTCGGACACATCTTCACTTTATTTCTCCTTGTGAATATAGGTTTCCTCATATATATGGAAGGATTTATTCTTGAATGAGATTTGAAGGAATGTTTTAGGGTGAGACCCATCTTCTTGAACTCCAACTACATTGAAGCACTATAAAATCCACTCCCTAAATTACAAGATGTGAACATATCACCAATTATTTATTAAGTGTTTAGAAATAATCTTAAGATATATGCATAATATGTGAGCTTGAGATGACTACCATCATCACTCACGGTGATCCTTTGTCATCATGATCATGATTATCATTCCCTTGATGAATTGAATTTCAATGAGGTTCTAGATGTTTTAGATCCTTCATAGACCTCATTATTCTCCTAATTACACCTGTTGTCCAAGTGAATGTCTATTACACATTTCAATGCATGTTTTTTCTCCTCTCAACTCATTCAAAAACTCCCAAAATCTTCCATAGAAGACATTATTCACCATTGAATCTCTCATTCCACATGCCCTAAATACCCAATGTTGAACAGATGGATCCTGAATGATATTTTCTTTCCTAAAATATCCTAAATTACTTCAGACACCTTCAATTCTCTTCAAAATCACCCTCAGATTCTTTATAATTTCCTAAACATTCCCAAAGTGTGTTTACCAATTGTAAAATGGCCAAAATGTCCTTTTTAGGCCTCGAAGGAAAATATATTTCACTTAATCTCACTAAATTAATTTATCACTTTGGATAATCATCCTTGTACACTAAAATACTTTAAAACCTTGTTATGAATTTCCTTTGAGCCAGGGTGAAGGTTGAACTGAAGGTAGGCTAGTCATAGGAAGGATGTAGAATTGCTAGAAGTATGCACATATTAATGTCTATGAAGAGGAATGGATTAAATATTATTATGCCCTTAGTCCTATAACTTATACTTGCATATTGTGATAGTTCATGACATCTATCATTTTCTTCTAACCTTGACCGTGTTTTGTTAACTCTCACGCTTTTTCTCTCACCTAAATCTTTATGTTGGGAGAAAAAAAGATGTCCATAGATCTAGATTATTAAATAGGAAACTTGAATTTATTCTTGCTAAAGCTTATTTAATGGATAATTGAGTCAAGAAGGGTATGTATGATAAGAAATATAAATTTTATCCCTATCATGTTATCTAAAACCTATTTTGGGGTTTCAATAATAAAATATGAATATCTCAGTTGATAAGGATTTCTAGAAGATAAATCTACCTACAATTGGGTAATAAAACTTAGGAGTATTCTTGAGTCAAGCCATTACGGAGAAGACTCTAATATCGTTGCGAGAGAAAACCCTTTTGATCAATTTTATCCATGTGGAATCATAACTTGAAGGTGAAACACAAGTTCCCAACCTCCACAATGTGTTGAGCTCATTACCAAACACTAATTAAGTGTTTAGAAACACTCTTGGAAGGTATGTATTGATTGAGAGTATGAGATTATTTCTAGCATCACCTTGGGTGGCCTTAGATAAAAATCGATGCTCCAAAATTATAAAGGATTATTCAAGATTTATGATGCCAAATGTTTTTCCTCCTAACTCCTTGCGGAGTTCTTTAGAATTACGGAGAAGTCAATTTTCATAGTTTGACTTCTCATTCCTTACACCTAAAATCTTATTCTTGAATAGACTATCCCTAAATGTTCAAAACTTTCATAAATATTCCTAAACTACTTCTAACACATTAAATAATTTCAAATACCAACTTTAGATACTAAATACCTTTCTATAACCCTCTTAGAGGATGCACACACAGGATCCAAAATGGCCAAAAATTAACCTTTTTAGGATTTCTAATGAATTTGTTTTTTTACCACTTCAATGAATGGAATAAAGGAGATTTTAAAACCTTTTTGCAAACTTATAAATGTTCATCCAATTCATTAGGAATACCTTCAAGGATAAGGTGATCATGACACAAGAGGAAGGTGGGCCTAGAGAGGGATTCAAGAAGATTTGGGAGAAAGATTTCACATTATGCCTTGGTTTTCATGGTTTAAGTTTTACATTTTTGGGTTATTCATTTCACACATGACAACATCTCCATATGAAGATAATCCTCTAAGCTTTCCAATCTTTAAAATCATTCTTGAATGGAATCAGGTTTGGATGCTCATACACGTTATTTCTCATATCCTTCTCATGAGAATAGGTGACTTCTTGATCCTTCACATGTGATGGTGTTAGATGCCTCACTAGCCTAAATAGTTCATTTTGATTTGTTTCTCGAAGATATTTGGACACAATGGTAGAGTCTAGATATAATGATCATCAGTTCACTCATAGAGCCTAACTTTTCACCTTTGAACATAATGGTATCTTCTTAATCTCATAATTCACTCCCTACCCAATATAGAACATGAGTGGAAACATGCTTATGATGTCTACACACCCTATTTCTCAATTTATTCTCATGGAGACAGGTTTCCTCTTCACGATAAAAAGATTGAACCCTAAATGAAACTTAGAGGAATGTCGAGAATGAATTCCATGTTCTTAACCTCCATAATGTATTGAAACACTACAAATTCCACCACCCGACTTGAAATATGTGATTTCATTACCAAGTATTGATTAAGTTTTTAGAAACAATCTCATAAAATATGCATTATTTGTGAGCTTGAGATGATTTACACCATCATTGAAGACGAGTGTATAACTAGGGATTAGGTTTTAAAATCCCAAATTAGGGAATTTAGACCCCAAATTTTGTTAGGTTGTGGAGCTTCTTTTCATGTGTGAAAGTGTTGAATACTGTAAACTAAGAGTACTATACACTTTACACAGTTGTCTTGCCGGGGTTC
Organism: Taxus wallichiana var. yunnanensis; assembly: GCA_018340775.1. Lineage (NCBI taxonomy): Eukaryota > Viridiplantae > Streptophyta > Pinopsida > Cupressales > Taxaceae > Taxus > Taxus wallichiana. Next base: position 320,301,210 of record CM031237.1, read on the forward strand.
AAGGGCGTAACTCCCAAGAAAAAAATTGGCCTCGAAAAAATGTGTTCGATATACCAGGAAACGTGCTTTTTTCATATGGGTGGGTTTTTGAACCATAGGTTTATGGGATGATTTTTGGCCCATGGTTTTGATACCCATGGTTTCATAAAATTACTTAAGTAGTTGTCTACTGATGTGGTTTTGTGCATATGGTAGGTATTATGTAACATTGTTAATGTGTCCGAACTCGGGTGTGAATTCTGTAGAGTTTGTTGAGCATAGCTCCAAAGCAGATTTGGGTATTGTATTAATAGAGTGGTGGCTTGTAATAAAATATAAGAAGGTGATTCTTAGTGGACGTAGCCCAAATTGGGTGAACCATGTTAAGTAATATCTCTTTGTGTTGTGTTATTTTATTCTATAATTTCATTTGAGATCTGTAATATTTTTGCATTTTAGTTTGATCTTGTTGTGATTCTATGAGGGATTGTTCCACATATTTTATCCCTTATTTCCTAACAAATTTATAAGAATATACAAATACAAGGTCCTTGAAAGGAATATGATGGAATCTTAAGTTTTATTTGGTCAAAATTTTGATGTGTACGAACTCGGGTGTGAATTTCAGAGAGTTTGTTGAGCATAGCTCCAAACAGATTTGGGTATTGTATTAAGAGAGTGGTGGCTTGTAATAAAATCTAAGAAGGTGATTCTTAGTGAATGTAGCCCAACTTGGGTGAACCACGTTAAATCTTGTCTCTTTGTGTTGTGTTATTTTATTGTGTAATTTCATTTGAGATCTGTAATATTTTTTGCATTTTAGTTTGTACTATTGTGATTCTATGAGGGATTGTTCCACATATTTTATCCCTTATTTCCTAACAAATTTATAAGAATATACAAACACAAGGTCCTTGAAAGGCATATGATGGAATGTTAAGTTTTATTTGGTCAAAATTAGAGATATCATCGGTATTTAGTATGCACAGTTACAGTCATAGTTTGAAGATCTAAAGGGAGACTGAGACATAGGGTTTTGAGGGATGTTTTGCAAAGAAGCACATATTGAAATCTTGCATAGAGGGAGAAGGCATAAATGGGTATCTATAAAACCCATCAGTATGGTTTGAAACCCCCTATATTGAAAGGTACACTAGAAAATGCACAAGACCAGGGCTAGAAGAGAGTTAATAGACTAAAATTTAAAAAAGGTAATAACAAGAGGAGTTTAAAGGGATGAAATTTGGAAAAATTATGCATTAAACTAAGCCCGAAGGGTATCTAAGAATGTTTTTTTAGTTTTGGATGTGAATAGATGTGCATAATCATGGATCTTGCACGGGAATGGCTCTTGAGAGCTAAAACGGGGCAAGATTTATTAAACTTAACAGGGGTTAATGATTTCTTTGATTAATTATCACTTTTTTGAAAGGTTTCATTTTAGTATGAGCATGGTGAAATAATATAAAGAGTTGGAAGGATAAAATGGAAGCAAAAATTCTAAACTTTTGCTTGATTTAGAATTAGGACACTTAAAGCTAGTAAGAGGAATAGAGTAGAAGTCCGAGAAAATGAGGTTTTACAAGAAAATAAATCATTTTAACAATTGATTGGGCTTGTGTACAAAATGTGAGAGCTATATATGGGGTTTGGAAGTGTAATTTTAGGTTGATTGTGATATTTTTGCATATTTAAGCCTATAAAGCTTGTTGGAAAGGCTTCTAAAAAAATGATACTAATGAGAATGATTGAAATTGATTGTTATGAGTTGATGAATACATGCAAATGTGTTGGATATCTGGATCACCTCATTATGTTTTAGATCCTTCATAGACCTCATGATGAACATTCCCTTGATTATTTGAATCGATAAAAACTTACATATGTGTTTTGACTTATTATGTGTTATAAGGAATTAAATGAGACCATATATTCAAGCAATTTTTTGCTACCTTTAGGAGTTGTGAGGTTTAAAATATATAGATTTGACACATCTAAAACTGCTACAAATGTCAAAAACCAATCAAGAATACCCCAAAACCTAAAAAATGACTATATTCTTTCACAAAACAGAAATCAATTGTAGAATTTAAACCCTAAAAGCTTTAGGTTGAATACTGAAATCCTCAAAAATACCTATGTGCTGACCAGATTAGAATATGAAAAACTATGTTCTAAACCATGACAGATAGAACTATGAGACTAGTTACATAATCATTGTCAAGTGGCCCTAACTTCTTATATTTACTTAAATAAATTTAAATTATAAGAAACAATAAAGTATAAAGATTAATAAAAGCAAAATTCAATATATCTATCCTATAAGCACATATACCAAATAACAAATAGGAATGCGGCGCATTATAACTCGCTCACGTTATAGTGCTAGTGCATATAATGTTCTCACATTTTAGGATTGGTAATTACCAACCTTTAAAATTCATAACACGTTCATGCTTTCCCGAAACACATTTTTGTTTCTCTTAAAATAAAAAAATTGTCTACTTTTTGGTTCCCCATCTCCGTGAACTTGCCCTTCATCTAGGTATTTATTAATTTTCATATGTTAGTGTTAAATATATTATATACACATAACCAATTTCCCAAAAAAATTCATACAATCTTCGATAAAAATATATATAATCTTGGATTAAGGTCTACACCATCACCTTCTAAAATTTTAGTTTTCTAACCTATACTTGAATGAAGTGGATTTAAGTTCATTGTAATAAGTTCATATTCAATTTTTTTCTATTATTTATTATAGAAATTAAAATGAGTCAAGATCAAATATTGAAAGATGGAAAATATCATGAGTTTGATGAGGTTGAGGATTCCAAGAAAAATGTTACTCAATATCCATGACCATGTAACCATTGCAAAATTTGAATATTTAGAAAAAGATAAATCATAAATGGGCATATAAACAATATGGGCAATCCAAATTTATCCCTTCACCTTAGTATTATTATCTTGATGACCTTTATTTGTATCATATTAAATGTCATGATGAGGGAAAAAACATAAATGAATGTATGGAAATGAATAAACTAGTGAATGATGTTTTGGAATTATCTCATGGAAAAGTGTAGCTCATTTTGAGGGTAACATAAATCTCAATGATAAGGATACAATATTTTGCTAAAGTTTAATGGATCGCTCATAAAAACATGTGTATCTATCTTGAAAATTTTTATCATAAATGATAAACATTATAAATTTATAGGTAGTTCATGGATGAACGAATGATAGTGTGGATAACTCACTAGGATTTGTTGGAAGAAAAATCACTGAGAGGGGGTCGAATCAGTGTCTTTAAAATTTTTACTTCAATTATGTTAACTTACATGAACCAAATGAAGGTCAAAGCATAATAATGTGTCCCACTTGGTGGCTAAAATTATTTTAAAATTTGGTTGGTAAATAATTCTTTAAAATTACTTTAAATACTCAAAACATTTAGGAAAATTATGGATCCACGTGTCCTTGGTACATTTAGTCTCTTAAAAATACATGTTTGGTCATGTTTTAGTTTTCGAACATATTTTTCTAAAGGTTAAAATAGTCCAAAAATTGGGACACAATTTTGTGAAGCAATCACTCAACATGCATTAACCATTGTGAGCTTATTATGCATGAAACAACCATCCACAAGAACACAAAGAAAGATAGAACACAACATATATGTGGGAAATAATAAAAGGGGAGAAAACCAACTTATATTTGCATTAAAAAAAAAAATCAATATTTATTGAAGCACCAATACCACAAGGAGCACTAACCCTAATTTATCAAACACCAACTTGACTTTAGAAAGCACCAACTTGTAAGGAAGATATAGATCCCCAAAATTTAGTGAAGCATCAACTCCAAAAGGAGCAGTAACCCCTAGGTTTTAGAAATCACTAACTTATAAGGAAGCAACAACTCCTAGGTGACTCAACACTAACTCATCCACCTCTAGATTTTTTTCATCTTTATTCTTGTTATTTCAACAAATGATGGAATTCTTTTCTCTTCTCTATAATATGCTCTTATTCTTTGTCTTCTCTCTATATTGTATGTATCAGTCACATCATCAACATCTTAGGCCTCTTTAACATACTTTTCTCTCAATCAACCATACACCTACTCATATGTTCTTGAAGACTCTTCAAAACTACCTCTCATACTTCTTCGCTCATCATCTTCCTTCACCTTCTTTGGGTTATGTAGGATTTTCTATTTAAATGCATAACACCTATAAAATGGTCATCATAATTTCATTTCTCTCCTCATATGGTCTATAATACCTTACTCTACTCCATATTTCATTATTATCTCGCCATTTCATCCATATAACAAAGCTTCTCAAATAGGCCTAATTAGTGTTGCATATATACTAGTCATAAGAACATACACCTCATAGGTTGGCCATGATAGATCATAAAAACATTATAATAATATGAATTAAACATGAATAAAACATATATTTATTCGGTCATACACAAAATATGCTCAATTCTCCATTAGGACTTCATGAGGACCTACTAACATTAGGTCTACTACACAACAAAGAAAACATGATCTTCTTGAGCAATAATAGACATATTCAAAGCTAAAAACCTTCAATAACATTTTTTATGAGCTCTTCTTACCCGCTTCTTTCTTGGAAATATTTGCACCAACCATATAAGCCATGAAAACACCTTGAGAACAAGATTGTCCTATTAGGACTACATACCATGAAAATTACCTTCAATAATGAAGATTCTACACCTTTGAATCACTCAACCATGGAAAATAAAACATGTGAAAATTTTCTACATTACCTCAACAACATCACCAAATGCATTAGACAATTCAACTCAAGGCATAAGGGCTCAAGAACATTTCTTCTCCAAGCACACTCAAAATTATCAAACTTTCCCAAGAGCTAGAGGCGAGAAATTTACCTCATGGGAACAATTAATGATTGAAACATGTCTATAAATGGTCATATACATGTATTATAGGTATCATACATCCTCAAACAACCATTTATCCATCTTGACCAATGCAAAACTTGATTTTTACAGCAAAATATTCAGAAAATAGACTTGTACCTTCTCATTTTATCTTTCATCTAACAACACAAAACCACATGGAGATAGTTGGGATAGTACTCTACATGTTACAATCATAAAAAAGGTAACATAATAAATTATTATCATGTTTGAGTAATATCTTTCATATCAACTCCTTATGATGGTTTTAGAAGGGTTTATGAGTGGTTTTGGTGTAAACGATTGTTTATAAAGGAAATGACGTTAAACCCAAAATAATGTCAGCAAAAATTAGCTAGGAAACTCCTTTATCTCTCCTAAATATATTTTATTCCCATGTAAATGTTTCACATGCCAATTAGCATCGAGAATGTGTACCTCGATCTAGGATTATCCATTCTTAGAGCTCGATACAACCCAAAACTCCATTTTGTGCGTATTCTTCCAAACCATGACCTAAAAATTTGTCAAAACACCTAAAAATATGAAAATACTTTTTCCATGCTCACTTTTGCATACTAACACCAAAAAGGTATCAACCTACATCATTAGGATAAGAAGAACTCAAGAAATGGTCTAATTTCAGACCTAAAAAAAACTTTTCATGCTTTTTCCTTCAAGCCCCAACCTCAAACTTCACGAACACATCTAAAATAACATTTCACACCTTTGAAAATGCTATCATGCCCATAATAACTTGTAAATTGATCCACTTTCCTTGTTATGCCATGCTTTTTTCACCTTTCCTTGTAATACCTTGGTCTTCAAGCTTTAAATAACTTTCATACATTTTTCTATGCATTCTAAACCATGTTCTCATGATCATGAAGTGATAAAAAACCTTAAAATTCCTTAAAAACATTCATGCTTCATCCATCTTCCATCATGCCTCCCGACTAGGCCTCATACTCTTGACTTTTACCAATGCTTTTCAAGAATGACATGTGACTAGAAAACTGATCACGAAAACCTTCATGGTGTCTTCAAATCTCTCTCTCTCTCTCTCTCTCTCTCTCTCTCTCTCTCTCTCTAATATGAAATATCAACACAATCCTTGACATAAAAAATATGCATCATTCGACATCATTCAACAACTCACAACAAACTCTCCACATCATCCTTTGGCAATAAAAAACATAATCTCAACATGACATCAACCATGCCTAACAATATCATCTTGACATCAATGACAACAACCAAACAATCTCCATTAAAAAGTAACATACACAACTTGAAATCAATGACATCATGAAAATATTCATCCATGCTCAACTTAACATCAATTACAACTTAGAACAATCTCCCCCTTTTTTATTGATGGAAACCACACTAAGAAACATTATGGCAACATTATGCTTTTCTCAAATCTAAACATTTGCCATCATTCTCCCCATTTGACATTAATCACAAAGGGTCTTCCACAAAATTCCATCTGATATGAAATTGAATATCAATAACACAATGGAATACTAACACCAATTGTTTAACAAAACAATCACCTTAAGCACATACCATTTGTTATAGACAAATTCACACCATAGAGCTACAAGTATCCCCTTGAGCATGTTGGTACCCAAATTTGTTCTCCTTTATGGCCAAATGACATCTACAAGTTAAGAAAGACACCTAGAAGGTGGTGGATCAAGGTTCATGTAATTTTGTATCGGGGAGGGATCCCATCATCTCTTTATTACTTGGATCTAGGAGAAGTTGGGTAGCACTGCATCTTGAGGGTATGACCTACCCTCATACTTTAGGCTCTACCTTTTAGCCAGGGTTAGAAGACCCACTTTGTAGTCTGTATTTATTGAAAATTAATATGTTAACAATTATTAGCATTCCTTTTGTAAAGAAATTGAGAAGCCCTCTTGAGGAGACATGATCATTTCAACAGAGTCTAACTCTCACGAGTTGTCACTTCTAGACAATGCAAATGTCTCTTAAAACAAGGCTTAGACTACTGAAGACAACATGGGACCAACTTGCATTTTCATATTTTAGTTCTTAAAAGGAGAAAGCATGGGTGATTCTGGTGTGATTCATTTCTCTAAAAATTATTTTGGTTGGCGAATTAAGTAGGGTAAGGTTGAATATACCAAATCTCAAAGAAATTTTAGCAAATTTTTTAAATCTACCGAGTGCAAGACAAAATATTCCAAATAACTAATATATTTCCTTCAACCAGAAGATATTTATATATGGAATCCTAAAATAAAAATTTCACAAAATCTTTAAGGATTCAAAACACAAAAGCTCATGCTGAAAACTTAACAAAATATCAGAGGATCTCCACAAATCATGCTTAAGATACACTCAAAAGCTTACAAGGAACATTTAACCAAATGGAAACATAATGATTTTAAAATTATTTATTACATAAATGAGATGAAGGATCTTCTCAACAGTGTAATTGCAATTTCTAGAATGCTACCAAAATGATAAAGTTTATGTATGACTTAAAATATCTCTAAAATAATATTGCAATGGGATATGAATAACTATTTTAAAGTATTTCATCTTGACAACAATCACAACAAATTCATGATTTACAGTTAATTTCAAGACTCATCAAATTCATCAGCAAGGGAAAGTAAGTCTATAGTCTCAGTGTTTGTCAATGGTTGTACATTTGCAACCATCTTGACATGATTTGGTTTGCATAGCCCATAGAAAATAATATGTATCTCAGACAGGTTCTTAGGGAAAGGATGGTATTCTCAATTTTTTTACTCTTGTCTCTCTGAAATCTCCAAAATATTAACCCCTTATGCAAGAGTATTCTCACCGTATTTATGCAATTATATCCCCTCATTTTCTTTTCAACTTCCCCAAAAACATGGATATTCAAAAGTATATTCTCCTTTACTAAATGCCATTGTACCCATAATAATTTTATGAAAATGCATTATTTAGTATTTCTAGGTGTAAAGAGTATGAGCATTTTTCATTTTACTTATGTCATATATGATTAGGATATCATATCATTTCCCTTGGCCAATTATTTAATTATTCCTTCCACTTGATGATTGGACGGTCATTTCGATGTCTTTTGAGAACTTCGGGTGATCTAAAATGACAAAAACTCTCATATACTTTCTAAAAATACGTCCGGGTGTTGCACATTCCTTTTCATGTCTATCTAGCTTAATTATCCCACATGCTTCTTATCAAATCTAATTAATTTTTCAATTCTGCGCTTACTCCTAATTCACTTTAACTCTTCATTTTTCTTCATGCGAGCTGATAAAAATATTATTTCATCTAGTGGGAATGATTTCTTTCAATTCAATCAGTCTACACCATTTCTACTATAAAACCTAGCTCTATTCTTTCACCAAGATGCATTTATTCTCTCATTTTGGAAGTGAAGAAATTTCTCATAGTTCTTATCGGCGACATAGAAAAAGTGCTTATGGAAAATAGTTTGAAGGATATTTCCTTAGAAGATTTAAATCAAATATTTGACCTACATGGTCCTGATGAAGATTTTTTTAGATATTTGTTCGACATAAAATGTCCATGGGACACCAGAGGACCCTTGAACTATCGGAAAGTTCAGCTTGCTCTCCTTTCGAGGATGATTAGAATCAATTATGTCTTTTCAAATTTTCAGTCCATACATTTTCATCTCTTTCGATGGGAACATCGAAGCCCGCCGACGAGCTGAAAATTTTCTAGGTTGAAAGGAGGCCTCAAGTGTTGGGGTAAATTGATTTTCAATGTCCATTTTTATGTAATGAATATTTTGTGGTAAAAGAGATTCCCAAGGAATCCTACATGTTATATGACTAATCTTCCATTAATACGTGTCTGTCATTTCTCACAAAGTGGATGAACTGGAGAGAAGAATCATTTTTTGAAGAAAGGTCGGGGAAGAACCCATGCCATTACACCTATTTACAATACCAAGTATAATCCCTACGCAAGATAATGGGTGAATTAAATTCTCAAAGCACCAAATTATCATTTCGGATGAAGAAGAAGAATTGTCTTTATCTGCTCATCACTCGAGAGCAGCGATTTCCTCTACCGAAACAACAGGGATAGGTTTTCATCTTGGTCATCCACTCATTCAAGTTTTTATGATCTTTCATTAGAGAATGAATTATTAGGGCCTTGAAAAATTCCTTCACCAAGAGAGCACCCACCCCTCACAAGGAGATGGAAGGTGAATCTAGCTCAAAATATCTTGTTCCACCTGGCCCCCAAGATGTAGTTCTTGGTGTTTCAACTATTCTAGACATTCCCTCTAAGTATATTCCAAATAAATATACTCTCCATAAAGGGAAAGGGAAGATGGAATTATTTGCAGTGGCTTGGATCTCATAGACTGGGTGTCTTCCTACCAAAAGAAGTTTGAGATGGAGAAGATTTTGAACAATCCCAGAATGACTCTTGAGTCATTGATGGATATGGGGATGTCTCGGGATTTATCAGGGTCCATCATGTTCATCCAAACAGCCCAAGACTCGATGAATTCATGTTGAGGCGAGAACAAGCTATTGAACAAACTACCTCCACTAGGGGAATTTCAAAGGAGTGAAGGAGTTTTTAATGTTGTGTTTGTCTTTTATGTCTTTATTTTCAACATGTATACAAACCTTTTCAATATAAGTTGAGGGCCGTATAGAATCCCCATTTTTTCATTTTCAAAATATAGAAAAAATAATCCATTCATTAGTTTATATGTTTTTACAAATGGACATACAATTTTATCCAAGCAATATAAAATCTAATGCACTATATTGAATCGACAACTTACATCGAAGAAAAATAAGTGTTATTAATACTAATCATCATTCATGGAGAAAATAATATCAAATGAAACATTAATTGTAAATGAAATATGATAAGAGGATGAATTTTTAAGGGTGACAAGCCTAAGCTTGTTCATTATTTTTCACATCTCGCATCTCTTTCTTCTCCTTACAATTCTTCTTTTGGTCCTTCTATGGCTTCTTGCGGGAGCCTAGCCACATATGCATCATATCTCTAAAAAATTTCATTGATTTCCCCTTCATCTGGTCATGTATGGTGTTGAAAAATTAGTGTTTGTCTTGTTATAGAATCCACACAATGGCCCATTTTCCTTTGAAACTCCAATGGTTTAGCTTTCAATTATGTAATTTTGTTTTCAATCTTGTTCATTGTTTTAATGGTCTCATAAGAAAAATCATATTTCTGAATATTTCTCTCAAAGGAACCACATAAGAAATCAACTTTTAAATCACCATAGCTCTTTTTAAATTTATCAAACACTATGTCTTCAAGCTTTGAGTCAATAATATCTATAGTATTATCAACCCATTTTCTTTTGGCTTCCAATTTCTCTTTGATCCCATTTAAAACATCCACCCTGATTTCAATCGATTCTTCTAAGGCATGTTGATTCCACTTGTATTCCTGTGGCACAATTTCTTCTTTCTCAACCAACTCATCACTGAGTTGAGTTATGTGTTTCAATTTAGGGAAAATTCCTTCAAATTAAAAGATCTCATTGTCACATTGCTTAGTTAATTCATCAATCTCATTGAGCCTATTCTTGAGTTCTTCATACTTTGTTCTTACTTATTCAATTGTTTCCTTCCCCTTTTGTATCAATTTCTCAATTCATGTGTCCACTGTCTGGACATTTTTAATAGCTTTTTCAATTTTCTCCTTTCCTTTGGAAGTACTAACGAATGTACTTGTTTGGATTTGGCTAGATTTCCCAATCATTCGTTACATAGTGGAGCTCAAAGACATTTTGACTGTTCTTTTCGCTACTTCTTTGTTTCCCTATCCTCATCCACTTTTTACAACAAGTCGTTCACTACCTCGACACCCCTTTTCTTAATCGGGTCTCTTGAGGGCTTACCTAAGGGGATAAGTTAAACTTCATAATCACCACTATTATGCTTTCTCTTGTTTTTGCCTCATAAGGGGTCGCTACTTCCAATATTTTAGAATCCTAGTGGATCGGTGTGGATTTTGGTGAGAACTCTATCCATTTTAGAGGCTCGAATGGATTTGGAAAAGATAAGGCTATGAGATCTATAGCCTTTACCGGAAAATTTCCTTTTCTTCCTTCAATATCAGTTCTCCTATCCAACTCTTTGTAAGAGATGTCCCAATTATTGTTTTTGCGCAGTTCTTCTTGAGGTTTGTTGGGGATAACCATCAACTACTTGGATGTCTCTTGTGTATCTTGAACTAATAACTCTATCATTTATCATGTTCATCTCTCATCATTATGTCAATATCCCCACTGCAATTGGATTTTCCCCTAATTGTATTTCTTCTTGGCTTCAAGCTTGGGGCTGACCAATTTCTTCATGGGTAGCACTTGTGGTTAAATTTTGTTTCATCAATCGATACAATTTCTACTTCATCATATCCTTTAGGAGTTTCTTGAATCAACCCTTATTTTGTAGATACTCCCTCACATTCCAAAATTTTGCACCTCTTTTGGATGTTGTTAATCTAACATACTAACATCTTCTTGTCCTACTGATATTTCTTATTATGGCATGGTGGTTTGGATATCTACTACCTATTCCTTCCTTAGATTTTGTGCACCCATATCATCCACAACCTCATCCTCAATAAATGCAACATGTGTACCTTTTTTCTTACCTTCATCCATGGATGTCCCTACATGAGAAGATGTATCCTTCCTAGTGAGCTCACCTTTATGAGAAACATCCTTCTTAAAAATAAACTTTGTGTTTGTAGTCCCTTCACTGGGCACTCCTACTTTGGTTAATTTTGGAAATGTTTGGTCCGAGCGAAGCGTTTCTCATGGCTAACCCTCATTTCCAGTAGTTGGCATTTGCTTAGTTTTTTCCATCTCTCCAATCAACTTAGGTTCACTTTCACCTTTCACTAGTTGTTCACCCTCATGTACATCAGATACATTCATCACAAGGAAACTCTCACCAATATCAACATCCAATGTTTCCACTTGACCTTTTGTTGGTTCTTGCAAATTTTTAAATGAAGATAAACTGATACCCTCAACTACTAATGTTTCAGACATGCTCACACTTTGACTCATAGAATAATATCATCAAAATTGGGAGAAACCATACCTAGGAATGTTTTCTCCTAGCTCGCTAAGCAATTGTTACTCCCTCTAAAGATACAGGTGAGAATGAAAGCATTGATTGTTTAACAGGACTGGTTTGGAACATTTTCTATCATGGTAATGGTGTCACATGTTACACTTGGGGTTCCTCCATTCTTTCACTTTTTGGAGGGTCAATTACCACATCTATGTGATTATGTTTCTTAGGTGCATGGGCACCTTCTCTTACAAGAATTGGTTTATACACAATATTATGTTTCTTGTGTTCTCTCTCAAATTGTTTGAGGTCTGGGGCTGTTGTTTTTCATCCTTATGTGACCTAAATTGTGAATGGCCACTTACAATGGCCCCACTCATTAGTTTATCAGTGCCTTGGGGTTTTTCAACAGCTGGAGGAGCCTTGTGAGAGGCCACACCCTTTCCTCTTGATTGTAAAGGGACTACAAAAGTGATATGAACATTTTGCATTGATTTAAGTAACATTTATTCGGTCTTCTACTTTAAAGTGACATAGGGGTACCAATCCCACTTTGGTAGCTAGTGTCCACTCATCTACTTATTCTGAAGTAGGTTTATTTGATGGAAATTGAGGGCATTTCCTCCTAAAGGGTCCATTCTATCAGCTCCTTCCCTCAAAGGAGGAAGATCATCTTTCAATTTCCCCAAAATTCTGAACTTATTGAGGACCCTTGTGCTCTGAATTGATAAGTCAATATTTTTCCTAGCTAACCAATTCACTGTTCTTCCCATTACATTGGTTATTCTATCATATGAGTCACATGAATCTTTTTCCTTCCAATCCAAAGGGGGCATTGGTTGTCCCTCTATCCCTTGATCATGGTAATATTGACTTATAGTATCGGGTCATCAACAATGACCTTGAAATCTATAATCTAGGTGAGGGTAATTCTTGAAAAATATTTTAACCTGACTTCCTCCTCATCCCTACAATTCATCCAATAGTCTTCAATTTGTGGCTCATGTTCAAAAGTATTCACTAGATTGTTGAATACCCATCTAATATCATAATTAGCCCTAGCCACAAACATATTCATCTCAAGTTTCTTCATTTCATTTTCCATTAACCTAGCCTTGAAAATTGAAGGACAAGAGTACCTTCCAATCTTAATGGGAAATTCGATATTTTTTTATGTTTATCAACAATTAATTTGTGGATTGGTTTCAATTGTCTTGCCGGTTAGCACAAAGCCATTTTTTCATCCAAGTATTTGGGTAATTTTCGAGGTTGGGCCTCAAATTCACCAAATCGATATATGTAAATTTCCTATATTAAATGAAGTATCACCCATAATCCATGAGTAATTTCTAGCTTCCTCACGAAATCCTATATTTCTCCCACTGCCTAAACAAGAAAATAATGGGTGCAAAGAATGCATCATTAACCAACCTCACATTTACTCTCCAATTGCTCATTATAGTTGGGAAAACATCTTATGCATCTAGCATTTCTCAACATCAACACATGGTACTAGGCTAGGGAAATGCATGTGGCCTACAATGTTATAGATCAAGTACGTCATTATGTAAAATTTCATTTACCCAAAGCATCACCCATCCTTATTTTCTTGCAAATGTCACCATATGGTCATGAAGAGCCTCTACGATGAAAGTGGCCCATAAAATGCTTCACTTCCTCTCCAACACTATCCACATGTAAGTGCAAATCCACTCCTTAAATTCATTGGATGTTTCCAAACCAACCATTCGACTCGATGTAATACAATTACATCCTCCTGCTTCTTTGATGAATTGTGCCCTAACAATCCTTATAGGGATTCAAGTGATTGTTTTCCTTTCTACTAACAACCACTTGGTATTTACCAATGAGTATATTCTTTTTCTTGGCTTCAAAATATTCTAAGGATAATTCGATATTAATGGTTATTAGGGTTGTAATCATAGGTAACTTCAGCATTATTCGATAGTGGAAGGGGTCAAAGTCAATACAACATCACCACTTCCATCCAATACTTCTCTTTTCACCGGGTCATAATTCATTCCAAAAATTCTAACCAATTCTAGAAATTGCACTACGGGTGGAATGGCACCAGCTAGAGCAATATTATTGGCATGTATAGCTTACATTAATTCATTCTTTCCCGGGTTGTTAACTCTTTTCAGAAATCATTTAAGTCCGCATTCATTAAGTCTATGTTTGTGAGTTTGTCAAATCACTAGTAATCCTGGAAGTGACAGAAAAACCCGTCGGCATAGTCTTCATTTTCAAATGCCCTAGTTTTGCTTCAAATTTCCTTGTAAATGAAATAGAGTAAAAGAGTGCTTTAATCCTTACCATTTTTATGATACACACACATGCCAATTCAGCCTTGGTTGGAAATTTCTCAAGTTTTGGTCAACTGCTCACATTCGGAATCACTTTTACATTTCTCTCTAAGGAAAATCAATAAAAATGGCATCCAAAATATTAGCAAATGATAAAAAATAAAAACACGTTTGAAAACTTTAAAGCTTCTCCTTGATTCGTGTAAAAAAATTAATAGCAGAATTTATTAATGCATTGCATCATAGCCTTCCATTCCACTTTCCTTATTTTAAATGTTGTAGTGCCCACTCTCCTTTGACACTGTTTAGATACTAATCTTGCTACTGTTGATCTCATTCTAGACATTATTATGTTTTGGATTTAGAATGATGTGTATATGTTAGGTCATGGAGTATTATGGACACTATTATGTTTATTTTAGTATGATTGGTTAGATGTTAGATCATGGACTAGTATTGATCTAGATTCAGCTATTATGATTAATGATTGTTGGAGACATTATTATATATGGATGATGATGTACTGCTTGACATGGACATGTTATTTATGTGGATTTTTAGACATGTGACATTTGATATCATGGGTAGCTCTAGTATAGAGATTCATGGGATAACGATATAGTGGCAAAATTGAATTTAAAATGATAATGTTGAATTCTTGATATTGTTGTGATTTGGATATGATATTTCTATGTTGCTTATATCATTTCGGATGTTCTGATATGGCCATGAGGCCAAAGGAGGTATTTTTATTTTACAGGTTAAAATATCACAACAATGTCGGGGACTGGAGACTAACCATATTGGAATTCCATGTGAAATCAACAAGGTCACCATGGTCTGTGTTATGAGTTTGTGTGTTGTGTTATGTTAGGATTTCCCATGGGGGGGATTTCCATTATTGTGACCATGGGATATAGGTGTTTTATTTATGTGTCCCTTTTTAATTATTGTTGTATGTATTTTATTTGTAATGTGTTCCTTATTTTAATTAATTTAAATATGATATTTTATTGTGAGAATCATAAAGTTAAATTTTAATTAAATAAATTGGGATGTGGAATGTAAGAAATAATGTTATTGTCTTGGTTAATAATTAAATTTGATTTATATTATGTATAACCATATGATAGATAAATAAATCATTATGTCAAAAGTTTGTAATAAATGGAGTCATAGGCATTAATGCATTTTGTAAGAGTGTGTAAGAGGATGTAAGAGATGTGTAAGTGAAGTGATAGATTGTGTAAGTCAGATTTTAGAGTGTAGAATACTCCATCCTCTTTAAAATTCGGATTTGATCTTGGAAGCCAAAATTGGAGGCTTGTGGGACAAGTTAAACTTGTCCCACACCTCTTAAAATCATCCACCAACCATGCCTATGGTTTTGGAGTCAAAATCAATCTTTTTATTATATTTTGACATGATTATGTGTAAGTTTTAATTGCACTTACCTTACATATTTTAATGCATTCCTTTTGGAGTATGGGTTGAATTGGGTATGTAAGTGATTTTGTCATATTTTATTTATGGTGATTTTTTGTTGATGTTGACTTCCTCTTGGGGTTGAGGAAGAATGATGTGGCTTCCCACTTGGAATCCACATCATCCTCTCCCCTCCCTCTCCTTTAAAAATTCAAATTCCTCTCTCATTTGAGGTTGTTGAAACTTTGTTCTCTCTCTTCTTGGGTCAAATTTTATTGTTGTTGGAGCTTGCTTTGTGGAAGGAGCTTGGAATTCTTGTTGCATGCATTCTTCTTGTTGTCTTGGAACTACATTTTGAGTATCAAGGAACTGTTGTTTTGGAAAACAAATCTCCATTATGGAGAGGTAGGCTCTTATTCATTTTAATATGTTGTTTTTCCCTCTTCTTGCATGCATTATTGAATGGTGTTTGTGTTGCATTCTTGGTTGGATGGGTAGAATTCTTAGGGCAAGGTGTAGGAGAAGACTATGGGGTTTCATATGGGGGGGCATAAGGGATTGCCAAGGGCACTTATTATTTGTGGAGGGAGTGTTGGTTTGGGATCCACCTAGGAAAAGAAATTTCTTGCATTTCTTACTTTTGGGGGGCATAAGGGATATACTTTGGGGGGCATAAGGAGGGGTTGGGAGCTATAAGGTTTATGGGATTTGATGTGTTATATGGTGGTTTGCATTTGGTGGATGCCCAATTCCAACTTGGGAGGCATAAGGAGACCCCATAGCTCTTGCTCTTGTTTGGCTTGCTTGGAAGAAGCCTTTGTTTTGATTGTGATTGCTTGAGGTAGTTGTGAACTACATCTTGTTTGATTTATGTTTCTTGTGAATGTGAAATGTGCTTGTATGTGAAAGAATCCCATGTTGCCATGTGTTGTAATTCATGCTCCATTTCAATATGGTTGGGGCTCGAGGGGCCAATGGGGAAAGATGGCTTCTCCTTTCCCATTGGATGTCTTGGTTGGGTGGAGAGTGTTTCCTTTCCCCCTTCCTTGTTGTGATCAAAGTTGAAAGAAGAAGAAATCAACATGCTGCTATTTGGAGAAGAATTTCATAGTTTGACAGTCATCTCTTTGAGTAAATTTTAATGTAACCTTTCCCACTTCGAGTGGATGAGTGTATATATCTTATAACGTGAAGTTATTGTGTGAAGAATAGAAGTTGTAATTGAATTGAGAAAGGCACAAGAAGAATTATATTTCTCTATTTTTACTTTGGAAAGATAATGTGAATGATATCCCATACTTTGTATTTTGAAATTTGAAAATCAAATCAAATTGGAAAGGAAATCTGTTGTAAAGTTATTTGAATTATCAATAAAGGATGGCATTGGTTCTTTTAAATTTGTATGGTAATGTATACTGGATTTGTATTGCTGTCCATGAATGAGACTTTGTTTTGATAAAGAATAAGAAATCTTTGTTTGGAATGTTTGAAAGGAAAGGAAAGAAGCATGTGAATGAAATGAAAAAGAGTGTTATATTAATTGCAAAATTGTATATTAAAATTGAAATCAGAGATGCTTTTAGTTTGAATTAAATGGATGTTTGATTAGGAACTGCATTGGACTAAGTTTAGGAATCATTTGCTATCGAAATTAAAAAAATGATAAACAAACTTGAGAGAAACAACTCACTATGTTTTAAAGTTCAAATCTGGTAATTCACATTCTAATAAAAGAGTAGTTCACACTTATACTTCGTAATCAACAAAAAAAAGTTATAAGTTAATAAGCTAGGACCCTATTAAATCCAATTTGATAAAGAAAACCTGAGGAAACAATTTAACCATCTCAAAATTGAATCAAATCCCTTCCTAAGTCATTTTCATCTCTTGTTGGAGAAAAATGCAACTTGAATCAATTGAACAAATTTCCTTCACTAAAACATTCTAAGCTCTCCCTAGACTGATCCTCCATGTCTGTTTGACATGTTGAGTGAAGGAGGAGTGCTAATTTTATCAAAATTGTAAGTTGGAAACTTCCAGTTTTAAAATTAAAACCCTGCAGATTTTTCTTCAAAATTGACCTTCAAAACTTCACCAAATTCCAAAATTTATGATTTTTGTACAAAGAGAACTCGAGATATTTCCGGAAAGTCCTTGTTTTCCCAAAATGGAGTTCCCTATCAAAAGTTATGGCCATTTGAAGTTTTTACTTCAAAATGGCCAACCAAAATTAAATCTAACTATACTAAAATTAAAATTTGAACTTTGGAATTTTTTCCCTGAAAAGTCCGCCACCCTGCAAACCTTTCAACCAATCAAAATTTTCCACATGACACTTTGGAGGGCAGGATCACCTTGAAAACTTATCTTTTGAAAAAATTTCCCAATTTTCTCCACAACTCTAAGTCCCCGCAACCAATCATGTGCTGACAAGTGGCATGGCAGGCGCGAAAGAAAATTTGAAAACTTAACTTTTAGCCTTTTGGAAAAAAAAATCACTTTCCATCCATGGCCCCTCACCCTCGTAGTGAATCGTGCACTTTGGCACATGTCTGGTGGATGCATGGGCCCGCGCGAGTTCTTTGGCTCTTAAACCTTTTTGGCGCAAAATTTTAATTCCCTCTGCCACTCTGCCGACCCGCGTCCAATCACAGGATGCCACGTGGAATTTTGGTGATGGTGGAGGAGGAAAGAAAATTTTCCTTTAGAAAAATTTAGGATTGGATTTGGGGAAAAATTCCCAATTTTTCCCCGCCACCAATAGGCTCTCGACACATGGCATGGGGATTTCCTTAGCGGAGGCATGCGTCCAATTTTTCCTTTGGGATTTTGGCCTAAATTCTCAAAATTATTAAATGTTATACCACTCCACTCTTCCCCACACCAACTGAGAGGTTCCATGTGTCCTCCCAACCGGACCCGTGGGCGCACGAGAGGAGATTTGCACTTTTGCGCTCAAGAGGGAAAATTTCACCCCAAAACTCCGTCGGCCCATAACTTGAGTTTTATTAGGAGTTAGGAGGACTTATTTATATGGTTGGAAAGGTGAGAAAATTTCCTATCCAATGAGCATGATTTAGGAAAGTTTTGATGACTCTAAGTGTGTGAAAAATCTAGTTGAACCCTATAGGCTGTTAGGGCAGGAGGAGTGAGAATTTACTCTCCTAACCTAAGTGAGGAATTTAATCCCTTTGGTTTTGACCTTGTGCTTGTTGTGAGATGTTTTAAAATCATTTTGTAGGTCAATCTTGTTTGATAACCTGAACTTGGTTTGTGGTAACTATGACCTTGTAACCTTCGTAGCAAATACCTTTAACACAAAAAGAAATTAGAAAAATTACTCCATAATTTTTCCTAGCTAAACCTAGTTTGTTTCTTGGTTTCAAGTGGTATTTTGAAGTGGGCATCACAAATGTAGGCCATCCATGTGGAGAAACCATATGTAATGTAGGCTTTGAGAAACCTTTTGCACTTTAAAGCCATGTTTTAAACACATAAATATTTACCAAATGGACCCGGACTCCCACTTTTACCCTTTTCTCCGACAACGACGGGGTACCATCCCGAGTTATTGTGGGTCTGTTGTCTTCTCAAAATTTCCCCTCTTTTGAAAGTTAGAAATTTGAAAATTTTGAGTTGACACCCTTCAGTAATGTTCTAATGAAGTAAAAATTTGAAGAGATGGTGAAAATTCACATTTATTGGGGTCATTTTAGTGACTTGCGGGTCGTCAGGACATTTTTGTCCCTCATGTCCCAAGTACTTGTGGGCCTTTTGTTCAAAAATCAGCCTATTTCCCCACAAGTACTTTTCTCGTTGGCTTTAATGAAACTTTTCATCCAATTGGTCCCAAAT
Source organism: Taxus wallichiana var. yunnanensis (assembly GCA_018340775.1). Taxonomy (NCBI): domain Eukaryota; kingdom Viridiplantae; phylum Streptophyta; class Pinopsida; order Cupressales; family Taxaceae; genus Taxus; species Taxus wallichiana. The sequence goes on from CM031237.1 coordinate 320,320,863, forward strand.
TTCAACCGAACTTCCTTTTCCCGAGATCGCTCACATCGGACACATCGGGTTCTTCACACTTTCACATCCCATCATCCCAAATGCATCCATGCCTTATGTTCAAAAATTACCCTGCTTCAATTGCATCGGTTGAATCATGTCTTCGCATCCCTTACGTTTCTGTGTCCTTGGACCGCCCGTGCTCATTTGGTCCATTTTTCCCGCCCGCATCGCGTCTTCGCGTCCCATATGTCCCAATGTCCCATGGACCGTCCGAGCTAGTTTTTCTACTTTTCCCACATCTCTTATTTTTGAGTCGGTGCAAGGTGTATTTAATGCACATTTATGATCTTCTCTCTCCTGAACAAATATTTAAAGGAACTACCACCTATGCATTTTTCACATTGCTTGCTTACTTTTTCTCTTTGCATGCTAGCAATTGAGTCATTTGTTCATCTCCTATATCCCTTCGCATTTCATCCCAAATTTTTTCTTAGAAGGTCATCCTCTGTGCATTACAAAATTAAGATCAAGTTTCAAGGGCAAGAACATCTGTTGCCTCTAGAAACCTCTGTACCAAATATTGGGGATAGTGAAGTTCGGTACTTAGATTTTGGCATTTTTGGGGTAGACTAACATGCGCCAACCCTGCTCCCATGGCCCAAATGATCAGTGATAGTGGAATCACGTATGTGGCTGGTTTTCCCATCTCTGTGTAGTGTGTCGACACCGTGGTCGCTGCGGAGCTCATTTCAACCCAGATACCAGGGAACTTGATAATGTGCATGGGGAATTAATTGCCAAACTAGATGCTACCACCACTGATGCTACCCTACACATTCCTGAGACTGAAAAATCAATCATTCTCACTCTTGCTCAAGCTCAGACCCTATTTGACCAAGACAGTGAAATATACAAGGCATGAGTAGCGAATTCATGGTTAAAGAACCCCAAGAAGGGAGCGTTGCCCGACTCTCCAAAGCATTATTCAGGGTTGATTTCAATGAGGGTCTATCACATTTCATCATCTTGCTCGCTCATATCATGAGAATACCCTCCACCAATGAATTTCATTTTTGGATGTGCCCCTTTATAAACATCATACGTGAGGGCAAAGAGAACATAAAGCTGGGCGAAATTATTTATATGAACCTAACTAAGTAATTGTCAAATGTTCAAAAAGCTAAGAAGTTCTATATGACTTCTTATCTCATGTATACCCTAGATTTGTCCGAGATTGGTTCGGTTTCACCTACGTCGAGGGCAAGAAGGATGAGCCTATCTACACATACTTCCCTCAATTTACCCTTGAGGCCAGCAATCACAATTTTAGAAGGGTCAATGATGCTTTCACCATGTATATTATAAGACTCTTAGAGGGTGACACTGCTAGGATATTTTATGATGAAGCTATGGATCTAATAGCCAAGTACGGGGCTTTCTTCATCCAATTCAGAAGGTTCTCATACATCAGGTTGGCTTTTTTGAAAGTACACCCCTCAAGCTCCCCATGTTTTGTAATGATAAGATGGCTCTGGTTGAAGTGTGTAGGTAGCTTGATAAACTACAGAACCTGTAGAGACAAGAAGATCACTAGTCTTCATTTCCCTATCTCCCTAGGAAATTATACATGCAAAACGGCTCTAGATGCCCAAAACATAGAAAGGGCTATTGCTCCTCTCACTATCCATTTCTTCAGACCCAGGACTTGTTTTGATCTAAAGAATTTTATTGATCAAAACCTAATGATAACTTATCGGTATAAACTAAACACCGAGGATTCTTTGGGCTAATTGTGCTAATGATTTTAAAGCCGAAGGAGGCATTATGGCGAGACTCTCTCTCAGTAATAAATTATAGATCTCAATCTATACCATGTGCTGAAGGGTTTTGGATGATGATGAGGGATTATAGTCCTTTGAGTATGAAAATTTCATCAAGCACACACCTCTAGAAACCCTACATTGGTATGTGAAGGAGAAGGATGATTTTAGTGAAATAATTACCCTTGTCCTCTTCAGAACTAAGGTTTGGTTTGACAGGAAGGTTCATGAATTTAGAAAAAACAAGGGTAGATCTTTGAGAGAGAAACTTCCACACCTAGGAAGGAAGTACATATACCCAGTACGGAGGTACTTGAGCAGACTCCTCCTTCTTCCTCATTGAAAGAGCCTGAATCATCTACTCCTTCTTCTTCCACTCAAGTGTATCAAAAGTAGATGAAAGAGGTTGAGCAAGAACCAATTGAGGAAGAAACTCTTCTGGAGCGGTCTGAATTGCCTTTAGGGTCTAGAGAACATTATTGTTCTTAGTGAAAGTGATGTTGATGAAATGCAGATTCTACTGAAGCTCCGAAATCATTGTTGAAGAAGAAAGGTAGGTTCCTAGTATTGAACCTCCTAGAATAAAAGACTCCTACGAAAAGGAAGTTCTGAGGTTCCAAGTACTTTACTAGAGGAAACAATGATTAGTACATTGAGTGTCATGAGTTCACTTTCTCTTAGGCCTCTTGTCCTTTCCTCTTCTTCTAATGTTGCTTGGGTGTAACCTTTGGTTGACAATAAGAAGAGGAAGGCTTCTTCTCATTTAACAGGGAAAGATTTTGATGTTGTAGTAACTCTTCTTGGTACTACTTCTCCTCCTACAAAGAGATGAAACATTACTTAAAGATTGGTAGCGATGGTAAGGACCAACAGTTCCTAGAGGTTACAAATCCCAAGGTTGATAAAGCAGAGAAGGATATTTTGGTCTCTGATTTGGAGCTTTCAGGATCCCAATGGGAGAATCCACTCCTGAGAGTGAAGTTCATAACCTTCAGGAAATAGTAACTAAGGTTATTGAACGGGTTGAGAAAGGCAAACAAACCATAGAGTAGTTGGAAGAACAGAATCAAGTTCTTTCCAACTTTATTAGATCATTGTTAGCCAAGGATAAAGTTTTGGATCCAGCCCCACTGGCTGCTCTCCCACCCCCCATGATTCTCAGCCAGGATGAAGTTCAGAGCATCAAAGACATATACAAGTATTCACCTTATGGGAAGGCTATGGAGGCTATGGTGGATGATATGACTATAACAGGATTGAACATCATTGTGGAAGAGTTTAAAACCAATGAAAAAGTGATTAATTTGCAGCAGAAACTCTCTTCCTGAATTAAAGCTATGGATAAAGAGCTGAAGGTCTGGAGTATTTATATTACAAATCTTCACCTAATGGGTAAAACTGATGATAAGATCTTGTTAGTCAACAATGTATTTGATGATGCCAAGAATAACTTATCAAAGGCATGGATTTTCAGTGTTGAGTGGAAGATAAAGGTTCTGGAAGAAGCATTGGGAGAATTGAGGAATGTGTGACAAAAAGGAGAATCTTTTAAAACTTGTGTCTCATCAGCCTTCAAATATATTCACTGCCATCTTCAAGATGAAACTACAGGTGTTCCCTTCTCTCTTCAGGAAATCAAGGCTCAATTCAAAACTTTTGTCAAGGATGATTTGTTTAAAGAAGAGTCATTTACTAAAGAGAAGATGGAAGACATTTGTTCCCTCCATTCAACTATTGCCAAAGCTAATAAAGAATATCTGGAACATACTGAGTTTGATAAAGATATGGAGAAATGTCTAGGAACATGGACTCATGCTACTGCCAACACCATAATTCCAAGAGGCATGGAAATAGCAGAAGCATTGAAAAAGTTCAGAAATTGAATCCTCAAATCAGTGGGCCCCCCTCAGTCATAATCGGATGTGTATGCTTCTTGCACTTCTTTCTCTTCTTCTATTTTTAGTGTTGAGCTCTTTGTAAATTAATTAAGGACATTGTATTTTGCATTTCCTTAGTTAATATTTTTGTTAAAAGAAATGGTTATTGAATGTAATGAATTTAAAAGTTATATAATGAGCTCTCCTTGCCATTTCAAGGGACTAGAACTTTGATCATTTATTTTGAAAGTGTAAAAGAACTTAAAGCTATCAATACAGAAGATTTTCCCTTCTTGTTTCTCTCTGCATTTATTTATTCCCTCTTTCTTTCTTGAATTTGTTTAATCATTAATCTATTTTCATTAAGAAGCTTTGTATTCATGTCGATGTCATCTACGGAACTTTGTGTCTTTGAAATAACATCTAGTGATTTTAATATGAATGATTTTGTTCTATATATTGTCCTTACTTAGCATTCATAAGGAATTATTTGGCCATCTATACTTCCTAAAAGTGCTATTCTACCTTTCCCATTCATTAGTTCTTCTATTTTCTTGTATTGATAATTTGTCTTGGCATTAAAACACTTTCATGATATCGAGTTCCTCATCAAAGTTGGAAGTTGTACATTTGTGAATAGTTGTGTGCAGTTTCTTTCAATAAAGGAACGTCTCCCATTAAAGAGGAGGGACTTTTTGTCCCCTAGCTTTTTCTTTCATTAAATTCATAATTTGAAAATCAACATTTTTGGAAACTCTCTCTGGGGATTCATTTTAATGAATTCCAGTTTTAAAGAACAATTTCTTGTTTATTTCTAATCGACAACTCTAAGATTTACTCACGAGAAGAAGGACTCTTGGAATTGGAGATTCACAATTTCAACTCCTGGAGCAGCAAGGACTTCCCCTTCCTTCAATAAGGAGAGATAGAAGGACTTGTTCTGCAAGCACACCACCTGTTGAAGATAGAGCTTCTGGGAGTGGTGTCCTCAAGAATAAACTAGCACTAATCTTCATGCTTTGGTTATTCTTGTGTGTTTGGTTCCACTTCAAGCAATCTTTCCAAGGATGGTAGTTCCATTACCTTGGGGCCAACGAGTTGGGCCTCTTTCCCTTCCTCAACCTTTGCATGAGTTACCTAGGGGTAACATAAAGAACTTTCCCAATTTCAGAGGAGATGGCAAGGTACATCTTGATGAACACATTGCAGCCTTCATAGTTGCATGTGGAGTCCTTGGAGTTGAACACGAGGATGTCTTTATGAGGCTTTTTGTGGAGACTTTACAGGATAATGTTGCAGATTGGTTTTATCATCTTCCCGCTGGGGCCATCACCAATTGGACTACCATGAGAACTAGTCTTGAGAATCATTTCATACCTGCTGAAGATGTGAATGCTTTGCTAGCTCAAATTTATCAAATTAAGAAAGAACCACAGGATCTCATTAGAGAATTTGTGGCCAGGTTCAATAAGTTGATTAACAAGATCCCACGAGATACCCATCCTATGGATCAAATTCAAAAAAAATATTCCTAAATGCTCAATTTCTGAAGTAAGCTATGCATTGAAAAGAGCCCATCTTGTAACTTTGTATGTTGATAAGAGATTAGCCATCAGTGTTGAAGATGATCTAATCATGTATGGTAAGTTGAAAAGAGATCCTTCCAAATCTAAAGCTTCTTCTTACTCTTCCTCTACTCCTGGAGCTAATTCGAGATCAATTAGTACGAAGCTTGTTAATGACCTCATTGCCATCAAGAAACCATTGGCTCAACATGTTCCTTATACAGATGTTCCAAGGAGGAATTTTCAGCCTAGAAACCATTTTCCTTCTTCTCAGACAAGGCTAACAATTGAGGGACAACCCATCAAGGTACTTGTTAATGCAACTTGTGAGGTTGAAGAACCGATGATAAAAAGGTTAATAAAGATTTTGAAGAACCTAAAGAAGAGGTGATGAAGAATTAGAAGAACTCAATGGGTCTCAAGTTAATTTCTTCACCACCGAGGGTGTTGATGAAGAAAATGATTATGATGAAGTAGTAGCAGAGATGAATAGTGAGTCATATGTTGTTATGACTCAAGAGCGGACAAATAAGAAAGAGAAAGTGATACAACCCACTAAGAAATCTAAGGAGCATCCCACGACTATTCCAGTAATTGCAAGAAGAGGATCTCCTATTCCCACTACATCCACGCAAAAGGTGAGTTATGCTAATACTTCTTCTTCTACTCCTACTTCTAAAACTTCTTTTTTCTCAATTCCCAAACTTGATAAGCATAGGATTCTTAGTGATGATCTCCCATCCACCTCTGGATCTTTTGATATCATTGATCATCTCAAGAAAACAAAATTCCATATTTCGAAGTGAGTTTTATCAGACTCATCCAAAATCCTTTGCCAAAATGGTCCACTTTGTCAATTCCCATTATAAAACTTCACCCATCACTTCTAAGGGTATTTTTCCCACTCCCTCTTCCACATCCCAATCAAATATTGTGGTTGCAGTCACCTCATCAAATATGAAAATTGAACCATTTTATGTAATCCTCCTCATAGCTGGCCATAAACTCAAGAATCGTGGTTGTCATAGACTCAAGAGCATCGAGATAATGTAATGCCTACCAAAGTGGCTCATGATTTGGGTCTTACTCTCACATGCACTTATGGGTCTTGCTAATCCATGAATAGTAAGGAGGTTTCTTTGGTTGGAAGAATTAAGGATGCACAATTAGCTTTTGTTGATTTACCAGAGAAGAAAGTTTTAGCTACTATTTTGGTAGCTGATATCCCTCCTTCATATGGTATGTTGTTGAGTAGAAATTTCTTTAAGGATGTGGGAGGAGAAATTCAAATGGATTGGTCACATGCCCTTATACCAATTAATGGAAAGATGAAGAAGCTACTTCCCGAGAAACAATCTGAATATATTGTGCAAAAGACAGATGATCCCAAGGCACAAATACTTTATGAAGATATTGGGCATGGTAACTACATGATCATGTCTCAAGATGAGGTGGAACATCCTAAAGTAGTGCCCCATGATCCTAATAGCATTTGGAATTTGGAATTTTACGGAAGTTGTTCTTCATCTGGGTTTAGGGCTGGTGTGGTATTGATATCTCTAGAAGGGAAGATTCATCCTTTCTCCTTTAAATTATAGTTTGAAAATACAAATAATACAACAAAATATGAAGCTCTCATCCTTGGACTGAATGCAATAAAAGAAAGAGGTGTGAAGAACCTCCTGGCTCGTGGGGATGCAGAATGGTTATCAAGAAATTTAGAGACCTTTTCAAAGTAAATAATAGAAGGTTAAAGCACTATAGGAATTTGGTCTGGGATTCTATTGAATTATTTGATGCTTTCTTTATCGAAGCAAGATTAAGGAGAGGAACACTAGGGTGACTCCTAGTTGTTTTAGGATCTCTGTTTGATACCTCATCCTAATTTTTCTCAAGACAAATTCACCATTGAAATGATTCATAGACCAAGTGTACCGGATAATGCAAACAATTGGCAAGTTTTCAATGATGATCAACATTTCTCTCTTTCTTGGAACTTAAAGATAACTTAGATCAATTTGTATTTTTAGGGAAGTGGTAATATGCCTCAAGAAAGTTTCTCTTCTAATGAGGAAGGCATCAAAAAGGAGATGGATCAAGAGGTATGCATCAAACTTAAAGGAAACAAGATCCTAAAGGATTTGGTGAGCTTGTAGAAATTGTTTGATAAACATTACAGATATGTCAAATCAAAAGTTTCCAAAGGACCTCAGCAGTCTACTAAGTATGAAAATATTAACATAGGGAACCCTACTGAACCCAAAATGGTGAATATTGGGAAGTGTTGTACCCATGAGGAGAAGAAGAAGGTGGTGGATATTTTGAAGAAGTACGTGGATGTCCTAGCTTATTCCTATGATGATTTGAAGGCTTTTAGCCAAAATAAATGCAACGTTTCATTCCCTTCAAACCTAGGATTAAGCCTTTCAAGCGAAGCAAAGACAAGATACAATCCAAATATTGCTAACACCATTTTCAAGAAATACAGAAGTGCTTTTGAAGGCCAAGATTATATTTCCCATCCATCATTCAACATGGATTACTAATATTGTGCCTATCAGGAAGAAAAATGGTGAGATTTAGATCTGTGTTGATTTCAGAATCTGAATCAAGATTCTTTGAAGGATAACTACCCCCTACCCATGATGGACCAAGTGTTGTAAGTTGTTATGGGTGTAGAGATGTTGTCTATTCTTGACGGTTTCTCATGATATAACCAAGTGGAGGTTAATATTGTAGATCAGCACAAGACTACCTTCGCCACTCCTTAGGGTAATTTTGCCTACAAGAGGATGCCCTTTGGTCTCATTAATGCTGGTGTCACCTTTCAGAGAGAAATGGATTTGGCCTTTGGGAGTCTGAAAGGAAAATTTATTGTTGTGTACCTATATGATTTGACTTTGTTTTCCAAATATATAACATATCACTTTCAAGCATCTACAAATAATCCTCTTGAAATGTAGAGAGCATGGAGTCTCTCTAAATCCCAAGAAATTTGTATTTTGTGTCACAAAGGGAAATTTATTGGGACATGTTGTCTCCAAAGATGGTATCAAGATTGATCTGAATGATTACAAGCTATTCACAGATTTCTCTTCCCACAAACAAAAGGGAGTGCACTCCTTCTTTGGTAAGATCAACTTCTGAGAAGATTCATCCTGATTTTATACGGTTGACTTTGAACATTTCCAAAATGATGAAGGGAAAGAAGACGTTTGGTTGGTCCTTTGAAGGAAAAGAATCATTTGAAGGCATTAAGAAAGCCATTGCTAAGACTCCTATCTTAGCATGTCCAGATTTTAGTAAAGATTTTATTATCTATTCTTTATGCAATAGAGAGTACCTTACCACTATGTTGACTCGAAATATGTTGAAGATCATGAGCTCCCAATTGCATTCATGAGTTATATTCTGAAAACTCATGAGTTGAAGTATACTATGATGGAGAAACATGCTTTTGTAGTGGTTAAAGTTATTAGGCAGTTTCTATTTTACATTCTTAGCTCTCACTCTGTTGTGCTTGTGCCCGATACAAATATTAATTTTATTCTTACATAGCAAGAATTTGGAACCAAGAGAGGAAATTGGGTAGAAAAGGTTCAAGAGTATGATCTTGACATCAGACCAACAAAACTAGTTCGGGGTAAAGGCATGTGTGAACTCATTGCTGAGGGAGCTAGTCATGAAACACCTCAGGATGAAGTTGATGTCCCTGTTGTTTTGTTCCTTAGTTCAACAGATGAATTGTATGTTGATATTTCTCACTTTCTCACCTATGGTGAATTCCCATCTCACTTAACTACTAAGGAGAAGAGAGACATCAAGCTAAGGTTAGCATAGTACGTGTTATGGAAAATGATTTTTTTCAAATCGGGGTGGATGGGAGATTCTTGAAGTGTGTTGACAAAGTGCAACGAGAGGAAGTTGTTTTCAGCCTTCCATGACCAAGCCTGTGGGGGTCATTTTTCATTTACCGTTACTTCTCACAAGGTTCTTCGTGCGGGATACTATTGGCCTACTTTATTTAAGGATGTATCAAAGTGGGTGAACAAATGTGAGGCTTGTCAAACCATTGTGGGAAGACCAAAGTTGGCTGTTTTTCCAATTAAGCCGATTGTGATTGAAGAACCCTTTCAACAAGTGGGGTTCGTGTTTTATTAGAACACTTAACCCATCTTCAAGTGTAGGACATACTCATGTGTTGACTTCCATATATTATTTCACTACGTGGGTAGAAGCCATCCTAGTTAAAAGTACCACTTCATAGGTAGTATGTAATTTCATCAAAGAGAACATCTTGATAAGGTTTGGAGTACCAAACAAGATTATGACTGATAATGCTTCAAATTTTTCTTCTGTTGAGATGATGGATTTATGATATGGATATGGGATTTCTCTTGCTCATTTTTCAGATTATTATCCTGAAGGGAATGATCAAGCAAAATCAACGAACAAAAATTTGATGAACATTGTGAGAACGCTTATCAATGAATCTCGGAGAGGAAGCGGCACAAGAAGCTCTATGATGCTCTCTGGGTAGATAGGATTACACCCAAAAGATAAATTGGGATTTCCCCTTTTCAAGCGGTGTATGGTGTGGAATCCCAACTACTAGTGATAGTAGAAATACCAGCTTTGCATTTTATGAAAGCCATTGAGAACACCAGTTTAAGTGATTCTTTGGATAAGAGGATCATGTATCTCCATAAGTTAGATGAAGACAGGCTATAGGTTTTTATAGGATATTTTCCCATCAGTAGGAGGTGAAATCTTTATTTGACAAGAAAACCAGATCCAGAGATTTCAAAGTTGGAGACATTGTTTTGTTGTGGGATAAAAGACATGAACCTAGAGGAAGCCATGGTAAGTTTGATTCTCTTTAGCTTCGTCATTTTAAAATCAGGCACTTTACTGGTGAAAATTCTTTCTATCTTGATTACATGGATGGATCCTCCCTCCCACTTCCTTATAGTGGGTAGTACTTGATATTTTTCAAGTCCTAGGTGAATAGGAAGTCCTATGTATATTAAGTACAAGTGTGTGTTTTCTTTCCCTTATCTTTGTTTTGTTGTTTACCTTCCCTTGTTTTTGGTGTGTTGTCTTCTATCTTGTCTTGCCTTTTACTCTTTTTTCCCAATGGATAAGGTAGTGGTCTTCTTCCCCGAGTTTTCTTGATTCTTGTCCTGCCTTGTTCATGTGATCTAGTCAAGTCATCCCCGAGAAAGAGCCAATTGTTGTCTTCTCAAAATTTCCTCTCTTTTGAAAGTTATAAATTTGAAAATTTTGAGTTGACACTCATCGAGTAATGTTCAATGAAGTAGAAATTTGAAGAGATGGTGAAAATTTGTGTTTATTGAGGTCATTTTAGTGACTTACGGGTTTGTTAAACATATTTGTCCATCATGTCCCAAGTAATTATGAGCCTTTTATTCACCGATCGGTTGATTTCCCCACAAGTCCCGTTTTCGGCTTTAATGGAACTTTTTGTCCCATTTGTCCCAAAGTTTACTCGAACTTCCTTTTCCCCGATCACCCACTTCGACTGCATTGGGTTCTTTGCAATTTCACATCCCATCTATCCCAAATGCGTTTGGGCCTTCTGTTCACTGATTACCCACTTCGCCCACATCGTCCGAATCATGTCTTTGTGTCCCTCATGTTTCTGTGTCCCTAGACAGCCCGTGCTCATTTGGCTTGCTTTTCCTGCATTGGCCGGATCGTGTCTTCATGTCCCATGGACCATCTGGGCTATTTTTTTCTACTTTTCCCACATCTCATCTTTTTGAGTCAATGTAAGGTGTATTTAATGCCCATTTATGATCTTCTCTCTCTTGAACGGCTATTTAAAGGGACTACCACCTATGCATTTGTCACATTTCTTGCTTGCTTTTTCTCACCCGCATCCTAGCAATTGAGTCATTTGTTCATCTCCTTGTATCCCTTTACATTTTCATCGTGAATTTTTTCTTGGAAGGTTGTCCCTCTGTGCATTGCAAAAATGAAGATCAAGTTTCAAGGGCAGGAACATCTGTCGCCTCTAGAGACCTCTGTACCAAATATTGGGGATAGTGAAGTTCAAGCACTTAGATTTTGGCGATTTTTGGGGCAGACTAACATGTGCCAACCCTGCTCCCATGGCCCAAATGATCAGTGACAGTGGAATCACGTATGCGGCTAGTTTTCCCATCTTTGTGTAGTGTGCCGACACCATGCTCACTGCGGAGCTCATTTCAACCCAGATACCAAGGAGCTTGCTAATGTGCATGGGGAATTAATTGCCAAACTAGATGCTACTACCATTTCTATTGCCCTATGCATTCCATGAGACCAGAAGACTCCATCGTTCTCACTCTTGCTCAAGCTCAGACCCTATTTGACCAAGACAGTGAAAAATACAAGGCACGAGTAGCGAATTCATGGTTAAAGAACCCTAAGAAGGGAGCGTCCCGACTCTCCAAAGCATTATTTAGGGTTTATTTCAATGAGGATCTATCATATTTCATCATCTTGCTCGCTCGTATCATGGGAATTCCCTCCACCAACAAATTTCATTTTTGGATGTGCCCCTTTATAAACATCATCTATGAGGGCAAGCAGAACATAAACTGGGCGAAATTATCTATATGAACTTGACTGAGCAATTTTCAAATGTTCAGAAAACTAAGAAGTTCTATATGAATTCTTATCTCATGTATACCCTAGCTACATCCCGAGAGTGGTTCGGTTTCACCTACATGGAGGGAAAGAAGGATGAGCCTATCTACACATACTACCCTCAGTTTACCCTCGAGGCCAACAATCACAATTTCAGAAGGGTCAATGATGCTTTCACCATGTATATTGTAAGACTCTTAGAGGGTGACACTGCTAGGATATTTTCTAATGAAGCTATAGCTCTGATAGCCAAGTATGGGGCTTTCTTCATCTAATTCAGAAGGTTCTCATACATCATGTTGGCTTGTTTTGAAAGTACACCCCTCAAGCTCCCCATGTTTTACGATGATAAGATGGCTCTGGTTGAAGTGTGTAGGCAACTTGGTAGTCTACACACGGTAACTGTAGAGATAAGAAGATCACTAGTCTTCATTTCCCTATCTCCCTGGGAAATTATACATGCAAAATGCCTCTAGATGCCTAAAACATAGAAAGGGCTATTTCCCCTCTCACTATCCATTTCTTCAGACCCAGGACTTGTTTTAATCTAAAGAAGTTTATTGATCAGAACCTCAAAATAGCTTATCATCATAAACCAAACACTGAGGATTACTGGGTTGATTGTGCTAATGATTTTAAAGCCTAGAAGGAGGCATTATGATAGACTCTCTCTGCAACAAATTATAGATCTCAATCTCTACTAGGTGCTTGTAGGGTTTGTGGATTATGATGAGGGCTTGCAATCCTTTGAGTTTGAAAGTTCCATCAAGCACACACCTCCAGAAACCATAGCTTTGTATGTGAAGGAGAAGGATGATTTAAGTGAAATAATTACCCCTATCCTCATCAAATCTAAGGTTTGGTTTGATAGGAAGGTTTGTGAATTTAGAAAAACTAGGGTAGATCTTCGAGAGAGAAACGTCCACACTGGGAAGGAAGTACATACACCCAATATGGAGGTACTTGAGTAGAATCCTCATCTTCCTCATTGAAAGCACTGAATCATCTACTCCTTCTTCTACTCAAGTGTATGAAAAGAAGATTAAAGAGGTTAAGCAAGAACTAATTGAGGAAGAAAATCTTACGAACGGTTTGAATTGCCTTCAGGGCTAGAGAAAATTATTGTTCTTAGTGAAAGTGATGATGATGAAATGCCAAATTCTGCTGAAGCTCCTGAAATCACTGTTGAAGAAGAAAGGGAGGTTCCAAGTACTGAACCTCCTAGTATAATGACTCCTCTACAAAGGAAGTTCCTGAGGTTCCAAGTACTTCTCTACTGGAGGAAACAATGGTTAATACTTTGAGTGCCATGAGTTCACTTTCTCTTAGGCCTCTTGTCCCTTCCTCCTCTTCTTCTACCTTTTCCTAGGTGTAGCCCTTGGTTGATAGCAAGAAGAGGAAGGCTTCTTCTCATTTAATAAGGCTAGATTTTGATGTTGTACCATCTCTGCTTGGTACTGCTCCTCCTCCTCTAGCAAAGAGAGAAAATATTACTTCAAGATATGTAACTGATGCTAAGGGCCAATAGTTCCTTGACATTGCAAAGCCCAAGGTTGATAAAGCAGAGAAGGATCTTTTGGTCTCTGATTTGGAGCTTTCCAGGATCCCAATGGGAGAATCCACTCCTGAGAGTGAATTTCATAACCTTCAGGAAACAGTAACTAAGGTTATTCAATGGGTTGAGAAACGTAAACAAATCATAGAACATTTGGAAGAACAAAATATAGTTCTTTCCAACTTTATTAGATCATTGTTAGCCAAGGATAAAGTTTTGGATACATCCCCACTGGCTACTCTCCCACCCCCCATGATTCTCAGCCAGGATGAAGTTCAGAGCATCAAAGACCTATACAAGTATTCACCTTATGGGAAGGTGTGGAGGCTAAGGTGGATGATATGACTATAACAAGACTGAACTTCATTATGGAAGCCTTCAAAACCAATGAAAAAGTGATTAATTTGCAGCAGAAACTCTCTTCCTCAATCAAAGCTATGGATAAAGAGCTGAAGGTCTGGAGTAGTTATATTACAAATCTTCACCTAATGGGTAAAACTGATGAGAAGATCTGTTGGTCAACAATGTATTTGATGATGCCAAGAATAACTTATCAAAGGCATGGATTTTTAGTGTTGAGTGGAAGATAAAGGTTCTGGAAGAAGCACTAGGAGAATTGAGGAATGTGTGGCAAAAAGGAGAATCTTTTAAAACTTGTGTCTCATCAGCCTTCAAAGATATTCACTGCCATCTTCAAGATGAAACTACAGGTGTTCCCTTCTCTCTTCAGGAAATCAAGGCTCAGTTCAAAACTTTTGTCAAGGATGATTTGTTTAAAGAAGAGTCATTTACTAAAGAGAAGATGGAAGACATTTGTTCCCTCCATTTAGCTATTGCCGAAGCTAATAAAGAATATCTGGAACATACTGAATTTGATAAAGATATGGAGAAATGTCTAGGAACATGGACTCATGCTACTGCCAACACAACAATTCCAAGAGGCATGGAAATAGTAGAAGCATTGAAAAATTCAGACATCGAATCCTCAAATCAGTGGGCCCCCCTTAGTCATAATCGGATGTGTATGCTTCTTACATTTCTTTCTCTTCTTCTATTTTTAGTTTTCAGCTCTTTGTAAATTAATTAAGGACTTTGTATTATGCATTTCCTTGATTAATTTTTTGGTTATAAGAAATGGTTACCAAATGTAACCAATTTGTAAGTTATATAATGAGCTCTCCCGCCATTTCAAGGGGATGGAAGTCTAATCATTTATTTTGAAAGTGTAAAAGAACTTAAAGCTATCAATAAAGAAGATTTTCCCTTCTTGTTTCTCTCTGAATTTATTTATTCCCTCTTACTTTCTTGAATTTTTGAATCATTAATCTATTTGCATTAAGAAGCTTTGTATTCTTGTGGATGTCATCTCTGGAACTTTGTGTCTGTGAAATAACATCTAGTGGTTTTAATATGAATGATTCTGTTCTATATATTGTCCTTACTTAGCATTTATAAGGAACTATTTTGCTATCTATACTTCCTAAAAGTGCTATTCTACCTTTTCCATTCATTAGTTCTTCTGTTCTCTTGTATTGATAATTTGTCTTGGCATTAAAACACTTTCATGATATCAGAGTTCCTCATCAAAGTTGGAAGTTGTACATTTGTAAATAGTTGTGTCGTTTGCTTTTAATAAGGGAACCTCTCCCATTAAAGAGGAGGGACTTTTTGTCCCCTGACTATTGCTTTCATTAAATTCATAATTTGACAACCAAATGGGTTTTCGGGCTGATTTTGGATACTTTGCCCCTTTTCCAAATTGAACTCAAAATCCTCAACTTACCCCCAATGACCCCCTTCCCGCTCTTTTTATGGAAAAACAACACGTGTTCATGGAAGTTCTCGGGGATATTTAGTACTTTTATACTTTGTTACCTTAATGCCAAGAAATATGGTCAAGCCCCGCCCCAGACATTCAACCAATGTGTGAAAAATGGATTTCTTTGAGCGGGGTCAATCTCAATTCTTACACCTTTTGACTACAAATATTTGAAGGAATATTTTTGGGCCTCGGGGCCAAATTATCCATGTTATATGATTGTTGTAATTGTTTTCTATTAAGGACCATCATTCCGCGACTAGTCGAAAGCATCGTTTAACATCAAGTGGTGGAACCAATCACGAATCTTACAACACGGCCAAGGCATGACGAACAAGGCATTTTTCATAGTTTAGAGGAGATTTATGATTGAAAATTTTTAGAAATCAATCGGAAAAACATTTCTAACACAAACCTCAACTAAAAAAGAGGAAGAAAAACCCTAAATAAGAGGAAACCAGATGATCTTAACATAATAATAACAATTGAACTTGTTTTCCTCCACAGGAAAACCAGACATAAATTAAAAATTTGAAAGCACATTTGTGATAAAAAGGAGAGAGATTATTTGATCTCTAACAGAGAAGATGCTTCTCCTCACAAAAACTAGATAACAACCACACTATTTCTCCTTAAATATGAACAATCTCCCAAAATAAGCTAGTTTAAAATAAACATGATCATACCTGCAATTTCTTGATTTTCCTCGTATGATATCACACTTAGAAAAACTATACTTGAAATTAATGGTTGAAAACATCAGCCAAACTTGTAATCACACCTTCTTTGCAACAAAATCTCAACACATATGATAAAAGCATTATACAAGAATTATAGGACATTTTCTCCCCTACTTAAAATGAACTCGGATCACTAGACTGATATGACTCAATCCTTTGATCACAAACTAAGACACCATATTCTTGATACCAATTGAAAAACACCACTTTTCAACATAGATTAGGCTCAACTACAATATTGTGCCCTATACCAAAAGACCAATTCTCAACTACCAATTGTTTAGAAATAAAGAACAAGTTTTGTTTACCTTACCAACAACACTTCCATCTCTGTAAACATTCTTTAACATGTCTTTAAGACTTTGTATACCTTATTGGCACTACTAACTTACTTATGAAACTAAAATATCCACTTGATTATCTACGCCCTTAGTTCTTGACTCCTTTAATGGCTTTTTAGATACCAATTGAGATTATGCAAACCTCACTAACTTACCCTTGAATTCAATTGATATAGACCTATGCATAAAGTAATTTTGACACAAACAAACTTTGCATACCTTGTTCATTCAACTCACAGAGCTAACAATCTCCCCTATGTCCATACTCTCCTTTTGAGCCACAAAAAAATAGCAATATTTTTTTCTATATCGAGACTCTCCTTCATGTTTCACAAATCATCATCACCAAACCATGACTTCTTCCTTGCATCAACATCATTCCATCAACTAGGTATTCACTATAATATACCTCTATCATAACTTATCTTATTCATGTTATGCAAATGAAACATTATAACTCATGTCATGGACCTAAAACACTCAACTCAACAATGAAAAAATCTGCAATCTTTGTTATGCTTTATGATTTCATTATGCATACTTAGATTTCTCTATCCTCTATGATTTCTATCATGTTTCCTTCCTTATATGACTTCTCAACTTCAGATCATAACCTAAAAAGCACTCTTAAACCTCATTTCTAGTCTTTATATCCTTCATGACCATATAGCCTATATACCTCAAATAAAACATATTGGTATTACAAACCAATCACTTGCTCTCAAGTGTCATAGACCTAAATTAGGCCACAAAACATAATCTTATGCACACCACCTTCTTCAATCTGTCTATTTTCCTACTAACCCTACTCAAACTTTATTGATGAATAGGATCTACAAAAACCTTCTACATTCAAGGACAATGTTAGATATGAGTGCAATTTCAACAAACAAGCCTATTTCCTTTAGAATTTAAGAATCTTCAAATGCCACAAAAGTACCAACTTTCACTTCAAACATGTTTAATGGATTTGAACACCTTCTACCTACCGAATATCCTCAAACAAACATGATGAAATCATTCATAAAGGATCGCCATGATATTTTGCCTATTGAGCCTACTTAAGCTTTCTCCAATGCTCTAGTAGCCCTAAAATGATGCAAAGCTTGTAGCTTAGAGAGATTCACAATGTTTCAATGCAAACTAAGAATATTATAGATACCCTTTTTCACTTTACAACTTATATTGCAATTTCATGCCCTGAGAGTTAGTACATCCCCTTCAAATCACCCTTTTTGTTCCCAATTAGGTCTCCCCTTCAATTAGCCTTTTATGAGGACAAATTAATTTTTTTAAGAAAAATTACAAGGTTTCTGAGAAAGTAAAAGTGCTTTCAATCACCCTTTATTGGATTCTATTTCGCTTCAATTTTCTTAGCTTCTTTTCAAGCAAAACCTCCTTAAGTCACTTTTCCCAAATCCAACTAGGCTTGCTCTTTGAGAGTAAGAATGAGTTTTATTAAGTTTTTATCTTTTCACGTGTTCCTTAGCTTCTAGGCCTTCCTAGACTCCTTAAATCCCTCTAGATAACTCTTATAATTCCTTATACTTCATGTTTATAATTACAATACCTTCAAGTCATATCAAGTTTCATATCTTTATTGATAGCTTCTTAATATAGGGACTGTCTTAGGATACCTCTTACTTCCAAAGTATAATAAATTGATATTCCTTCAATTTTTTCACCCCTGATATACCTATTATAAGGTTCTAATGACATTAATAATTGCATCATATATGCATTCCTTAATACCTAGTACTCAAGGTATTCATTCTACAAAAGCTTTCTCAAACTATGTATTATTAGGGTCATGGTGAGATATTTGAGTTTCTTACTCCTTAGATTTTATTACTCATCTAGTGATCCTCTATCACCTTCATTACACCTCTCTCCACCTATAATAGCAGTCTCATAATTTTGAAATGAAGGAAAACAATACCTTCAAATAGAGTTGCCTTCTAACCCTCAAAACAAGGTGATACTAACAATCTGACTATAATTTTTAGGTTTTGACCCCTTAAACAACTAAAAACACCATGAAACTTTGTGGAAACCTCTTGCCCCACTCATATACACCTTTTCACAAAGTTTTTATTTTTTCTATGGTTAATTTGCAAGTTCCTCAATTTTTCATCTTTCCTCAAAACCCTAGACAAGGTATAGCCGGAAACAATATTATTTGGTTTATAACACTTGTTTGATCCTTGAAGCCTTATCCAAGGTTTAGGATGCATTTATAGACCTCCAATCCAATGTTACAACCATGATTAAACATGAAATACCTTCATTTTTTTACCCCACTAAACTAGATTTACTAGTCCTCAAGAGAATGTACAATAGAGTTCATCGGTTTAGGCCTTTTTGTAAATTTCCACTAACGAACACATAGGTTAATTCTTATGATTACTTATTGATAGTGATATCATGTTCTCCTAGAAACTAAAAAACCTTAGGGTATTTTTAATCATTCAAAACCAAACATATCCTTACCTCACAATCTTACAACTTTGTATTGGTATATGGCTTAACTAAGAGTTTTGTATCTTGACACAATTTCAACACTTTCCTACATAGTCATTTAGCACATTTAATAACATTCCTTGCACATCAATCAACTCCACATTCCATTTAATCTTAATATTTACTAACCATACAACACTCAAGAATACATTTCTCCATTAAGAACAATCCAAAATTAATCATTCCATGAACTTATTACAAGGGAAAACTACATGATTTTATCTTCTTTATAGTTTTTTGGGCCCATAAGCACATCCTTGGCTCCTTATATGTATTTTTCCTTCTGAAATCCTCTTCCAAGATCTTAACTAACTCATTTTTTTGAACTCCTAACTTATAATAGAAAAGGTAGTTACAAACTTACACCAAGGAGGCCAACCATATTTTGAGATGACCATAGGTCATGAAGTCCTAAGATAAATTTTTAAACACCTTATTTTACACCCATAAGGTCCTAAATAACATTTTACATCACCATTAGTCTTTACATTTACATCATACCCCCATCATATAGACTTATGAATTCAAATTTTAAGAAACTCCATTTCGGAGGTAAGCATACAAAGGATATAACAACACCTAAGAAGGATTCAAGGAGGTTAGGAAACAACCTAAAAACAAAAAATAGGTATAATAATACCCCACGTACACAAAATTTGATGAAATCCAAAAATTGACTATACGAGAATATGATGTTCTGCATCACTTCTTGAAGCTCATCCCTTTGTAACACAACTTCATGAATTTTATGTTTGTAACGATCCGATCAAATCATTATACACATACCATGTAATTCAACTCGACCTTATTACATTTACCTCAAGCATTTATACCATTACTACATACCTACAACACATGTCCATGGTGCATCTATTTGATAATGAATGCCTCTATGAATCCTAATAGAGACACCATGTTTTCATGAAGCTATAGAACATTATGAATTCGGGAGATTCCAAAATTTCCATTCCTTTCTCAATCACTTTGTAATCATGAGACTGGTATTATACCTTTAGGAGCCACTTTTTCTTCTTTGGCCCTTACGGATTGATGTCTATATCATCCTTCTTCTCCTGTGTCTAAATTGATTTCAAACACACTTGGCACTCTTTAAAATCTGGTCTATGCTCTTTCATGAAAACAATCCACCTTGGATTGTAGACTTATTAGGACTCAACTTGACTATCTTTGGTTCCTCCTTTACTTCATCTAAAAGATCTAATTTCATGATGTGTTTAACTACATTTTATTCCTTCTTTACCTCATTTATAGGGTCTAACTTGATATACACTTTCTTAACTCTAGGAACTTCAACCTTCTTTCTCTGTCTAGATGGTTTATGATGGAAAAACCTTGCAATATGACCTCTTTAATGACATTTATAAGAAACATCTCTCATTCCTCTTGACTGATATGGATTGTGACATTCATATTCCCATGAGAAATCATTCTTGGAGGGTCTTCTACTTTCTCTTGTCCTATGACTAAAACAATTACATGAAAAATAGAAACCATTGAATGAATTTGCATACATTATGGCATTTGGCTATCTAAAGATTTTTTTTTCAAATTGTTCTTTAATTTGACATTCTTTTTCATGCCAACATTCTCCTTATTATCCTTTTGATCTTTCTTATAACTATTTCCCTCATTTTCAATTTCATTTCTCTTCTTGTGGTCTCCATTCAAACCAAAACCTATTTTATCACTAGCAGACTTCTGACTACTCAACATATCATTTAGAGCCTCAGTGATCTTTTAAAAAAAAATTAGGTCTACATCTTATTGTTTCCTAATTCAGTTATGACTTCGAGAGACTTATTTTCTCACTTGAACTTAATACATATTTCTTCCTTGGACTTGAGACTAGCTGTCACCAACTCATCCTGACTTTCTAGTTCGTTTATGATCTCTTCATTCTCACTATCCATGCCACTAATTTGTTCTTCACAATAATTTATCAAATAATTCAATTTGTGGTTTGTTTTTCTTTGAATCTTTAGCTCATCTATAGCACTCACCAACTCTTCTTGTAGGTCCACTTTTGCTTCTCCATATTTTAAATCTTCCATGAAATTGGTCTAACACTCACCACTTGTTTATTTTTCCATGAATATAATTCCATTGTTGTCATCATTTCCATCATCACAATCAAATGAACTGTTATCACTAACATTAGAGGAGTTGTTGTCACTACTATCTTCTTTGGACTAGAAATTACTCTTTCCGTTGAATGACCTTTTCTTGCCATCATGCTTCTTGAAACTCCTTTTATCATAGTTATGAGACTTCTTGTCCCCATCATCATGTTATTCGTGCTCATCGTGCTCATATTTATTCTTGTTAAGGAATTTAGATGCAAAATTACAAATCTTACCAAAATTAAAACATTTAAATATAAGTGTACCATTGTACTTACCTAAGCCTCTTCTTAGCTTTCTAACAAATGTGGCCACTAACTTGTCATCATCAATCTCTAAATCATAATTATATTTTACTTTCTTACCTTGTACCTTCTTTCTAGCCTTGAATGCAACATCCTTCTTAGAGGGTTTATCATCATCTATCCTCATCTTATAGGAAGTCAAGATGACATGAAGCTTATCCATTTACAATGTGTAAAAATCATCCACTTCCTCTATAGCATATACCTTTGGTTCAAACATGGGTTTCCAAGAGCTTAAAACCTTTTGAACTATTATTTATTATTCCATAGTTTATCCTAAACCTCTAGTGATATTGACCAATTCATCAACTCTTGAAGGATAAGAAGCAATGTTCTCATCTTCCTTCATTCTAAAAATTTTACACTATCTTCGGTGGGTCTGTAATTTTTCTAGCTTGATCTGGAATCTCCTTCATATATGGTTTGCAAATTCTCTCAAATTCCTTGAGTTGTATCGTAATGCATGACCTTCAAAAATCAGCCTCTAAAAAACCACAAAATATAGAATTCATTGATTTATAATTGCTTTCATAATATGTAGACACAAAATCGCGCACTTTGAGTCATTATTTAGTCTCTATTGTACACTACTATTCATATGGTTCCTAAGTAAGAAAATTACTAACTAACCCATGTATTTGGCCACCTTTCTTTGCTTTATGCTTCTACTTTCAAGCTTGCACTCTTACTTGCTTACTCCATTTTTCTACCTTTCGACATTTTTCATTTTCAACGCTAGCGCCAGCTAGGATGTCAATGTCAGTGTGCCCCGTCCCCTTTGGGAACACCGGTCCTCTTTGTACTTTTCTCACAATTTTTGGGTCCTTTCTAGTCATTTAAGCATCTTATATTTTTAGTAGTTGGCCTTTTTGGGGCTAGTTACGATATTCAAGCAAAGGAATCTTATAAATAGAAAGTTATGTGATCATAATAAGGGGCCAAGAACTAAGAATCTACTATCTCCACCTAAGATTGCATCCATCAAAGGCATCCATATCTCCATTTGCATCCATATAGCTCCAACACAAGGGAAAAAGGCTAGTTCATCGCATCACACTTCATAGGAGGGGAGTCTATTTTTCCATGCACACATTTATTATATTCTACATCTATTTACTTGTTCACTACTCAAAAAGTGTGACTAGCACAAGATAAACCTATGGCACAATTACACACACATCTAGAACTAAACTTGGTCTAAGATGTAGTGCAACACTCGGTGATAATTCCATCCATTTGGTAGTTCAAGATAGTATGACCCCTTCATATGCATATTTTTGTTTTTAGGATTTTGGTTTTTCCTTGGGGTTTAGCAAGTGATTTATCCATTTCAAGTGTATAGTGACATCTAGCAAAGTTGAGCGACATACACACAACAAGAAGCACGAAGTGTAGACACTGGCGACCACAATGAGAACTAGGTTCGACCATTTCTGTAGACCATGGCACCCAGAATGCATACCGGGTTGCCTAGTGGCACCCTTATCCCTCTTGAGGCACCCCATCCCATCAAATCCTCTAGATCTACAAATTTTGGGGCTTATGTACGACATGTTTCCATCTCTGTTCAGCTAGTCTCCACTATGACATGGTCAAGCAACCTCTGCGGATCAACTAAGGATCTTCTAACCCTCTTTGCACATTAGGGTTTCATATTTTCTAGCATATTTTTCTTGGGTATTATTTCAGTATTTCATTATTCATTTATTTATTGAAAACTTGCATTAGATTAGGCTAGTGTATTTACATTTTAGCATAATAATTTTGGTGAACCTGAATGATCAAACCCTTTCTTTTAAATATGTCTTCTCCTTATCAAGTCATGACTCAATCATCTTATCCTTCTTTCACACCTACTAAAGTCTCTAGTATAGTTACTAATACTATTGTGTCATGCAAGTTTGTACTCAACATCCTCCTCATTTTGTTACACCTAGGGTTGATCCTTCTATCAATATAGTAACTACTCACCATGCTTGTCCTCCTACGGCTCCACCCACTTCTCTTCCTCCACCTATCACTTCCTTGGCTCCTTCTACTCCTCTTAAGGGCTATGATATCATTGAACAACTCAAAAATACACTAGCTAATATTTCCCTCTATGAATTATTGTGTAATGCACCAGACTGTCGTCAAACATTAGAAGCATCCCTTCATGCCATTCATATAGAAAGTGATAACTCTGTAGTGGCCTTCACACACCTCATTCAGTCTCTCAAAAATATGCCACATGCTATATCATTCACTCATGAGGACATATCACCTTTTGCTAAAAACAATCCATGTGTGCCCTTGCTTATTACTGTCATTATTAGCACCACTTGCATCAAACATGTACTTATTGATAATGGGTCAGCTATCAACCTATGTGCTCATTCCCTTCTCAAAAAATTGGGTATTAATGATAACCTAATTTCTAAGAACTCTACTCTTATTCGAGGTTATGACTCTACTACTCACACATGTCTAGGGACTATTTCACTACATATTTGGGTTAGGCCTAAAACCATCCTCACCGACTTCTATGTTATCAATGCCTCATTTCAATTCAATTTGTTACTCGGTAGACCTTAGATCCAAGAAATGCAAGCGGTCCCATCTACTGTCCACTAATGTGTCAAATTCTTACATGAAGGTTATGAACATACTATTTACACGGATCTTGAAACTTTCAAATTTTGTCACATCGACCCTATTCTATCGCTATTTGTATCCCTCCTACACAATGTATTCCATATAGTAGCATTGACACATATGACATTGGTCAATCTAGTGCTTTGCGGTATTCTTCTACCACTCCAAGTATTCTAGCTATTTCTACTCACACTACGATGATTATCTCACCCACCATATCTACTCTAATGATCATTTCGATCCACCTGTTGAGACTCCTCCTGCTCCTACACCTAATGCAAATCGTAGCAATATACTCAAAAAATCTATATAACATAATAATGATAACACGAGATGATTCTAAGAATTCTGATGATGAAGTTGATTCCATCAAACTTCTTGATGAAGCATTGGGCGACTTAATTTTAATCATATCAATGTACATGACTCCTATTTCAATAATACCTTTATGGCTAATGGCCCAAGTGAATATAAATTCAAGACCCCTCCTTCTAACAACGCTATGATACTTTATTAGGGGTTTGTTAACACCTTAGATGTTGTTTCACCCTCCCCGACCAATCTACATCTCCACCCCCTCCTTTCACATGCATGTTATTGATTAACAAATCTTTTTGGCATCATATTCTAGTCAATCGTACTTGTTCAGATACTATTTACACACTAGATGAATTTACTATGCTTGGCTTGACACTTAACAACATTTTATCACCAATTCACTCACCTCACCTTTACTATAGTTATTGTCACATTATGATCGTATATGGTCTTTTTCTGTTTCATCTGACAGTCTTTGTAGCATGTTCCCCTCACAGTTCTCCCCGACACTTGGGAAATATTTGCTTGACTTTATTGGTGGTACTTTATACATCAACCACACTTCTATCACATTCCCTATGCCATTTGGAAATGTTTCTATTGCTAATGACTCATCTCCTACTTATTCTTCAAATCTTTCTCATTGGTATGCACACAATTTTCCACCAATACCCCTCTGATGAAGAGTATGCAATGAGTGTTTACACCTTACGCTACAATGGCTATTTGTACGACCCACCTCATTTTATTGCTTATCATGTCTCTAATGCCACTCTAGTAGGTTTTGACCACGAAAATTATGATCTTTTAGATAGTGTCACATGATCATCTTCACCATTACACACTTGGGGAATTATGCGTACTTCCCCTAATCGATAACACACACCTATATCGACACACGCCACCATCAACATTACCTAATGATGCACTCTTGTCCTTTGCATCACACTTGACTATTGAGGGCATACTATACCTTTGGAACCTCACACACTACAATTTTACTCCATTTTAAGTAAAAAGATTCCAAAATAATGCAAATATAAAATCACACTACACATGGATTGATTACGGAGTTTGGTAATAGCCTACGTCTCGGGTTCTTATCGAACCTATTCCACTAGTCAAAATTTGTAAGTATAATGTTATTTCTTACAATAAAACCTAATGGAACTTTACTTGCCTATAAAGTACTCAAACCTTTGAAGAACACCGATGATCAATTGGTTCTATCCTCCACCTTCTTGGTGCCCAATAATCCTATGGAACTTGATCAGCCTTCCAGACATTTGCAAGACACCCTATGGCTCTCCGGTCAACAATTCCAAGCTTCACAAATAAAAGTGTGGCGTTATGGGCCAATTGGTGAGTTTCCAATAACTCCAATTTTTACAATTTTCCTATTAAAATAATAGGACTTAGCTTCCCAATATTTTCCTATTAAATATTAAATAGGACTTACTTTACAAAAATATTGCCTTTAAAAATTATAAGGCCTATTTAAATAACTTGGAAGCTTTTAAAATCTCCTCAGTTGCCTTTGAATTGGCTTAGAAGCTTAATGCCTTCGAAATTTGAATGAATGTGTATGAGGGGCCTTTTATAGCCTTTGAGCACCTGAAATATAAGGATAAATCATTTATCCTTTTGTTTTATAATCCGTATAGGGATAAACAAATTTTAGCCTTAATAAGGCTTTGAGCGGGTTAATAGGGATTAATTCTCTTTTTTAAGCTTTTAAATAAGCTTAAGCCATATTTGAAAAAAATCAACCCCATAATAATATCCACTCTTCACGTGGATGGAGTACAAGCTTTATGTGGGGAAAATCCCACATTATATGCAAGCCTTTTTAATAGGCTTTATCCACCAAAATTTGTTTTCACGTGGACTTTATATATATATATATATTTTTATAAGATTCTAAAATATTTTTAAGTGGGTAAAACATTAACCCATTTTCATTCCATGTGCCCAATTCAAATCTACCAAGTGTCTAGAAATAACAGATCCACGTGTCCATAAACAACAATGCCACATGTCACTCCACATTAATGCCACGTCATCTCTTTTGATAAGTTTGACCAAACTTTTAACTCGCTCATATCTTTCATACGGACTTGGATTTGGTCCGTTTCAAAATGCGTTCAAAAAGGTCTGGTGATCTCTATGTAATGGTGCTTTAACTCCAAATGATTTCAATACCATTAATTTTACCATTGACCAAATGTTGACCAAATGACAACAATTTTGACCCAAACTTTGACCAGTCATATCTTTCGCATAGACTCGGATTTGGTCCATTCAAAATGCGTCAAAAAGGTCTTGGTGAGATCTATCGCAATGGTGCTTATTAAAATGATTTAAAAATCATTCATTTTTTTAGTTGACCAATGTTGACCAATTGTTGACCAACTTTGACCTAGTCACCATTTTGCACATGGACTCTATTTTTTGATGTTCAAATAGTCAACATGGAAAGCTCTTAGAGTCATCTTCCACACTATGCCAATCATGGGAGATTTAGGGAACATATATCCTCCATATTGACCTCCAGATCACACCTCCCCAATGGGAAATATTTTTGTCCAAAAAGCTTGTAAACTCCAAATCACGTTGCTGAGAAGAGATCTATGCAAGTATTCTACCAACTCCACAATCAAAAAATGATGGTTCATACTCTAGGACTGTGGCACTTGGGCTCACTGCCTCCTGCTGCGCCACTCGATATCTGAAGAAGACCTCCACACCTCTATTATATGGTGCTAAGTTTCCCAATGAAACCTCAACGCTCCCACTGTGTGGTGCTAAGCTTCCAGATATCTGACAACAAGGATCCCTTTTACTCTATAACACAAACTCCTAGCTTCGAGTTGATTCCATAGAATCCAAACTAGTGGTCAAAGGAACTCCATGCTATGTAGAGCTAAGAGTGATCCGATGTCGGTGATGGAC
The DNA here is from genome assembly GCA_018340775.1 of Taxus wallichiana var. yunnanensis. Taxonomy (NCBI): domain Eukaryota; kingdom Viridiplantae; phylum Streptophyta; class Pinopsida; order Cupressales; family Taxaceae; genus Taxus; species Taxus wallichiana. Next base: position 320,348,086 of record CM031237.1, read on the forward strand.
AATGACTTGTCAGGTACCATCCTGCTACAAGGCCATAAGAGACTCTACATAGAATGAAGATGTGACTGATGTCATGTCCCTTTCCAAACCTCAATGCTCCCATTGCATGGTGCTAAGTCCTCTTTCAAGACCTCAACACTTCTAATGCATGGTGCTAAGTCTTGATGATCAACTACCATTATGTTGCACATGGTCACAATGCCTCTACACAGTAATGATGATCCGAGCTGATTTCTCATGAGCTCAAAAATGGTGACTCCAACCCCATTGCATGGTTGTTGCCTCTACATGGTACAAATCCTCCTGTTGATGATGACTATCAGGTACCACTCTGCTGCATGGTCACAATACCTCTACACAAAATGAAGTTCGGGACTTGTTGTCATATACCAAAGTGTTTAACTACCATTCATTTCGGGGATGTTGGTTGCACGATCACAATGCCTCTACACAAAATGAAGTACTGACCTATTGTCAAATGTCAAATGTGTTTAGCTATCATTCTACTGCATGGTCACAATTCCTTTGTATAGAATGAAGTTCCAAGATGACACCAGTGAGCTCAACTATCTGCACATGTGGCTGATAAATCTCCAAGCTTAATATGAGTTAAATCATGTATCCAAGCTATAACAAGTACTCACAAGCTGATTAGGAGATATGTTTGGAGTATTAATCAAATTTTTCTAAGTAAGAAAATCCATTGAGTATGGTAAACCTTTCTCTCAACATTTTCTCACAAAATCTGATCTCCAAACAAATACTGCATACTATTCATCAACTTGAATTTATAATATATAATTGAAAAATTGTTGACTTACCCATTTTAAAGGACTTTCACTTTCAGGTATTACCTGGTCCTGGGTTGAATTGTCAACTGGTGGTGGATTAGGAACCTCTTTTTCCTTTGCAATAGGCCTCCATTCCATCTTTGGCTTGCCATTACTCTGATGGTGAGATGGATGCAGTTTCAACAATTGTCCACCCAATGCCCATTCCTCTGGAAATGAGCACAAAAATTCCTCTTAATCTCCTTCTTTTGGGATGAGGAACTCTTTTTGCCATTTCTCTCTACATGATGAGATTGGTCTTTTTGATTTGCCTTGTTCTTGATGAATGACATCAACTTCTTCATCAATGTCCTTCTTTTCCAGCATTTGGCCACATAATGATTATGCAATCCACAAAAAGTACATGGAAAGGCATTCCACATTTTCTTAAAATCATAACCATACTTCTTAAGATGAAAAAAGTGGATCAGAAGTTTTATTGTGCTTATGATTATGGTAAGAAACTAGAGGTGGAATTTCATTACCTCTTTGTTGATTTCTCTTACCACATCCTACCTGTGATGATGAAGCACAATTTTCTTGCTCAGAATCTTCTTGCAGGACTAGTGGGGTATTCACTTTTCTTTCAGAAGCTTGTCTCTCATCAGCATTCTTGGAGCAATCTCCAATATCCATTCCACACTAGATAACCCAAACCTACAAAATGAGGATGATCCTCGACCTATATTGGGTTAGATATGCCTTAGCCATTTTTACCAAGGCCTCTTCCATCAAATCCCATTTTAATAACAATTTGGATCCAATGCCTCTAGTATGCTTTTCAAATGAACCAAAGACATCATTACCTGAATGAAACTGAATGGGAGGAAGAAGATTCATGTGGTGAACAACTTACAGTGCAATCATCTTTCATGGTCTCTGCATCTGAAGTTGAAGGTATTTCCTTTTTTGATCACCACATTGCAACCTTGCCAAGAGCTCATCCTTGGTTTTGCAGTTCCATTTTCAAGTGAGCATTCTCCTCTTCCAAGGAGTAATACATCGATCATGGAAGAGAGAGTTCTCTTCTGGATTTGGTGATTATAAGATTCAATTTCTTGAGCTTTGCTTGTTTGGACATCTTGCCCATGGTGCACTTGTACCCTATTCAATCACACAAACTAAACTAACTACAACAAGCAATCACAATGGTCAAATCAAGATGACTATTTAATACCAAAATTTCTTAGAGATTAGCAAAGTTTGCAAGCTAAACCAGCTCGATACCAACTTGATCCGAAAATCTAGGTCAAAAATTTTAATATTTTTTTCGACCTTCGGACCCCTATAGGCTTATTAAAAATTACCGATAAAAATTACTCCATTTTAAGTAAAAAATCCAAAATAATGCAAGAATATAAATGACACTACACATGGATTGATTACGGAGTTCGGAAATAGCCTACGTCTCTGGGTTCTTATCGAACCATTCCACTAGTCAAAATTTGTAAGTACAATGTTATATCTTACAATAAAACCTAATGGAACTTTACTTGCCTATAAAGTGCTCCAACCTTTCAAAGAACACCGATGATCAATTCGGTCATCCTCCACCTTCTTGGTGCCCAATAATCCTACAACTTGATCGGCCTTCCAGACGTTCTGCAAGATGCCCTATGGCTCTCTCGGTCAACAATTCCAAGGCTTCACAAATAAAAGTGTGGCGCTATGGGCCAATTGGTGAGTTTCAATAACTCCCAATTTTTTTACAATTTACCTATTAAAATAATAGACTTAGCTTCCCAATATTTTCCTATTAAATATTAAATAGGACTTTATTACAAAATATTTCCTTTAAAAATTATAAGGCCTATTTAAATAACTTGGAAGCTTTTAAAATCTCCTCGTTGCCTTTGAATTGGCTTAGAAGCTTAATGCCTTGAATTTGGAATGAATGTGTATGAGGGGCCTTTTATAGCCTTTGAGCACCGAAATATAAGGATAAATCATTTATCCTTTTGTTTTATAATCCCGTATAGGGATAAACAAATTTTAGCCTTAATAAGGCTTTGAGCGGGTTAATAGGGATTAATTCTCTTTTTAAGCTTTTAAATAAGCTTAAGCCATATTTGAAAAAATCAACCCATAATAATATCCACTCTTCACGTGGATGGAGTAGATTTATGTGGGAAAATCCCACATTATATGCAAGCCTTTTTAATAGGCTTTATCCACCAAAATTTGTTTTCACGTGGACTTTCTAATATATATATATATATATATTTTTATAAGATTCTAAAATATTTTTAAGTGGGTAAAACATTAACCCACTTTTCATTCCATGTGCCCAATTCAAATCTGCCAAGTGTCTAGAAACAACAGATCCATGTGTCCATAAACAACAGTGCCACATGTCACTCCACATTAATGCCATGTCATCTCTTTTGTCGGGTTTGACTAGAACTTTGACTGCTCATATCTTTCGCATACAGACTCGGATTTGGTCCGTTCAAAATGCGTCGAGAAAGGTCTCGGTGATCTCTATGTAATGGTGCTAACTCCAAATGATTTCAATACCATCAATTTTACCATTGACCAACGTTGACCAAATGTTGACCATACTTTGACCCAAACTTTGACCAGTCATATCTTTCGCATACGGACTTGGATTTGGTCCGTTCAAAATGTGTTGAAAAGGTCTTGGTGAGATCTATGCAATGGTGCTGACTTCAGATGATTTCAAAATCATTCATTTTTCCATTGACCAATGTTGACCAACTTTGACATTCCATACTAGATCTGTTGAGGGTATACAAATCAAATGGACCTCATCACACTCACACATTCAACCATTCAATCTTTCTATCATGTGACATTCCTCCATTAGTGATACACGATATAGGCTACATCATCACTTCTTCTAGCATCCATTAGTGATATACACCATAGGCTACATCATCACTTCTCCTAGCATCCTTTAGTGATATACGCTTTAGGCTAAATCATCACTTATTTTATTATCTTGTTGTGATATACGCTTTAGGATAAATCATCACATGTTCTCACACCTCATCTCTAGGTCACATATCATCACTATGCATTCATCACATCATGCTACACACAACACATATTTCGACCATTTCTCTTTGACACACTCTCGTTTATGGTTCATTCTTGACTATTGAGGGGGCATAAAAAATGAATCTCACTGCATGCATATCCTTTCACTCGGGGGCACGTGGCTCCTATCATTCACGTTGCATTCCCTTCCATCCATTCACAACATACTACATATTTTTTTTCATTTACTTGTTACTTGTTCATCTTATTACACATGCAAATAAATATTGCATAGGTCAATTATCTTTATCATACACACATGCGTGGTCACTTTCTTTCTAGTTGTGATTGTAAGGCCATTACACATAGCATGGATGTTTGGAATAGTACATAGTACCAGTCCACAAAGGCTCTTGGGGGCATCCACTTTTGTACATTACATGTGTTATCATTTCATTTTGTTTTATATCACACTATTTTATGATATTATACACGATTTGACATCATTTTTATCTTTCTAATATGCTAATGGTTTCTTCATGTGCGGGAATTGTTTTGTAGGACTATTTACCACAATGGTCATCTGTTATATTGTTTGTACTTGTTTTTTGTTCTATGCCATTGTTTGTGGGATTTTCCCTTTGACTTGTGTCTACACTTATATGTCCTTGGCTTCATCGTCATTGATTGTCTTGCAATATTGTGGTGATGTCCCATGTTTTTAACCCACATTTCACATTCTACATTGGATTCTTGGGTGTTTACATTATCTACGTATGCATTGTCTTTGTATCTTACACTTGTCTTCTACATGCAAGCTTGTTCGTACTAACACTTATTCCTAGCCACTTGTTTGTGTGTGCCTTGATTTCTACAACTCACATCCCCTCCCCCTTGAGGAACAATTTGAGTAGTTGGTCCTCTTTTGGGCCACATACTCCTTTAGTGACATCGCATGAACCCCAAATAAGGGGGGCATCATTTTGGTGAATCAGTCACCCCATACAAAGTGGTTTATACACGGCCATACAACATAACACAATATCGATATAGAATAGTTCAAGGCTTAGAATCAGACATGGGTCCTTAGTACAACAATATGTTTCCTTTAGTTCCTATAACCAAGGGAAATTACTCGGTGATTGGGTTCAACGCAGTCTATAGAACTCATACACATTAGATTTTACATGGTAGGTTGTCCTTAGCTCATGCGTTGGTACACATCATCTGCAGTGGTAGTTTATTATGGGAGCGAGTTAAATGTTAGAGGATAACACCATACCTTCCTCTCTACACTACTTCTATTGTGATTTCAGATCACCTAAAAACTAGAAAGCACGAGAGATCTCTACGGGTTCGGGAAGTGGTTAAAGGTTGGAGGATAAATCAGAATTCACTCCATATACTTCTTTGGCCAATGGCATGAGATCACCTAAAAAACTTTCCCTTCATCGACATTTACATGATCCTTTCTACACTCTTCTCTCATCATGGATCAGGTGCACATATTCCTTTTTCACATTTTCAACATTTTCTTTTACATACTTCCTTACATGATTTTTACACACATACATGCATCTTTACACACACTTTTATCATATCCATGCATATTTTATTACTTGATCATCTTCTCTTTTGCAGGTGTGTTTGTATGGAAAGAAATTAGTCAATATAAACATCTACATCAACAATACGTACATCACACACATCGGCATTTACACACATGTTTTGCCATATGTTCATTTTCATCGACTTTTATATTTTTGCATTTTTAGTCTCCACGCTCCATATTTTTATCACTCCACACCTTGTCTAGTCCCTTGACATGCTTTCTACATCGATCTACATGCATATAAAGTATGCATCTCTATCTAATTTATGTTCTTGAGCATTCTTCTCACCAATATAAAGTGGGGAGAATGTAGACAAAAAATCACACACTTTGATTCATTATTAAGTCTTGATTGCATACTAGTATTCATATGATTCCTAAGTAAGAAAAGTAACAACTAACCCGTGTCTTTGCCCACCTTTCTTTTCTTTATGCTTCTTCTTTCAACCTTGCACTCTTACTTGCTCATTCTATATTTTTACCTTTTGGCATTTTCATTCTAGACACTAACGCCTAGAAAGGACACCAGCGTTAGGCATCCCTGTCCCCTTTGGGCACCTCGAGTCCTCTTTGTACTTTTCTCACACTTATTGGGTCCTTTCTAGCCATTTGAGAATATTATCTTTTTGGAAATCGGCCTTTTTAGGGTTAATTATGAAATTCAAATAAAGGTATCATATAAATATAAAGTTATGTGATCATAATAAGGGACAAAGAACTAAGCATCTACTATCTCCACCTAAATTTGCATCCATCGAAGGCATCTATAGCCCCATTTACATACATCTAGCTCCATAAAAAGGGACAAAAGGCTAGTTCATCTACATCAAACTTCATAGGAGGGAGTCTATTATTTCAATGCACACAATCATTACTTTACATAGCTAGTTATGTGTTCACTACTCACAAAGTGCAAGCGGCACTAGAGCAACCTAGGGCACAATTCCACACACACACACATACACCTAGAATTATATTAGGTCTAAGATGTAGTGTAGCACTCAGTGATAAGTCCATCCATGTAGATTGAGGATAGTCGACCCCTTCATATACATCTTTCTTTTTTAGGGTTTGTCATTTGATTTATCCATTGCAAGTTTTCAGAGACATCTAACAGAGTTCAACGACATACACATGACAATAAGTGAATAAGTACAGACACCTAGCGACCATATCAGAACAAGGTTTTGACTATTTCTATAGAGTAGAGAACCCGGAATTTAGACCAGGGGACCCACGGGCACCCTTATCCCTCTCCAGGCACCCTAGTCTAGTCGGATCCTCCATATCTATAACTTTCCAATCTTACGTGTGACAAGTTTATATCATTGTTCATCCAATCTCCACTGCGACATAGTCCAAAACCTCTACAAATCATCTAAGGCTCTTCTAACCCTCTTTACACATTAGGGTTTCATATTTTATAACTTAGTTTTCTTGGGTATTATTTCAATATTTCATTATTCATTTATTTACTGCAAACTTGCATTAGATTAGGCTAGTGTATTTACATTTTATCATCATCACAAATCTTCTTTCCTTCTACATCGGTAGGGGGTGTAGTGAGTATAATGTACCCAACAACCATTGATTTTCATATGTCATAACCTAATGACATTAGATAGTTCTTCATTTTTATGCTCCAAAATGCATAGTTGGTCCCATTGAAGAGAATATGTTTATTGGTTGAGAAACCTCCTTGAACTTGACTATCCATACTTGTGCTTCAAGGATCTCCTTCAAGTTGTTAAACTTGTTCCAAAGGACCAAACTCTGATACCAATTGTTGGAATCACAATCACTAAGGGGGTGAGTTAGTGTCTTTAAATTTTTACTTAAATTATGTTAACTTGCATGAACCATCAAAGCAACCATTCAACATCCATTAACCATTGTCAGCTTATTATGCATGAAACAACCATCTATAATAACAAAAAGCAATATAGAACACAACATGTATGTGGGAAACCATTCAAGGGGAAGAAAACCAATTGATCTTTGCATTAATAAACATAAATAAATATTTAGTGAAACACCAACTCCAAAAGGAGAGTCAACCCATAATTTATAAAACACCAACTTGCAAGGAAGCTACAACTCCCCAAGATTTAGTGAAGCACTAAACCATAGTTTTTTCATAAGAACCAACTTCCAAAGAAACACCAACTCCCTAAGTGACTTAGCACCAACTCATCATCCACCTTTGAATGTTTTCCATCTTCATTCTTGTTGTTATTTCAATAAATGATGGTATTCTTTTATCTTCTCTATCTTCTAATAGTATTCTTTGTCTTCAGTTTATCTCTACGATGTATCAGTCACATCATCATGCTACCATTCCTCTTGAACGTACTTTTCTCTCAATCATCCATACACTTGCTCATCTACTCTTGAATACTCTTCAAAACTACCTCTCATACTTCTTCTCTCATCATCTTCCTTCACCTTAACTAGGTCATGTAGGATTTTCTTTTCACATGCATAACACATGTATGATGATCATACTAAGTTCATTTCTCTCCTCATATGGTCTATAAGACATTATTTTACTTTATCCTATATTTTTATCTCATCATTTATTCCAACTACCCAAGCTTCTCAAATAAGGCTTGATTAGCATTGAATATATACTAGTCTCAAGAACATATGCCTCATAGGTCAGCCATGATAGATCATAAAATTCTATAATAACATGAACCAAACATGAATATGTCATATATTTAGTCATTCATACACAAAATATGTTCAATTCTCTATTACAATTTCATGAGGACCTACTAGCATTAGGTCTACTACACAACAAAGCAAAATGATATTGTTGAGAAATAATAGACATCTCCAAAGATAATTAACCTTCAATAACATTGTCCATGACCTCATATTACCTTATCCTTACTTGGAAATATCTGGACTAACCATGTAAGCCATGAAAACACCTTGAGAACAAAATTGTCCTATTAGGACTGCATACCAAGAAAATTTCCTTCAAGAATGAAGCTTCTACCACCTTCAATCACTCAACCATGGAAAATAAAGCATGTGGAAAATTTATACATGACCTCAACAACATCACTAAATTCATTATACACTTCAACTCAAGGAATATGGGCTCAATAACATCTCTTCTCCAAGCACACTCAAAACTGTCAAATTACGAAGAACCAGTCTTAAAAATTGACCTCATGGAAAAAATTAATAAGTGAAATATGTCCAAGAATGATAATATACATGTAGCACAAGTCCAATACATCCTTAAACAACCATTTATCCATCTTGTCCAATGAAAAATTGAATGCTATAGTAAAATATTCAGAAAATAGACTTGTACCTTCACATTTCTATCTCATCTAACAACACAAAACCACGGAGATAGATGGGAGCTTCCTCTACATGTTACAATCATCAAAAAGGTAAACAAATATTTTATGAGCATGAATGATCAATATATTTCATATCAACTTCTTATGAGGGTTTAATAAGGGTTTATGAGTGGTTTTGGTATTAATGATTGTTCATAAAGGATAAGACCTTAAAACCCAAACTAATGGTAAGATATCTTAGCTAGGAAACTCCACTATCTCTCTTAAAGATATAAATTTCCCATGCAAATGTTTCACATGCCATTGAGCATCAAAACGTGCACCTCGAGATGGGATACTCCACTCTTAGAGTTTGATATGACCAAAAACTCATTTTCGTACTTATTCTTCCAAACCATGACTTGAAACTTTTTCAACACACCTAAAATAACATGAAAACAAATTACATGCTCACATTTTCATAATGGCACTCAAAATTATCAACCTACCTCATTAGGACAAGAAGAACTCAAGAAATGGTCTAACTTCATACCTCTCAAAAAAAAAACTTACCATGTTTTTTCCTTCAAGCCCTGACCTCAAACTTCATGATGACACCTAAAATAACATATTGCACCACTAAAAATTATCTCATACCCATAATTACCTTGGAAATGGATCCACTTGACTCATTAGACCATGTTTTCTTCAACTTGCCTTCTAATACCTTGGTCTTCAAAATTCAACTAACTTTCATACCTCTTTCCATGCATTCTAAACCATGTTTTCAATCTCATATAGTGATAAAACAACCTTCGCATGCCTAAAAACATACAGTTTCATCCATATTCCATTAGGCCTCTTGATTAGGCCTCCTGCTCTTGACTTTGAGCAATTCTTCTTCAAGAATGACTTGTGACTTGTATTAGTGTAGGTTATTATTTATCATTTTATTTGTTTATCAGGATAATTCTTGCACTTATGTTAGCCTTACACTTATTGGGTTAGCTTTCTTAGGTGTACTAGTTGTGTGGAGTTAGCTTACTAGTTGTGTTGAGTTAACTTCTTAGTTATGTGGAGTTAGCTTACTAGTCTTTTGGAGTTAACTTAACTACCAGTATTAGTTAGTGGGAGTTCTTCACCACTGATTTAGGTAGTAGTTGCACTTCCCTCCTCCTATATGTACATCTTTCTTATTGAATAATTCAAGTAATTCTATTGTAATGTATTGAGCATTATGGATTATGATGGATTTCCATATATGGTATTTTAGCTCTTATGCTTTGCAAATCTAATGTGGTGTGCTATTATCATCTGAGATCGCGGCTTGGAACAATATTATTTTCATTCCTTTCATGGTATCGAGCTACATGACTTTCTTTGTCACACCAAAAGTTTGAGTGATGGTGGAGGGGATCTCATCGTGTTAAACAACTACTACGCCAATACCCCCGCACAATGGAGCCGGGTATACACCTTATCGAGGCCCAAGAACATTATGAGGAAGTGACACTAGGAATTTCTTGGGAGGTCACCCATCCTAGCACTACTCTGCAGTTGCAGTGCGCTTTAACTACCACGGTATAAGAGCTACACAACTTGTTGTCACACCAAAAGCTTAAAGCGATGGTGGAGAGGGATCTCATCGTGTTAATCGGTTCTACACCAACACCCTCCCACACGATGGAGCGGGTATAGGCCTAATGGCATATTAATAGGAAGTGACACTAGGAATTTCCTAGGAGGTCACCCATCCTAACACTACTCTGCGGGGTTGGCGTGCTCAACTACACGGCTCGATACCAAATGATTTTCTGTCACACCACATGCATTTTTATGATTAATGAAGTGCATAATTAGATTTAGAAGGTGCCAAAACCCTAGAATCAACTGTAAAGTTGACCATATTTTGAGACATTTAAATCTGGGTGCATTATTTTATCCATTGGATATAAGTGTGTACCTTCCGGATGCATTCTTTTACCCTTTGGGTATTTCAGTTTTGGATGCAGTCTTTTATCCACTGGACGTAGATCTGTACCCTATGGGTGCATTCTTTTATCCATTAGATATAAGTGTGTACTTCCAGATGCATTCTTTTACCCTCTGGGTATTTTAGTTTTGGATGTAGTCTTTTATCCACTGGACACAGATATGTACCCTTTGGGTGCTTTATTTTATCCATTGGATATAAGCGTGTACCCTCTGGACGCAATGATTTACCCTCTGGACATTTTAGGTTTTGGGTGTAGGCTTTTATCCTTTGGTCACAAGCATGTATCATGTGGATGCACTCTTTTACCCTTTGGACATTTGGGTGTCACATGTACCTTTTAAAAAGATCAGCATTAAAATATTATTTTAATAGCAAAACCTTGTAGAGCTCATAACTTTTGATCCGTAGCTCGGATTAAGGTGATTTTTTTAAATTGTGTATTTTTTGAGATCTACACATTGGTGACATTTTTACACACATTTCAAATGTAAAAGGTACTATTACTCATTGTAATATTTACATGCACTCAATTATAAAGTGCCAAATTTGGGAGGGTGTTGTGATCACTTGTGGATGCATTTTCGGTTGAGCCCGACGTCCTAAAATTTTGGGTATTACATTCTTATATCTATGGGTGTATACATTTATATCTCTCTTGTTTGTTGAGATATTTTGGATCTATATTTTTGACACTTTTTTTTGGCATGTTGATAGTCTCTCTTGTGGGGGAGCTATTCTGGTGGAGCCCAGTGTTAGTTTGTCAGTGTTCGAGTAGTTGATTTTGACAACTCATACAGATCTGTGGTGTCACTCTACCCATTCTGTAGTATGGGAGGGTGTGGTGTTGATACTGCTTCTTCAAGTTTCATGCCCTTGCCTTGTTACCTTGGCTTTTTCTTGGATCATGGCACTCCTATTTATTTGGATCTCATGTCCTTGCCTTGTTGCCTTGGTTTTTCTTGGATCGTGGCACACCTATTTGTAGTAATTGATCAAATTATGTTTGGTGTTTGTTTTTCACTTTTCAACATCACTCCATTGATAGTCTCCTTGCATGGAGCTATTCTAGTGAAGCCCAGTGTCAGTTGTTTTTGAGTTATATGATCAAGCAGTGGATTCAAACCATAGTGTGCACCACACTTCTTTAGCATTGTACAATTTTTTGGATTCGAGCTTCTGAGGATATCTTGTAGCAAGATTTTGCTCTCTACTTTGTTATTACTGGTTTTGGGTACCTTGCGGTGTCCATTTTTCCCAGTTGTTGTACGTGGGTACCTCATCAGGCCTTTTTGTTGGGACCCACCTTCTTTTTCGCCCACCTAAGCTATGCTTATGGGAGGGTATTAGTGTAGGTTATTATTTATCCTTTTATTTATTTATCAGGATAATTTTTACAGTTGTTTTAGCCCTACACTTTTTGGGTTAGCTTGCTTAGGTGTACTAGTTGTGTTGAGTTAGCTTCTTAGTTATGTGGAGTTAGCTTACTAGTCTTTTGGAGTTAACTTAACTACCAGTATCAGTTAGTGGGAGTTATTCACCACTGATTTAGGTAGTAGTTGCACTTCCCTCCTCCTATATGTACATCTTTCTTATTGAATAATTCAAGTCATTCTATTGTAATGTATTAAGCATTATGGATTATGATGGATTTCCATATATGGTATTTTAGCTCTTTTGCTTTGCAAATCTAATGTGGTGTGCTATTATCATCTGAGATCATGGCTTGGAACAATATTATTTTCATTCCTTTTAACTTGCAAACTGATCAAGACAACATTCATGTCGTCTTAGGGTTCTCTCTCTTTTTTAAGATAACATATTAACATAACCCTTGACATCAACAATAGGAACCATTTTACAACATTCAACAACTCACAACAAAATCTCCACATCATCTTTTGTCATCAACCTGTTGAAAATTTTGTCACTTGTGTTGTCATTGATGTCAATAATTTATGACACTTTGTTCTAGGTGAACTAGTATGTTGGTTAGGTGATCTAGGCATGTTGGCTATGTGATCTAGATATGTTGTCTACGTGAACTGGGTATGTTGGAAAGGTGATCGAGGGGTCTCTGTGATGCAAAGTGAAGTAGTGAATTGCTTGGAGCATGGGTATAATAGGTGAATGAACTAATTCTAAGGCTCGGAATATCAATAAATGGGTTTTGGAGTAAAATGTCATCTTTAGCTAGAAGCGCCTTTTGGACACCCGGTTGTTCTATAATGAAAATGAGATTGGGTAGAGATTTAAAGGAAAACATAGGGCTAACCACCACATGAAAGGTATATAGGGGTTTCTTACAATGCTCCATGTCAAATTTCACCATATTTTGTAATGGAATTTTTGAGTTGTTTGATATTTACTAAAACAGGCTTCTTAAGAAGTTCATCTGGAGTTGCCTGGCTTCTTAAGGGTCAAACAAAATTATGGATACTAATACGGAAAAATCATAGAATTAATTTTTGGAGAAAATTTTCCTATAATTCATGTGTAAAAAGTGGATTTTCAAAAGTATTTGTATTTGAAAAGATGTGAGTATTTCAGTGAAGTAGATTTTCTCTCTCCTAGATTGTGTTTTGAATCGATAGGAGAAAAAATGTGTGTTTGACCTAAAAATATCTATGAGATTACTCCTAATGATTCTAAGTGGTGATTTATGATATTTCAATATTCACAAGGGGTTGGTTCATGTTCAAGGTCCTGTAAGTGCATGTTAAGACTTGTCACAAGCCTCAAGTCAAGCCATTCTCTAGGTGTAAACAATATTGGCAAATAACTTGGGCTATTTTTTTATACAAGAAGGTTTTTTGAATTGCATGAATATCATGACATGTTTATCTTCAAGTTTTAAGGTCTTGATAAGTTGAAGTGGTGGTATAATGAAGATGTTGATTCTTTTGCTTGGTTGTCAGGGTTCTAGAAGGAAAATTCATTGCATAAGCATGTCAAACAAATGAAAGATGTTGTGTGTGATATCAGGTGGCCTAGAACACCCATGAAGAGTTTTTAAGTTCTTAAAAGTGGCTCACAAGTCTCAAAAGGTGAAGAAATTAGTTTTAATACCTTTCAAAACATGCTCTCTTACAATTTACCAATTTGCACACTATACTTTATCGATATAGGAGTTCCTATTGATATTTCATGCAAGAAAAAAGAAAAATAAAGGTTCCACTATGGTTTACATATACTCCAAAGTGTATTTGATATGCCCTTCAAGTATCCATGATAGATCTCATGATGAATGTTATAACCTTGGCTAAGTTTTAGAGCATTGTAACTGCTTTTCTTCATATCTAGGAATATTTTCAAGGTCTTTCAATATAGTTTTCAATGGAGGATGGTATAGAATGGTTTCTCAAACATCTTAGAAGTATAATCATCCAATTTCATCAATTTTCAAACAAGATATCAACTTTTTCTTATCCTTGGGCTTCTCTGTGAAAGCAACCCTGAACAAGGGTTTTTACAAAAGAATGTTGTTCGAATTGCAAGTTTCCACCAGCCACAAATCATGAAACTTCAAAAAAACCTCTTTGAGGTCCTCTCCATCAATTTTCAAAATATTTAGATTCATTTGATCAAGTGTGGAAAGAGATATTGTTAGCATAATATCTTAAAATCATGTCGATCACCTTTATGATGATAAAGCGGTATACGAGACTTCTTCAATGAAAATTTGTGTGTTGGAATTCATGTTTTTGTTGGTTCAAGTTCATTGGGAGTTAAACATGCTCTGAGGATCTAGAAAAGTACATATAAAGTGTCACTATGAGTAGTGCTCATCTTCAACTGAGAAGAAAACAATAATTCAGTTCAACAAGACTAAATACACCATAAGTGAAGCACTTTTCAATACATCAAGATTGGAAAGGTGAAGTGTCCTAAGCTCAAATGGTTGAGAAGAGTATCTTGAAGTCAGATATGTAATTCAAAGAGTTGTTAAGTGTTTGAAGAGCTTGAATTCATCCTACATGCATATAGCAACTTCTAGGCCTGAGTTAAAAGGTGAAAGGAAAAATTCTGTCTCATTCATTTCAAACTGAAATCCTTTCATCTTACAAGACAATGAAATGAAAATTCAAGTGATAGAACTCAAAATCTTGAAGGTGAATATGTACAGTTTCTCAAAAGAGACAAACTATTTTTAGCAAAGGTAATGGAAGTTAGGAAATCAAGAGTTTGTGTGTAAGTGAAAAGTCAAATGAATAAGTTATAAAAGGGAAATGCTTTAGCCTCACCAAAAATTTATATAAAACCTCCCTTTTTCTTCATGTGAAGAAAACCTTGTTGCAAAGCAAAACCCTTGGGCATAGCCCAAAATCCCTAAAAGTTTTTAGGTTTGTAGTTGGTTGTGGTTGTATGAAGATGATGAAGTGTTTGTGACAACAAGTTGATGAAGAAGAGATAATTTGCAGTTGTGTAGTTGAATGCTAGTATGTTGATGTTGACATAGTATTTATAATCTTATTTGTATCTTGTAGTCTGATGATATTGATCAAGTATCAAGTCTTTTGTTTTGAATTTCAATAAAGAAGAAGCTTTGAGCATATCTTGTATTCATTTCTTGGATGCATTCCATGACAAACTATATCTATTGATGATCAAACATTCTTGATTGTAGTCTATGAGAGTGTATGTATATGAATGAATGTTCATTGTTTGAAGTAGAAAAGAAAATTTTTATCACAAGACTGATCCACCCCCTCTCAGTTCTGTCAATTCTAACACAACCATGCATAACACTATCATCTTGGCATAAATGAAAACCACCAAATAATCTCCATCAACAAGGAACATACACAACTTGACATTAATGACATCACTAAAAATCTCCATCCATGCTCAACTTGACATCATTGACAACTTACAATAGGATTTCTACATGATTTATTACCGGATGGATCTTCATTTCCAAGAACATGCTATACATGTAAAGATTTGATTTCAAGCTAGGATTAGGCTATGAGAACATTATTTCATATGTTAAGAGTTACGTTGTATTTCATAAAATAGTTTCCAATGAGATCCATTGTCCAATATCCGGAGAACCACAAAGTATAGAACAATTTTGAAATTTGCTCAAGAAAGGTTCTTCGTCACTTTCCTCTTGAAATAAGGTTACTTTGAATGTATAGATGTCCATAAATTGATAAACATATGTAATGAAATTTCCAAAATAAGAGCCATGATGGAAATAATGTCATCTTTTTAATTCCCAAATGTGGGTGTAATTTGATCACAAATGGCCTAAATTTTCACAAGAACAATGAAATATAAGGGTTGAGTTGGATTTAGATGGTGTGCACCAATTTTTAGATATGAGAACTACATGGTCAACTTGGCAGTATTTTTAGTAAATTACAATTTTATTCCTTGGTTAGTAACCAAGCCATATTTCTTAATACTTTCATTGACTATACCGGTGAAGAAAAGTGCAACTTCATATATAATATATGTTTATTTTGAGCCATTATATCATTAATTAAAATAATTGTGGGAAGGGGTTGATGCATTTAAATATTTAAGTGGTGTTTCTTGTTTGAGGTTCACATCAAGGAAGCATTACTTATTGCAATCTGATACCTTCCCATGTATGGAAACTCATCTTGGCTCACTATTCATGGCTCTGATGGATGTGTTTCTTGTATTGTCAATCCATTTGTGTGCCACTCAAATGATTCGATTAAGTGCATATATTGTGAAACCATTCTTAATTTCCAATAGATCATCCATATCATCAACCAAAATCATGTTTTTATGGTAATGAAGATATTTGGAAATAACAAGTGAACATGTTATTAAGAAGTCTATAATAAGAATAAGTTTTATGGAAAGTAGTAGTATTTATGATAGTAAATATGACCTAGCAAATTATACATATGTAAAATGATTGTTTATATTCTACAAGTTTCCATACTTTTCAGAATTTCTAATTAGACACGGTTTTGACTTCATGAATTGTAAGAAAAGTGTTACTTGGGTTATTTTGAAAACTCTTTTTGGTGGGTATGATCTGATTTTAGAGCAACAAGAATTGAAAAACCTAAAGAACACTGTTAACCTTTAAAATTTACTTTAAGAGGAACGTGTTTTCAAAAATTTGTCAAAATTCCTTGAACTTTCTTGAAGTCTTTTGTAAGAAAGTGTTTTTAAAATTTCGAGATTTTATGAAACTCCGAAGTCTGAAATTTCAGACTTCGGATTTGAAGTTTTTCTCTTTTTGGATTTTTTTGAATAACCATTACAAAAGCGAAGTTTTGGTTTGGAGTTCCAAACTCTGAAATCCCAAAGGTCTGAAATTTTAGAGTTTTGGACATTTGGGTTTTAGAGTCCTCCTTAGCATTTTCACTATTTTAGCTTCGGAGTTCGAACTCCAAAACTGAAGTTCAAGATTTTATAACTTCATACTTTCGGCTTTTGGAGTCTCATGTTACTTTTGTTGATAATTTTGTTCGAGTTGAAGTCCAAAACTCCAAAGTTCTGAAATTTCAAAATTCATACTTTCGGGGTTTCGGACTTTGGGTTTTACATTGCAATGATCGCACTTCATTTCAGATTTTTGGGGTTGTGATTTGAGCTTCCACAAACATTTAATTTCTAACTACCCCACATGTGTGGCTTCGAGCATTAATTCTAGGGTTTCCTATATAAAATTGAATTTTTACCTGTCATTTTCACCTAGCTTTTGCTTGACACTCTAATTTTACCGCACCATTTTGTACTTTCAAGGCATCATTTTCAAGGTAAATTTTTTTAAGTTATTTATTTTTTTTGGTTTATGATTGATCGGGGTTTTGTTTGTTTGTTTTTTTCTTTTTATCTGTTCTTATTTTCTTTTTTGACATGGAAACCCTTATCATTTTCATATCTTTAACCATGTCATCGATTCTTTTCTCAATACTGTAAACTTCAATTCATGTAGGCATCTAGTTTTATCAAGTCCAAGAATTATGTAACAATTCCTTTCATATCTTCACAACATTCAATTTTATTATCTTCCTTGACAATTTCAGATTTTCTGAGGTTTACCTTTCGATTTTTAGAAGATCACTTTTTGAAGTTGGAGTTTCGAGTTTTGGGTTTTAGATTTTAGAAGTTTACATTTCAGAGTTTTGGAGGTTTGCCTTTTGGACTTTTAGAAGTTCACTTTTCAAGGTTTCAGAATTGTGTGGAGTTCGAGCTTTTGGAGGTTTGTACTTTGGAGTTGAAGTCATTTTGAAGTTGTCATTTTTGGACTTTTAAGTTCATAATTTTGGAACCTTTACGGTTTCTTACAAAATTTTCAAAGATCATCTAGATTTCAAATTTTGAATTAATGTCAACTTCCTCATCAAAGGGAAAGGGAAAAATGAAGTACACATTCTTAGGAGTTTCTCCTCACTCATGCCTATCTTCAAATTTGGGGAATATTGGAGATATTGATCTTGGACAAGTAGATTTTCTAGACTTCTGGGAAAGATTAAAGGCCCCTAATAAGAAACCTTAGATGAAGGCCATATTCGATAGTGGGCTTTCTCTCGTGGGTTTTCCTTCATCCATGCATTTCCTTGAGTTTTTCTTGGCCACATTACCCAATTTTGATAAGGATTCTATATCAATAAAAGATGACCACACCAAGGTAATGATTATTTGAACATGATTTCTTTAAAGATTTATTTAAACTTCTAGATGTTGAAGAGTATGCAAAAATTTCACCAAAAGCCACAATTGAACATTGGGATAAAGAAACTAAACTATGTGTACAAAGGTCATGATGAAGAGTTACTTGGCCAAGAATGTCATCAAGCTTCCTAAAACATTGTTCTGCTCATATTTCATCCAGGAAGTAAATGATATTATTGTATTGTTGAGTAGAGTTTGGGTTTGCTTCAGCGAGGGAATTTCAAGAATGGATGTTCCTTTATATTTCTAATATAAGAAAAACAAGGAATTTATATGATGGGGGAGAATATCAAGCAACTCAATTTATTTTAATTGAGCAATGTCTTGACTTCTAAAAACTTCTTCATGACTTCCTTTCTTTTATGTTGCAGCTTCCATGGGAGAATTCAATGGTTTGAATACAAAAGGTGTTAGAAGTGTGTCACATATTTATGAATTTTATCCTCAAATTACAATGGAAGAAGGAAAAAAACATTTCCGTAGGGTCAATGATGCCTTTTTTTGTTGTCCTCCTTTATCATTTTGATAAAAAATTTGTATAATCGAAGAATTTATGATGAAGATTTTAAAGAGGTAAGGGAATGGGGAGCCATCTATCTTAGTTCTTAACATTCACATACATCAAGATTCTAGGTTTCTGGGTGCCCCTAGCAAGTTACCAAGATGTCCTACCGATAAATGGGTTTTGTTAGAATTGTTCGATAATTGTTGGATTATCATAAAATTCAAAATAAATGACATAAGGTGGAGTCTAGTTTCTATTTCAATAGGAAGGTATACATGTGCCAGTATTTACAAGGAAAAGAATGTGGATGGAGAAATGTTTGAAGTTACCTTGTAAAACTTTCCATCCCATAACTAACTTTGATTACTGGGGTAAGTTCAGTGAAACAAGATTGGCTAGTTCTCACATGCCTCAACTAGAGGATATTTGGATTCACTATCGGGATGATATTATTATCAAAAAATGAGAATATGAAAGTTGAATTTGGATGAGGTTAAACAATTTAGTATTGTAGATATTCTAGAAGGAATGGAGGATGATGATGAAGTATTGGATCCAATGTATATAGGAGCAATAATGTTGCCAATCAACCTTTTCCATGGATTTATTGGTACCAAGAGGAAAATTACAATACTAAGGAAAGGGTGGGGCCCATTCTACAAAGGACATATGATTGGTTGGATACCTTGGGAATTTCACCCAAAGGATTAGATCAATCTATAAGAATAGAATCCCAACCAACATTGAGTCTCCCTACACCCACAAAAGGTAAGAGGTCTACCCAAAAGGCCAATATAACTCCAAGGAAGATCTCATTTTTTTGGAAGTTCCTCTCTTTCAAAAGTTCCTATTGCCAAGGTTGTGTCCTCTATAACACAAGTATCAAAAGTTGTTGAAGTTAGTGATTCTCTAGTTGTATCACAATATTTTCACCCCCTCCTTCACTACCATTATCACCATCTTCAACTCCACTTTCCCCATCATTATCCACTACTCCTCCACTCATCTCTTATTTTCCATCCCCATCCATGGCCCAAGTGTTTTCATCCCTTCCTATTCTCTCAGTAGGGGAAATGATTGGGTCTCCAGTTTCCACTCCATTGTCTCAACAACTTTCATTTCCTTCCATTTCAACTTCTAGTCCCGTTGCATCCACTCCTGAGGCTATTCTCACTTCCACCCCATCTATCATTACCACCTCCATTTCATTTCCAACTAATATTACTAGTTTTATTGTTTTATCTAGTGCTCTAGGTGTTAAATCAACCATGCCACATTTTTGTGTCCACTATACCTGAATGGCTATATCACTAAAATCCAAAGAAGAAGAAGGTTCCCTCTTATAGATGTGATAGATTTGAGTGTGCTAGAACCTACTCCAAAGAGACATGCCAAATGGCCAAAGATCATCTCTAGTTTATCAATAAACCAATCAGGAGAAAGGGTCATGGAAATAGCTACCCTCGTTGAGGGGAAAACTAAAGAAACTATTACAAATAGATTATCGAAATCTAGGTTTCACTAGGAAAGGAAACACATGAAGGCACCAAACAAGATGTTCAAGTGGCCCTTGGAAATTTTTGGAGAAGTATGATAAAGATAAATCTTCCAAAGATGAATTGAAGTCAAAGGTTAAACAACTTACTGCTCTTTTAAGGAAAGTAACACAACCCACTCAACTATTGATCCTTCAACTATAACTGCTTTGATAGTTTCTTCCATTTTGGATGATATTTCATATCATGAAATTGAGAAGATAGGTTAGAAGGGAAGATCAGTAGATGGATGGATAGAATGCATGCTTTAAGAAGCTAATCCTTTGATCAAAACAACTGTTGAATTGTATAATGATTTACAAATTGAAAGAACTTCTATTTGTAAGATAGATGAAGTCCTCTTTGAGGACAATAATAATTTGAATCTGAATTTGACTACATGGGGAGAGATTAGAGATGTGGACCCAGATTTACTCCTCTAAGAAGGAGTAATTGATGATACTTCTAAATTGTTTGAGTTTCAAAAGCTATGGAATTTAGATCCCAAGTATTGCAAGATTTGATCAAGAAATTGGATGATAAATGCGTGGAAATAATGGATGGTCTAAATGATATTTTAAAAGAGTTTGATAATATCAACTAAATTTTTCAATGAGAATATTTATGCTCTTCGGTGGACCAAATTAAATCAAATTTCAAATATTTGGTAAAGAAAGATGATGAAGTAACTAAAACTTTCAATAGTGATTCAATTGTCAGTTGGTCTCGTGCCAAAATTTTATAAGTCAACTAAAGAAAGTGGTGAATAAGTTGAAAAGTTTTAGATAAAGTTGCAAGAGAGATTGATACGGTGGATGTGAAGAATCATTATGCATGCGGACTAGAGGAAGAGGAGGTACAAGGAATCATCAAAACATTTGTTGATTACAAACACCAAATGGCTATGTGGGAAAAAGATCAAGAAAAATGGAATAGGAAAAGATGTTGAGGGTCCAAGCTAAGCCATGTGGCCATGATTGGGATGGCTCAAGCTTTGAATTAGTCAAAGTTGTAGGGTTGACTTAGTCAAACCTTTGCAACAACTTTACTATTTTTATGGGAGCATGTTCCCTTGAACTTAATTATATTCTATTTTTAGTAACTTGTTAGTTAAGGTTCAGTTGTAATGGCTCAACCTCTAAAACTTATAAATAGTTAAATGCATTAAGTTTAAAAGAGACTTTTAGATCATTGGAGAAGTTACTCTTCAATCTTGGAAGAGTGCTTTGAATAATTTTGAGCCTTTCAATTATATTTAGAACAATATTTTCCATGAAATGTCTAATTTATTGTGTTAATTGTTGATCAATCATACCTTGTGAATGAGTAATTCCTTAGTGTGAGTGATTAATCTACCTTTATCTCAGTTATCTTATTTCAATATGTGTGAAGAATGATGTGGTTACTTTGAATATCAGTTGTGGAAATGTTATATCCCTTATGTTATGAAGTTGCATTATTACTAACTATCATGGAAAGGAAAAGATGTATGACATGTGCATATCATATATTGTTATGAGGTGTTGATTGTGTATTTGAGTAGGCTTGATCTATCTGTTAAATATACTTGGTGTCTTACAAGGAAATGCATGCTCTTATGTTTGTGGTATCTTATTTTCCCTATCTAAATAGCATAAGGTGAAGTTGGATTGTGATGTTTATTTTATCCTTTCCGAATTAACCCTTTCCAATGTGAAGATCATAAAATTATCTAGTAATACTCTCTCTTGGTGTATCACCTTACTTTTCATTTGTTATTTCTAACCTTGAACCCCATGAATTGAGTAGATTAGAGTCATTTTCAAGTGCTTTAGTCTTGCATATTGATCTTAAATCAAGTGCTCAAGTTCCAAAGGAATCAAAATTTTTCGGAGGTTCATCCCAAGGAAAAAGGTCCCACAACTTGGGGATGTTCCAACATTGTACAAGATCACTCATCGATTTAATGGGTGCACGATCCACGTGACAACAATTTTTTGGTGCCCAGTGGGATGAGTTGGTACTTCTCTTCACACTTGCATGAATCAAAGTACTGGTGACTCCATATCTCTGGATTTTGAATCTTAGTGTGTTAATTTATGTGAAGAATTTAGAATAAGATTCTTCAAAGAAAGAAAATTATCAACATATTGAGTTATCCTTGTCTCCTCTAAGGAGAAGGAGAAGAGGCATTTCAACATCACCAGTTGTAACATCATCCCATAGGGGTCATTTAACTCCTCCTTATGGAAGGTTTCCTTCACCAAGGAACAATCAACCTTTCGTCACTATGGAAGCCCCTACAAATAATCAAACTTTTCCTCCTTTCAATGCTAACACCCCCTACAACTAGCCCAAAGGGATGTTATACCCACAACTACTCTAAAAATTTTACCATTTATACTAGGGAAACAATGTCACTCCTTTGGAGCACATTTTGGATGTAGCTAGCATTTGTGTAGTGCATAGTATTATGGAGGACAACATTCCAATCAGGCTCCTTACTACTTCTTTTAATGGAAAATAGCTTAAATGGTTTTGAAGCTTGAATGCGGTTCCATAACTACTTGGAATGAGTTAGGGGAGAAGTTTTGTAAGTAGTTTGAGGAAAAAGTGATCACCTATCACTCATGGAACAACTCACTACCATAAAGAGAGCCCCTCAAGAATATATGAGTGATTTTAACTTCCGATTCCACAAGACTTGGAATAGAATTCTGGCACTCGTAAAGCCTTCTCCAAATAATGCATTCTTGTATTATTTATGGGCCTTAAATAGTGACGTAGTAGTTATGATCTAATCCATGGGAGGGACCACACTTTTGATGCTTATGAGATTGTAATAAGAGCTGAGAATTCTTTAATCCAAGTAGGGAAGATTGCACCCAGGCCTCCCATGCCTTTATTTGCTAAAATTTTAGGTAAACAAATAGCCATTGTCCCCTGTTCCATCAACTTCTAGTCAACCAGTTGTGGTTGCATCTATTCCTTCAAATGATCTAGATGAGGTCAAGTCACTACTAAATTTTTTTGGAATGAACTCTTAGTAATCAAGAGGAAGCAGTCTCAATATGCTCATCCATATCAATCCCAGAATCAACAATACCAAACAAATCTCCACCTTTTCAAGGAAATAATCAATCACAAAATAAAGTAACTAATCAAGTATACGAATGTCAAACTCTAAATTTTAGAGAATCCTCTTGCTACTAGTTCCTCTAGAGATATTGTACCAGTCTAGAATAATCTAGTTCAATATTATGAATGATGCTACCCTTGTTCTCAACCTCACAATCAAAACCTTTTTCTGAATGGAGTGTTGAGCCAAGATCTTATGGTCCAAAGTGTATCCACATGCTTGATTCAACAATAAGTTCATCCTCATAGAAGATCAAGCAAAAACTCCTTAGCGAACCAAATTGCTAAATTGGAACGTAGATGATTTTTGTGGTTTGAATATTGATTCTTCATCAATAGCAATAAATACCCATTCTAAGAAGAGTGACAAAGAAAGCTCAATCTCCCAAATCTGATTAGGAATATACTTCACAACCTCGGCCACATAAGAAAACTGAAACAAATGGGAAAGAAATCATCAGGAATACAACCTAGCTAGGTTACAAGGAAATAAGATTCTTTGAGCATCATAGTACAAAACAAGAATTTTCCAAAAGATGATTCTAATCCCAAAGAAATATCAACAAATTAGGAGAAATTCCCTTTAGTATTGTAGAAAAGATGAAGAAGGCCAACCTAAGTGTTACCATGTGGGATGCACTCTTGATTCCTTCTCAAATAAATTTATTGCATGAGGCATTGAAAAGTTTTGTTACATTAACAAATTGTTAGGTCATGGGAAAATAATTGCTACAAGTTTGTGTCAGCCAGAAGGGAGAAGTATTACTAAGACAAACAAAACACCACCGTTCTATATTTCCTTGATTAACAGTAATATGGTACATAATTGCATGATTTATTTTGATGTCAGTAGCTCAGGCATGCCCAAGAAAATCACAAATGTGATAGGAATCTAATATATGCCAGTCTCTAGAGGATTTGTTTAGTTGGATGGAACATAGTAGTACAAACTATTGGAGTTATCAAGGGTCTTAAACTTACTATTCATGCATGTCCCAGTTTGTCATTCACATAAGATATATAGGTTATCGATCTCCTCCTCTTTTTTCCATTTGCCTATCAGGTGATTTCATTACTAAAATGGGTGGTTATCTATAGTTGATTGGTCACATATGATTCTAAGGACTCAGTATGGAACTAAGGTAACCATAAGGGTAGAACCAATTTTCCATAATCATGTGGAACCCCATACCGCTAATCCTATAAATGGGAATTATGTCATTCATGATCCAGAAGAAGAAGATGTTGATCACAAACCAACCACTCTTGTGGAGGAAGTTCCAGACACTATTCTAGATGAGGTGAGTATAAATCATCAATATGACCCATATGATGAAGCATTAGTGGAGGAAGAATCTGGTCTCGTTATTTTTAGAAGAGACGGGATTGGGTACATATTATATTCATGAAGAGGATGTGATCATACCATAACTCATTAAGCCCCAAACCAACTCTGAAGGACTTTGGAAATTATTTTTGATGGTTTAAGGAGTAGAAATGGAGTAGGTGTAGTGTTATGATGATTTCTCATAAGGAAGTAAGTATTTTTCATCCTTTTGCTATAGTTCAGTTGCACTAATAACGTTGTTGAGTATGAGGCTTTGGTACAAGGAATTCAACTAGCCTTAAAAAGGGGTATCAAATCCTTGATTATTTTTGGAGATAGTGAGTTAATAGTACATCAAGTATGGGCTTGAAATGCATCAAAAACAATCTATTGAGATCTTATAAAAATAGGGTATGGAGTTTAATTGAAGACTTGAAGCTTTTGGGATTCACGTTATTCCAAGGAATTAGAACTTGGATGTAGATCAGCTTGTAACTATTGGCTCATGGTATGATATCCCTTTTAATGTAATGAAGGAAAGAAGTGCAGTTTTTTAAGATGGTCATTCATCCGGTAGTTTCTTAATAATGAAGGAAGTTGGTAAGGAGTCTTTGACAACGATAAGCAAATCATTCTTTTTCTATGGGAAGAAGCAAAAATTTCTGCAAAAAATTAAGCTAAGTTAAAAGAAGCATATGGTGAAAAATCATTCAATTGAAGGGTAACAAGTTACCAAAAGGCTTGGTCACTCTTGAGTCCATTTTTAATTCAGATGATCAGATTAGAAGGAAAAATTCTAACATGATAATCAAAGATGATGACTTTGAAGAGATTGAGATAACTAATGGAAAATTTCTAAAGATTGGCTAGGAATATGTACCCCATAAGAGAAAAATATTTCATCACACTTTGTCAAGAATATAATGATGTTTTTGCATGGAGTTATAAGGACTTACGTGGTTTTGACCTAGGTTTGGCACAACATACCATCGAACTTGACCCTAATGCCAAACCAGTTCGATAAAAACAAAGGCCAATAAATCCAAAAATCGAGCCACTAATGAGGAAGGAGCTCTCCAAGCTCATTAAGGCTTATATTATCTTTCCAATCAAACATTCCTCATGGGTATCTAACCTAGTTCCCATCAAGAAAAATAATGGAGAAATCTGGCTATGCGTTGACTTTAGAGATTTGAATCGGTTTTCATTAAAAGATCATTATCCTCTTCCATCAATGGAACAGATTCTCCAAATAGTAGCAAGAGCACAAATATTTTCACTGCTCGATGGATATTCTAGATATAATCAGATCTTGATTAAAGAATCTGATCAATTCAAGACAACATTCACTACCATAATATTCATCAATGGGAATGACTATTTCTCGAAAGAATAGACAAGATGTGTCACTTCAATAATATTCATTAGCTTACTTGATGAATGGATTATTGATGCAATGAATCAAGCAAAAGAAAAAGGTCAAGATATACCTATGGGGGAATATGAGTTTTCAAATTCTTGATTAATTATGACTTCCAAATTCAATGGAATGTGGGCATATGGCAATTGTTGGTCAATAGAAATGGATAATTATTAAATATTCCTAGAAGTTGGAGACCATGCGCGAGGAGGGCACAAGTAGGTTACAAAGAGAAATAAATGATTAGTAAAACTTGTGAAAGTGTGCACGTGGGAACAAGGAGTTAAGATAGGTCAATGCATGAAGGTGTGTGTAATATAATAAAATAGGTTAGTGTGCAAGAGGCTCACGCATATGCATACATAGTTATAAGACTTATCATTTTTCCAAGAAAAGAATAAAAATAGGAAAAAATGGAAGATGGAGTGACATGCAAGCAACTTCTAAGAATAGAAAAAGTGCAAGTGAGGAATGTAAAATCATATAAAATGAGGTATCTGTTTGTAGGATTAAATCATGAAAGATTCTAGGTTATTTATAACTTGATCTAGAGAAAATAAAATATGTAAAGGCATGCGAGACTATTATAAGTGCGTCTGTTATTAGAAAAAATGCATGTAATAAGTACAGGGAAAGTCACCACCATGTATAAATAGAAGTTGCACTCCATGTAATAGAGAGGATGGTGTATGTGAGTGCTTATGATAGATGATAAGTGAAGGATTCTAGGTATGTTAGTATATGCATGGTTCTATATGTGCGCATAAATGTAATTGAGTCATGGATGTAATTAGTAAGTATGTTATGTAATCAATTATGTTATGATGGAAAATTGTGTGTGGATTGCAAGGATTAGCAGATCTGAACATGGTATAATGGGAATTCAAGTGTTATTGATGATTGTTTATGTTGATTGAAATCCTTATTATATTTTTTCAATTTCTATGTTGTGTCGTAGCTTTATGCATGTTATAATGGTTGAAAACACTAACCACATCTTGATAATCACACAAAAGAGGAACTCGCTAGGTTGTGCATGCTTTGGGTGAGTGCCAAAGCTTGATCTAGGTGAGACGCCAATGTGCATGACCTTGTGTAGGGTTAGTTACTAGATTCCAACATTTTGGTTTCATTGTAGGGACCACTTTTCATTCTTTTCATTAGGATGTGGCATGCACATGGCATTTTGGATATCTTTAGAGAATATTGAGTGTTGGGTAGATGACGTCTAGGACTAATTTTCTCAAAGATACAACAATGGACATAATTTTAATCCACGCAAATGGGTAGAAGATAACCTATATGATTATTTTTATGATACATTCTTCAATTTCTTCTGGTAGAGTTGTGTGATTGGTTAGTAACTTACGTGCGAGAATAGAAGTGTTCGTTTGGGAAAGAAGTAAGTGTGGAGCCATTATTAGTACCAAGGACTCTTGGATTTGTATACACCTTGGAAAAGAGTTGTAGATAATTTGTGGGAAGGTGTGCGGTGTAATTATACCTTAGAGTATATGATCTCGACATAGTTGCTCCTAGAATAAGTAGAGTTTTTATTTTTACACGGACCCAAGGGATATTATTTATATGAGTAGCCGTTAGCTATAAATATCTTGATGATTGAGATGTGAATGGAAAATTTACCTATGGAATTCTAAAACCTCACCACAAAAGGGGCGGGGAAGCATGTGTGGGAAGGGTGATGTTTGTCAAGCGAGAAGATAGAGAGAGGGTAGAATGACTATGCGAGATATAATGATGTGTAAGAGAGGGTAGTTGACGAGGTGTTGAGGTTGATAGGAATGATGACGGATGGAAGTGATGAGAACCCTTAAGAAGGTGACGGATCTTAGGATCATGTCCTCCTTATATTGGGAAAGGGCACTAGAAGGAGCCCTCTAACATATAATGAAAGTGAGTCTAAGGAGAGAATGAGAACCATTGGCTTGAATCTAACCTAGCCTAGAAACCTAGCCCTTATGCATGGTGCTTGCAATCCATAATTTATTGTAGAATATAATTATAGTGACGGTGATCGGGAAGGTCATAGAGGATCACCATATTGGGTTGGAGATATAGGTAGGCATGTATTGGTATCAACACAAGAAGTACAACAAATTAAGGCATCACACATAATTGTGCAGTATGATCCATTATTTGGACATGGTTTGTTTGGAAGTAATTTGGTAAACATGTTGTCAAGATAAATAAGTGGCATGCTTCAATTAGAGGAATAACTATAGGTGGAGTCATAGGAAAAATATGGGTATAATTCATTACTACTACGGGGATGTAAGATAGTTCTTCTACGGTTCCTTGGGTTGTGATAGAAGGCTTATAAGGTTCGGGATCTCTATAGTACAAAGGAAATCATAATGGATTCTTAGTTCAAGATTTGGCCCCACTCCAGGATAAGGAAATTATTAGCTAGCACAACAACCTTAGCAACCACACCAATAAAACCCACATATCTTATTTTATATCTCACTTCACTTTCTGAGTATATAGGTGTGCAAGATGTAGTAGAGAATATGCATAAGTGTGAGATTTTACGGAGGGATAAGGTGATAATAATCTCATATATGTATGCTAGTAAATTTCCTAAAACACTCAAGGTGGTGCATATTTAGTACGGGAAGTATGATCCACATCAGAAAAAAGTGGACTATGATGTATTGTGCACTTCTTTCTTGGTTGAGTTATATATACTTGAGTTTGAGTAAAGAAAGTATCAGTATGCATTTGAAGAATATCAATTAAGGCTTGTCTTATAGTATGAGAGAATATGATGTACATTTCAAGATCTTATTGTCTAATGTTGAACCTTGTTCATTGGTGATTCTCATTGATTTCAAGTGGCATTGATGGCAAAGCAGTGAAAGATGAAGGCAGACCTTGTAAGGAAGTTCATAATGGTCTCAGTGATCTACAGGATTGGTTAGTGAGGTAGGAGTCTAGTGGAAGAAAGGACATGGTAAGCATGTCTGGTTCAGATGTGATACAGGTTAGGTATGATTATGTAAGCATGATAACAAGCTTTTATAGTGAATATCAGGTCATTTGATGAAGGTCTCGGTTCAAACTAGTCAATTTAGTCCTTATTAATGAGCCTAATGAGGTGTGAAAGTATGCCACAGATCATGAAAAGACCATGAGAGCATGGAATCATTATAGTAATTTTTTTAGGTCATATTTGAGCAAAAATAAGGCTTGTTTTAGGTCCTGAAGGCAAAATTCAATGGTTAGCCAAAATTGTTCTTGAGGAACCCAACTTTTCTTGCATGCAAATAGGATTATTCAGAGATTCAAATGAAAAATATGACTAAAAAACATATGAAAGGTGTAGAGGGATGTCCTAAAATACTCTATTTTAAATTTCATTAGATTCTATTTTTGGAATTTTGAGTTATTTGAGTTTTCTAAAACATCCTTCCTTAAAAATGCATTTTGAGGCCTCTAGATTCTTAGGTGTCAAAAAAAAATTTGTCTCCTTCAGATAAATCATAGAAGTAATTTTTGAATAAAATTCCAAGATTGAGTTATTGTAAAAAAATTCAAGTCATTTGGACATGTTTTTGAAAAGATATGAGCATTTTAGTGAAGTAGTTTTCTCTCTCTTAGGATTGTGTTCTGAATCGATAGGAGCAAGAAGATGAATTGATCTCAAAGGTATTTTTTGATCACTTCTAAATTTATTAGGAGTAAATTTATGGTGTTCTCTAGGATCATATGATTTTTAATCTCGAGCTCCATGATGTTGCAGTTGTTAGCTCAAGCCTTGGACCTTGTTTGAATGATACTCATAACATAAATTTGCACAAGAATCTAACAAAGTGATGAATTGATGGTAATAAAGGATAAAAATCTCTCCACAAGCTATTTTAAATCCTCTTGATCATCTAAGGTAGCTACCAGGTGAAGACCAATGTGTAAATTCAACTCCACTATGGTGTCTTGGAAGAAGTTAGTATAAAATACGTGTTACTTGAAAGCATTGCGCTAAGGTATCTACGTCAAGTTTTGCTCCTAGTCATCCTTGACCCTATCTTTAGAGACTAAAATAACTCTTCTCCTCACAAACTTGGATCATTTAAGAAATATTTTTAATTGTTTGATAGGTTTTATTTCCATGAATGTTTGTATAGTACAAAATTGCCTCGAGTACACAAATCTTATAGTAATGCAAAGCCAACTGAGTTAAAGAAGTTTCTCATACTTGTGAAAGTTGACACCTAATGTTCTCTTATGGAATATTTTGTGTATAGATTACTTAATAAATTTCAATCTAATTTATTTTTGAAGATAAGTCCTTGGCGTTAATCATAATGCTTCCTGTAACTTGAATGCTACATTGTCCTTATGATTTTTGGGAATAGATTGAGGCATTTGAGGATATACATGTGCATGAATTTTTTTCAATCTTTTCTACAAGATTGCAGAAGGATTTTGTGAATTTCATTTGAAATTGAAGAATAAATTGTTCGATAAAGGCTCTCACGACTATACAATGTCTAAACCTTGATCTAGGGTTTCTTGTAAGCTTTTCGTTTGAATTGATTGACTCAACCATATAAACTCTACAATTTTTAAGGAAACCTCTGTGGGCACCATTAGATTCTTTTGCAAAAAGAGTTCCATGAATTCATTGAGTGTAGGAAGGGAAATAAAAAGCAGAAATTTGAAATGTCATGCACAGGTATTCTCGTCGATTGGTAAATGTCTTTCTCGTTGGCTTATGACCAAATTTAGGCAAACAGAGATGTATCTCATGTGGATTCATGTTGTAAAGAGAACGTATAAGGGTGAAAATATTTTAAGGACATGTTTTAAGCTTGATCAAGATTGAATAATTCAAATAGGTAAGAAACTAATAAACAGAGGTATGTATTATTTTTATAAGCTCAAAGCAAAGGGTGAAGATGTTGTTTCTATCCTTACAAAATTTTAAAGACTGATTAAATCCCTACCCTTCTCAAAATGATGTCAACTGATGGTTGGGAAGTGTTGAAACTACTTGAATGAAGATGGTTTTGTTATGAAATTTGAAAAAAATCATGCATAGGGTCTATGTGGCTAGATATAGTAAATTGTTAATATGAAGTGATTCATCACAAAACTTATGATCTAGGGTGTTTGGTTAAGATTGTGTCACAAGAAAATGCTGTCGGGGTCTACAAGTGCTAAAAAGCTTGTTCATCGATGACTTGCATTATTAGCTCCTAAATAGGTAGTATGATTCCATGTCAAGTGTACTTGAGAAGATAAAAGGCTTGAAGACATGAAAAGACTAATTTACACGAATTGTTGAGTTCTTGAAGGAGACAATTGGCTATAACCGATTATTAATTCATATATTGCTATCTTCTAAATTACATCAAGAAGTTGAAGAGTCATTAATCAATGAAGAAGAAAAGGCTAAAAGATAAGAAGGTAAAGAAGAGGTGTTTGTTGGAAGGAAGATGAGAAGTCAATGTCAAGCTAGTATAAGGAATGGTTGGATTGCATAGGTGGTGGAGTGAGAAAATAAATTTTTTTGAATGTAGTGAATATAAATAATAAACTTAGTGAACTTGGTGGATAGAAATGGTACTAGAAAAAGAAGCATGGAAAAGTTTTTATCTAGATAAAGAAGACTGAGGTAAGGTAAATGATACTAATCCAAAGGATCCTCAATGAGAAACATAAGATCTAAGATTCTCAAAATAATTTTCAGTCAGTTTTAAAGCGTGGAGAAAAATTAGACGATTCCATCTATATCCTATTTGTAGGAAACAAAGCTCACTTGCAAAAGTTATGGCCCGTTGAATTTTTTGGGCAACTGGAAAAAATTGGGACTGCGTACGATGAGTTAGATGTTTGAACAAGTGGACCAATAGGAATGTGAAACATGGACAATATAGATGAAAAATCAAAATTAGAAAAAGTTTTTTTAGAACATTAGTCTTCGACACTCGGTGACGGATAGGTGGGTCCCTCTACTTCCGGGGTGGGGCCCTTAGCGAGTTCGACACACTCGATTATGGAGGGGTGTCTTGGCCTCCAATTCATATTGTTCTATCAGATCTCTCATATATATTTACTTTGTATGTCCATTGTATTATGCATGTGGGACTAATTTGATATGACAATTAAACTATACAATTAAACCAAATATGCTAATACCACACATTATTTAACAAACACCACACATTATATCCCATATTCCAAGATGACCACATATATTTCAAACCCATATTAAATGCCACCTATAACAATACCATATATCCATATTTTAATGCCTTAAATAATCCAAAGCGCCCCATCATAAAATAAGCCATATAAAGTGCCTAAACTCACCCTCTAGCTTCAAATGTGGGATAAATCCCATGATATGTGCCTAGGGAAGTGGAGGTAAGGGGATTTGAACCTCTATCCTCCCATGAAAAATTATAGGCACCCAATCATTGTGCCATCAATTTGGAAACATTATAAAAAGAGGTATTTTGTATTTGAACATGCATTCGAGATGTGGGAAATATTATTTTTCTCATAACTTGAGCTAGAGAAGGAATTTTGAGGTGATGTAAAAAGTGACTACTATTATTTTTGGTAGAGGAACGTGATGAGAAGATCATAATTCTTATATAAATATTTTAAATATTTATTTTAAATATTTTAATAGATCAGTCCCATTCAACTAGACCCGAGAGACATAGGCCACAAGTGTCGAACTCCATTATCAATTCCCATGTCAATTTGCTGGTGATTCATCTCTGTATTTTCTGATTTTACACAGTACTTTCAGTTTTATTTCCTTTATTAAAAATACAAAAGGTTATAATATTTAATATTTAACTCGAAAATCAATACAAAGCAAAGTTAAGTGTGTGCACAATTGTTAGTTAAATTTGATTT
The DNA here is from genome assembly GCA_018340775.1 of Taxus wallichiana var. yunnanensis. Classification (NCBI taxonomy): domain Eukaryota; kingdom Viridiplantae; phylum Streptophyta; class Pinopsida; order Cupressales; family Taxaceae; genus Taxus; species Taxus wallichiana. The sequence goes on from CM031237.1 coordinate 320,381,286, forward strand.
TCAGATCACTGGTATCAGAGCTAGTTTTGACTAATTTTTGGTTCAAATTAATAGTTTTTATATTGCAAGTTGTATGTTGGATGTTAACAAGATCTCGGTCTAAGAAGGTTGAAGGAGAGTTAGTTGAAGGAGATCCCAAAATTGGTACTAGACGGTCTTGAAATCCTTTAATGAAGGATCGAGAGGTATAAGAATTTTAATGATCATTCCAACAAATGAAGGAAATGGTGGAAGAAATGTACCAAGATAAACAAAGGGAAAAGGGAAAACATTTGAATTTCTAATGTATACTGCAGAGCTAAACGTAGAGATGTTGGATAACTGGATCAAGTAGACAAAATTATACTATAGGGTTTAGAGAATTGGGGATGATGAAGTAAAGATTCATTTAGAAACTCTTCGAATGGGTGGCACAACACTCATTTGGTGGGAGAGTAAGCTTTAGGAAGTGGAAGAAACCAAAGGTAAAGCAATCACTTCTTGGTCTAAATTTGTTTCAAGTCTTAGGAAACAATTTTATCCTCTTGGTTATAAGCAACAAGCTATGATGGATTGGCAAACATTAATACAAGCTAAGGGAAAAAGTTTTCAAGACTACACACAAGAATTTAGGAAAAGGGGTTTAATTGCAGGAATTTCCTAAACACAGAAGAAACACTACTCAAATATATTGATGGATTATATAGTTACCTAAGGCATATGATTCTTGCTTTAGGTTCTACTAATCTTGATGCAGCGTGTGTTCAAGAAATCCATTTTGAAGCATGAGGGAAAATGACAAAGGAGTCCTTTTCCTTTTATTTTAAACAAAATAACAAGTAATATGAAGGAAAAGGTTTAAAAGAACAAGGAAAAGGAAAGGGTAAGCATAAGACAAACTCTACTATTAAGAAGGAAGATGAAAAACCATTTTGCAATCATTGTAAAAAGAACCATGATGAGTCTAAATGTTGGAAATTACATCCTGAAATGAAACCTAAATGGATGGTTAAGAAAGGAAAGGAAAATAAAACAAACACTACAGTTCATGATCTTGGGTTAGATTCAGGTGATGAAACCAAGATCATAGCTATGAGTTTTCAAGGTAAATCAACTCTTTCAATTTCCAACAATAGTACTTCAAATGTTGCATCTTCTTCTAGTAAACAAACTATACATGATGATAAGAAAAGGAATGAGATTTTCCACATTAGAGTAATTTCAAAGCATACAAAAATTGATACTCTTTTTACAAAGTGGATCTCAAGCTAATATAATTTCTGAGGAGGTTGTTAAAAATTAGGACTCAAATATAAACCACATCCTAAGCCTTATCCTTTGAGTGAGTTTGTGATGATGCAAAATGCACAGTAACTAAAATGTGTACTTTTAGGTTTTCTATTACAGACAAGTTTATAGATGAGGTTGAATTAGATGTAGTTCCTTTGCATATTTTTGGGGTGGTTTTGGGAAGTCCTTACTTATATGATTGTAAAGCAATCTTCTTTAGGGAAGAAAATTATTATTTTCTTATAAAGGATGGAATTGATTTTATTGTTAGAGCTCAACGTGAAAAGAATAATCTATCCTTGGTTACTACAAGTCAAATGAAAATTCTTGTAAACTCAAGAAAAATATTTGTACTCATGGTGGTTAAATCCCAAGAGAAAGAGCATGAGATGGATTTTGAGGATTGTGATCTGAAACATAAGGATGAATTGGTCAAAATTGTTTCTAATTTTGACGATGTTTTTCAGGATCCATAAGGTCTACCTCCCAAAAGAGGGGTTCAATAAGAGATACAATTGCTTCAGGATGCACCTCTTCCCAATATCGAATGTATATTTGTCGGTGGTAGAAAATGAGAAAATAAAGAGACAGGTAATGGAACTTTTGGCTCAAGGTACAATTTGTCTGAGTACATCCCCATGTGATTCACTAGTTATTTTGGTTCCTAAGAAGGATAGAACTTGGATAATGTGTGTTGATTTACGTAATTAAAAAAATATTACAATAAAGAATCATTACCCTCTTCTTATAATAGAAGATTTACTTGGATCACTTAAAGAATGCAATTTATTTCACTAAGTTAGATTTAAGAAGTTGTTATCACCGAGTAAGAATTGAAGAAGGTGATGTTTGTAAAACTACTTTTAAAATGAAGCAGGATTGTTTGAATGGTTAGTGATGCCTTTTGGTTTATGAAATGCAACGACAACATTCATGAGAGTTATTAATGATATCTTTAGACCATTAATTGATAATTTCATTATTGTCTACTTAGATGATATTCTTGTTTTCAAGAAATCATGGGATGAACATGTTAAACACATCTAGAAAGTCTTAGATGCACTAAGGAAATAGAATCTATATTTGAAGATGTCAAAATGTGAATTTGGTAAAACATATTTAATATAATTGGGTTATGATTGAGGAAATGGTGAATTGAGAATTGATCCTACAAAAATAGAGGTTATTGTAAAATGGCCTAGACCCACTAATGTGATGGAAGTTAGGAGTTTTCTAGGTGCAATTTAGTACTGGAGGAAATTCAATTTCTAACTTCTCATATATTGCATCTCCTTTGCATGCTTTGATTAGTATTAAACAAGTCTTTCAGTGGGGAGGAAAACAATAGAAATCCTTTGACACACTAGAAGAGAAAATAAGTACAGCTCCGATCTTGGCACTTCCAAATTTGTAGCATTCATTTAAAATTGAGACAGATTCTAGTGAGTATGAAATGGGGGTAGTTTTGATGTAGAACAAAAAACTTGTATGTTATTGTACACACCAATTTTTGGTGTAACTCCTCTCATTCATCCCGCATTCGTTCTCCTTCATTCAACTTTCCTCCTCACTTTTCTTTTTCTTAAATTTGAGTAAATTCCATCTATTTACTCACCCTTAATTAATTAATTATCAAATATGCTCCATGTGGACCCATTTGATAATTAGAATTTGGAATTATCTCACATATCCTAAAATTATTCAATTCATGGGCAATAATATGTAATGTCCCCTTTTCCTACACCAAATGGCCCAAGGGCCAACTTGAGTCCAAATGTTGTCGGACCCAAGGGTTATGGACATTGGAAACTTTTGGGAAGGGGCCCCATGGTTTTAATGTCCTATTTTTGTGTTTGAAGTCATTTTTGGACATGGTGAATCAAAAAGGAAAAAAGTAACTATAGTTACTTTTATGTTAGTGGCCCCTCCATGGAATGAAATACGCCTAGGGTTATGGGGGCTCGTTTGCCAAGGAAAAGTATATAAGGAGATGGGGAAGGAAGAAAAGGCACTTTTGTCACATACTTTTAGCCTCTTCTCATGCAGCTGCCTCTTTATGTTGCGTTTACAACAGCTTATGGAGTCAAATCCCACAAGGACCCTAGCTTTGGTTGTGAGAGACTCGTCCCTATCTAGTAGGGCATTCTTCGGTAGTGAGAGATATACCCTAGTCTGTCAATGCTATAGAGATATTTCCAGAGAGTTCAGAGGAAGGGTTTCGAGGATTTTTGGGGCTTTTGGGGAAGAAAATTATAGGGGCTCTAGATTAGAATCACAGTACCCATCTAGGCTGGGTGTGGCAGCATGTCGAAGGTGCCTCCATCATTTCTCGACCCCATTCCAATTGAGGTGACTTGCAGCCTTTATTTTGGGGTTTTTCCAATCATTCATTTCAAATATTAAGGTGGAAATGTTATTGACTGTATCTATTAATGTTATTTCCAAAGACCCTTATTTTTACTCTTATTTTTAGAGGGTCATGAACCTCTAAATTTTTCCAGCTGCCTAGGGTTTTATGTACTTTTTCTGGAAGCAATATATTATTCTAAAAAATGTTTTCATAGTGTTTATTATTACTATTGCAAGCATCCCTCGAAATTTCATGCCTTTGTGGGAAAATATTTTGTGTGATATCAATTTAATACCATTCATTGTTCTATTTGGACATTTTTGTAAAAATCAAGTATTTTACTTTTATGCAATTTTTATATTTGGTGCATTTTAAGTGGTATCCCATTAGGGATATTTCATAATATACCCATCCGACACTCCACTCTTAATTTCAAAAATGGAATTTATTATCTCACCTACCCATTCAAATCATGTTACCCACTCCACCTAATCAATTCAAACCATGGGCCCCGCATGATACATCATGTCTATTAACCCGGGTTAATTTATCAAACCCTAGTTACTCATTAACCCCAATCTAACCTCACCTCCAAGTTATAAATAAAGGACAGAACTAGGAGGAAAGAGGGAGGAAGAATTGGTATGAAATCTCTGTGTATTGAAGTTTTTAGGAGAGGAGAAGAAAGTGCTTAATTAAGTTCTGCAAGTTTGAGGTCAAGGAAAAATTTTTCCATTGTTAGAAGTTAGAGGTGAGGAGTGTGGGAGAAATATTTTCCATTGTTCATCATCTTTCCATCCTGATGCCCATTTCATCTCCATATCAAAGCACAAGCTAAGTCCCTCGTCATTTCAGTTACTTGTCATTTTGTATTTCATTATTTCTGCATGATATCTATTGTTCATCATTTATTGCTATCTTTCTAGACACGGGGGTTGACATCCTCCAAGGGAGTTAACATCCTCTTGGAATCGGGATTGTCCAGGAAACCCCCACATATTTTTATCTAATCACATTTGTTTCAGTTTTACAAATCTATCTTCTTTTATCACATATCTATCTTCTTTGCGCCCATAGATCCATATTTGCATATGAGGTCCTAAGCCCTCCATCATTCGAAGTTGTTGGTGGCTTCTAGTATCGCATTCACCCACATGAGAATGAGGTTTCCTTATCAAAATTTTGGCATGCCCAGTGGGACCGGACCCCAAATCTGGTCATTTTATTTGTTACTTTACTCATCTTGTCTAACTTGCTTGTTTGTAAGGTCTTAGTATTCATCGATCTCAGTTTAGTACGATCAATCATTTAGGTCACCTTAGAGGTACGTGCTCTTCTTGTTTTCGACTGGCTTGGTATTTAGCTATGTATAGTAAGTATCCACTTTATTTTTATTGTTACATAATTAATCATAATTGAATGAAACAAAAAAAAATTACTTTTGAGTTCTACCCGCATGGGGAACAAATATGGAAATTAACCTTATGGCTTGACTTTTGTTTTCGAGCTTGGTTTTGTAATAAATATATATCTTGCTTTTATTACTTGATTTATTTTTATAAATGTCGTAAATATCACAATTAATTGTCACCAAAAGATTAGTATTTGGAGGATAAAATTTTATATCTGGTTTAATATTGATTAATTGAGTTGTTAGTTACATTTTGTAGTTCATATCCATCTATCTGGTTTATGATACTTTCGTTGGTTTTCTTTGAATGATTGTTAATATACAATCTCATTTGTATTATTTTATATAATAATACTAACCTTCATTATAAAATAAATTTTAAAAAAATGTGTAATTATTATTCAATTCAACTAAATTAAATTACAAAAAAATATTATTATTATTATTATTAGCATCCTACACTACCCCCCATCTATCCCTATCCAACTCAACATCCCTTCCTTCCTCCTCCCTCAGTTTCTACCTCCTTGAGCTCCCATCACCCCAACTGAGCTACAATCCCCTTTCACCGAGTTCCAGCCCAACTCTAAACCACCTCCACACCTCACATATAACTCGCCATATCCCAAGCTTACTCCTTGCCCAACCTACGACCCAACCATCCGATCTATTACACAATTCATCTACCCGAGATATCCCTACCCAAATTTTGACTCCCCATCTCCACCAAGCTCCTTCTCCTCTCCTCATCCACTCCATCATTCAACCCGCTCCCACTCATTCCTTTCATCATTATCTATCCTCTCCAACATCCCCGAGCTCCTACATACTTTACCCGAGCCATGCAGATCACCCATCCCATCCATCACCTCTCTCCACTATATCTCCATTCCTCTCCGCTCACCTCACACACACCAATCTCTCTATCCGATGCCACATATTTCCTCTCTCTCCACTTGGCCATGACTCCTACCCATGTAGGCCTAACTCGACCACCTCCCCACACACCTCTCCTCGACTTACATTCGACCCGAGCTCCAACTTCACTCCTCTACCCAAGATCCCATCTGACGCACTCACTAACCCTTCACCCCTCAACACCGAATCAACTCCCCACATCCCTCTCCACATGACACCTAACTAACTCCACCTCCCAATACCTGTCTCCCACATAGACCCTTCCCTCTACTCACACGTCCTCTCCAATCTTTGAGGTTATATCCCCGCACTCCATGGTTTCTCACGTGTAACATCTTAGAAAAATTGTTACCTTGATTTCATTTCCTCTTGACATTGCAAACGTTGACATGTGATTTGTCTTAGGAAGGTGTATTCTTTTGACTGTTGGAAATCATGTTTGCAATGGATAAATTATTATTGTACAAGGATTCATTTTTTTGTAATTCTATTTACTTGAAATGAATCCATTCTTCCTTGTGTTCTGAAAGGTTGTGAACCTGTATTGTTGTTTTCATACTTATCATATGTTAACAACAAAACCTTGGATCAATTCCATTGATCCAAGGTATGCTTCAGTTCTCTGTTATTAATCATTTTGATAAACTGACATTCTGAAGTAAAAGGTAATGTGGACTGAGTCTTGTTTTGGTTATGAATATGAGGACCCTTCTGCTGATGTCCTTGCTTTGCATCAAGTGGTAAGTATTAAATCATGGTCTTCTTGATAAATATTTATAAAAATGTTGAACAATGTGATAAGAACAAGGGCCTATACTGGGCTATTAAGGTGAATACCTTAACCTTGGACGAGATGTTTAATGCTAATCATATTTTAACCTAAGTTGTAATGTTCTATCCTAATTGGATTCTAACCTAAGGTGATTTGGACCTACCTTAGACTTATTACTAAACTATTTAGGTTAGCATCCTAACCTAAGTTGGTATGCTTTATGGTTGTGGGTTTTGGAAATAACCTAAGGTAAATACTATATACCTAGGCTAAGGTTGAACCCTAAACTAATGTCAATCTAACCTAAACTAATGCTAAGCTAAAGGGTTGCATGGAAAATGGGATTCAGTGGCGTCGGTTTCTATGGCATTAATGTGATTTGATTTTTGAATTAATGAACTCTGTTCAGCCAATTTTGGCGGAGGCATGAGGAGTTAAGGGAATGTCTAGTTGGCATCTTCTCTAAAGTTAAAATGCATGCAATGTTTGAAATAGAGCTCACCAATTTCGGATGGCGGTGGCATGGAGATTTAGGTGGGAGAGTTGGTTGTCCTTGCATTAATGAGTCTTGGTCTTGGTGAAGAAACCACCTAGGAAGAGATGCAAGTGGATTTTGGGAGGTTGTTTGGTCATTTTCTCTTGGCGATTTTTGCTCTGCATGGAGATTTTGGGTTCTTCGAACCAGTAGTTCTATTTTCAATCCTTTACTATTTTTGGCACCTCTAAGCTATTTTTGATCTGTGGAGGTATAAGAGGCATAAGAAGAAGTTTTGGGTTGTTGATTTCATTTTGGAAAAGGAGAAACTATGGAGGCTTGAGCTGGAAGTCTTCTACAAATCGATAGGAAGCTCTATCAGGCATGATAGGCTCTATCCATTAAGTTGTTATTCTTTTTCCTAAATGTTTTCATTAAAACAACTCTGCTCTTGGAAACAAATGGGGTTTTTATGTCTGTGATGGTTATTTTTATTCACGCTTGAATTGTTCTCTGTATTTTGATGAAGAGCCTCTATTAGATAAAATGGAATGTGGGTTTGTTCCCTATTGAATATAGTGTTGAATCATGTCTTAACTTTGTTGGGACTAGAATGATGTCAAATTTGTGTGAATCTTGTTGTCTGTGCAAAATGGATTATGGGAAAACATTGTTTGCTTTAAGATTCAATCGAGTTTGTCTTCCTCTGTTGGAAGGAGGTAAGAAAGGTATTATTCTCAGTTGCATCTTTAGTTGCTTGAATCTAGTTACTTCTGTGGAAGTTGTGTTGAAATGGTTGCTTGGATTCAATGATTTTGTGGATTGAAACTTGTTTGAAAAACAACTAGTAAATGATTTACTTCTTCTTATCTTTTAGTTGAAACTTGAGTTGCTTAGAATCTAGTTACTTCTGTGGAAGCTATGTTGAAATGGTTGCTTGATTCAATGATTTCGTGGATTCAAACTTGTTTGAATATAACAGTAAACAAGTTTTTCTTCTTCTGAACTTTATACGTTTTGGGTTGTGAACCTCTGTAAGACTGATCTAAAGTTGGACAATAGAAGTTTCTGTTATAATGGAAGATATTTTGAGTGTTGGTTCTATCTGGGTTGGAAATTTGATTTATACATATAGCTCCTGCTTGAACTTGCATGATGTCGACCTTGTTGTTTACGCTTGTAAGTTAGAAGATGGTTTGTTAATGACTTACCTGTTCTTGACCTAGACAAACCTCCTGATTGAATCTGTTTGAGAGTAAGTTTGTTAAACACCATGTTGTCATGATTTTTGGGAAAGACTTAACGAATGTATATGCATATTTTCTTGGATGAAAATTTGTGCTTCAGGAACTAACCAATCGGTTCAGCTTGAAGGGTTTCTAGATCTTTACTTTTATTTTGATCTATGAAGAACATTGAGGGAATGGAATATCTAGGTGAATTAAGGGTTAGTACAGTTGATCTTGTCATAAGGAATGGACTGAAATGAATTCGGTTTTTCTAAACATCTCTTGAGATTGACTTGTGCATCTGTAGCAAATTCATGTTGTTATTGTTGCATCTTCATTGAGTTTGAAACTAGTTGGGTTCTTTCTCTTCTTACCTGAAGACTGTTTCTCTTACCTCTGTGAAGTTGGGAATTTGAGTTGACTTTACTGTTATATCATTTTCATTTTTGGAAAGAATGGTTAGGATTTGGTTATATGGACTAAAACTAATGGATGAATTGGAATGTCTTGTGGTTGTTGATATTTCATGTAATGTTGCTAAATGAACTCTTTTAAAAACATCTCTTTCTAGACGTAGTTTTTTTTTATTAAGGGCAAATAGTTTTGAAGGGACTATACCCTGTATACAAAAGGGCTCAAAAGCTAGATAGCAAAGATGAGAGAAGCAGCCCAGAGAAGGGAAAAATAGCCAACCAAGGAAGGCTCAACAGCCAAATATTACAATATAGGTGAAAAAAGGATCTAAACGTACATAGATCCAGAAAAAAGAAGGCAAGATAAAAAAGGAACCAAAAGAGAAACAACATAAGGAGCCCCGCCACAAAACAGCTCCAGAACCGCCCGATGACAGCCACATCACAGCCAAAAAATAGCATCACAACAACCCTTTACTTGATGGCTCTGTCAATTTTGGTCTTGATAGCCTGCAGTGACATGAAGAAGGCAATGGCAGTGGCCTGAGAGGAGTCTTGTAAATCAGCTTGGGCAATTGCAATGTCCCTTTTCTCTTTAGGGCCCCATATGTCCTCATTGATCCCACTTAAACTGCAAAACTTTGTGGACATGTTGCTCAATGAAATTATAGATTCTTTTGAGGGTAGACAATATGTAGTCATTTCAGATTTTAGCATTCCCAATCTGCCATCTAGGACCGTAGTTTCTAGACGTAGCTAATGCACTACGGTTGTTGTTCTTGTTTACAAGATGAGAGAACTTCATCTTCGGTATCTGACTTGCATATTGCAGTCACATAATTTGGTCCAGTATCATTTAGTTCTATGTTTTCAATGTTTGGCATGAGTACAAAGATCTCTTGATTAGATCTGTATCAAGTATTTTATTCTGATATGTATTTATTTTCTTGGGAAAGAATAATGGGATCTTCTCCCATTCTTGTTGTTGAATTCCTTCTCTCTTTCTCTTTTGAATTAAGATATTCATCGCTGTTTTATTTGAAATATGAAGGAGATTATATTCTATCCTCTCTTCTCTGAGTTGTGAAATGTAACATTGATCTCCTCGAACTCTAAGGGAAGTTCTGATTTGTTTCTCTCTCTTTGTTTATCTTTTCCCTCTTCTGTGTTACTCTTGTTTAAGGAACTGATTGGTTCAGTTTTATCACTTAATAGGATTTCAAAATGAGTAGTTGGAGATAATCCTTTACTTATTTTCCTTGACTTGCGTTGATTGGAAACAATATTTGGTAATGTGTGACTAATGTTTAATGCAAGTAATCAATTAAATACATTTCCTATTTCTAACCTGTTGTGGCCTAACTTAAGACTTAGGCTATATCTTGGGCTTTAAATTTGGATGTAGTATCTGAAATAGGAATCTCTTATTTTTATGATGTTGATGGCTCAACCTAAAACCTTTCATGAAGGATGAATTAGCTTGGCTATAGATGTTTTATGATGGAACATGTTAATGTTGAGTATGATGGTTCTTTGCTTCTTAAAAATAACTCTATTTTTGGGAAATATTAGAGTTAGTGTCTATCTTTGGAATTTAGATTGAATGAAGTAAGAAATAAACTATAAGTACCTATAGGAAGAATGAGATAAGTAATTAGGATGAAATATTACTTATCTGATATAATTCCTTATGAAATCAATGGCTGAAGAGTGTTGATTATATCATGATCTTTACTAAATGTTAATTTGGTTGATCACTTGTTATTTATTTTATGATTGTTATTTCTTTTTGATGTATCTATCTGTATGGCTTTTATTGTTTCATAAAAGCAGAGTTATTTTTATGAAACAATTAGTTGAAAGCACATCATTTTAATGCTTAGTGCTTATCATGCTCAATTCAATGAATCGACCCATGCTAGCAATTTTATAGACGATTTTGTAAGTGATAAAGGAATACAATAACTTTTATGATGTTATTTGTTACTTAAAGACTGGATCTTTCATGAAGAAATATGATTCATTATTGAAATGTATTGAAAGAAGAAAAGTTGTATTTCTTAAATGAACTTGATGTTGTTTGACATGAAAGATGTCTGCAATGCATGGTCTTGTAAATTTGTGTTTCACCTTGATAAATTGAAAAATATTGAGAGTTACTTGTTCATGATGTGTTATTCTTCTGGTGCATTCTGTGAAGGGAAATTTGTAATCTTATCTGTATTTTCTCATATTCTTATCGGAATGGGACCCTTTTTCAGTTTGACATTAAATAAGTTTGATGGAAGGGAATTAGTTACACTATCCCTTAAATGAAATGCAACTTATTAAGTTGGCATGCATAGATGTTCTGTTATCTAAGTCTCTATGGCTTATTAAAAGATGTTAATGAAAGTGCAAATTAATTATGATGACTTGTATAATGAAAAAGGGCACAATGAACCCTAACTCATAACATGAAAGAGGAAGGTGCACTTCCTCTTGATCAATACCTTGATAGGTTTAAAACAAATGAAGGTAAATATAAACATTTATCAATTAGACTTCATCTCAATGAATTCTATCATAATGGAACTTGTTTTGGAACTTAAACAAGCTAAGAATGATTATGGTATAATATGTAAATCTTATTGATGTTGTTGTTTCTATTTTAATTAACTGAACTCTAAAGTAAGAATTTGATGATTAAAAAGCAATCATGTTGTTTCTGTAAAACCTTAACAACTCAACTGTGGAAGTCAACCTTAAGGGCTAATGAAATTAGGGTTCAACAGGGTTGTTGTAATTAAAATCTTAATTAAGGAATATAATTGAGTAATTCACTTCTTGCTTGGGTATGTGCATCCAGATGGGGTGATTCAGTTGGTTGTTGGCACATGCCAACTATAGAACTATACCTTCATGAAGACTAGGGTCTTCATGAGGATACAATGTTGCAGTTGACATGTGGCAACACCCATCAGAATTAGACCAACTAGATCTACATAAATTTGGACTTGATCTTAGTTATACTCTAGGTCAGGATAGGAGCATGATTTAGTATAGGGAATAACTCATGACGACTTAGGATAACTAGACACACGCAATCGACTTAGGTTGATTGAGTATGTCTAAGTACCCTTAGTCACTGTGAGTGGTTCTCTATACCAAACTATGTTGCTAACCTAGGGTTAAACCTTGAACAAGTGGATTGACAGGAGTCAGTGAAGACCATTCTAGATAAAAGATGAAGTGGGTTGAAGGACATATTCCATTAGATGAGTATGTCATCTAGGAATATAAACATAGACAGTATGTGAAAATATTTGGCCAAAGTATCACAAGCTACTGGTTGTGTTGTCTGTGAAACCTAGTTTAAGAAACAAGATTTCAGATGAATATTGGTAACAAATATTCAGTTAGGTCTCTTAAATAGAACGCTTCAATACCCAAAATAGGGTAAGAGAACCAAGTATACTTAGTATACAATTTCAATGAGTTAACATGAGAGATCGGTATTACACTCGAGTCATAAAATGACATATCGGTAGTTCATTGAGTCATTTACAGCTGCATATGGTTATCTGTTATGAGATTGATTAACATGGAATGCGTGTTCTAAATTGTGATTATTTAGAACAAAGATTATATTTATATATTAAAAAAAATTCCCTTGTTTCTAAAGTCTTAAAATGGGAATGTTACATTTCTCACATCCCATGTAGAGAAGGTGAATATCCTTGCAAACTTGCACGATTCGGATGTTTGGTCCTTCTAACTATTTCCATATCAGTTTTACATTCACACAAGCTTTGTGGGTAGTGTCTATTGATTCTCTTAAGAAAATATCTACATAGATCCACAAGACTTTACTACTTCATGCTTCTTCTTGTATCTAGATTTGTTTTAAAATTCATGCAAGCTCTATGGGAAGTGATTTGTACATTCTCGTTATAGTCATTAATTTCTAATCCTTTTAACACACTTACAAACAACGTGCAACACCATAGTCAATCATATATTACTCGTTTATATGCTATGTGATTCTTATTATGTCATCGTCCATGTGAAAATCCATGTATGTCATCAACTTGTCACCTTGGATTTGGCATATCATTGACTTTCACGTTCACTTTTCGGTCACCGACCTATCTCTGCCCTCCTTTATTCAACTAAGTCCACAACTTAGGTCCACTATTTTCTCCCATCTCCATTACAAATTTCAAATCAAATTGCTTTCATCCTCCCCAAAGTCTTCATTATTAATATAAAATTCCACTCTCCCCACCCACTTTTTTCGTTACCTCTTAAAGTCCACATTCAGTCATTTTATATGTTTATTCTTATTTATAGTTCACGTAAAGAAATGAAACAAACACAAAATGCACACGTTAATGTCTTGTCGTTTATAGGTTATCTCATATCACCTCGTTATTAATAATTTGTGTCACATATTCTCATAATTTTATTTCAAAATCTATTTCATCACTTATTTAATTGTTTATTTCATAGTTTATTTTATAGTCAATAAGTTTTCTTTACCCTAATTGAATGCGAACGTTGAATTTCAACTTTTATTAATCCATTAGATTAATTGCTTTTATTTTTATGAAAGTACTTTTTGTACACAAAATATTTATGACATTTATATCATTTAACCATATCAACTAATTACATTTATTCTCTTTTGCAGGTGCAATCTACGAAATCCACAAGGTACACCCCACAAACTTGCAAACAACATTACGTTGTCAAAGACAACCATTGAAACATAAACACACTGGAAAATCCTTTTCACCGACCCCTTCCACAATTGTGCACAATGCAATTTTAGGGTACCCAGATGTTCCAAACCATTGAGTGGTGCTTTCAAACTACATCACTATGACATGTAATCAAATAATGGGGAAAAGTGTTCTCCAGGTTTTACTCATTTTTCTCTATTTTCTATTTTACGCACTTTTGTAATTTCCCTTTTCTAAGTGATTATCTACATCAAATGTCACGTTTCATTTTGGCTTAAAAATAACCTTTATTTTCTACACCCTTCCTGATCACATAGCTTAAATAGGAGTTTAACTGTCTGCATCACACATTTTACCACACACTTCCTGAAACTTCACGAACAAAATCAACACATCAAAAAATTCCTTTCACTTGGTTCACTGATTGGGATTTGAACATCCAACAGGAAACCATTTTAGACATTTCCTACCCAAAACTACTTGAAACCAACCTTAAATGATCATTCCTTAGGCACCTTGTTATCCACTTTTTTGTTCATATCCTCTAAATTAATCATGATGATAAAAAAATTTGCTTGATTTGTTTGTCAACAAATTACATAAACAAATGTTCCTCTATTTCATACCTATTTTCACCCTCTCTCAAATCAAAACAAAAAAACAATGTCCTCCACCCAATAAAACTACTTCTCCTAATGATCTATCCTAACAAGATTCTAAACTCAAAACCACGTCATCAGTTACCCAACCTCTAGTGTCCATGGCCTCGCTTCATGAGAACCATGTCATCCAAGATTATCCCTATCTCAAAATAACTTTGCATATCCCTCACCAAGATAATCTTCCTAAACCAACCACATCACTATCCCCCACTCCTCTAGAGACACTCGGGCCTCCTCTCAACCCCATATATGACTTCTTACTCTGAAAATATTCCACAATCTTTCAATCCTCCCAGTCTCGTAAATTGGTGGATCACATTCCACCCACATCCCTTTTTCAATTCTATTTCATCTGCTACTAATATGCTTGTCTAGCCATCTCAACCTCTTCACACTTACATTCCTACCCATCATATGCTCCAACTATCTCAACCTCTTAACACCCATATCCCCATTTATCATTTACCACAACAACCTACCCAAATTCAATGAACACATCATGTCCCTATTGTTCAAAGTCATCCTATGCAATAATATCAACCCATGACACATGTTAATCCTTACCAAACAGTTCCCCACACACCTACACACCCACAAGTTTATCAACTATCTTATCAAACATCCCACCCACAATTTTATCAACCACCTTATCAAATGATTCCCAACTACCCACACATCCATAAACATACCCTTCGCCTTATCAAACTACATTTCAAACCACACAACCAATCCAATCTCAACCTAACAACACATCGAGTGATCCAATTCATGCCTTAATAAATTGGTTGGCTAGTTTAGAGGTCATTACCTTAGCACCCAAGGATACATTATCCTATGAACAAATCTGTAACAAACTGATTCATCTGTCGGTCCAATCAAACCCTACCCTCCTCATTGGAAAATTCCCAAGTTTACTAATTTCAACAAGGAAGATCCCCAACAACATCTCCTTGCATTTAAACACGCATGTTGTCTTATTGTGCATGATCACAATCTACTTCTTCGCACTTTCCCCATGTCTTTGTCAGTCCCGCATTGGACTAGTACAACAGTATCCCATAACATTCCATATTCTCTTTCACCCAACTTGCACAATTATTATTAGAACATTTTTCTATCAATATTGCATGCAAAAACACTATCATTGACCTATACACCATCCGATTTTTTGAAGAAAAGTCCATCGTTGACTTCATCGCATGATGGCGTGGTGTTATAAACCAACTATCCTTCACTCTTCCACAAACTCGAACTCATCAAATTATTCTCGCGTTCATGTGCAAAACATATATCATCTACTTTGCAAATCTAATCATTCCAAACCTTTGATGAAGCTTTCACAATGGCTCACAAACTTGAAACCCATGCCATTGAGCAAGGTCATCTTAAACTTAGATCAGCTAAACCTAAAGTCAAATCTACTAAACCATCCACACATAACAACACATTTAAAGGTATGGCCAATGCCATGGTTATTAATCCCTCTTCCGCATCTACATACATGACATGGCCTCAAAAACAAGCCCCTTAATCAATAATAAACTACAGTCCCTTAGGATAATCTTACGCTTTGTATTTGATAAGTTAGTGGCCGTATACTCCATCTAACTTCCACCCATACGACCCATGGACAATTAGCAAGCCAAGCATGCTTGGTATCATGAATCCCATTATTGTAAATATCATCGAGTCAAAGGTCATGACATTGAGAAATGTTGTCCTTCAAAGATCATGTCCAACAACTCATAAATCAAGGGGATATCCAAATTGATAGCTCCACTACTCAAAATTTACCTAATCAACCACCAACAAATCAAGCCATGCCCTTTACATCTCAACTATCAAATTCTTATATGATTCACACCATCAATCAAGATCTCATCTTATCACCAACTCCACATGTTCCCACCTTAGATATTATTCCCACTCCTTATTTAGAACCTAACACACCTATGTCAACTTTTACTCCTTGTCCGAACCTACACCTTCTCCTATCCTTATCACATCCACATCAAATTTGACTATACCATCCACTTCATCCACTTCGATCATACCCCAATCTACCACATTAGATTCATCCTTAGCACCTATTTCAGCCCCACTGATATCCACACATATCCCTACATCTCTCACATCTATTCCTTCACCCACATCTTCATCAAACACACCTATTACTACATCTACATCACTCCTCTCTAAAACCATCCCAACTAAAATCATTTCTACCACATGTACCTTTACAACCCCACCTCTCGACATCAACCCCATTAGCAAACATATCATTCTTACCCCTCAAAACATTTATGAAACAACTAGTCCCACCTACTTCTACACTCGAAAATACTCCTGCATTTGTTGCATTACCTATAATGTCTACTCCATCAGTTACCACATCACCCACATCTCCAAATATCCCAAATATTCCTACATCCCTATCTATCCCAACTACCCCTATATCTATCATATCAACAAATCCACCTATCCCTACCTTGACATATTTACCTATATCCTTGCCCATGGCCACATCACCTGGTCTATCCCAATACTCTTTACTTAATCCTTCTATCCCAATGACCAAATCCTCTCAATCTGTAACCCTATCAAAGATACCCTTTAAAACATCTATTAAACAAACACCTCCACCTAAATCAAATAAATATGGTTTTCATTATCAAAAATCAACTCTTTTCATGCCAAAACCTAAACAATCCACATCTCACATAGATCTCATTAATCGCATCATACAAACACCTATTTCTCCATTAACATCCTTGTCTTGTTTTAGGACATTGTCTCCATTAATAACCACACCACCACTATCAAATCCTTTGATGGAGATTATTATCATCCCTGATAAGAGTAAATCTTCTCAATTAAATTCCCCACAGTCCCTTGCACATCTTTGAAAACATTCAAACTTTTCCTCTTTTCAACAATCGATGCCACAACATCTATTTTAGAGTCAGTCCCTCCATCTACGACATCTCACAATGATGAATCGAATCCAAACAATACAATCTTTCCACCAAATTTGATTTGTCTTCCAAAACACATAATTTACCCATCCAATCTACATCCAATTTTTCTCCTAACTCCAAGCTGAGATATCCTATCAAAACCCACAAGAGTTACCTTCCCCATGACACTTCAATGGGGTCCTACACAGATATCCTTCAACATTTAACTCGAATATCTACCATCACACTTCCTCCCATTAAAGCCTTTAATCCCTATGGTCCAAAGCCATCATGGTTCAATCCTAATTGTAGTTGTGCTTATCATCATACCTCGGGCCATGACATTGAACATTGTAAGGCATTTTAGACAATCGTCCACAACCTTATTGAGAAAGATGATTTCCTCATTCAGGGGAAATATCCTTCTCCATCTACATTTAATCCAATTCGTATCCCATCCATCAAGTTTCCCACGATTCCTTCATCCACATCATCCCTTAACATCCCTCCTGCACATGACATTCCTCCTAAGGAAGGTCCTCCATTGTTCATCAATACCACTTATCTTGCCAAGCACACTTGTGGTCTCCAACCATTTATCCCATCCAAATATAAAACAATCTCATCTAAACTCTTTCGACATCCTTTAATTCCTCCACATTTAATTCATTTAGGAGCAACCTTCCCTCACCCTTGAGCATATCATCCACAATTCCCTTGACACTAGGGGACTTTGCTCCTTGACATTGTTTTGTTTACCTCCTTCAAATTCATCCAATCTAAACTAATTTTATCCAAATCCTCATCTCATTCTAAGTCCACCATTGTGGCCATTTTTGTCCTTCTGTGAGGGACCATTATTGTTATTTTTCCTTCCAAAGTCCACCATTGTGGCCATATTTGTGTCTCTTTTGGGGCACCATCTATTTCATCAAGTCCACATTTGTGGCCATTTTTTTCTGTCATATTTGTGTCTCTCTCGGGGCATCATTTATTTTCATCCAAATCCACCATCGTGGTCATATTTTTGCTTCCTTAAGGACATAGTTTTATTTATCACTTGTCTATCACATCTAATCCTTTGCAAACTATCATCTCATCTTGTCATAACTTAATGTCTTCCCTCTCTTGGTGGTAAACTAGAGACATAACCTCTTAATGCATTGCACTTGTGACTAGTCTATTGTTAGCATATCTACCAATGAGCACTTAGTTATATCCTTAGATCATTCCTCCATCATTAGCCCCTTCCATTTTCATTGTAATGATATGAATGATGTGGTCTACCTTCACTGCTTTGATATGACCCCATAACCATTACATCCATCACCCTCTCATTCTCCTATTGCAGTCATGCAAAAGGTCCAGGGGTGTCTCTTGTACATTCATTATCCCCTCCTAAGTGGTCTACTTAGCTATTCCCAGCTCTCCCCCATGTGAAGCTAAAATTCATGTATGCAAAAGGAAAAATCAAAGTTATCAAAAATAGACTGATCCCTTGAAGGACAATTGTTCATGTAAAAAATAAGAGAAAGAGAAAAAGAAAAGCATACAAAGAAAAATCAAAAGAAATAGACCGATCCCTCGAAGGATGGCTATCATATATATTATTCTTTCCATCCATATTATGTATAAAGTAGACCATACCCTCGAAGGATGGCTACTCTATTATTATGGAATTTGGAAGGTTTCCCACATTGATCAGCCTTCCTTTTATCAACATTCTTAGAAAGCTTCCCGCATAGATCAATTTTCTTATTATTGTTCTTCCCTTTCCTAGAGCTGGGGCATAGTTCTAGGAACAACCATCTATGGAGATCCCTCTTCCCGCATACAAGTTACATCTCCAATCCCTTTGTCATGTCAACATTAGGATTACGAGCATCTTTCATCCATATTTCCCTCACGGTCTTTTGGTATAACTAACTATCATTGGTTATGTGTTAACACCTGCTATTGGCTATAAGTGCAATGCCTTGAGTGGTAACCTTTCTTATTTATCTCCAATCCAGTTCAAATCATGGTTTCCCTATATGCCCTCACTATAAATATGTTTCATTCATCTCATCAAGGTCATCTTTTATCAAAATAACATCAAATTTGAGACTATGAATTCTATATCTATCCATAATATCCATGAATGCGCTCGCAAATACAATTTTTAGTTTGCAAATTCTACTTGATCATAGTTGTATTTTGTGAATCCTACTTGAGGATCCTTCTCAATTTGAGTTCATTATCCTGCAGCTTCTTATCCCCCAACATGTTCAATAATGTCTTTGATCCATTGCTCTTCACTCCCCATTTCCACTCATCACCATTTGTCTCCACATCATCCTTCTCACCTTTCTATCCCCTTTCACCACACTAGATATCCTACTTGTCTTTCCTCTTGAGTTTCCCTTTCACTCTTCTACTTTCAGTTTGAAAATCTTACTTAATCATCCATACAGCCAGAGAATCTTAGTTAAGGTATATCTTCTTCCTTGGATCCTCCCACTATAGAAGCTTCTCCACCATTTCCTCTTTCAGCGGATGACAATCACCACCACAAATGTCTTTCCACTCCTCCTTTTTCACTTGTTACTCTTACAAAGATCACTCCCACAACATGGGCATCCCAATTAAGGATTTCCCTTACACTCTCCATCTACACTGCATATGTTCCTCCATCCACTCATGTCACACTCCTTTGTTTCCTTGTTATCACCTTGATATCACCTCCTTTCATCTCTTGTTCCATTTTGGTATACATTGCTCAGTCTTTTCATCATTCTTCTTCTTCTTCGGCTTGGCAATCCTACTTAACCATCCCTATCGCATGGCAATCTTACTTAAGAGTCCCTCTTAAGAATGGTTTTTCATTTGACCCTTCCACCTCCCATCATATCTTCCTCATCTTCTATCTCCCACCTCTCATCATACTTGTCTACTCCATCCAATACAATGTTGTCTTTCTCCTTTCATATCGTCACTTCCCATTTGGTGATCTTACTTAACTCCTCCTACATCATGGAAATATTACTTAAGAGTCCCTCTTAAGGATGATATGTCATCTTGCACTCACAGACCACTCTAGATTCTTTCCATCTACATTTTCTCTTCATTTCCCATCATCACATCCTCTCACCTCATCTTCCATTCTTGCAAACACCACTTCCATCATCCCTCGCTTGGTAATACTACTTAACATTGCTTCCCCATCCATTTCGTGTCTTATTTCTTCATCTTTCTCTCATTCATTCTCCTCCAATGCGTCCTCTCCTTGCCTTCATCTTTACACGCATCGTTATCCCTCCTTTCTTTAATCTTTCCACTCCATCTTCTCGGAATTCTCCCACATATCTACCTCCATGTTTACTCTTCAATATTATTAATCACACCCTAGCATTCTTTCATCATCATCTTTTGTTTCTAAGCTAGTAATTATCGGTAGACTTCTCCTAAAACTCACTCATCCTCATTCTGCATAGCCTAGATCCTTCTCTTTGATTTTCCCCATTCTATATTCCTTCCTTCCTTCCTTTATGTCCTTTGATCATTATCGGGGGACTCCTCCTAACGTCCCTTCATTGGTGTTCCCCTACCATTCCTCATTTCCTTTCCCCATCTTCTCACATTTTTTCCCATCCTTCCCTACCGATCTGTCGACACTAAAAATTTCTCCGTAATTTCTATTTCATTAATGTATGTATTAGGAATAGGATGTTGTTAAGTGTAAATAGTAGTAGCGTCGATAGAAGATAACGGTGCCGTCGATGACGGTGCCGCCAATAATGTGGAGTACATGTAGAAGAATCAAAGTACAATAGGAATGTTGTAAAAAGTAAATATTTGTCGTAAGTGGTCCGGTAATGTTAAAATGTCAAAGTTTGGGTAATTAGAGAAGGGGTCTACGTGACTAGGAATTAGAAATATTATATTGGTAATAAGGACAAGGAGTGAGGTCATAAATATTTTGTGTATTTTATTTGTAAAAATTCTAAAAATGGGAAACCCATGTAAAATGATAAGTTTTATCTTATCTTAGAAGATAAGCTTACATGTACAGATAAGAGTTAAGGTATGGAATATGATTCGTCAGAGTGGATTTCTTATCCTATCTTAGAGATAAGATGGATAAGTCTAGAAGTTCTATAAATAGAGAGGCTACCCCCTCATTTAAGCAAAGAAGGAAGTAGGGAGAAATATTGAGGAAGTGTGCGAAGGAAGCCATTCAGTTTAAAGGTGTGTTGAAGAAGCCATTAAGAGGTGTAATTGTAAAGTTTCTCCCATAGTTTTGGTAAAAGTCAAGTGAAGTCAATAACACTTGAAGTACCTCATGGGTGAGATTGTAACAATTTCATGTTAATATTAAAATTTACTTTGATATTTCAGATTTGTCATCATTTCGTCTTATCATAGTCGATGGTATTTTTGTGTTATGTTTTTGTTTTGTTTCTAGATTACATCCACCAAACTAAAGGCTGTGCATTAGTAAATAATCATAGCACGAGGAGTTCCGGTGAAGAATTATCATAGTGCCGGATTGGTGATGACATTTTGGTTCCGTTGCCGGGACCATTCCTCGTTGGTGGATTTTCTGGAGAGATATTCCCACTTAGTCAAAAATCAATTAGAGGGTAACCTTGTTTTTACTGTGCATAGTAGTTACCATGGTAAAGTCATTTTTGCCATGAATAGTAGTTACCATGGTAAAGTCATTTTTGCTTGGAATAGTATTTACCGCAGTAAAGTCACTTTTTATCGTGAATAGTATTTACTGCAGTAACTTCACTTTTTACCGTGAATAGTATTTACCGCAGTAACTTCACTTTTTATCGTGAATAGTGTTTACCACAGTAAAGTCAGTTTTTACCATGATAAGTCAAGTTTTACCATAGTTTACCGTGGTCATTTCTATTTTACTGTAGAAAGGTGTAAAGTCACTTTCTAGTATAGTGATTCCAATTATTTGTGCACATAAGTCTTGTTAATTGTACTTGTGGGTTGGTATTTCACGGTGGTTACTTTTGAAAATGGGAAAGATTCCTGTTTTTTCAGCTTAATCTAATGAAGATGCTTCTTCTTTCATTCAATAGTTTAAGCGATCTTGTATTTGTAATGGCCTTATAAGAAGGAAACAATGGACTGAATTTTTTCCTACCTTTTTGGATGGTTCAGCACTGAGGTGGTTTGAAACACTAGGTGATAATGTGAAAAATTCATGGGATTTATTAACCGAAAGTTTTCTTGAAGAATTTGGCGAACAACAAAAAATATGCATATCTCATGATCAAGATCACAAAGCTATCCCAAGGAGAGAAGGAGAAGATAAGGGATTATCATGCTCGTGTTCTAGAGCTAAGGAGGAAGCTCGATGCCCAGATCCGGAAGGAAGGATTAGTGGATGGGTTGATGAATGGCGTGGATAATCTCCTCTGTAATCACTTCATTCTTGGGATGAAGCTAGAGATCAGACAACGAGTGAAGTATGACCATGACTACCATTGAACAAGAAAAGGAGATTGCAAGAAGGCAAGAAGAAAGCATGGAAGAGGAGCCCAAAGAAATTGTTGCTAAAGTAGAGCCTACACCAACACCTTTGGTCCAGAATCCACAACCACTCTCGGTGAGCACAAATATTTCTCCTAGTACATCTACTGAGTATGAAGATCTGCTTAAAAAGATGGGTCAGTTAACTATTAATCTTCTTCAAGGAAAGGAATTTAGTTCTCGGGGAGGAGATAGAGGTCCAAAAAGAAATATTTCTGAAGTTGTTTGTAATGTAATGGTTGTTATAAAAGGGTCATTATAAGTATAATTGTCTAGATAGAGCTTCTACATCTGGTAAAGGAGATAATGATAAAGGAAAAGCACTTGTGAATTCTTTTGATGTAGTAGATAAGAGCAGAAATAATGAATTAGATGTGTTTGTAACAAAAAGAAAGAAAGAAAAAGATAATCAAGATGGAAATGATCCTAAGAAGATGAAAGAAGAAACTAGTAAGAAACATAGGAGAAGAAAGTTGGGTGTGCAGGATTTTTCGATTTCACAGGGGCAAGGACCATACTCCATCTTGGAAGATCTGTCCAAAAGGCCTGCAAATATTACATATGGTCAACTCTTGGCTATGTCTTCTGAGAAGAGGCGGGAGTTGTGAGGTGGACTCAATGCTCGAAGAAGGAAGGAGCTTGAGGTCCCTGTTTTGGGAGGCAAAGGCGGATCCCTATGCTCCACAAGCTGAGGTATTATGTAATGGTATTTCAATTCATGATGTCTTAGTTGATGGAGGTGCTGCAGATTAATGTAATGACCGAAGTCTGTAATGAATATGTTGGGTTTAAAATTGATCGCCCTTCAACACTTATGTTAAGGTCATTAAATAAGGAAAAACTAAACCGAGAAGGTGTAGTTTCAAATGTGGCAATATCTCTGTTATGGGTGTTGTATGTGTGGTAGACTTTCAGTGATAAAAATGGTACTGCTATTGTACTCCAATGCTGCTTTGGGAAGACCATGGCTAAGGAGAGTTCATGCGAGAAACTACCTGGAATGAAGGTTTCATGACACTTGGACGTGGTAGAGAGAGGGTGAAGATAAACATGATCCTCGACATCATAAAGCGAACCTCGTGGATTCAAGTGATGAAACTGATGATTGGACATCCTCTGATTACTCTAGTACCAGTGAAGTGGACACTGAAGATGAAGAAAGTGAGGTTGATGTTTCAGTCATGGATATCCTTCCAGTCACACCAACTCATGACCCCATAAAATTATCTAAAGAAGAAGTTGATGATTGTCTCCAACAAATAAAGATTGGTGATGCTATGATGGAGAGTGAGAAGGAATCCTACCTCCAGCTCTTTCGAAGGTACATACACCTATTCACTTTTGATTACAAGGAACTCCGTTAAGTAAGTTGGGTAGAACATTGTATTGAGCTGGTAGATGGTGCTAAGCCCATAAAGCAAATGCCATATAGAATGAATCCTAATTTTTCCAAGACTATAAAAGAAGAAATAGATAAGTTGCTTGATGCAGGATTCATATTTGCTGTGGAGAATTCAGAATGGGTTTCTCCCATTGTGATCTCAATAAAAAAGAATGGGAAGCTACACATTTGTGTTGATTACAGGAAGCTCAATAAGGCAACAAAGAAGGATCATTACCCTCTTCCATTTTCAGATCAGATCTTGGACGAAGTAGCTGGCCAGGAGTGCTATAGTTTTGCTGATGGATATAGTGGCTACAACCAAGTTCGTATAGCAGAGAAAGATCAGCTGAAGACCACGTTCACCACTCCTTGGGGAACGTTTGCTTATAGAGTTATGCCTTTTGGGTTGTGTAATGCTCCAGCAACATTCCAGCGTTTGATGAATAGGGTGTTCAAACCCTACATTGGGACCTTCATCAGAGTATTTCTAGATGATTTTTACATCTATGGGAGCAAGTTAGACCACCTGCACCAAATGGAGACATCATTTCAAAGGTTATATGAAGCACAAGCCTCACTAAACCCTACAAAGTGTGTCTTTGGATGTTCTAAAGGTGTTTTGTTAGGGCATATTGTATCCAGAGATGGTATTGCACGATCCGATAAAGTTTCAAAATCAAAGATTTACCATTTCCTCTTAATAGAAGTAAGTTGAGATCATTTTTAGGCCATGTGGGTTACTATAGAAGGTTCATCAAGA
This sequence comes from Taxus wallichiana var. yunnanensis, assembly GCA_018340775.1. Classification (NCBI taxonomy): domain Eukaryota; kingdom Viridiplantae; phylum Streptophyta; class Pinopsida; order Cupressales; family Taxaceae; genus Taxus; species Taxus wallichiana. The sequence continues at coordinate 320,406,145 of CM031237.1, forward strand.
ATTTCTCAAATATTGCACAGCCACTAACCCAGTTCTTGAAGAAGGATGTTACTTATGAACCAGGAAATAAGGCGCATGAAGCTTTTGGACAATTGAAGGAAGCCCTGGTGTCTTCACCTGTTTTGAAGAATCCAGATTGGAGCAAGCCATTCATTGTGTACACTGATGCCTCAGGACGCAAAGCACTAGGAAGTACTTTGAGCCAAAAGGATTAAAATGGGAATGAACATCTAATTTACTTTGGGGAGCAGACAAATGAGCGGTCTTGAGGTAAATTATACATCAGAATCGAAAAAGAGGCTCTAGCTATCATTTTTTTGTAAAGAATTTTAGAAATTACTTGCTAGGGAAAAAAATTTATAGTGTAGAATGAGATCATCGTGCTCTAAAATATATTGTCAATAAGCCTAACCCATCAGGGAGGATAGCAAGATGGATAATTTTGCTACAAGAATTTGAATTTGATATTATAGATAGGCCAGGAAAGAAGCATGTCAATGCAGATGCACTCTCTCGAGCCTATGATGGTTTAGGATCATCTTGTGATGATGATGATTTCCCGATGTAGCATTGTTATCCCTTGACACAATTCCTAGTGAATACATAGATATTTGGAATTATCTAAATGAATTCAAGTTTCCTGATGGTGCCAATGCAAATACTAAGAGAAAGATTACTCAAGCCAGTCGTCCATATTCTATTCTGCATGGAGTATTATTTCGAATAGGACCTGATGGACAGTACAAGAGGGTAGTTGGACGTGATCAAGGGAAGGAACTACTAGAAGAATTCCACAATGGTACATGTGGAGGGAACTTCTCTGGACAACTTACAGCAAGAAGGATCTTGGATGCAGGTTATCACTGGCCCACTCTTTTTAAAGATTGTTATAATTATTGTAAGACATGTGATATTTGTCAAACACATGGTAATCGTAAGACTTCATCAGCTCCATTATGTCCTATTCTTCCACTTGGTCCATTTGAAAAGTGGGAATAGACATGTGAGGTCCACTTCCAACTACCTCATGCCAAAATAAGTATATTGTAGTTGCCACGCATTATTTAACCAAGTGGGTTGAAGCTAGGACATTGAAAAAAACTTCCATGGATGAGGTGGCAAGGTTCATATATGAACGCATTGTCACCAGATTTGGTTGTCCATTAGAAATTGTAAGATCAAGGAATCGACTTCATTAATGAGGTACTAGAAGCCCTAGTCAATAAATTTTCTATTAAGCACAGGAATGCAACAACATACAAGCCAAGCACAAATGGACAGGTGGAACGAAAAATTTTGTGTTGTGTCAAATTCTAGCAAAAGATGCAGCCTTGTAGGTACATAAGTGGGATAAAAGGATTCATGCAGCATTGTGGGCATATAGGGAAACATCAAAGTCAACAACAGGATACTCCCCATTTCAGTTGGCCTATGGCATTGATCCAATTCTTCCTATTGAGTTTGATATTCCCACTATGAGAGTTATGAAAAATGAAAGGATGGATGAAAGTGATTCAGTAAAAGAAAGGTTGGTACATCTTCATTTGCTAGAGGAAATGAGGGAAATAGAAAAGGATACAAGCCATAAGAAGAAAATGAAGCAGAAGGAATATTTTGATCAAAAGATCCGTTGGTCTCCATTTCATGTGAATGACTTGGTTCTTGTATATGATTTCGTATAAAAAAAGAAGACAGAGAAAATTTCTTCCAAAATGGATGGGGCCCTACAAAATAAATTTTGTGCATGAAAATGGTACGTACCGACTTGAGGAATTGGATGGCACTCCCATTACGAAATGGGTCAACCACGACAAGTTGAAGATTTTCCAAGCACTAGAATAGTCTACTCCGAGGACGAAGTAGAAGCTAGGAAGGGGGAAGATGTTGACACTAAAAGTTTCCTCCGTAATTTCTATTTCATTAATGTATGTATTAGGAATAGGATGTTGTTAAGTGTAATTAGTAGTAGCGTCGATAGAAGATAATGGCACCCGTCGATGCGGTGCCGCCAATAATGTGGAGTACGGTAGAATACCAAAGTACAATAGGAATGTTGTAAAAAGTAAATATTTGTCGTAAGTGGTCCAAGAATGTTAAAATGTCAAAGTTTGGGTAATTAGAGAAGTAGGGTCTACGTGATTAGGAATTAGAAATATTATATTGGTAATAAGGATAATGAGTGAGGTCATAAATATTTTGTGTATTTTATTTGTAAAAGTCTAAAAATGTGGAACCCATGTAAAATGATAAGGTTTATCTTATCTTAGAAGATAAGTTTACATGTACATATAAGAGTTAAGGTATGGAATATGATTCATCGAGTGGATTTCTTATCCTATCTTAGAGATAAGATGGATAAGTCCGGAAGTTCTATAAATAGAGAGGCTACCCCTCATTTAGCATAGAAGGAAGTAGTGAGAAATATTGTAGGAAGTGTGCAAAGGAAGCCATCGGTTTAAAGGTGTGTTGAAGAAGCCATTAAGAGGTGTAATTGTAAAGTTTCTCCCATAGTCTTGGTGAAATTCAAGTGAAGTCAATAACACTTGAAGTACCTCATGGGTGAAATTGTAACAATTTCATGTTAATATTATAATTTACTTTGATATTTCAGATTTGTCTTCATTCTGTCTTATCATAGTCGATGGTATTTTTGTGTTATGTTGTTGTTTTATTTCCAGATTACATCCACCAAAATAAAGGCGTGCATTAGTAAATAATCATAGCACGAGGAGTTCCGGTGAAGAATTATCATAGTTCCGGATTGGTGATGACAGATCATTATTGGTTGATTTCTCCTAACATCCATTCGGTGGCATTGCCTCTCATATCCCTTCCTCTCTTTTTCTTAGCCACCTCTCCATCTTTCATTATTTCTTTCCAATTTCTTCATTGTCTTCATCATGCACCCTCTCTCTATTTTATCATCATCAACTTATCCTCATCTCACGCATCTCCACATCTTTTCCAATATATTTCATTCCTCCCCTCCAGCTTCTCTTTACGTTCCTTATGCTTCTCACTCTTTATCGAATATCTCCATTCTTGGTTCCCTTCCTTTTGCATAATTTTCTTTGTTGTCCTCTCCTCCTTTCTGATCCTCATCTTATTTTACTTCCTCTATATCATCTTCTTCCCCATTTTACCTTGCACTTCCTTCTTACTTCCCCATCGATAACCTGACTCTTTAGCATTGTCCCATCTTTTTTATCATCCCACCATCCACATGCATTTCCATGCGGTCAGTTCCATATTCTTTGTCTTGGATTTCTTCACCATGATCTAGTGCCTTCAATTTTATTTTCTCTATCATCTCTTTCATTTTCCATTACCTCTCTCCCTTCATCTGCTTCACCCTCTTTCATGCCTTTCATTTTAAATAACTCTCTCCCTTTTTCATAATTTCATCCTCTTCCCTATCATTTTCTTGTCTTCTCCTTTCCTATTCATCCTTCCTTCTTTTTTATCTTCTTCCTCCTCTTTCATTTCTTCTTTTCTCCTCCTCCATCTCTGTCCATCACTTTCTATGCCTTTTGTCACCTTCACCTTTGACCTTTCTTTCTCTTCTCATAATCACCCACGACTCCTATCCATTCCCTTTTCTCTTTCTCATTATGTCCTTCAACACATCCCTCACACCTAGCATTCAAAATCAATTCCGATGTTTCTCCATTTATGTACCACCGTCAATATGTTCCATTACATCCTGTATCATTATTCTTTCTATAGTATTGACCTCTTCTCTTTTTGAGAACCTTGTCACATCTTTTATCTTCGTCAGTCCTCTCATAGGGGCATCATCATATCCATTTCTAAGAATCTCTTCCCATCTTCCTTTGACATTTTTGTCTTGGAGGATACCGAATGGCCATCACCTATCTGATCTTGTTCTCTTCCATGAATGTTTTCTCTACTTTTGTTTTGTCACAAAAGTATCTTGACTTCTCATCCTACTTACCGAAGAAGTGGGACTGCTTTTTCTTTTTCACCTACTAATTTTCTGTCACTTATGCATCTTTCCTATGAAACATGATTACCATCATATTTATCACCCTTTTAGGGCATTCTATCTCACCCTTCTATCATATCTTCTCATCATGTCCACATTTATGATTATTCCCCCTAGGGAATTTTTACTTACACATCCATCTTCCACTATGTCATTTTCGTGTCCTATGTTGGGGCACCTTTTCATCCTCATCCCTTTTATGGGCACAAAGGATTTCACATACTCTTCGCATTTAGTTGTGCATATTTTGATGTTTTCCTATGACCCATTGGTCATTGTGGTTTGCATCCATACCTGCAGTGATCTCCTCCCTCTCATTGGTCTATATAACATTTTCACACGTCTCCGTTGAGACCGCAATTGTCCTCTACCGATGTGATATTGGATTCACTGCCATATTTTTTATTGCTATTGCGATCTTTTTTCACCTGGGGCATATTTTCTTTGGTCATGTTTTTTATTCATCCCCATCCCTTTTACAGACACATATTTCATCCAACCCTTTTTTTTGTCTCATGGCTTGCTATCGCAAACCAATCCACAAAAGAGGGAAAATGTAGACAACAATTTTTGGTGTAACTCCTCTCATTCATCCTGCATCAATTCTCCTTCACTCAAATTCCCCCCTACTTTTATTTTTCTTAAATTTGATTAAATTCCATCTATTTACTCACCCTTAATTAATTAATTATCAAATGGGCTCCATGTGGACCCATTTGATAATTAGAATTTGGCATTATCTCACATATCTCAAAATTATTCAATTCATGGGCAATAATATACCCATCCGACACTCCACTCTTAATTTCAAAAATGGAATCTATTATCTCACCTACCCATTCAAATCATGCTCCCCACTCCACCTAATAAATTCAAACCATGGGCCCCACGTGATCACATCATGTCTCTTAACCGAGTTAATTTATCAAACCTCGGTTACTCGTTAACCCCAATCTAACCTCACCTCCAAGTTATAAATAAGGGACCAGAACCAAAAGGAAAGAGGGAGGAAGAATCAATATGAAATCTCTACGTATTGAAGTTTTTAGGAGAGGAGAAGAAAGTGCTTGATTAAGTTTATGCAAGTTTGAGGTCAAGGCAAACCTTTTCCATTGTTAGAAGTTAGAGGTGAGGAGTGTGGGAGAAATATTTTCTTTTTTTTTCATCTTTCCATCTTGATGCCCATTTCATCTCCATATCAAAGCACAAGCTAAGTCCCCTCATCATTTCAATTACTTGTCATTTTGTATTTCATTATTTTTGCATGATATCTATTGTTCATCATTTATTGTTATCTTTTTAGACATGGGGGTTGACATCCTCCAAGGGAGTTAACATCCTCTTGGAACCGAGATTGTCTGGGTAACCCCACATATTTTTATCTAATCACATTTGTTTCAGTTTTGCAGATCTATCTTCTCTACACTCGTAGATCCATATCCACATCTGAGGTCCTAATCCCTCCATCATTCAAACTTGTTGGTGGCTTCCAGTATCAGCATTCACCCATGTGAGAACGAGGTTTCGATCAATAGTTATCATTCATAAACCATTACAAGTGTGGTAAGAAACTATCCAACTTATGATAAAGAGTTGTATGCTTTAGTTAAAAGTGTTAAAAAGTGGAAGAATTATTTAATGGGAAAAGAAACAATTATACATCTTGACCATCGGTCGCTTCATTACTTAAAAACATAAACCAAGTTACAATAGTATAGACATTTCAGGTGGACAAGGTTTTTGTAGAAATTTAATCTTGTAATAAGGTATAAAAAGGTATTCAAAACAAGGTTAAAGATATGCTATCTAAACCTTCATTGTTGTTGTTGCATCTATTCTTTTACAACATAGTTCTTTGTGTCATGTTAGTTATAAGGAGCACTATGTGGATGATGTTGATTTTCGGGGAAGTGTATGAGGATCTAGTAAGTGGGAAACAAGTAGGAGAAAAATATTATCATTTTCATGATGGATTGTTATATCATTTTGGTAAGCTTTGCATTCCATAAAATGAACGTGTGCACATGATTAGGGAAGCACATAATTCTCTTATTTCTGGGCATTTTGGTGTTAGTAAGACAGTTGCACATTTACAAAAATATTGTTATTGGCCTAGAATGCAATAACATGTAACCAATTATATTAAGGGTTGTGTTCTTTGTGCCACAAGCAAGCCAAGTAACAAGAAATTAGGACTTTACACTCCTCATCCTATTCTGAAAAGTCCTTAGGAAAGTGTCTCCATGGAATTTTACGAGGATTTCCCATAACACGAAAAAAACATGATTACTTATATGTGGTAGTGGACATATTTAGAAAGATGTGTGTGTTGGTTCCATGTACTAAAAAAATTGGTGAAGGAACTACACATTTTTTTTTTCAGTTTGTTTGGGTTCACTTTGGTTTTCCTACTTCAATTATATCGATCGGGATTCTATACTTCTTGGGGAATTTTGGTCAACTTTGTAAGGGTTAACAGACACAAAATTGAAAAAGAACACTACTTTTCATCCATAGACCGATGGTGAAATAGAGGTTGTAAACAAAGACAATGGTACATTTTCTTACGGGCTATTGTGGTAAACATCCTAAATTGTGGGATGAACATATTTATTATGTGCAACATGCTTATAATTTTCCTTACATTCTTCTACTTTGAAGTCTCCATTTGAGACTTGTTATGGATATTTTCCTAATTATCCTTTAGATGTATGTTATGGACATCATTTGTTGTAAATTGGTCAAGTGATTCTAACAAGGATAAAATATTTGTGTAGAGAATACAATAGGTTCATCAGTATGTTCGTGAACAATTGGAAAAAATTCAGGTTAAGTACAAAGCTAGGCATGATAAACATAAAAATGATCACAAGTTCAAAGTTGGTGATTCAGTTTGGCTTCACATCAGCAAGGAAAGGTTGATAAGTGAAGGTAAAAAAATAGAAACCTATACAGTATGGTCCATTCCAAATATTGGAAAAAATTGGTAACAACACTTTCCGGTTGGATTTACCTCCTTATATGCAAATCTACTCAGTTGTAAATGTTGATAATTTAATATTGTATGAACCACCTATGATTGTTGATTATGATGATGCTAACATAGTGCCTTCCATTGATGATTTTGCTCCTGAGTATCTTGATGAGTTGTAGGAAGACATCATTTTGGACAGGAAGGTTAGAACTTCATGAAGGGGTGATATTGAGTATCTTCATGTTGGGTTCAAAGGAATGCATCTAAACAAGGATAAATGGATGGAAACTAGAAAGGTGAGGGAGAAATACCCTCACCTATTCACCAATTAAGTTGACTTTTGGGGTCCAAAAGTTTCTTAGTGGGGAGGAATGATCTAGAGGATCCTCACCGAGAAATATTGATCTAAGATCTTCTCAAAATAATTTATAGTCAATTCGAAAGTGTGGAGAAAAATTAGATGATTCTATCGATATCTTGTTTGCAGGAAACATATATCATTTGCAAAAGTTATGGCCCACTAAAATTCTTAGGCAACTGGCAAAATTTGGGACTGCGTGCAGGTTAGATGTGTGCAAAAGTGGACCAATAGGAATGTGACACATGGAAAATATAGATGAGAAAGAAAAAGTTACAAAATTTATTTTGGAATGATGGTATTTGACACTCTGTGACGGATAGGTGGGCCCCACTATTTACTAGTTGAGGGCCTTGAGCTAGGTTTGACACACTCGATTATGGAGGGGTGTCTTGGCCTCTAATTCATATTGTTCAATCAGATCTCTTGTATATATTTACCTTGTATGTCCATTGTATTATGCATGTGAGAATAATTTGATATGAAAATTAAACCATATATGCTAATACAATTTTCCAATATTGCCACACATTATTTGCCAAACACCACTCATTATATCCCATATTCCAAGATGAGCCCATATATTACAAACCCATATTAAATTTCACCTATAACAATACAATATCTCCATAATTTAATGCCTAAAATATGCCAAAGTGCTTCATCATGTGCCCAAACAGGTTTAACTAGTCAATGGCTCTCATAGCCACCTATATGCATGTAAAATAAGCCATATAAATTGCCTAAACTCACCCTCCAACTTCAAATGTGTGATAAATCCCATGAGTGCATATATTACAAACCCATGTTAAATGCCATCTATAACAATACCATATCTCCATATTTTAATGCCTAAAATATGCCAAAGTGCCCCCATCATGCACCCAAACAGGTTTGACTAGTCAATGGCTCTCATAGCCACCTATATGCGTGTAAAATAAGCCATATAAAGCACCTAAACTCACCCTCCAGCTTCAAATGTGGGATAAATCCCATGATATTCACCTAGGGAAGCGAAGGTAGGGGGATTTTAACCTATATCCTCCCATGCAATATTGTAGGCACCCAACTATTGAGCCATTTGTTTAGAAATATTATAAAAAGAGGTATTTTGTATTTGAACAGGCATTCGAGATTGTGGGAAATATTATTTTTCTCATAACTTGAGCTAGAGAAGGAATTTTGAGGTGATGTAAAAAGTGACTACTATTATTTTTGGAAGAGGAACATGATGAGAAGATCATAATTCTTGTAGAAGTATTTGTAAGATTTATTTTCAAGATTTTAATAGATCAGTCCTATTTAACTAGACACGAGACGTAGGCCACAAGTGTTAAACTCCATTATCAATTCCCACGTCAATTTGTTGGTGATTCATCTCTGTATTTTCTCATTTTACATAGTACTTTCAGTTTTATGTCCCTTATTAAAAATACAAAAGGTTATAATAGTCAATATTTAACTCACAAATCAATACAAAGAAAAGTTAAGTGTGTGCACAATATTCTTTAGTTAAATTTTATTTTCAGATCAGATCTAGAAAATAATTTATCTAAAGAAAGAAGAAGATCATATAAATAAAAATCATTATGAACTAAAAACATATGTTGTCAAAGGAATAAACTTATAGATACAAAAGGAACACAATTTGATGAAAAACTACATAGTTTCCTAATATAGTGGTTGATAGTGATAAAAGAACAAAATAAAAATAGAGATAGTGTGATGTAGAGAAAGTGTGAATAGACTGTGTAAAGAAAAACAATGAATGTATGCACATAATGAAAAATAGAGAACTAATAATGATGAAGATAGGATTGTGATCGAGGAATGAATAAATGATTGAAGGCTATTCAATACAATGCAGGGTGTGAAGAAGAAAATAGAGGGCTACAAATAAAGGTTTGATGACTGTGATAAATAATTAGTGAAAACAGAAATGTAAAAGAGATTTGAACAGAAAGGCCTCCATAACATAATCCTAAGACTTTTATGAAGAATAATATCTGAAACGCAATGATTCAACAGGTGAATTCAAGGTCATTTATAAGCTAAAATATCAATGAAACATATGAGCTGTGATTTGTTGAATGATGTGCCAAGAAGGGATCATAATAAGTTGAATAATTAACATGTACTAGATGATCAAATTGAACATTATTATTGTATTCTCCTAAGTGGGTGTTTGGGTTACAAGGGTAGGAGCTCCTTGCAAGTTATATCTTTCTAAATCAGCCTAGTGGGTGCTTTAGAAGGATTGGGAATTGGGTGCTTCTCAGGTTGAGTGGGTGCTCAACCAAAATAAAGTCATTGTATGTTAAGAATGGATGTTCCTAATAAAATTCCTTGATTTCAAGTGGGTTTTCTCCCTCTAAGGGTTTCCCACTATATATTTTGTGGTCTATATTCTTGATTGTACTTTAATTTGCTTATGGTTGATTTTTTTCTAGCTAAGAATTTTTAAATCTATTAAAATTGATCTACGTTGATTCACCCCTCCTCTTAGTGTTGTTGATATCCAACAATTGGTATCATAGCGTGGTCCTCCTAAATCAAGCCTAACAGCTTGGAGGTGATCCTGAAGTCACAAACATGTGTACATCAGCAAAGTCTGTGTTAAAGAATAAGTATGAAATTTCTCAAGCCCTGATTAAAGAGTTAAAATCTGAAATCAAGCTCAAAGATGTAAATTATCTTAAAGGACTCCAAGAAGTGGCAACAATTGTTGATAAGTTATCAAAATATCTAAGTGTCAAAGAAAAGGCTTGTATTAAACTTGAGGAAGAATTGAATACTTCAAAGGATGAGATTAAACAAGTTAAAGTTAAATTGATGATACATCAAAGACACCCTAATGACAGATCAGGTCTGGATTGTAAAAATGAAGCAACCCAATGTGAAATGGAGCATGAACCTAGTCATGAGTCATGCCAAGTAGCCATCAAAGCTAAGGATGAAGAATGTGGTGAATTAAATGCAAAATTAATAATGCTAAGAGAATAACTAGAGCAAGCAAGGAAAAGAAAGTTTAAGGCTAAATCAAGTCATCAATATTTTCAAAGGTATTCAGAAAATAAGGAAGATGAAAAGGCTATTCCCAACAAGAAAACAAACAAAAAAAGATAAAGGAGAAAAATACATGAATATCCAATTTAATTAGACAACCAAATGCATCAGGTATGAGAGAAAATTTAATGGATATTGTTTCTCTTGTCATGACTTTGGACATAGAACTAGAGAGTGCATGAAAAACTATGACAAATAGCACCCATGAAGATCTTGTGCTACTAAATATGAAAGGAACATAATGTGTTTCAATTGTAGAAATAAAGGTCATACTGCCAAGCATTTATTAGAAGAACCTATAAGTCAATTTAGCAATGACAGTCATGTTATATGTTATACTTGTCATGAAGTTGGTCATTTCTCAAAGCATTGCTATCACTATGGACAACCTAAGCACAACAAGTAAGTCCTATACCTTCATATGGCAAGAAAAGAAAGCCTATAACATGAAGATAAATTCTAGAAAGGAGAAAAATTAGTCAAGCCTCAAGAAGCTCCTAGAAATAAGGAAATGAAGTGGGTATACAGGATCAAGAAAGAAAAATCAGAAGTTGAAATAGCAAAGATTGAAAAGAAGGTGACATGGGCAGATATGGAAGAGGCACAACAAGCTAATACTGTGATAGGAGAAACTACCTTACATGAGATATCAACAAAGGATTAAGAAATTATTCCTCAAGAAGTGGTAGAATAGGTGTATGAATTGCAACATGCATGTTTGTTAGGCTACCGAGAGAAGAGAATGAGAGCTTAGGTAATGAAGTTATCTTATCTAGAGATGCAACAAAAAAATTCAACAAGATTGTGAGGAAAAGGAAAGGGAAAATGAATTCATCATGTTGTTATGATGACTTTATGTTGTTTTGAGATGATTCAAGGCTCACAATATGCCTTCTCTAAGCTTCTAGGAGGCATATTCACTTAAATGAAGCATTGGAGTCAGAATGAGTCTTCTCCATGATGCATAAGGTATGTAATCCTATGATTTGTCAAGGTTTTGTTTGGGTTCTCTTGTGTAAAATTCTTGAAGTCAGTTGTATGGTGGTCTGAATCTCTTGTTGGTCTAATCATGATTAAAACTACTTATATAAGACAATTGTGTATGTTCATAAGTCTCATGACCTTGTCTTATGAAGTATGTAAGTATTGTTGAATATATGAAGATAGGAAGGTGTATATTGTCATCACTAGGTGTTGAAAAGATTGGTGTCATTGTCAAGAGGTTTTTATGTTGTTAAATGCAACATCAAATTTTTCAAATTTTGTTCTTAGTCATGAATTCTTTTTCATCATCAGTCTATGGTCAAAGGTCCAAAGTCATATTGAGCATACTCCTAGGGGGAGTTAGTAGATTCATGAGATCTAAGATTTATAGTTTTCAAGTTTGAGTTCTGTGGAGCATCATGAAGTAACCATGTGTTGTTGTATCTTGCATTCAATGTGTTCATGAGTCCATCACATGTATGGAGCTATGTAGATGTCACAGAAGTTGTCAAGTATCATAATGCATAAGTATTATTCTCATGAACTATTTGGACATAAGTCTTGGTCTATATCATGAAATGCAAATGTGGTGTATAGTCCCCTAAAATCCCTTTGAAATTGGTTTAAGGAGATCAAGTCCTACTTGATCAATTAGATCTCAAATAGCTTGATTGAGACAATGATGTAATCAAGAAAGCACATTATCAGGGTTTTTCAAGAAAATTCAGGTGCTACAGGTATGAGATTGGGTTGAGCATGATTGATATTCATTTGAAAAGGTACTATACATGGTTACAGATGTTTTTTTGAGTGAACACTATCTTGGAGGAGATAAGAGAAAATTCAAGACAAAATTCTACCTCGTTGTCTTAACTGGGTTTGCATAGTCCTAATGAGTAATTTGCATGGAAACTTAGTTTTGAAAGGTCAAATGAAGGAATTTGAGGCCAAAATTTTGAACTAATCATCTTATCTCATAGGAATATATGATGGAAAAGGTTTTGGATTCAAGCAAGGGTATATTTTTAGGTACACATGATTGGTTTGCAGTGATCAGCAGTGTTGGTAACTCTAGTGTGGAAGATAGCTTCACTAATTCTTGATAAGTTTCTTGAGGTATCTATATTTTTGAAATTATTTCAAATTATTTGGAAGATATTTTGATGGTGATCTCAAGTGAAAATGTGCTAGTGAAAGTTTACTAGTGGTCCATAGTGGAAGAATATGGTCACCTACATGTCTAGGAAGCAAATTAAAAGTTGTTTTAAAGGTCTGCAGTATATGCGTGTTTTGCATGAAGTCAGTTGTTTCTCAGTATTTTACATGGGCTTTTCATAATGGGTGTACTTGAGGTAGTTCATTCAAGGGTAAAGTTATCAAGACCTAGGCCTATACATTGACTTGTCTTTCAAGTGAAGGATGATACTCATATTTTCACAATCATGCACCTACATGTTATGAGAAAACTCAATGGCAAAGCATGTGGAGATTCTACAGGTATGGATATTGAAATTTTTACAATCCTAAGATCTCATGAATTAGGTATGATATTGCAATGAAGAGGATTGAATCCTTTTTCTATAAGGAGTTGAATGGTATTGACATCTCTGAGATGAACACAATGCTACAAAGTGAGTCACAACTATAAGGAGGAGTGAAAAAGCTTGATAATGATAGGGGGCATGGCATTGAATTCTGGTAAATAAAATTGAAATTCTCAAGGCTATCCAAGGTGTGTATAAGATTATTACTTCTTGTTCCTGCTTGCAAAGGTTCACATTGACTTATCTCAGCTAGAAATGACTGTGGAAGACTAGAAATGGTGTTTAGGACTGGGTCAAAGTAGAAAAGATGATTTCTTATCATATTAAGAAGGTGAGTCTCACAGTTTTGTGCTTGGAAGCTAGGTAAATTGATTTGAAGATCAGGGGAGTGATGGATTAATGAGACATATCTTGAATGGTGTTATTTTGCTTGCTAAAGTTGGCTCTAAAAACACTTAGAAGACTATTTAGGAATCTTGATATAAATTTTTATGGTGGAGGCACTTATCCAAGCGGGAGCTTGTGGACGAGATAAAATCAGTTACTCATATTTTCTTGTTCTTAACTGTCATTGGCTCATGTCAAGTGGGAAAGACACCTTTTTAGTGATGTCAAAGGGGGATAGATACAGAGTGTGCAACCGAAATAATGTATGCAAGAGTTTTCAATCAAAGCTTATAGGTTTCCGAGTAGGTTACCATTAATGAAAAAGGGGAGTTTATTGAACCACTGGTTATTGGTGATTTTAATTAATGTCAAGTGGCATTGATGGCAAAGCAGTGAAAGGTGAAGTGAGACCTTGTAAGGAAGTTCAGGATGGTCTTAGTGCTCTGTAGGCTTGGTTGGTGAGGCAGGAGTCCAGTGGAAGCATGGACATGGTAGGAATGGCTGGTTCAGATGTGGTAAAAGTTAGGTATGATGATGTAAGCATGATAACAATCTTCTACACTAAATATCAGGTCATTTGATGAAAGTCTCAGTTCAAACTAGCCAATTTAGGCCTATTTCTTGAGCCTGATGAGGTGTGAAAGTATGCCATAGATCATGACAAGACCATGAGAGCATGGAAGCAGCCTATTAATGTTTTCTAGGTCATATTTGAGTAAAAACAAGGCTTGTTTTAGGTCCTAAAGGAAAAATTCAATGGTTAGCCAACATTTTGCTTAAGGAACCCAACTATTCTTGCATGCAAATGGGATTGGTAAGATTTTCACAGTAAAAATTATGAATATAAAACATATGTAAGGTGTAGATTGATTTCCTTCAATGCTCCTTGTCAAATATCATTAGATTCTGTAATGGGGATTTTAAGTTATTCGAGTTTTTCTAAAACATCCTTCCTTGAAAATGCAATTTGAGGCCTCTAGCTTCATAAGTGTCAATAACAAATATATTGTCTCCCTCAAATAAATCATAGGAAATTTTTTTAAAGAGGGTTCCAAGATTTATCTAGTGAAAAAATTGTCAAGTCATTTGGACATGTTTTTGAAAAGATACGAGTATTTTAGTGAAGCATGTTTTCTCTCTCTCAGACTCTATTATGAATCGATAGGAGCAAGAAGATGAATTGATCTCAAATGTATTTTTTGAACACTTATAAAGTTATTAGGAGTAAATTTATGGTTCTCTATTGGATCATGTGATTTTTTAAGTTCAACCTCCATGAAGTTGCAGTTGGTAGCTCAGGCCTTGCACCTTGTTTGAATGATACTCAAATCATAAACTTGCACAAGAATCTAACAAAGTGATGAATTGATGGTAATAAGGGCTCGAGACTCTCTCCACAAGTTATTTTAAAGCCTCTTGATAATATTAGGTAGCTTTCGGGTAAAGACAAATATGTAAATTTAACTCCACTATGTCGTCCTAGAATAAGTTGTATAGAATATTTGTTACATGAAAGCATCACCATGAGGTGTTTTCCTCCATCTTTTCTCTTAGTCATCCTTGACCCTATCTTCAAAGACTGAAAAAATCTTCTCCTAAAAACCTAGAGCATTTAAGCAATATCTTGAATTGGTTTATAGGTGTTCTTTCCAAGAATGGTTGTATAGTACAAAAACACCTCTAGTATGCAAATATTATAGTCATGCAAAGCCACTTGAGTTGAAGAAATTTCTCATACTGTGTAACTTGACAAAAAAATTCTCTTATGGACTCTTTTATGTGTATAGATTACTTAATAAATGTCAATATAAGTTTGTTTTGAGGAAATTCCTTGGAGTTAATCATAATGTTGCATGTAATTTACATGTTACATTGTCTTTGTGATTTATGAGAACAAATTGAGGCATTTTAGGATATACAAGTGCATGAAAAGTTTTTCAATCCTTTCTATAAGCTCACGAAGAAGTATTTTTAAATTTCATTGGAAATTTAAGAAGAAATTTTTCTTTAAAGGATCTCGAGATTGTATAGTGTATAAACCCTAATCTAGGGTTTCTTACAATATTTTTCGATCGAATTGATTGACTCAACTATGAAAATTCTACTATTTTTTAAGGAAACCTCTATGGGCACCATTAGAGTATTTTACAAAAATAATTCCACACATTAGTTGAGAGTGGGAAGATAAATCGGTAGCATAATTTTGGAATGTCATGCACATGTAGTCTGTAGCGTGGTAAATGTCTTTCTCATTGGTTTATGAGAAAATTTATGAAACCAAAGATGTATCTGTGGAGTCATGTTGCAAAGAGATATGATAAGGGTGAAAATATTTGAAGGACATGTTTTAATCCTAATCAAGCTAGAATACTTCAAATAGGTAAGAAATTGATAAACAGATATTTGTATCATTTTTTTAAGCTCAAAGAAAAGAGTGAAGATGTTGTTTCTATCCTTACAAATTTTCAAAGATGGATTGAATCCCTTCCCTTCTCAAAATTATGTCAATTGACGATAGGGAAGCATTGACACTACTTGAATGAAGTTATTTTTGTTATGACAGTTGAACACAAAATCATGTATAGGGTCCATATGGCTAGACATAGTAAATTGTTAATATGAAGTGCGTCATCACAAAGGTTATGATCTAGGGTGTTTGGTCGAGATTATGTCAAAGGAAAATTTTTCATGGTGTATAAGTGTTGAAAGAAATTTTTTATCGATGACTTGTAGTATTAGCTCCAAAATAGGTAGTATGAGTCCATGTCAAGTATACTTGAGAAGATGAAAGGGTTGAAGACATGAAAAGACCACTTTACATGAACTATTGAGTTCTTGAAGGAGACAATTAGCTATAGTAATTTATTAGTTCATATGTTTTCTGTTCTAACTTGCATCAAGAATTTAAAGAGTCATTCATCAATGAAGAAGAAAAGACAAAAATACAAGAAGATAAAGAAGAGTTGTGTGTTGGAAGGAAGATGAGAATTCAAGCTCAAGTTAACATAAGGAATGGTTGGAGTGCATAGTTGGGGGAGTGAGAAAAGAAGTTTTTTGAATGTAGTGAATATAAATAATAAACCTATTGAACTTGGTGGATAGAAATGGTACTAGAAAAAGAAGGATGGAAATTTTTTTATCTAGATAAAGAAGACTCATGTAAGGTAATGAGATAAATAACATAATTTATCTAGTGAATAAGATCATAGAAAGAAAAAGCACTATGAAGTGAAAAACAAAAATGGTCAAAGGAATAAACTTATAGATACAAAAGGAACATGGTTCGATGAAAAACTATAGAGATCCCTAATATAGTGGTTGACAATGATAAAAGAACAAAATAAAAATAGAGATAGATTGATGTAGAGCTGTGTGAAAAGTTGAGAGAAAAGTTAGAAAGAAGCTGAGATATATGCTGATAGATGTTTGATATGTAAAAATTTGATGACTAAAATAGAGTATTGTGTAAAGAAAAAATAGTGAATGTATGCACATAATGAAAAACAAAGAACTAATAATGATGAAGATAGAACGTGATCAAGGAAATAATAAAAGATTTAAGGCTATTCAAGACAATGATGCAAGGGTGTAAAGAAGAAAATAGAGGGCTACAAATGAAGGTTTGATGACTGTGATAAATAATTAGTGAAAATAGTAAAGTGTAAAAGAGAGTTGAATAGAAAGACCTCCAAAACATAATCCTAAGACTTTCATGAAGAAGAATACTCAAACACAATGATTCAACAAGTGAATTCAAGGTCATTTATAAACTACAAAATTAACGAAACATATGAACTGTGATTTGTTGAATGATGTGCAAGTAAGGGATCATAATAAGTTGAATAAGCAATAGGTGCTAGATGATCAAATTGAACATTGTTATTGTATTCTCCTTAGTGGGTGCTTGGGTTACAGGGTTAGGAGCTCCTTGCAAGTTACATCTTGCTAAACCAGCCTAGTGGGTGCTAGAAGGACTAGGAAGTGGGTGCTTCTCAAGTTGAGTGGGTGCTCAACCAAACTGAAATCATTATATGTTAAGAATGGGTGTTCTTAATAAAATTCCTTGATTTCAAGTGGGTTTTATCCCTCTAAGGGTTTCCCACTATAAATTTGTTGTTCTATCTTCTTGATTTTACTTTAATTTTCTTATGGTTGAGTTTTTTCTAGCTAAGAAGTTTTAAAGATTGTAAAATTGATCTACATTGATTCACCCCCTCTTATTTCTTGTGATATCCAGCATCTAAGATATCTTATGACATATTTTCTATTCATCTTGTGTAGTGGTTTGTAGGAGGCTTGTTGAATCCTTTATAAAGAGTATTGTTGAAAAAAACATTCACGACCCAAGTGAGGCCTTATAAGCATTTTTGCATGCAAAAGTAGTTAGGAGTGTAGATAATAGGGTAAGTCCATTTCTTGAAGCTAGGATAACAGAAATGGCCTCTCGGTTAGAGAAATTATCTACCGTTTCAACTCATGAGATGTGTAGTGGACTATGGTGTATTGATTGTGTAGTGGAATTACATTCAAAGGATAGCTATCCGAATAGGAACGTGTGTGCACTCATCGACAACCTATGAGATTTTACATAAAAAAAATCATGATGTTTGTAACCATCCACTTTTACAATGTGTGACATAGAAGAATATATGTGTATACTATAAAATTTGTGATGCACACACTCATGAATCAGCCAATTATCGTGTTATTGGTCATATTCATGAGGCTTGTCAAATAGGGCTGTGAAAAACTAGTGTGGAGAGTAGCTCTCAAGTGTAAGAGGGATGAAATATTAAAGGAAAAAATAATGGTAATAGAGTATTTAGAGGTGGATATAGAGGTAGAGGTTGTGGTCATTACAGAAGGTTTACGTGAGGAATGTGTTACACTTATGGGTCACCTGATAACTATCAGACAAGTATCTAAAGAATCGGTCTTCGTGTATTGTGGAAAAGCACATAAGGTTGAAAATATCCCAAATTTTTATGCCTACATGTGTGAGAATAATAAGAAGGATAAGGGTACAATTATGGTTAAGGTGGGATGCACTAAGCATGAGCAATGGGCACCTAAAAATTTGGTTGTACGAGAACCTTGGTTGTTACTAATCACTACACATGCAAAGGATGTGCACCCAAACAATCAAGGTAAACTAAGACCACTCATCAAAAGGGAAGAGGTTGTACATATGAGTTATCTAGACGTATCCTAGTAGAAGGAACTTTATCAGAAACCATTGGCATCATCCAAGAGTTGAAAGGATAAATACATTGTTTAAAGGAGAAAATGCCTAAGAGGGAACACGCGAGGAGTCCTGAGCTACCATAGAAATGTGTTGATGACCTTAAAGAGGTGTTTGGAATGATAATTCAATATAACATTATATCGTTGTTGGGAGAGTGGATATAAGACAAAATACTGTGCACAAGAGTAGAAAAGGAGTGCCAGATCTTTTGTATCAACTTACCTCCTTAAGATCATGAATATGAAAAATAAATCACATTGGATATAGTGATTAATGGATGGATTCTAAGTAACATCCCCATTGATACATGCATGGAAGTAAATTTACTCACCCTTGATTCTTGTAACCAGATGGGAAGAACCCAATTGCAAACATCTTCTAATGTGTTGTATATAACTAATAAGACGAGGTCCATAACCATTGAAGTTTTGAAGGATGCTACCATCACCATTCAAGGAACTAAATTTACAGGGGATTTTGAGGTATTGGAGTTGGATGATGTAAATAACTTCCCTATGCTTTGCCAATGGGGTTTGGGTGGATCGGTTAAGATGGACGGTTGTGTCAGATCCACCCAGGTTCAAATCCCACTAGGTGTGATCCCTTTGGGGTGGTTATCGGTGGTGGCGGATGTTGCATCACCGGTGGTTATGGATTGGCGGTTATTCTTGGTGGTGGCAGAATTTGCATCATCAGCATTGGCATTCGAGGCAACTAGTGGCTCTAAAAATGGCGGTGGCGGAAATTGCATCGTCGATGCGGGCTCACTGGTCACAGTCTAGGTTGGTCTAATTGTAATATCTTGTCTCATGACATTGTTTGTAATGGGTGGGGTCCCAGGAAACTCTCCGGTTCATAGCTCTGGTCAAAAGTGTTTATCTATAAAAAAACTTCCCTATGCTTTTAGGATGTCCTTGGTGTTATGCCAACAATATAGATTTTGCTTCAATAGACACTATATAAGTATTGAGAATAAATAAGAACATTTTGTAATTCCATTGGATGAGATAAAGGTTGTGTCATACATCAAGCCCATTAGTGAATAATATATTAATAGGATTTATATGCATACGGTGTGTGACCCAAAAATTTTGGAGACATTAAAGGAGGGCATGCTTCGGTGGGAAGACATGTAATCAATAAGTGGTACCACCAATGTGATTTGTGATAATTGGGCTTAGGGTACTTATGAAATGTTAGGTTGTGAGGTTTGAGGAAGAGTGATAAGGATGATTGCAGCGCACATAATCGACAGTTTGGGAAAGTCAATTTGTCAAAGTATATTGGGGAAGAGAATCTTGAATCTTTCTTACGCGTCTTTGGAAGAACAATAGAATCATGAAGGAGATAGTAGAAATATGAGTGTCTATACCTTGCCAAGGACAATAGTACATTGGTGGGTGACACACAAAGATAATGTACTTTGTTGGAGTGAGATATAAATAGTGTTTTTACAATATTTGTGAGAATAATCTTCCTTTATTGGTATAGGAACATGATGGAAAGGCATCTCCCTTGGTACATGTTCAGAATTGTTAAATACATTGGGTGCAATGGTAAGAGGATCTACCACTATCCCTTTGGGTTCATAAGTTTTTTTCTACGTTTTTCGGATGTGCACATGTATGGTATGTCCATGTTGAGATAAAGTAGGATACACCAAGTTGGCATGATCTAAAAAATATATTGTTCATATCATTAATTATTTTTCTACTAAACCACCAGTTAATAAGCCTTGCAGATCATGAGACACATCATGTTGGGGGATAACACAAAGGATGAATAACTTATGACTAAAATATTTGTTGAAGCTACACTTTGAAGCATGTGAGGAATGAGTAGAAATTAGAGACACTTTTGGGTTCTCGTTGGAAATAAAAAGAGAAAGGAAAGTTGGTATATATGATAGATGATCAAGAATTTTAGGATTTGGATACTAAGCACACAAATGGTGTGTGAGAGATATTTAACTCTAAAAATGAGTAAGTGCGCACATATCATGTGTCGTTAAAGACCAATAAAGTGAACATTGGAACAAAAGATGCGTGAAAAGAAGTGATTATTGGTTTGAACCTAAGGCTATAAAGATAATCGAGCTACCGCATGAATTTCACAATCTATTTCCCGGATGGTATCATGAGTTAAAGGGTGTCCATATATCATTATGGAAATTAAAATCAAGCTCAAATAGGGCTTTTGTCTTGTTTGGAAGAGGCATTATAGGATGAATCCCAATTTACGCATAAGGGTAAGAGAAGAGATTGATAAAATGCTCATCTCATACATTATTAAAACCATTAAGGAATCTGAATGGATAATCCCCATGGTGATCAACATTAAAAATGATGGGAGGATAAGGATTTTTGTTAACTACATAGTTATGAATGCTTTATGTGTCATTGATCCTTTTCCCACACCATTCACTCGAGGAGATCTTGGAAGGAATAGTATGGCATGAGATCTACTCTTTTACATATGGTTTTGTAAGTTATCATCAATTAAATATCATGTGTGAAGATCAAGAAAATACCACCTTTGCAATCGAATGGGGATGTTTCACCTACACAGTTATGCCCTTTGGATTAAAGAATGCGCCAACAATGTTGTCACACATTTTTGTGTAGTAATTTTAATATTTTATTCATAAGTTTATATAGGTTTACTTGGATGATTGGTCAGTGTACGGGATGGTGAAATATCATTGTGACTGCTTGAGATTGATGTTTAAAATATGTATGTAGCTAGCATATCCTTGATGATCAAGAAGTGTATCTTCGCGAAATCATTTGACACATTATTTGTAAAGAAGGCTTGTTGATAGAACCAACCAAGTTGCATAGTAATTTTTGGGTTATAGAGCCTACTAACTAGAGCGGGGTGTACAAATTCTTTGGGAAACTAGATACTTCCACAATTTTATCAAGGCACATGAAAATATTTCCACACCACTTGAAGAGTTTTCAAAATCCAAGGGAAAATTCTATTGGGGTGATGTGTAACAACAAGATTTTAAGACTTTGAAGGAAAATCTAACTATTTCACCTATCATATGCTTCCCTCTTGGAATAGGCTATTTTATGTACATGTAGATGCCTCAGCATATCTAGTGAAGTA
The DNA here is from genome assembly GCA_018340775.1 of Taxus wallichiana var. yunnanensis. Lineage (NCBI taxonomy): Eukaryota > Viridiplantae > Streptophyta > Pinopsida > Cupressales > Taxaceae > Taxus > Taxus wallichiana. The sequence goes on from CM031237.1 coordinate 320,427,823, forward strand.
GTTTTAGCACAACTGGGTGAAGAAAATGTTGACCATCCCATTTTTTTGCAAGGCGAAAGCTAACTCGAAAAAGTAGAATTATACACCTAAGGAGTGTGAAGATTTTTCAATGATATATGTGCTTCATAAGTTCGAGATAGTACTTTTTGGCCACACCATTTATTTTCTACATTGATCATATGGCATTGAAGTACTTGGTCAATAAACTAGTTTTATAGGGGTGCATCTGTCATTGGATCCTTCTTTTTCAGAATTTTTATTTCTTAGTTATAGTAAAACCTGAAAAGATAAACTTGGGACCAGATCACTTGTCAAAGATTAAGTTTGGTGAGGATGTGTAAAAATGGAGGAAACTATGGTAGGTGCCTATTTTTAGTCTAAAGCAAGTGCGTCGGGAGATTTGGAAAATATTTTATTATTATTATGCATTGAAGTTGTGACTAAAGGTATTAATACATTAGAGAAGAAGTAGCTAGAAATTGATGTGGTGTCATACTAGCTCATTGGAGGAGGACGCATACAAGATGAATATAAATGAGGTCTTGTGCAACTATGTGTATATCATTACTATAAAGCGTAATGGAAGAGGCATGTGGAGGAATCGTTAGAGGAAAGTATGTAGGAGAATCCACAATGTGCAATATTGTACTTATAGGTTTATGGTGGGAAACATTGTATAAGGATACCAAGGAGTTTTTTAAGGCTTGTGACCATTTTCAAAGGATAAGAAAACTAGGAAACCATGATGAGATGTAACTATGCAACCTATAACAAGCATAGAGCTATTTGAGAAGTGGAAAATTCACTTTATAGGCCCAATTACACCAGATGTGTGTCATATAGTTGCATGTTACATCATTACATGTACAAATTACTTGACAAGGTGGGAAGAGATTTTCTTGACAAAGGATTACACTACAAAAACCATTTTTATAGGGGTGCATCTATCGTTGGATCCTTATTTTTCAGGAGTTTTATTTCTTAGTTATAGAAAAATGAAAAAGATAAAATTGGGACCAAATCACTTTTCAAAGATTAACTTTGGTGATAATGTGCAAAAATGGAAGAAACTATGGTAGGTGCCTAGTTTTTAGTTTAAACCACATGCGGGAGATTTGGAAGATATCGTATTATTATTATGCACTAGAGTTGCGACTAAAGGTATGAATACATTAAAGAAGAAAGTAGCTAGAAATTTGTGTGGTGTCATACCAACTCATTGGAGGAGACCTATACAAGATGTATATAAATGAGGTCTTGTGCGGTTGTGTGTAAGAGCATTAGTGTAAAAATTTAATGGAAGAGGTGTGTGGAGGAATCGTTGGAGGAACCTATGTAGGAGAAGCCACAATGCACAAGATTTTACTTGTAGGTTTATGGTGGGAAACACTGTATAAGGATACCAAGGAAATTTTCAAGGCTTGTGACCATTTTCAAAGGATAGGAAAACTAGGAAACCATGATGAGATGTCGTTGTAACCTATAGAAAGTGCAGAGCTATTTTAGAAGTGGTAAATTGACTTTATAGACCAATTGCACTAGGTGTGTGTTGTATAGCTACGTGTTACATCATTACATGCACAAATTACTTAACAAGGTGGGAAGAGGTTTCATTAACAAAGGATTTCACTACAACAACAACAGCTAGATTTTTATGGAAAAACATCATAAGTAGGTATGGTTACCCATTGATCCTTACTAGTGATAGAGGGACTCATTTTCGAATGATAAAATTAGAATACTCTTGGTATAATTCATGGTAGTACATCACAAGACTATCACCCACAAGTCAAAGGAATTGCAGAGGCCTTCAATAAGATTATGGAACAAAAATTGACCAAAATCGTGATGTAGGAAGGAAATATTGGAATGAAAAAGCCTCAGCAAAGTGTTATGGACATACAAAAAAACTTATAATAGGTTAAATATGACCACACCTTTTCAGTTGGTGTTTAGGCGAGAGAAAATTTACCCGTAGATTTTATGTTACACTCCCTACATATTACACGTACATGATGTTTGGATGATGAGAAAGAAGTAGAGGAGTGCATTGATAAACTAATACAGTTGTATGAGTGGTGTGTCATAGCTTGATTGAGTAAAAAGATAGAGAAAGATAGAAAGAAGGCATGGCATGAAATGCATATTAAGAACAAGTCTTTTTCAAGTATGAGGGATGGTGCTATTATATGATTCAAAGTTTTTGTTTCATCCTGAAAATCATAGATTGCATTTGTTAGGACAATTTTTAGTAACCAATTTATTGGAATCAAATGCATGTCAGTTACAGGCGTTAGATGGCACTATGTTTCTCAGTTACTTCAATGGGAGTAGGTTGAAACCCTACTATAAATAAAATTCTTTTGTTTTTGTAATAAGGCACTATTTTCATTTAGACTAGATTTCCCTTTCTATTTTTTGTTTTTGTAATAAGCACATTCGTGTGTAGGAGCTGATTACTCTATGTTAGACTAATGCACAAATAACCACACATACTTTTAGTATGGGGTGAAGCGGATAAAAGAGCGCATAAGGTAAAATTATAAGTTTTTTCTTCATAAGGCGCTGGTAAATGTGCATACGATGACATGAGAGAATGGTGCATGATTGAAAAATATATTGGTATGTGGGAGATGGCACTATGAATGGTTAGATACTATGTAAAGGTGCTTAAGGATGTAGGTGATTAAAGTTATTGTTAAGAAAAAACCACATAATTGAGGAGCCACATAGGGTAATGCAAGGAGGAATCAAGAAGTCAAACTACTTGGCATGTGGTAGAGAGGAATAGTGTCCATGACACAGGAAATGCGCATAATAAGGACACAGAAGACGGGAGGTAGTAGTGCATCGAAGATTATTGACTTCCGCGTGTGGGAGAAAGTGGAAGAAAGTGCGAAGAAAAGAAAAAAGTGTTTTAAATAAAAAGGTGGTGGTAGGTGAGAGTAATTAATGTGGATGAAATTTGGGGAAACTATAAATAGTGCGTAAGTTAAATTCTTTCTTACCTTGCGATTTGAATATCTGTGTGATTGAGTGTTTAATTACAACAAAGACAAAAGCACAAAGCATGAAGAAAATCAGACAAGTTTTGAAAGAGTGAGCGAGCAAAGAGTGCACACAACATTGAGTTCAGAGAGATCCTTTAGTGGAAGTGGAATCTAGGAGAGAAGGTGTGGAAGTAAAAACAAGATAAGGTTCACAATAGAGGGTGCAGAGTTAGGTCTATAGAGCTAGGATTCATAAAGCTAGGGCACATAATATTGAAACTTAAAAGGCATGGGATTTAAAAAATCGAGTGTAAGCTTTGATTTAGGGGATTAGAAGTTCAACACCAAGGGCATAAATCATAAAAGTAAGTAACTTTAGCACCTAGGGCATTCATTATGTGGATTTTGAAGTTTGAATAGTTGAGAAAACAATGACACATAAGAAGTCACCAAAGAACAAAAACAATAAGAATGTGTTGGAACATAATGGTTAAGTGGGTTGACCACCCTTAGTTAATATGTTCCCAACATTATACTTATAGGTTAAATATTTAATAATATGAAATATTTCTATTTTTATTATTAAATATTCTAAACCTTAAGATATGTGTCATTGTTTATGTTGAAAAGGTGAGTTAGAAGACATACCCGATCTCCTCATATAAAAAAGGACTTCAAGTCCTCATTTGACATATTGGAATATATATCAAAGGTGTGAAAATCAATTCTAATAGATTTGGTTTTTACCCTTGTGATTAGGGTTAGTAAAGAGGATTTTTTTACTTGGATGTAATTGGGTTTTCTAAAAAAAGGTTACTTTTCTTGTGGTTTTTACCTTGAGATTTCCACCATAAATCATGTGTCTATGTTATTTATATTTTGTAATTATTTATTTATTTTTATATCATTTATTGATGTAATGTTTATTTAGTATTCATTATGACATTGTATAATATATTAATGTTTATCATTAATTTTATTAACCTGTTATTATTTGAATCCTCGAATTCCATCATGGTATCAGAGATTGGGATAAAATTAAATAAATTAGATCAAATTGATTTTTATTTACTTTTTTAATTTGTACAGGTTTTTCAACCAACCCGGAAGGGTATTTAATAGTTACGAATTATTTTTCCCCCAATTTTTGTGCAATCTAAACTTTTGTGAAGAAGTGGAATTTGCAGGAAAAATTATGGTGGACCCTCCACTTGAAACCTTGGTGAAAGGGGCTCCAAAATAAGTTTTTTACCTATTTGGGAATATCACATGTAAAGGTTGATTATTATATGAAATAATTTTCAATTTTTCTATAGTTCATGTGTGCAGGTTAAAAGTTATTTAAAAGGTAAAATCAAGAGTGAATGAAAGAGGAGACAAGTTTACTAAAAATGGGGATTTGAATTTATTTCATTGGATGGGTTAAAATAATTTTCCGCTCCATCAATAGGTTAAATTTTATTCACGTTTGAAATATTTGTATGTCTCCTTGCGCCCCCTAAGTGTTTTTTTGAAAATCCATTTTTTTGTTTCTAAAACTATAGTTTATAATATTTATAAACTATATTCTATTTTTAAACTATGTTGATATATATAGTCATTTATATTATAAATTATAATAGTTTTTTATAATTTATTATAAAATTTAAACAGATCCTTTCAGGAACAAGAAAATTGATACTGAGAAGCGTAAATAGAGAAACAAAAACAAGAAAACGGAGAGGAAAAGTAATTAGAGGAATTGTAGGTGATTTTTCAAATCACATATGATTTTGACATTATTGAAAATTACTAGATAGGAGTCTACAAAATTCAAAATAACCATTTAAACTACCCCGAGTTTTACCTTAATCCGATTGTCGGCGATTGGAGTACTTGTCGGTGATTCATCCTAAAATCATGGGTGATTTGTTGAATCGCTAGATTGCGATAGCGTAATATCATATTTGATATATACATGTAATATTTTCATATTTGATATATATATATATATATATATATATATATATATATATATATATATATATATATATATGTGTGTGTGTGTGTGTGTGTGTGTGTGTGTATATATATATATATATATTGTATCTTTAGATCTGGTTCCTTTAATATTGTTATGATTAGATATACTTGTTTTTAATAAAATAACACAAGTTTTTTATCATAAAATAAGGGTATTGTCATTTTTTTGATCAATATTTTTTCTAACTCAGTGGTGCATTGTATATCATAATGGGGTATGTGTTTTAGGTTCAAAATTTAAAAGACAATGGCATCTAGTTTCTTTTTCCTTGATAAATCCCATATCCTAAATGGAGCAAATTACAATATTTGGAAAATCAGGGTCAAATCGAAACTTATGGCGAGGAAACTCTGGATGATTATTTTAGGGACTAAGCTTGCACCCACCGGTTGTCAAGAAAATGCAGAAAATATGAATGCATTCTCACAACATACGTAGGAGGCCCTTTCCATGATTCTACACAATGTGAACAATGAATATATTCTACACATTGGTAATATCGAACATCCTAAAGAGGTATGGATATAATTAGAATCCATGCATGAAGGTATGCACTTGTCCAAAATTATTAAACTTGTTTTAGAATTTCTTATGACTCCTATGAAAGGAGATGAAAAGGTAGTTAATTTCTTAGCCAAAATTAAAAATATCAAAGCACAATTAGATGGATGCAATTGTGACTTAATTGGTGAAAAATTAATCTACTTTATTGTTCAGTTGAATATACATGAAATATTTAGGAATTTTATTTCTATCTTAAATTCTAAATATCATAATGAGGATGAATTACCAAATTTGAGTACTTTGAGTTCTCTTCTGATACAAGAAGAGCAAGTGATGATGAACTTCGACTCTAAGGAGAATTCCTCATAGGCACTTCTTGCTCAGAATTCAAAGTTCAAGTCTCGCAAGCCCTATTCTGATTAGAAGTTTAGTCCTAAATCTTCATTTGCTGATAAGAAAAGTTATAATTCTGAATATTTGCATGTAAGTTTTAATGGTAAATTTCACAAATGTGGTAAATTTGGGCATAAAAAGGTAGAGTGTAAATCTAAGAAACCTATCCATGAAAATATGAAACGAATCGTTTCATCTAAATATAATTTAAGGAAAAATGATATTTCTAATGATGCTCCTAAAAAAATTAGTATTTGTTGTTTTATACTCTTCCTCAAATTTTGAATGGATACTAGATTGGTGCTTCAAATCATATGCCTGATATTTCCAATTCTTTAGTTGATGTTACAAAAATCAATGAACGTGTGTATCTTGGTGATAACTCATATTTAGAAGCAATAGAGAAAGGAAAAGTAAAATTTGTAAATGGTATTTTGAATAATGTTTTATTTGTTCCTAAGCTTAAAAATAATCTTTTGTCATGTTCACAACTAACTCATGATGGTTTTTCTATTCAAATTTTGAAGGATACTTGGTACATCAAGGATAGTAATAATAATATAATTGTTGAAGGAATTCAAAGAAATGGACTGTATATTTTTGATGATTTTTCTTCTACATCTTGTTATGTATCTCAAAGTTTGAATAATTCAAAACTATGGCATGAAAGGTTAGGACATGTCAATTATCGAAGCTTGTATGAAATGTCTAGATGTAATCTAGTTAAAGGTTTTCATGTGTTGTCTTCATCTCACAATGCTTGTGAAGGGTGTTTACGCTCGAAACAAAGTGCTAAACCCTTTCACTTACATCCTGAGGAGAGTTCCTCTTCACCACTAGAAATTGTTCATAGTGATGTTAGAGGACCTCTTGAAGTAGCTTCATTAAATGGTTCTTTGTATGTTGTGAAATTTATTGATGATTTCACTAGGATGATTTGGACATATTTTCTTAAAAATAAATCTGATGTATTTGGAAAATTTAAGGAATTTAAAGCTTCTGTTGAAAATTCATCAAATTATAAAATTAAGAGGCTTAGAACAGATAATGGAGGTGAAGGAATTAAGAGGCTTAGAGCAGTATGTGAAAATTAATGCTTTCTTTAAATAATTAGGTTTTGTTAATTATTCTTCTGAAAATGATCTATTAATTAAACAAGAAGGTTCTCACATTATCATTGAATGTTGATGATTTGCTTATGATTGGTGATAGTCCTAATTTAATTCGTAAAATTAAAGAAAAATTGAAACAATACTTTGAAATGACTGATTTAGGTCTCTTACATAATTTTCTTGGCATGGTTGTATTTCAAGATAAACATTCTATTGTTGTTTCTCAAGCACAATATGTAACCAATGTACTGAAAAAGTTTAATATGATTGATTGTAAACCAATTTCTACACCTATGGAAGTTGGAATAAAACTTGATCCTAAACCTGCATGTGAAAAAGTTGATCCTACTTTGTATAGGCAGTTAGTTGGTAGTTTGATTTATCTAACTATAACTAGACCAGATATTTCCTATGCAGTAGGAATTGCTTCAAGGTTTATGTAGGAACCTTATAGAGATCATTGGAATCTTGCAAAAATAATTCTTAGATATATTAAGGGAACAATCAATTATGGGTTGCATTATACTAAGGATGAAAATGCTAACTTGTATGGATTTTGTGATTTTGATCATGTTGGTGATGTATTAGATAGAAAATCTACTTTTGGTTATGTGTTTAAATTTGGTGCAAGTGTCATTACTTGGTGTAATGAAAAGAAACCAAAATTTTCTATCTCTTCAACTAAAGCTAACTATAAAAACACAAAGTGGAAGCTACAAAAGAGGCTCTATGGTTGAAGAGGTTGTTCGATGAGATAAAGATGAAGGATCAAGGTAGTATTCCTTTGTTCTCGCAACAACCGTGAGCACAATAGCTCTTGCAAAAATATAGTATAGCATCAGAGGATGAAGAACATTGAGATACATATACATTTTATCTATGAGAAAGTGATAAGTGGTGAGATAGATCTCAAGTTCGTGCTAACTAAAGCGGAGTTGGTGACATCTTAACAAAGCCCCGAGTACTTGTAAATTTTTATCACTTTCTGGAAAACTTGGATTGTCGAGTTTCCATTGAGGGGAGTGTGTATGAAAATTTCACCTTTGTAAAATGAAAATGCATTGTAATATATACATTTAGGCAAATGCAAAAGACCTTAGGGCATGTGTATACCTCCTCGGATTATTTTTAGAAATAAGTGTACAAAGACCTTAAAGGCGGTCTTCAAAGTGACCTCTTTAGTTCTATTGATTTTCTTGGTAAACATTCGGTATAAGCATATTTTTAAGGAGGTCCTTGGTTATAAAAGGATCCTATATGCTTAGTTTCAACTAACCTTTTACGATAACTTGTGAGAACATGTAAAACTCACAAATCATACTTAGCCACCGATCATGGGATGCTCTTTGGGATTCCAAGTCCTTTTATACTAAAAGGTAAGTTGAGTATGATGAAGGTGTTATAATTCCTTCAACCTATATGCTAGCCTAAAACCTTATGGTTTAAGGATTGTAAATCCTGAAGTGTACCATGGGTAGGTAATCTATTGGCATATGTTATCCCACTTAACATTAAGGGGGAGTGTTGGAACATAATGGTTAAGTGGGTTGACCACACCTTAATTAATATGGGTCCAAAATTATACTATAGGTTAAATATTTAATAATATGAAATATTTATATTCCTATTATTAAATATTTTAAACCTTAAGATATGTGTCAACCATTTAGGTTGAAAAGGTGAGTCGGGAGACATACCCGATCACCTCATATAAAAAAGGACTTTAGGTCCTCATTTGATATATTGGAATATATATCAAAGGTGTGTAAATCAATTTTAATTGATTTGGTTTTCATTGTTGTGATTAGGGTTAGAAAAAGAGAATTCTTTTAATAGATCTAATTAGGTTCTCTACAATAAAGGTTACTTTTCACAGTGTTTTTACCTTGAATTTCCACTATAAATCTTATGTCTATGTTATTTACATTCTGTAAGTATTTATTTATTTGTTATATCATTTATTGATGTAATGTTTATTTAGTTATTCATTATAACATTGCATAATATATTAATGTTTATCATTTAAGTTGATTAACCTATTATTATTTGAATCCTTGAATTCCATCATAATGTCGATGAAGCACCCAAAGACAAGTTCTCATAGATGCAATACCTACGAGAGGTTATAGTAGGACATCCATGGGCTTTGTAGATAACCAAATGCAAGATAAACGACTACAACCATAGAGCACAAGCCCTTGAAACAAATATTAGAAATGATATTTTGAAGGAATTGAACCGATTGATAGCGAGAAGGACAACTTGTTCTAGATGATCAAGTTAGGAAGGACATGGAAAACACAAGGGTTTTACATTTATATGAGTTGCCATATTTTGGTAACCCCGTGAACATTTATCGGTGGCTTATGTCAAGGGTACATGAAGAATTATTTTATTTCATAAGGAAGAATGACCTAAGCATTACAGATTTGAAACATAAATTTTTCCCAAATTAAAAACCATCTACGATCAATCGATATGTAACTTTTTAACTCGACACAATCGATAATTCTTTACCACATATCTTATTATGCAATCGATACATTTTTCTATATGATATTCTATTTTATTTAACAATTTTAATCGATTTACTGACTAAACAAGATTTATTAAAGATATAAACTAGCGCAAAAAGGTGAAACATATCGCGATTCCATGGGTTTTTCGAAAATTTTGCCTCACGACACCAACTCGTGGAATTAACACAAACAAAAATGGATTTAGGTCTAGATGGTAAAAAGATCAAAGGACAAAGACATGTCTCTATAATACATTGGTAAAGGATATCTAAGTCTCGACGCTGCAAAATTCATATGTACATGAAGTCATCTTAATGGCCCTCTTTTCACCTCTAACAAAGGTCTTAATATAAAACAAAGTAATAATGGCTTAATCCTATTGGTTAACAACTTTCAAGATTAACCAAATACTAACAATGTAAAATGTGAAGAAACTTGGAGCTACTCTATTAGTTCGTGGTTTTTACATTGGTCAGCTACAAATCAACATAAGTCTGGATTTTAAAACCATATGGAATATTCTAATTGGATAAAGCTTCGCAAAGGGTCATAAAGATCTATTAAAATTTTGACACATAAAAGTTACATGAAGCATTTTTATTATCTCAAACTTCACTTTTAAGAACTTCGCAATATAATATATATTGCATTTGGTGTTGGATCAGACTTATAAACACAGAACAAATGTATTTAACGAACATATTTTGGGTCCATAGCATATAGGGACATAAAACATAACAGAGTCGACCATGAAATACATAAAACATATAATTTATCCCAAAGATGCCATTAAACTACAATATTATACCTTAAAGCTGTATAATACAATCAATTACATATATCCAGTCCTTTCCACATTAATTTATACATATCTTATTTAAAAACATACATACATGTCTAAAATTATGTATTTTATTAATTTATTAATGTTATTCATTGTTATTGACAAAACAATCAATAGTATAGATAGAAAAATGAACAAAATACATTCACTTTCTCATTTAACAATATGAACATAATACTTTCATATGCATATTAGCATAATAGACATGTAAGAATTAACTATTTTTCATTATATTTTATTATAGATTACATAGTTTCAAAGAGATAGAACTTATCGAGTCAATTTTTCAGGAATTATAATAAAATATTCCCTTGCAGAGAGAGAACTTGCCTAAGAAAATGATTGGGAATTCTAGTAAAAATTTCAATACACCCCTAGGTTAACATACACTAGACTATGGCTGCCTATGAGAGGAAAATGTTATACACCTAATGTATTTTCACCTTGCCTTGGCCAGGAACCATCTGAGGTTGTAATTTGTACCCCGATTAGGACACCTCTTGTCCCCTCTCTCTTTCCCACCACCTTCATGTAACTTGTATCGCCTTGGAATTACTTCCACAGACTAAATTCACAAATTCCTTAAGACTCTTTTACAATTATCTCTCTCTTAGAATGATTCACTGAATTAATTCAATCCTTGTTCTTTTTTTCCTCTTAGTTTACATTTACATCTCTTTTATAATACATCATAGGTGGTTACAAACCAACACAATGGTTTCCACACCCTTTCAATTTAATTAAGCATATTTAATCAAATGCTTGGGATATTCATTCCCACATTAATCCAATAGATTAATACAGATACTTTGTTACAAATAATCTCAATTAAAACTTTTTTTTTAGAAATCTAATAAGTCTTTAGTGCTCTTCAAAGATTCAAGGATTCAGTCACATAACATTTCTCCCCCTTGAATCAGCTATTTTCCTCAAGTAGTGCCAAGTCTATTATGAAAATCACAGAACAAAACACAATTCATTAGCTAAACAATTCAGGATATTGTTCTTTTAGGAAATCTTCTCTTTCCCAAGTAGCACTTTCAACATCACAAAAAGTCCATTTTACTTTAACCTCTTTAATTTCTTTATTTCTAAGGTTCTTATTCCTTCTATCTAGAATCAATTCAGGTTCAATTTTAAATTCACATGTAGGTTCAATAACTATGATTTTCTAATCAATACCACGATTAGCATCATATACATATTTCTTTAGCAAACTTATATGAAACATATATAAATTTTAGACAATTTAAGAGGTAAAGAAAGTCTATAAGAAAGAGTTCCTAATCTTTCAATAATTTCAAAAGGTCCACAATAGCGAGGAGATAACTTATCATATTTACCCAATTTCAAATAACTTTTCCTAGGTTTAACTCTAAGAAATACTTGATCACCTATTTCAAATTCTCTAGCAGATATTTTTGAATCAGCCCAATGTTTATACCTATCTTGGGAAGATTTCATGTTTTTTTAGCTTTATTTATAATTTGTTCCATTTATTTTAAATTATCATTTGCATACTAAGATCTATGTTAAGGATTTGACCATGAAATAGGAGCAAGACAATTCCTACCATAAAGAGCTTAAAAAGGGGTCATTTTGGTTGTACTATGATAACCTTGATTGTAAGCAAACTCAATTCACCTGTATACATTCTAAGCATATACTCTAAGATTCTATTTATTCTTTCAATTTTACCATCAGAATCAGGATGATAAGGAGTTTTAAAGCTCAAACTAGTACCTAATTCATTAAAAAAATATCTCTAGAAAGAAGAAGTAAATATAGGATCTCTATTAGTTACTAAATATTTAGGAAGACCATGCAAATGAAAATTTTCCTTAGAATAAAAATGAGCTATGTCAAAAGTAGAGGTTTTGATTTTGGTTGGTAGAAAATGTGCCATTTTTTTCAATCTATCAACCACCACAAGAATAACATCATGACCATTCTTGGTCTTAGTAAAACATGTAATAAAATCCATAGTAACTAACTTGCATTCCAATCAGAATAGACAAAGGTTGCAATTGACCAAGTTTACTACATTGTCTAGTTTTAAATTTTTGACAAGTCATACATTGTTGTACATACTTCCTAATATCTTGCTTCATTCTAGGCTAGAAATAATTCAAGTATGTTGTTTGAAATCTAGGATGTCCAACTATGGGAATATCATGAGAATCTCTCAAAAATTGTTGTCTTAAGATAGGAAGGTTAGGAATACACAACCCACCTTTATAGTACAACAACCCATTCACACCAAGAAAATAATAAATAAGCCTATATTTTAATGCTTATTTGAAGTTCCATTTTTCAAACCAAAATGTAATTTAGCAAAATAGCTATCATTAGGAAAAACATCTTTTATTTCTTGATCAAATTGTCTTCTTTCCAAAGACAAAGAATTCGCAAAAATTATTTTTCTACTTAAAGCATCAACAACCAAATTTTATTTACCAAGGACATATTGTATTTCAAAATCATACTAACTTAGCAATTCTATCCATCATATTTGTCTCATATTCAATAAGGGATGATAAAAAAATCTATTTTAGACTTCTATGGTTAGTTTTTAAAACAAAGTTTCCAACCTAAGAAATAATATCTCTAAATTCCGAAAGCATCAATTATCCCTAACAATTCTAAATCATGAGTAAGATAATTCTTTTTAGCATGTAGCAATTTTCTAGACCCAAAGCACAACTCTACTATCTTGCATTAGTACACAAATAATACCAGAACCACAAGCATTGGTAGCAACATAAAAATTCTTAGAAAAATCAGGAATACATAGCACGGGTACAATGGATAAGGATTCTTTCAATTTATTAACAACAGCTTCACATTCTTCAGACCAATTATATGAGTTATTTTTCTTTTTTAAGTTTGTGAGAGGACTTTCTATTTAAAATAGTTCTTAATAAAGCTTCTTTAAAAACTAGACAAACCAAAAAAACTTCTAATTTCTTGTACATCTTTGGGTGTATCCCAATATTTTACTGATTTTACTTTAGAAGGATTAGGTAATTCCTTTTTCAGAGATAATGTGACCTAGATAAGAGACTTCAATTTTAAAGAATTCACATTTACTTAACTTACCATATAACTAATGTTTTCTTAAAGTTTCAAGCACTAGCCTAACATGCTTCTCATGTTTTTCTTCATTTTGGAATAGATCAAGATATCATCTAAAAATATAATCACAAACACATCTATAAAAGGTCTGAAAACATCATGCATTAAGGTCATGAAGGTGGCTGGAGAATTTATTAACCCAAAAGGCATAACAAAAATTCATAATTACCATATCTAGTCCTAAAATAGGTCTTTGCAATATCAGCATCCTTTATTCTAATATGATGGTATCCAAAACGTTAATAAATATTAGAAAAACATCTAGCACCATTAAATTGATCTAACAAATCATCTATTCTAGAAAAAGGGTATTTATTCTTGATAGTTAACTTATTTAATCATCTATAATCAATACACAATTGCATAGTACCATCTTTCTTCTCAACAAACAATACTGATGCACCTCAGGGAGAAACATTAGGTCTAATCTTTCCCTATTTTAATAATTCATTCAGTTGTATTTTTAGCTCAGCTAATTCAGGTATAGATTGTCTATAAGGTGCTTTAGATATTAGTTCAGCTTCAAGAATAAGGTCAATAACATATTCTACAGATCTCCTAGGTGGTAGTTCTTCAATATTAGAAGGAAAGACATCCCAATTCTTGTATTCTTGGGTGAACATATCTATCTACTTCAAGTGTATATTTTTGAGCAATCAAAAAACAAAAACTTTACATTTTTCTTTAATACTTATTTTAAGTTGAACAATGAAATAGTTTTTAAAGTCAGTTGTCTTTTAGTTCCTTGCAAAATATGAGTAACTTCATATTGATCTTGAATACATACTTGTTTATTTTCACATTTAATAAGAGCATGATTCTTTTCTAACTAGGTCATCCATAAGATAGTGGTTATCTCCACAATTCCAACATTTAACTTCTTGGTTTAGTTTTTTACATACTCTTGTTTCATTTTTTATTTCTAATATGCATATTTTTACACTTAATGAACTTAATCGATGCACATTTTCTATCTTTAGCACTAAAGCTAAGAATGCTGAGGAAAGGAAGATCTCGGGCCATAATAGACGGTTATAAATGAAAATGGGGAAATGTTGGGATCCACACCTATGGCCTGGAATAAGTTGCTTCAAAGCCCTAACATCAAGGTGGGTCCGAAAATTACTGGTCAGTTCACGTGGGAAAAGGACAACGAGGGTGCCACCTGCCTGAGGGTCCCAGATGGATGTGTTGATAGAGCCTTAAGCAAAGCGAATCTCTCCCTCATTGGTAAGTTTCTTGGCTCTAGACCTAATATTGATTTCATTAGAAAATGGGCTTTGAGAAAGTGGAAACCTAAGGGAGCCCTGAGCATTACCATCATGCCAAAAGGCTTTTTTCTGGAAAAATTTAATCAGCAAGAGGATTTGGAATCGGTGCTTCTGGGAGGACCTTGGTGGCTGGGTAACATGGGCCTTTTTTTGAAAAAATGGTATCCTGGATTTGACCCTAATACTGAAAATATAAACACCATCCCAATCTGGTGTAGGTTACCTGGACTACCATTGCATTTTTGGGATGATGAAATTCTGCTAAATATTGCAAAATCCTTAGGTGCCCCTATCGGGCTGGATGGGCCCACGAGAAACAGATCCAGGCTTGCTTTTGCTCGTTTCTGCATTTTCTCTGCTATGGAACAGGAGTTTCAGAGCACATAATCTTGAAATCTAGATATGGGATATGGACCCAAAAAATTGAGGTTGAAACTTTGAGATGTAAACATTGTCATAGCATTGGACACTCTGACAAAAGTTGTTCCAAGAAGAAGACCCCTACTTTGGATGTTGAACAGCCTGGGGAGGGCTCAGTTCTGAACAAGGATAGTAGGGTTCCAAGCACGGATAGCTGGAATGAAGACAAAGCCCCTAGTCAGAAGGAATTGGAGTTAAATAGAAAAGGAAAAAAAAGGGGTTTTAGAACTCAAATAAGGAAACATCTCGTCTGGCGTCCCAAAGTCTCAGCAGCAGCTTTTCCTGAAGCACCTAACAAAGAAGACTTGGAAAATCCTGTGAAGGTATCCATGGTGGTGAATGAGCAAGAAGGCTCTGTGAAGATTAATATAGTCCCTATTGAGCAATTTCAGAAAGCAAGTAAGATAGTGGAGAAAGATAATCAGCCTGTGCATCACCGAGGAAACTTGAACAAGGACTCGTATGGCTCTTAAAGAACCTTTGAAGAAAAACTCTCCTAGGGGAGATGGTAATGTAGATTTACCTCCTTGTTCCAAGCAACATATCAATGGTTTCACGGCTTGCTTCAAACACCAAAACAACCTGATACACACACACCTGATAGGATTCAGAAAGAACGTGAAGAGGGAGAAGTTACGCCTATCATGGATGAGGAGGATCAGATTCGGATTCACAAAGGTCATTTCAAAAAAAAAAAAAAAAAGAATGAAAGGTTTTGAAATGATCCTAATCACTTTACGTTGATAAGAAAAAGAAAAAAAAAAGACAATTGGGACACCTCTACATCCAGAACAACTAGATCTTCTGCTAGATGAATAGTTGACTTTGGAGGAAGTACAAAAAGAGGAAGACCCTCTAAAAAGGCTCTTAGATCTAAAAGAATGGAGAGGGACATTGCAGATGGAGTTCAGCGTCAGTTGAACCATCAGGAAATTCCAACCACCAATCATTCCAAATGAAGATTATTTCTTGGAACATCCGAGGCCTAAATGGAAACTCCAAGCAGAGAACCATCAAGGAGTTACGGGATTCCAGTAATCCTAGTATTTTGATTCTGCAAGAAACTAAGATGAAAGCTAAGACCCTAGAAACTATTAAAAAGAGTTTTTGGGATAACTCTGAAATGGTGGTTGTTGACTCCTAGGGAGCTTCTGGAGGACTGGCTACTCTTTGGGATAAAAGACACTATACGGGTATGGTTCTCAATGCTAGTATTAATCATCTTGCAATCAAATTTGTTGCTATTGAGAATAATGGTGAATGGATCCTTTCTAACATTTATGCCCCTAATTCGGTTAGTGGTAGAAGGAAGCTTTGGGCTGACCTTAAAACATTTAGAAACCAAGTATTGTTCTGCTAACTGGCTTATTATGGGGGATTTCAACTCCCCACTAAACCTAGGTGAAAAGTATGGAGGTACCTCCAGCTTTTCTACTGGTATGGAGGATTTTGCTGATTTTATTGTTGAACATAACCTCTTAGATGTGGATCTTCATGGGAATAAATACACTTGGAATAATAGAAGGTTGGGAAAGGAGTTTATTCAGGTGAGATTGGATAGGGCACTAATTTCAGCGAGTTGGATTCTCAGTCAAGACTTCCACCTCTCTTCCTTACCCAGAGTTGGATCGGATCACAATCCGATTGCTTTAAATTTTCTCAATTGGACTAAACCCACCAGAAGCTCATTCAAATTTGAAAAGATGTGGATGGAGCATGACAATATCTATGACAAGATAAAAGAATGGTGGGGATGGAATGGCGAAGGCACTGCTCAATTTAGATTGGTTCAAAAGCTCAAAAATGTCAAAAAGCAAGTCAAAATCTGGAATAAAAGTGTTTTTGGTAATGTATTTGACAATAAAAAAAAGTTAAAACAAAAGCTTCAGGATCTGGAATTAAAAATGGATACTATGGGGAGATCGGCTGAAGATGAAGTTAATGAAAAGAATATTCTTTCAGAGTTGCATACGATCTGCAGCAGAGAGGAATCTTTATGGAGACTTAAATCTAGAGCTATTTGGCTCAAAGAGGGAGACAGGAATACAAAGTTCTTTCATATGACCACTTTGAAGCACAGAGCCTGTAATAGGATCTTAGAAGTTTCTAAAAACAACGGAAATATCATAAAAGATCCCAATAGCATCAAGAAAGAAGCGCTTGATTTTTATAAAAAACTTCTTGAGGAGAGGAATATCATCAACTCTGAAGCTATTTCTTTTATGTTGGAGGCCATTCCCCAAAATAAAATTGAGGATCAGAAATTCAGAAGTATCACCAAAGCGGTCACGCTTGAAGAGCTGCAAAAAGTTGTTTTTGCTTTAGAGGGTGACAAGGCTCCTGGTCCGGATGGGTTCTCTATAAATTTTTTCCAGAAATTTTGGGAAATCTGTTCGGAGGATCTTCTCAGAGCGGTGAATGAATTCTATAGAATGGGAAATCTTTTAAAAGAGCTTAATAACACTCACATTGTGCTGGCTCCTAAAAAAATGGATGCTAAAGATTTCAAGGACTTCAGACCTATCAGCCTTGTGAATGCCATCTATAGAATTTTTACCAAAATTATTACTACTAGACTTCAGCTCATTATGAATGAACTTATCTCAAGGCAGCAGAGTGGCTTCATCAAAGGCAGGATTATACAAGACGGAGTGATTATGGTTCACGAGACCATACATTCTATGGAAAATAATAAAAAGGCAAATATGGTCCTCAAGCTTGATATGAATAAAGCTTTTGACAAGGTCTCTTGGGTTTTCCTTGACAAAGTCTTAACAAAATTTGGGTTTCCGAAAAATTTAGAAGAATTATTAAGGCTTGTATCTCTACGGCCAGATTCTCTGTGGTAGTTAATGGTGAGCCTGTGGGTTTTTTCACTAGCAGCAGAGGACTTAGACAAGGGGACCCTATCTCCCCCTTACTCTTCATTCTTTTGGCTGACAGCCTTAGTAGAACAATTGGCAAAGTGGTTAATGACGGGCTTTTAAATGGCTCTAAGCCCACTTCCATCAGTCAAGCTGTCTCCCATCAGCAATTCATGGATGACACTACACTATCTTCTTCTTCGGCATCATCATTGAAGCCAAGGCTACCAAGGCTTTACTGCGGCTCTACGAATCTACTTCTGGGCAAGAGATTAATTATGATAAAAGCACCATCTTCTTTTTCAACACTCCTGAGGAAAGGCAACTTAAAATTGCTAAAATTCTAGGTTGTAAAATAAGTGCGCTTCCAGCCACTTACTTGGGCCTTCCTCTCGGCACTAGGAAAGTCTCTTGCAAGGTGTGGGATGATTTATTGGAGAGATTCCAAAAAAAAATGGCTGGTTGGAAAGGAGCCATTTTATCTAGTGTTGGTAAGTGCCTGCTCATCAAAAGTACTCTTCAAAATCTGCCCATTTATGTCATGTCGCTCTACAAGATCCCCTCTTCCTTCAGAGATAAAATTGAAAGGATTCAAAAAAAAAAAAATTTATGGCAAGGCATGGAAGAGAAGTTCAAATTTCACTTAGTGGCTTGGGATAAGGTTTGCACCCCGAAGTTTATGGGAGGTCTGGGTATAAAAGATATTGAGAAAATGAATGAGGCCCTCATTGCTAAAATGGGATGGAGAATGTTGTCTGAGAAACAACCCTGGATTGATTTAATCAAAGCAAAATATTTAAATCATCAAACTGTGTACTCTTTCCTTCAAGATGAGCACCTCCCCTATGGTTCCATTTTTTGGAATAATCTGGTCAAGAGCAGAAATTTCATCAGCAGGCAAAAGTAAATGGAAAGTGGGGGATGGTAGGGACATAAACTTCTGGGAGGATAATTGGTTTAATGGAAATCTCATGGATAGATTTGGGGTGGTTAAGGACAGTCTTATAAGCAAGTATGGCATTAAAATCAAGGACTATATTGAAGGAAATGGTACCAACAAGAATTGGAAAAAACTTACTGTGGAGAGAATTGATCTGAAGCAAATTACTTCCTCCCTTCAAGATCAATTAGATCTTATTCCATTAAGTCAGCTGGATTCCAAGGATGAGCTGGTATGGAATAATTCCAATGATGGGAATTACTCTGTCAAATCTGGATATAATAATTTCTTCCACAGTAGTCAAACAGAGTTCAATTGGAACAAGATTTGGATGTCTGAATTAACTCCCAAAATAAATTTTTTCCTTTGGCTGGCTATCAGAGGCAGGATTCTTACCACTGACAACCTGATGAGAAGAGGATTTATAATTCCTAATAGGTGCCATCTTTGTAAGAATGATTCTGAGGATATCAGCCACCTGTTCATACATTGTGAATATGCCACCAGAATATGGAGTTTTGCCCTCTCTAAATTTGAAGCTCTCTGGGTGTTGCCGAAGGATCTTAATCAGCTATGGACTCAATGGAACCCACCCTTTAGGCATTGTGTTGTTAAAAGGATCTGGAAGCTGGTTATCCCTCATTTAATCTGGAGGATATGGAAGGATAGAAATGATATTATCTTCAGAAATAAGAAGCAAAACTATAAACTTAGTATTGGTAAAATTTCTAATGGTATCAAAGAGAATATTGCTAGATTTAAACCCCCCAAGAACAAGAGATATCCAGAGAATGAAGAATACATCTTATCCAATTGGCAGATAGGAACTATCAATAGTCGGAGCAATCCCGGGAATAACATTGATAGATCTTTGATTAAATGGCATCCTCCTGATTTTAATTGGTATAAGTTGAACTTTGATGGGGCCTCTAAGGGAAACCCTGGGATTGCGGTAGGAGGAGGAGCGATACGGGATCATAAAGGTAATCTGATTGCTGCGTATGCTGGGAAAATGGGAATTCAAACTAATCATTTTCCGAAGCATTATCTGCTCTATGGGGCCTGAGAATTGCCCAGACTCAAAATATTCAGAACCTCATTATTGAAGGGGACTCCCTGAATATCATTAATCTTCTTAAACAGTGCTCATCTCCAAGTTGGAGCATCAAGGATTTTATCTCAGAGTCCATAAGTATTAGTCATACTTTCAATAACATCAGGATCATGCATACTTACCGGGAGGGTAATAAATTGGTGGATGCGCTGGCTAATTATGGCATTAATGTTAACCTCACTATTTGGGATAATAATAGCATCCCTAAGCAGCTTCAAAACAACATTCATGTGGATTTCTATACGCAAGCAATATCTAGAGCTGAGTTATGATTTTTGGGTGTGGATCAGCATCAATAATACTCCCACACGTGTTGACTTAAAGAATATGATGATGCAAATCATGTCAAATAAACAAGATAGTGTGAAATATATGGGGAATTCCAAGTGGAGTTACATTGATTTGAAAATCGCGCATGCGGGCTGCACTGCGACTGCTAAAATCGGATACAAAGCTCCACGGAAACCGAAGATAGTAGTAATGTGATTGATGACAGGGAGCGGGCTATTCCCACATGTGATTTTCCGCAGAGCTCAGATCAGCAGACACGCAGCCATTCGTGGGAAAAGCAACGGCTCTCATTTCCAATATTGTGCGGATTACAATAGCAAAAAGTGGACGGGTTTCAGCGCTCACAAGAATTTGGGAATTTGTTGCAAACAGTTAAGCACAGAGAAGATGGGGGGGACCCCTTGCCAAATTGAGCCTAGTGTGGACCCGGACTGGAAGGATAATATTGAGCTATGGAGCATACTCAGCAAGGGTGGCATCACCAACTTCATGGAGAAGGTTCAGGGGCATGATCAAAGCATCTCTGTGTGTTTTGTGAAGGAATGGAAGGAGAAGGAGCGGATATGAATATGGGGGCAGAAGATCTTGGTCAATGAAGAACTTATTGCTGAAGCGACCGGCCTTAGTTTGGAGGGCTACCATTTCTTTAACAAAAGGGTCGACAGAGATGTTGAAGAGAGGAGATTTGTGGAGGGATCTGAGAAGCTGATCTATGTTACAGTGGGCCTGCTTGTTAGCTCGATCCCTCCGCCTTATGATGAGGTTACTCGCATGATGATACGGTTCATCTCCTTGGAAGGAAGGTTTGTCACTATTCCTGCTAAGCATCTTATCTTTCTTAACCACTTCCGTAGGAATCGCTTGGTTTGTTTTCCCCATTACTTGTTGAACTCTCTTGAGCGCTCCATTTTGGAGTTTCAGAAGCATACCTGGGTGGTTCCTTTACACCAAGGGCTTATTTTGCTGCTTCATAAATGTTGTCTTCTTAAGTATCCTGGTCTCCCATCCTCTCCTAGCTCGGTTCCCCCTCTGCCGGGTTCTGCTGCTGCCAGCCCTGTTTCTCCATTCTCTGCCCCGCCACCGCTGCTGTCACCCCCCTGCCGGCCATCCAAGCTTCTTCTTCCATTCCCCCTACTGCTGCTCCCCCCCCACTTTGCCTCCACCTCGAACAGACCAGTTACCAGGGCTTCTAGAAAGCTTAACCTTGAGACTCTTGCTGTGGAGAAGGGGCCTCATGAAATTGAAATTGCACATGACCTCCTGAATATTAGCAGTGCCAGTCCCCAGGATGTGCATATGGAAAGCTCTTCAAAAAGGTTGGATGCCTTAGAGGCTGATATGAAACTGCTGAAGGATGAGGTTAAGAACTTGGCTAAACAGAAAGGCAAGAGGAAAAAGGAGGAGGAGGTGGATATTGATAGCAGCCAGATTGATGATATCTACAAGAAGCTGAACTCCTTAGACTCCCGTTTAGGGAAGGCCAAAACTCGACATGATTACAACATGGCCATCTTTAGGGCGATTGAGGAGTTCATTGAGCAACATGTCAAAAGTGTCTCCAACCTCAGTGGTGTTCCGGCAACACTTTGGGGTAATGATAAGGAAAGCAAAAGGACCATTGAGCAGCTGGATAATACTGACGCTGCCCACATGACAACTTTGGGTATGTTCCACTCCTGGAAGAATATCAAGACCAGCATTGACAAAGCTGCCAAAAAGTAGTTGTAGATGCTTTAGTTGTTCTTGTATGTTTTTATGCTATTTTTTGCGGTCTCTCTACTACTTTTTTGCAGTATTTTTGTTGTTTTGTCTCGTTTGGGTAGCTATTTTTGGCTACTTTGAGCTTCATTGTCACATTTGGATTCTGATCCTTTTCTCTCTGGTTCTCATTCCTATTTTGGCTCCTAGGCCATCTTTTGTACTCAAGGAGAGGGTGCCACTTGAAACCATCCAATAACCAAATTGGACACATGGTAGTATTTGGCCACACTTTTGAGAGATGGCTCGAGCGACGAGAATTTCACGAGTTTGGCCATATTTAATTGAGTTTATGGGTCTCAAAACCAGTAAAGAAGGGGCAAGTGTCAATGAAATAACAAAAGGTATTTTGCGCACTCAAAGTTAACGGAATATAATGAGATTAATACCAATGTTGACATTCGCTACAACACGGGAAAACACTTCGTGAAAAACATGAAGGAAACAATGTGATGAATAAGAGGATGCCCCATCATAACTTCTAGAATAAATGTAGAATAAAGAGGAAGGAAATAAAAGAATGCTTGAATGAGGAAAAAAATTCTCTCGATACCAAATGAAACGTGACTTTTCCCAAATTAAAATATAACTTTGATCAACTCATGTAATGCAACTTTTTAACTCGATACAATCAATAATTCTTGACCAAAAATATTATTATGGAATACTAATACATTTTTCTATATGATAATATATTTTATTTAACAAGTTAAATTGGGTAACAACTAAACAAGATTTATTAAAGCTTTAAATTGGCATGGCAAGGGACATGCATCACGATTCCATCGGTTTTTCTAATAATTCTTCCTCATGGACACCAACTTGCGGAAATAACCTAAACACAAAGCAGTTTGAGGTCCAAATGGTCAACAAGATCAAACGACAAAGACAAATGTTTATAATACATTGGAAAAGGATATCTAAGTCTAACACCGTGAAATCGGTATATACATAGAGTCATCTTAATGGCTCTCTTTTCACATTTGATAATGGTCTTAATATAAAACAAAGTAATGATGGCTCAATCCTATTGGTTAAAAATTGTCAAGATTAACCAAACACCGACAACGCAAAATGTGAAGAAACTTGGAGCTACTCTATCGGTTTGGGTTTTCACATTGGTCACCTACAAATCAACATAATTTTGAATTTGCAAAACCACATAGAATATTCTAATTAGCTAAATCATCGCAACAAGACATAAATATTTATTAAAACTCTAACACATCAAAGCTATATGGAGCATTTATATTGGCTCAAATTTAACATTTAAGAACTTTGCAATATAATATATATTGCATTTGGTGTCGTGGTGGACTTAGAAACACAGAATAAACATATTTTAGGAACACCTTTCGGGTCCATAGCATAAAGTGATAGATAAGACAATAGACCCGACCATGAAATACATAAAACAAATAATTTATCCCAAATACACCGTTAAAATGTAATATTATACCTTAAATTGTATAATACAATCAATTGCATATATCTTGTCCTTTCCACATTAATTTTATGCAGATCTTCTTTAAAAAAACATACATGTCTAAAATTTTTGTATTTTATTAAATTGTTCTTGTAATTCATTTTTTTAAAACAAAATTAATAGTATACATAGCAAAGTAAACAAAATATATTCACTTTTTCATTTGTCAATATGAACATAATACTTTCATATGCATATTTGCGGGAATATAAAGAATAATTAACTTCTTTTCATTAGCTTTTAACAGAGATTACATAGTTTCATAGAGAGAGAACTTATCAGAGTCAATTATCAAGAATTCTAATACAAAATTCCAATGCAGAGAGAGAATTTATCTGAGACAATGATCAGGAATTCTAGTACAAAATTCCAACATGCTCTAAGTTATGAGACACGACTATGGTCATTAATGAGAGGAAATGCTATACACCCAGTGTATTTTCACCTTTCCCTTGCCAGGAACCATCCAAGGTTGTACTCTATACCCCTGTTAGGACACCTATGGTGCCCTCTCTCTTGCCCACCGCCTGCCTGTAACCTTGGTCAGCCTTGGAATTACTTCCATAGACTAAATTCACAAAGTCCTTAAGACTCATTTACAATTATCTCTCTCTCAATGATTGATTCATAATTCATTTAATCCTTGATATTGTTGTCCTCTTTGTTTACATTTAAATCTCTTTTTATAATACATCATAAGTGATTACAAACCAACACAATGGTTTTCATGCCCTTTCAATTTAATTAAGCATATTTAGTCATATGCTCGAGATATTCATTCCCACATTAATCCAATAGTTTTATATAGATATTTTGTTACAAATAATCTCAATTCAAATTTGTCTTAATAAATCTAAAAAATATTTAATGCTTTTAAAAGCTTCATGGATTTAGTCACATAGCACAATTGATTGGGAAAGTGATTGGGATGTATGACAATGAAGTGGATATTGGCATGGACTTGAATGATGATGAAGTAGTTGAATCCATAGAAACTAAGTTTAATTACCAACAAGGGAAGTGTGCATTCATCATAATCAATAATACCAATCTAGGTACTAGAATGGTTGTGTGCATGGGCGTTGGACAAAAGTAAACAAGAATTTCCTTCATGTCATGCACAAGATGGGACAAAAGACACTATACAAAATTGCCTTGTATATTGTTGAGGGCATCATTGAAGAGGAAAAGACCCATGTAAGCAAGGGAGAGAATATCACTTGGGGTGTGATCCTTCTATTGATTATATTATGGGATATTGTGGTACCGAGATCACCCGGAAGATAAGATATGGTTCTACTAACTAGAAAACAAGTCCCCGTGATGACTCTTTGCTCAATAAAATTTGGATGGAAAAATTCAAACCCATATACAATGTGATTATAAAAATGGTACATGATATTGTGTGACACCTTTAAAAATGAGTGGTACATGCCAAGGAGTTTTTGGCACTATTGGAAAAATAGGTAGAATTTTTGGTCTTACTGACATTCTTGCCTTGGCCATTTATGCTTAACAAGAGAGAAATGGGGCCATGGTGTAAATTAAAAAAATTCATAGAAAATTACTTTCAGGAAGCTATGAATCAAATAAAAGATGTATGAAATTTGGCCTTTAATGTAGATAAGGTAATTTTTGACTACCACACTTTGCACCAAAATTATGTGTATTTGGAAAAGGTAGCATAGGTGGTGATAGCAAAGATGGATAACATGGATTTGAGCCCCATGACTGTAGTATTGGGAAAGCATGCTTGCAGAATATATATCTAGCTCAGGATAAAGGTCAAGGAAAGGAAGTATGTCAATGTGCATGACCTTGAGCTACCAAAGCCACCAAAGAAGAAGTAAACAATACGGGTCACCAAAAAAAGGTGAGAAGAGACACCAAGTAAGAAGAAAAAAATAATAATAAGAAGAAGAAGAAGAATAGAATTTTCTAGACCATAGTTGAATAAATAATCCTAGGAAAGAATGCGGGAAGAGAGCACCTCACATGTAGAAAAGGAGCCTTCACGTGGTGAAGTGCTGAAATCAAGTCCATTAAAGAAAAAAGTCCAAAAATAATAAGCCTCATGTAATTTATGACATTGAGGAAGAAGACAAGGAGGAATCGAGAAAAATGTGATTGAAGAAGAGATGGCCCACAAAGAAGCATCGGTTTAGGTGGAAGATGTGGGGTAGCTAGTGCAAAAAGGAGCCACACATGAGGGAATAAATTTAGGAATAAGGTGGAAGGCATGAGCATGAAGAGCATATGCATGATGGACACGAATAAGATTCCAAAGGACATGGAGAGAATGAAGAAGAGTGCGAGGAAAAACATGAGGAGGAAGAAATGGGAGATGAGGATAGAGGCACTAGAGGCAAGACATGTGGTGTGCGGTTTAATATCATGCAATAGACACAAAAGAAGAAACATGTTGGAGGAAGGAATTGGCGATAACTACTACATGCCACCTATATGTCATATATTGATGACCCTTTGAAAGTGCTAAGGTCCACGTTCCAGATTTGGGTACTAGCCAAGGATCCTTTCATATGGGATTTTATGGATGAAGCAAGGGCCCTCTCATGAATGAAAAAGATGTTATCATGGAGTATGCAAACCCATATGGAGGAGATGGAATTTGAATTGAGAAAATAATCATACTCCAAGCTATTGTTGAAGAAGGATCCAGGAAGGTATTCTCTGTTATAGATCCACATACATTTACGGTGAACAAGCACAGCACGCTCAACAAGTTGGCCACCAAGGTTAGAAGAAGAAACATTGGAAAAGGGGTCATGATCGTGAAAATGAAGGAAGACAAGGAGTGCAAGGAAAAGGAATTAAGAAGCCCGTGTAGAATGTGAGGGAAGAAATGGGTGTTCAAGGCATACAATAAGGTGGGAGACATAGTTGCCAACATTATGCATGCATTACTAGAGTTGGTTGAAAAGGCGCAAATAGAGTATACCATGGAGCTCAATTCTTGGAAGATCTAGTTTGATTGATGTTGATTAAAATAAAGATTGGGACACAAACAATAGCCAAAGAATTAGATGAAGATAAAAAATAATAAAGAAGAGGTTGAAAAAAATATTTTATATCATGAGGCATTGATCATGGAAATCAAAGAGGATTCGTGAATGAAACATCATGTTTTTTTATAGCTGTTTCGGACTTTGACCCAATTCTTAGTGTGCACACTTCCACTAAAAAGGTAGAGTTGAAAAGATACAAACCACAATGAAAAACAATAAGGATGAGCATGAGAGAGTTGTGCAAATGGTGGCAGAGAGAGGAGAGAAATCATAAAATCCTTGAAAGACACACTTGAGGAAAGGCTCAAGGAGATCCACCCCATGGTACTACGTAGAATGGATGCTCAGAGGGTGTGACATCATATTTAAACATGGAAGTCAAGAATTTGAAAGGAAATGTATATCAAATGATGCCAAAGAAAGTACCATATGTAGTACAGAAACACTAGACAAGGTTGCAAGGGAGCTCAAAGGGTGAAAGGAGTTAGAAATTTTGATAAATAGGTATTTTCCATAACTTCTCCCACTACCTAAGGCATAAAATTTTGATTGCACACCCATATTCTTTAATTCATTTGGGTAATTTCCCTCCATTATTTTTTCTTCATATTTAATTCATTCTTTCAAGTGCTTGAGAACTTATTCTTTATTCATGATATTGTCGAGGATGGAAAATAATCCTAGTATGGGGTAATATTGGTTAGAAGAAATGGCTAATTATTATCCATGCATAGAAGTTAGAGACAACACATAGGAGGGAACACATAGGTTACAAAGAGAAGTAAAAGATCAAGACAACACGTGAAAGTGTGCATGCAAAAACAAGAAGTTAAGACAAGTCAATGCGTGAAGATGTGTGTAATACAGAAAAGAGGTTAGCACATAAGAGGCTCATGCATATGCATACAAAGTTCTAGGACTTATCCATTTTCCAAACAAATGATAAAAATAAGAAAAATCAGATGTTGGAGTGACATGTAAGCAATGTCTAAGAATAGGAAAAGTACAAGTGAGGAAGGTAAAAGCACATACAAGGAGGAATCTATTTATAGTATTAAATCATGAAAGAGGTTAGGCTATTTATAGATCGATATGGAGTAAATAAAACTTGTAAAGGCATACAACCTATTATTAGGAAAAATGCATGTAAGCGGTATAGGAAAATTCCCCACCGTATATAAATAGAAGTTGCACTCCATGTAATAGAGAGGTTGGTATATGTGAGTGCTTGTTATAGATGATAAGTGAAGGATGATAGGTATGCTAGTATATGTGTGGTTATATATGTGCACATGAATGTAATTGATTCATGGTTGTAATCAGTAAGTATGTTATGTAATAAATTATGTTATGATGGAAAATTATGTTTGGATTGTTAGGATTAGCATATCCGAACATGGTATGATGGAAATTCAAGTGTTATTGATCATTGTCTATGTTTATTGATTTCCTTATTATATGTGTTTCCATTTCTATGTTATGTAGTGTCTTTATGCATGTTATAATGGTTGAAAACACTAACCACATCTTCATAAGCACACAAAGGAGGAACTCGATAGGTTCCACGCGCTTACAGTGAGCACCTAGGCTTCAATCTAGGTGAGGTTCCTACACACATGACCTTGTTTAGGGTTGGTTACTAGACTCCAATAGTAATCATTTTAGAGTGGAAGAAAATACCAAGGGAAGGAAAATTGTGATTGTTTTTTGAGTTTTAAATTTCAACATGCTTCTCATTAGAAACTTTATGTTGGTATCATAAATAAGATCATTTGATTTTACCATGGAAAAAATAGCCCTATACTATTGAAATGTAAATGGGTCAAACCATCTACAACACACCATAATGAGTATGGATTTATACTTGCTAATACTCTCTAGTTTATATGTCATATACATGAACCATATGTGTTCCCTTATCAAGTCAAAAAGTAATTTTATAAATCATGTCATGAGTCATGGATGGTCTTATGTCATTCAAACAAATTCTCCATCACAAAATCATTTAATGCATTTTGACGCAATGTAAAATGGAAAATATGTTGATACATTACAATAGACATTAGAAGTTGATGATGGAGAAGATGATATTAGAGAATTTGAAGAAGTGACTTCATCTCGAATGGAGAGATTTAAATTGATGTTGGGAAGGGTAATGAAATAAATAGTGATGAGGATGAAGCTGAAGCATATGCATATATGAAATTAGAGTGAGGTTGTATTGATATTGTATGGTTATTATATTGCAAGTTTATTTTCATTTGAGATCATTATTTGCAAGTATTTGGTCATTATTTGGTGTTGGGTGTCTTCTATTTGTTAGTTTTCTTGGTTTGTGGTGTATATAGGCAATTTGTAGACTTCTAAGGTTTACAGGCTGCATAGTGCATATACAATCTTGGAGATTTTTTAAGGCTTCTGAGGTCATTTACAAACCTTATAGCATTGTTGGAGACTCCCTGAAAGATTAAGACAAATCTCACATGCGTGTTACAGCCCTCTAAAGGTGTTTTGACATACCATACAATCGCCAAGATTGATTTTGGGTGTATCATAACCTAGAGGTTAATTTGCAGACCTGTTCTCACCCTTTTATGTTTTTAAACCCTTGAAGGTTGTTGAATGAAATTCACAACCCGATCAAGCTCCAGTGAAGATTTAAAATGGCCCATACACACACTTCATATCCTTCTTATGTTGTTGTTTTGATTCCCTTGGAAGATTTGTTCACTACACTCATATTTGTGGCTATTTAAGGGATGCAATGAAGATCTCCTTAATCTAACATGGCTAGATCCCGTGTATAGACACAAAAAAACTCCATCTCAGCCTAATGGCCTCGTCGGAACATCCTTCGACTTTGGTAGAGGGCTACATCCAGCCCCTACATCCCCTGGTGTTTAGGCCTTCGACTACGCTCGGTGCATATGAATCGAAGTGAATAATATTGGATTCATCTATCCTCACCTCATTTATTTTCTAAAACTATATTTTAGTATAAAAGTGAATTTCAAGTGTTAGTTAAAATTAATTTAAAATAGGGCTTGTTTACAAGAAATAATCATTGTAATAACTTTTAATCGGTAGCTCGAAATCAAGTTCCATTTTTGAAAAATTTAATTATTTTCATTTCCCACGCATTGTACCTATTCAATTTATAAAATGTATTAATTTATAAAGTTTCAAATTGGGAGCTACGATATAGTTTTGAGGGTGTGTTGTGTGTTTCCTTTTTTGTTCAACACTTCCTTCTTTCCTCA
The DNA here is from genome assembly GCA_018340775.1 of Taxus wallichiana var. yunnanensis. NCBI lineage: Eukaryota > Viridiplantae > Streptophyta > Pinopsida > Cupressales > Taxaceae > Taxus > Taxus wallichiana. The sequence continues at coordinate 320,457,773 of CM031237.1, forward strand.
CATTTACTGCAGCAAAACTCTACTAATTTACTTCATACAAAATGGATCTAATCTCAAGTAATGCACTTACAAATTTTAATTACCATAAGTGGAAATCAAAAATCACCATTTGACTTAGGATTAAATGGTTGTACCATATCACAATGGGGTTTGAAACTACGTCTAGTGAATACACGAGACAAAGTTATGTGGTTTAATGAGTGTGATGCAACTTTTTGTATCTTATGTCTTTCAGTGTTTCCTGAACTCCTCTTTCACATAGATTCAGACAAATCTCCGAACTAGTTGTGGACAACCATAGAAACATTGTTTGGAAAATTTAACACTATGAGGGGTCATGAGCTAGAAATAGATTTTGTAAGCTTAAGTCCTAGAAAATTTGACACTTTGGAAGATTTATTTACCAAGCTCAAATCATTATGATTATAATTGAAGGAATGTGGAATAGAAAAGAATGATGAATAGCTAGTTCTCTCAGTACTTTCCAAACTAATTTGTGACTACTCTATATTTTCTCTACCTTTTATGCTACCAAGAGGGATCTTGAACATACATGGTTGATGTCATCTTTAGATGACTTTATTTCGATTTGACTAAGGAGAACGAAAAGTTAATCCAAATGGGCACCTTGAAGTCCTCTAAACCTTTCCCTAATACCATATCGGGAATGCTAGGGATCCACTAAATCAAAGAATGCACTAGTGAGAAACGTGAGACGTGAATGCACAAAATCAAGGCTAAGCACATACATATAAATTTGTAAGTTATGAAGAACAATGAGATAAAACATAAAAAGGAAAGAATGGCTCCAAATCAACTCAATTATTCATATCATATAATGATGCAAGTGATGTACATATATAAGAGGAGGAAAGTGTAACTACCACCTAGATCGATGGTGAATAACTCTCACTAATTGATATTGGTAGTAGATTTGACTCCACACTAGTAATATAACTCAACATAAGCTGGTACACATAAGAAAGCATATCCCATGAGTATAGGGAAACTCCAAGTGAGTTGAAATATCCTGAGTATGATAATACAAATAAAGAGAGGAAAATATATCCTACACTAATATATAGAAAAGGGTATTTAATGTTATAACATCTAGTTCGAAATCAAGGAGAAATATTAGCAAACCAACCTATAATTTATGTAATTTTAAATGTTAAATATTATTCTATGTGGATCTTCATGGAAATAAATACACTTGGAATAATAGAATGTTGGGAAAGGAGTTTAACCGGGTGAGATTGGATAGAGCACTCGATTTGAGTGAGTTGGATTCTCAGTCAAGACTTCCATCTCTCTTCCTTGCCTAGAGTTGGATCGGATCACAATCCGATTGCTTTAAATTTTCTCAATTGGACTAAACCCACCAGAAGCTCATTCAAATTTGAAAAGATGTGGATAGAGTATGACAATATCCATGACAAGATAAAAGAATGGTGGGGATGGAATGGTGAAGGAACTGCTCAATTTAGATTGGTACAAAAGCTCAAGAATGTCAAAAAGCAAGTCAAAATCTGGAATAAAAGCATTTTTGGCAATGTGTTTGATAATAAAAATAAGTTAAAACAAAAACTTCAGGATCTAGAAATAAAAATGGATACTATGGGGAGATCGGTTGAAGACGAAGCTAATGAAAAGAATATCCTTTCAGAGTTACATACAATTTGCAGCAGAGAGGAATCTTTATGGAGACTTAAATCTAGAGCTATTTGGCTTAAAGAGGGAGACAGGAATATGAAGTTCTTTCATATGACCACTTTGAAACACAGAGCCTGTAATAGGATCTTAGAAGTATCTAAAAGTAATGGAAATATCATAAAAGATCCCAAGAGCATCAAGAAAGAAGTGCTTGATTTTTATAAACAACTTCTTGAGGAGAGGAATATCATCAATTCTGAAGCTATTTCTTTTATGTTGGAGGCCATTCCCAAGATAAAATTGAGGAACAGAAATTTAGAAATATCA